>JAENHJ010000368.1:420000-1050000 GCA_025330945.1 Mucuna pruriens | reverse complement strand
TTGACTTTTAAAACAAAATATTTAATATCATTTATTTTATTTTATTATAGATTTTTCCTTTTATAATACAATTTTATTATTTTTTAAGTTATAAATGATTGTATTTGTAATTAAATAACTTTATTAGCATTTATTTTATATTGATTTTAGAATTAAATGTTATTTATTAACCATTATTAATTCGTTAAGCTTAGAACACCATACAAGATAATGAGAACTTAAACTTTGAGACACAAATAAATATTTCATCTTCTACATCATTTTTCTCATTCCATCTTTCTTCTTTGCATTGTTCATAAGGTTCTAACATTTCTAGTCAATATATGTGCGTTGTGTAAATATTATGAAAGCAAATTATATATTATGTTACAATGAAAGTTTGCCATAATTTGTTTTGAGAGTCGTAGTCTTTTAAAATTTGCTACAAAATAATTTTGTGGCTAATTTTAAAATCAATAGTTATTTTGTAACTAATTTCTAGTAAAAATAATTAGCTATAAAATTACTATAATATTGATTGGTAGCATGAAATAAGTAGTAAATTAGCTAAGAAAATAATCTTAGTTAATTTGTAGTAAATTTTTAAAATTTGTAGTTATTTTCTAACTAATTTGTACTAATAAGAAGTATAAATGAATGTAACTTAAATTTAACTAGAAAAATATAATATTTTAGTTAATTAATAGTTAATTAGCTAGGATTTAACTACTAATTTAAATGGTAACTAAAATTATTAGCAAAATCAAAAAATTCTTGTAATGATGTTATAATATTTTTCTTCTATTTTTCAACAATCTAAAAATAAGCTAGTGGCTACTATTTTCATAACAACTAATTTGGCAAGAAGCATAATTTATTTTAATTTATTATATTTTTAAAACATAATTAACAAGACTATTAGTAAAAGAAATATAGTTATCAGTATATTTACCAATTTTTATTATAAATTCATGAAAGTACTATATGACATGTGAAACTGGTGATTGTTATTCGTAAAATTTGAGGCATTAAAAAAATGTTTAGATTGTCATTTATGCAAATATATTTTTAATATAAGTTATTAGATAATTTAGAAAAACACATAATTATGGATATTTTATGTGAATCAATTTTCATAATTAAAACCCCTTCCAAGCATTAAATCGTAGCGCTGTCCATGAGTATCTCCTATTACTTACCATAACTCCAAAGAACTTTAAAAGTTATAATTTTATTAACTTAAAAGAGGTTCCTTTATTTGTTTATAAATTTTAATGGGCAGGTTTAATATGATCACTAATTGATAAGAAAAAAAGTGTTGTTATAAAAACAGTTGATCGAGTCGAAATTCCTTTTTCTCTATGTTGGTCTAATAAGATAAAGCTCCTCAATTTTGATGACGATGATGGTGGACACTGTTTATATTGTTTACCAGAGATTGATTTAATTTTGGGACAAGGTGAAAACCATGCATCACCCCATTTGTTTTATTATAACTGTTGTCCATAGCTTCCCAGAAAACCAACCTGTTTCTCTTCGTAATAAACTGCACTTTGGTAGGGAACCCAACATCTTGGCCTTTCTCCACTACTCTCTCCATTGGCCATTTTCCGCACCTCTCTTATCAATGTTTTCAAACACACTAGTTCTGCTATCATAGAAGAAAAACCTCTCCCAATTCAAATGTTCTTCGATCACCAACAAAACACACACATGAGCATTCATGGTGCACGTGAAATTAAATTGAATGTTTTTTTAGACAAGACATTTTTAATGACCAAAAGATTGACCATAAAAAATTGAAGGGGCAGATAGAAAGAGATTATTTTGTTTTATATTTTGTTGACCAACCACTTGTTAGCCCCGAGTCTAAGGCTCGGTTTTAAAGACATCATAGTCTTGAATGAGAGTATCATTACATAGTAGTTGATATAAGACCTTTTTCCTCGGGTAGTAACCTGCAGCCATCCAACATAGTTCGTAAATAGTTGGAATCTTAAACATGTTGTCACCGGTTCAATTCTTGATCATATGTACACACCCTTTTATCCCTTAGCATTTATATTTAGTAAAAGAAAATATAAAAATTAAAATTTTAATTATATTCTTATTTATTCTTAAAGATAAAGAGTTCATATTTTAAATAATATGAAAAATCAAATCAAATAAAAAATAATGGCAATCCAAAGACCAAAATTCTCAAAATCCAAAAACAATATAAAGTGAAATTCTAATCAAAACAAAGATTCAATCTTGATGTCATAACTTATTAGAACAAAGTTGTCTATACAAAACTACTAAGAAAATAAAACAATAAAGGCGACAGTAACTCAATCTTTGAGTTCATGCTCAACGCTATCTGCAATTGGTATTCAACTTAGGGAAATCGATAACAATAAAAGGAAGTGAGAAATGCATCTTACTTTCAACTCGTAGTGCGAGTACAACATAAGTAGGACTCACACAACACCATGCAATAGATAAAAGTACAAGCATAACAAATTATAACAATTACACATATTTATTTGAATGCAGATGAATGACAACGATGCAACCTAGTCTCTGTTTTACATGCATGTGGTACCAATCTATTGTCGAAAAGTGGCTTAGCGGTAACACGACTCAACCCTCTGGTTGACCTGTTCCCTTCTAGCATGATATCCTCTTGTAACATGTCAAGATTTACTTACCTTGCACGTATGCTCCGATATGTGAGATTAGACATGACCATTGGAGGTTAACTACTGGGTAGTCCTCAAGAGGTCTAGTGTGAAGTACCATAGGTAAACACATAAGAAAGGAGATTAAATTGCGTGTGTGATTTTTCAAAGCACTTACTAACTTTTTCGCCAAGGGTGAGTGTTAAACACGAGTTTACAAAGATCATCCAAAAGATGTTTCTCAAGACATCCAAGGAATGTGTCCAAAAACATGTTTTTAACACAAGCATCCAAAAAAGATAAAATATGTTTACAAAAGCAATAAAAAGGATAAGGATAGAAGGATCACACAAATATTCTTATACTAGTTCACTCTATAACCCAAAAGCTACATCTAGTCCTTTCAACCTAAAGAACTTCACTATGTCAACCTGATCTATAATTATTTTTCACCTCTTCAAGTATCCAACATCTTACAATGAACAACCCTAATTGCAAGACTCCAAGTATTCTTAGCTTAGCCTCTTCAAGCTTTACAAAACAAGTTTTGAAACAAGGCTACTCACAAAGTGAATTTACAAGAAGACTTTAGCTAAAACGTTTACAAACGAAACAGAGCTTTAAAAGCCTTTCTAACAGAGAGAGTCCAATAGGACTTAGAATCAAAAGTAGAACAATATCTGCATATGATATGAACAACATGATCTTTATTTTTCTCTTATGTGCTTGTCAAAATATTTACTTGCACACTACAACATATTGTACCTTTCTTTTCTTATACTCGCATGCTTCTTTTTTCTAATCTTGAGTATATCCTTTTTTCTTTTTAAATCTAATATTTTTCACACTTCTCTTGTGTTCTTTCTCTTGTACTAGCTTTTCACCACTTCTCGTCTCGTTACTTTTTCTATACATCATTTTTAAAAGATCTTCTTTGGATATATATATATATATATATATATATATATATATATATATATATATATATATATATCTTATGATCGTTGAGGAAGAGAAGATTCAAGCAATAATTAGCAGTGAGGGGACATGTAAATAGGTTGTACATAACAATTTCTAAGCAAGAGAACGTGCAAAAATAGAGACAACTAACAAAGCAGAGCTTTGTCTTTTTATGAACGTGGCATTGATTAGAAATTTTTCTTAGATTTCCTTAGTCAAAGTAGAAGAATCCTGCATGAAAGTGAGTGCAATTAATTTTTTGAATGCATTAGGTAAAAATAAAAAGTTACAAAGTTACTTCCAATGATAGAGAGGTGTATTGGACACTTCTCTATTGGACCCTTTGTTGGTTGTGATTCTTGGACGGTTTGCTCAATAAAAAAAGATTTGATAATTTTATATTCTTTCTATTGGACACTTTGTCTCAAAGACAACTTAAGCATGAAATATCTGAAACACTTAGACTTTCAAACGTTAGTAATAAAGTTGAATATTTGTAATCATCAAAACCTTGAAAAATTGGATATTCTTTACAAGAGTGTTCCAACATAGTGACATTACCAATTTGGGTTCATATCAAATTCCTCACACACTTGTCTTTATTAAATGATGCATGACGTAGTTTATTCTTTATCTTTTCACATTTTTGCAAAATTGGGCTATTGGGATCATTCTCACCCCTTTGGACTTAGGTACCTCGTGTACGACCCACAACAATCAGTAAGTACCATTCTTACCCTTTTGAACTAGGTCACTCACTTGACAAGTGTCTTCTTGATCCCATTCTCGCCATCTTTTGGTCTAGGTAACTTGTTGATACTCATTCTTATTAACTTGTTTCTCAATTTATATCTCATAATTTTCAATGCAAATTCTTCTATATCAACACATATACTCATAGTACAACTTTAGCATAACTCAACATACATGAATTCTCAATAATATAGCTAAACATATATAGGTACACCTTCACAAAATCAATCAAATTGACAACAATTAACATAGAAATGACATCCTAGTCTAGGGAGTTTAATCCCACCTCTAATGACACCCAAAAAATAAAATACTACAATTGGGGTTATAAGGGAAACCCCTCTACCATGACCACGAGGTTAAGAGTCATGTGCTCTACCAACTAGTAGAGATAGACAAACATGATAAATTGGGATTCTAGTGATAACCCATTTTAACCCAAAATCACAAAATTAAGAACCTTGTACTATATCAATTGACAAAGATAAACAACTAAACACTTTGTCAATTAACAGAGACAATCAAACACTAGCAACCAACAAGGTTTTGGGTCAACCCATTTACCCCTAGTCACACTCACACCCTTGAGTGAGATTTCTCACTTCCCTTACTTTAAATGTGTAAAACAAAGGCTTTGAGATGTTCTTAGGGTGTTCGTTCTCTATCCTCTACTGTAGTAGCAGAAGAAGGTTTAGAGAAGGAATTTTTGATACATTAAGGGTTGTGCTAGATTGTTAAATATATATTATCTAAATATTTAAATGTTACTAAATATCTCTTATATTTAAAGATAGTGTCTTTCAAATATAGATAACATCTTTTAAAATATTCCAATATTTATAGTCATATTTGAAAGTTTGTTAATCATCTGCTAACCATAAAGATAATGTAAATATCTTTTTAAATATCTGAAAGTTGTTTATTATGTTTGAATTCAAATGTTACTTGATATTTGTAACACCTATTGTCTTAAAAATAACAATCTATTTAATTATTCACAAAAATATAATTATCCTAAAAGGTGATAAAACATATATAGAAATTACTTAATAAGATAATTACAATAACAACAACAATAATAATAAATAACACAAAAATCAGGGTGTTACAATATGAATGTAGAGGATTTTGTTGAGAAAGACAAAACCTACATGATTTTTATGTCTAAAAAAGAATAAGTCCTCGACTTTGCTGAGAGAGACAAAATCTACAGGAACATCATTGTTAGGGTAAAACTTAAACCCAATTGGAAACCTAAAGGGCTTTTCCTTGGCATTGTTTACGATCTCCATCTCAGAGAATGTCACTTAAAGACCTTTGACTGTTTCGAAGAAAGGGCTTGCCCTTGCTGTTTTTTGGGTGGATCAATGCTATAAGGTTATTATGTGAGGTATTTAATTTATAGATACAAGACATGTAGGGGAATGGATCCTTTCATTGAATATATAGGTAGGCTATATTAAAATATGTATATTTAAGAAAGAGGATCAGTAACATACTCTCACATTCTTTTAGTTAGAGTATGTCAGCAACTTACACCAAAATTTTTGGACACAAAACTAATGATTCTTTTTCTTTAGTGAATTTAATTTAAGGATATAATAGTAATTTACTATTTTACTTTTTTTTAAATGAATAAATAATTTATTTATCCCACTTATTTTCTCCTTCTCTTTCATCATCTCTAACATTTCACACTTTTATTGTTGGTATTTTTTTAAGCCAAAAATAGTTTATTAGAGAAGGATACAAGGGGTACCCTAACCCTTATATATGAGTAACATTGAACAACTAGCTATTTCCTCATCCTTTCATTCTAACCAACCAACCTAGATAGCTATATACACATAAGAGTAGGTTGACAACAATCATGAAATGATACAAATTAAATAACTTATACCATTATGCAAACCATATCCTATAGGCTTTTTAAGCAAACCAAGGGATTTGTTGACCATTCATAAAATGATAAATAAAAGACTTTCATTCTATTGGACAATCAAGATCAAGCTCTAAATTTTTAATTAAATCAAACACTTGTTCAAAATTAGGATCCTCATTTTCAAAAATAGTGTAGTTTCTATGTAACCTTATGGACCAAACTATTGCAAACTAGATAAACCACCAAGTTGTCCTAACTTTCTTTACATAAAACCTGCAACCATGTTCATGGATAGTGCAACTTGCACACCAATCCAACATAATAATGACTTGATTCAAAGGAAGAGAACTTGCATGAAAATAACAAGTGAGCAGTAGTTTCATCTTCAAGATGACAGAATGGGCAAGATGAGTCTTGGCTATTTATATTGATGTTTCTCTTTTGGAGATTGACTTTGGTTTGTACCCTATCAAGTAGCACCCTCCATACAAAAGCTATTACATTTGATGGGACCAAAATGCCCCAAAAGCACTTCTAGTGGATGACAAACCCAGCACCCTTGCACCACTCCATCTTGTAATGAAATCTCAAAAAGTGAATTCTCATCATTTTCATCCCTCGGTACAACACTCAAACTTTTATTAGCCAACTTTTCTTTTCTTTTCAAATGAACATTACCCAATCTACCACCCACCCTTAATACCCAATAAAAATCTAATCCTGATAGCCTTCCATCCCACGAAAGGAATATTGAAAAGCAAATTCCAAAAGTTGTTTTAAGAGTCACCTAGTTTTACCTACATCATTACAAATTCCAAATTGCATTTCTTTTAAATTAATGTGGCAATGGAAATCATAGAAGAAAATATATAATCACCATCATATAATTGATTTTTGCATTCAATTTTGGTTTGTAATTGAGATTTAAGTTTGGTGATGTCTTTGTGTGCCAAATGTAACTTGAAATCAATAATTCACCTTCATGTTTGAATTGGAGGAAATTTCGAGATTGGTGGTAGGAAGAGAGTTGAATGAGACATTTGATAGAGATGGAAGGATGAGGCTTTTGAAAGGGAAAGAGAATCAAACTCCAAAAATTCAATGGTAATCAATGAAAGATACAAGAGGAGAGAGGAATGTCGAGATAGGAGAGAAAAACGATTTGTTTTTTTTTTTAAAGACTAAACAACAAATACTATTATATCCTTAAGTTAAATACAGTAAAGCAAAAGAATTTATTGATTTTTTGGTCCAAAAGTTTTAGTATAGGTTGTTAATGTATTTCAACTAAAATGAATGTAGAGTATGTTAGCAATTCTCATTCATATATATATATATTACTCACTTTAGCAAATTTTTTTGCCTAAATTAAGGTTAAAAGTGTAATTATATTGATTAATAATATATTATAAGGTAAATAAGATATTTTACAATATTACATTTAATAGGGGTTAATTTATTTTTCTAATATTACTATAATTTTTAAACTTTAAATAACATTAAAAGAATACTTTGAAATGATAGTTTTTTTTTTTATTTTTAAATGAATTCTTAAAAAAGTTCGCACCACTTCAAATAATAATACATGATATTTTCATTTCTAATATTATTATAATTTTCAAATTTTAAATAACATTAAAAGACTACTTCAAAATGATAATTTTTTTATTTTTAGAAGAATTCCTAAAAGCTCGCAACATTTCAAATAATAAGATATGATATTTTTGTTTCCAATATTATTATAATTTTCAAACTTCAAATAACATTAAAAGACTACTTTGAAATGACAATTTTTTGTTTTTAAATGAGTTTCTAAAAGTTTGTACCATTTCAAATAATAATACATGATGTTTTCATTTATAAAGCAATACATGACCACTTAACTGCCTTGAGAAATGTTTCAATTATTTAACACTTCATCTTCTTCGCCTCAAAACAACTCATAATGAATATAGAGCATTTGCAGTTTGCCTATTTATATTGCCTTAATAGGAGGACTTTTTCCCTTACCTTTCATGATCTAGGGGTAGAGGATTTTAGTTGTTTTGATTTATTTTTCCTTCTAATTTGTGTTGTCTTTTAACTATGCTCATACTTTTTTTCAATTGTAAAATTAAATTCATCAACAATATCTTTAATCGCATGATTAACAATAGTCATCAATAAAGATTAGTCACTATTTTTAACGACGGATACTTCCCACCTATCCTATGGTACAAAACAAAAAAAGAAATGGTTTACATATGGGTATTCCTCCCTTTGTCTTCTTAATAAACTTCTCCTTTTCCTTTCACTCTGATTCCTTGGTCAATTAAGTATCTTATTTGGCACCCTACTTAGAACATCATTAACGAGTTATTGTCATTTTTTTTTGTGGAGACACTAACTTATCATGGTATCACATCTTGGTTACTTATTTAGGTCCAATGTTAAGGTGTAGTCAATGCCTAATGACATTTTCCCATAAGCTATCATTTGTGTTTTGTTGTCACCAAGTGAATAATATTTATGCTATTATTAAATTCAACTTTCAATCACAATGTAGACTTACATGAAATAGATACTAAATGTCAGGCATTGTTACATTTTGCTACTAAGAACCTTATTAAAATTTGTAAGTTTTGAATCATGAATTAGGTCAAGCATTACCTGTGCATAGTATTTTTCATTTTGTATATATTTTTTTTTTTGCAGTGATGTTTTTAATTTATCTGCAACAAGTTTAAACACGAAGCAAATAGAAAATTACAAGTAATCATGATTGATTTATTCCCTATTTTTTTTTCTATGTTGTTCTTTTACATTTTTTTAACACTATTTTGATTTTTACTTTGTTGGTAATAAAGTTATGAACGCAATATTTTGTTTAAGCCTTTATATGCATAATGGTATAATTTTGTAAGTGATAACCTTCCCTTTTTTAAATTCTAACTTATCTAAATTTTATCAAGAAGATTGAGTTACAAGGATTTTAAGATTACAACGACTATCATCAAACCCAACTTAAATAAAAATAAATATAATTGAGAATAATTTGCGCATTAAAATAAGAATATGACTCTAACTGAAGTCATATTAAACACATTTCCGATGCATGCATATGTATAAAATTTGAAGAACAAAACCTACGTACCTATAATTAGATAATTAAGACAATGACATGAATGTTACTGACTAAAATAATGAATCAAAGCATTGTTAATTTTTTAAAGTGCTATTTGAAATGATAATTCAACAACTATCCTTGAGATAATTGGTTTCAACCTAGAAACTTTCAAATGGATCCCATTATTTATTATTTATTTTAATTTATTCTTTTTATATCTTTCTAAAATTACTAATTTAGTGTTCTTTGGAGTTGAGAAATGGACATACATTTGTTGAAAATAATTCTCTTGCAAAAATAGTGTTGAAGATAGTGTCTTTTATATTTATGTAGACAATATTAGCTTATAATTTTTATTTCTTTTTGTTGGAATTCCCTCCTTAATTGTGGTTCACAAGTCACAATGCTTGGGGGATGAACATATTGGGTTATTTTTGGGCTCCCAACTATGTGGACAAAAGCCCATTACTCTCAAGCCCGCTAGCTTCTCTTTATAAGAGGAGAAGGGGTTAGATTGACAGACACAACAGAAACAACAAAATACATTCAAGTGAAGAAACCCTAAGAGAGTTAGAGTGTTTTTTCTGTATTCTTCTTTGAGAGAAAGAGAGATATATACAGAGAGGTTTGTATACCATCCGAGAGGGTGAGATTCATTGAGAGATCCTCAGAGATTGAAGAGAAACATTTTGTAACCGTACTTTCATAGTGGAGATATTTTACTGGACTAGGTCCCGTGGTTTTTCCCGTGAGGGTTTTCCACGTAAAAATTCTGGTGTCTTCTTTTCTCTACTCTTTCAGTTATTTTGTTCTTACGCTTCCGCATAGTGCCCATTTTGCATTTCATAGAGGAGGGAATTTGTATTGCTGAATCCCAACAGTGGTATCAGAGCTATTGGTTTGAAAAATCGTAGTCCTGTGAATCCAAAATGGAAGGTACATTCGCTCATGATGGAGACATGTTCAAGCTAACTGCAGATAATTATTCCTATTGGAAGCCAATGATGGAAGATCATCTATACTGCAAAGATTTGTATGAGCCAATCACAAATGAGGAAATGCCAGAAGGGAAGACTGAAAAAGATTGGGAGATTCTGAATCGTAAAGCTGTTGCTATGATTCGAAAATACATCGACAAAAGCTTGTTTGAGCATGTGTCGACTTATACCAATGCATATGAGTTGTGGACGAAGCTTGAATCTATGATTCAAAAGAAAACCCCTAGAAACAAAGCTTATCTTGTCAGACGATTGGTAAAATTGGAGTACTCTAACGACCAGAATATGATCAAGCATCTAAATACCTTCAAAGGTATTGTGAATCAATTAATGAAGGCAGATATGAAGATTGATAATGAATTACAAGCTCTTCTACTCCTTAGTTCCCTACCTGAGAGTTGGGACACATTGGTTGTCACTCTCAGCAACTCAACACCAGATGGAAAGCTTAGTCTGGATACTATTACAAACAGTCTGCTGAATGAAGAATCCAGAAGGAAAGAAAGAGGAATGAGTAGTCACTCAGAAGCCAACATTGTTGAGAATAGAGGAAGGAGTGAGCATAGGATCAAAGGAAGCCGTGGAAAGTCACGAGGAAAATCCAAGTCTCGTCCTAGAGGATTGACATGTTTCTATTGTGGAAAAATTGGCCACAAGAAACAAGAATGTAGATTCTTGAAGAGAGATCGAAGGTGGATCAGTCCATCCCGACGAGATAGACCCAAAAAAGAAGTTGGAAGAGAAAACCACAACAGCGGTGGCATCAGACGACGAACAGGTGTTTCTTATTGGTAAAGAAAATTATCTAAATGTTGCTTTTGGTGATTGCACTTGGATAGTTGATACCGGAGCATCCTTTCATGTTACCCCTCATGAAGGATTCTTCTCATCTTATCAAAAAGGAGATTTTGGAACAGTAAAAATGGGCAATCATGTCACAAGCAAGATTGTGGGAATAGGAGAAGTGACTTTGATAACAGAAAATGGAAACAAACTTGTGCTAAAGGAGGTAAGGCATGTGCCCGAGATACGCCTAAACCTTCTCTCAATAGGCAAACTAGATGATACTGGAATGAACAACCAGTTTGGTGGTGGGAAATGGAAACTTAGCCGAGGAAGCTTAATTGTTGCTCGCGGCAAGAAGGAAGGCTCCTTGTACATCATGCAAGGAAAGATATGCAAAGGGGAGACAAATGTTGCTCAAGAAGAAAGTAAGGAGTTGTGGCATAAAAGATTGGGCCACATGAGCGAGAAGGGTTTAGAGATCCTTGCGAAAGATCATCTCCAAAGCATAAAAGGACAGTTATTTGATTTGTGTGAACATTGCCTAGTAGGTAAGCAGCACAAAGTATCCTTCCATAGACCTGATAGTGGAAGAAGAAGAAAGCATATTCTCGATCTTGTACATTCAGATGTTTGTTCAACATCTGAAAGGTCCCTTGGTGGTGCTCAATATTTTGTTACCTTTATTGATGACCACTCCAGAAAGTTGTGGGTGTATCCATTAAAAAGAAAAGATGAAGTTCTTCGAGCATTCAAGGAGTTTCACGCCTCATTGAACGAGAAACTGGTAAAAAGTTGAAATGTTTGAGGAGTGATAATGGTGGAGAATATAGAGGTCCTTTTGAGCATTATTGTAAGACTCAAGGGATCAGACACGAGAAAGTACCTCCCAAGACACCTCAATTGAATGGTGTAGCTGAAAGATTCAATAGAACGATTGTTGAGAAGGTAAGAAGTATGTTGTCTCATGCAAAACTTCCTAAAACATTCTGGGGAGAGGCAGTGGTTACTGCAGCTGATTTGATCAACTTATCACCCTCAAGACCATTAAATGGAGAGATACCAGAACAAGTATGGACTGGCGAAAAGGCCTCATACCACAACCTGAGAGTTTTTGGATGTAAGACATATGTTCACATTCCAAAAGATGAACGAGCAAAGCTTGATGAGAAGGCTAAAGAATGTGTATATCTTGGTTCACCAAGAAATGAATTTGGTTTCAGATTATGGGATCCTGCAAATAAAAGGATTATTCGAAGCAGAGATGTGGTGTTTTTTGAAGATCAAACAATCCAAGACATCAAGAAAATAGAGAAACCAACACTCAAGGTGATTACTGATCGAAGTCCTCTTGTGGTAAACAACATAAGGGGAGAGACTCCTCAGATAGAGCCCGTTCAGGAGCAACAACTTGATGAGATGACTGAAGAATCTGATGAGATAGATCAAGCTAACATGACGATAGAAGATCAAGCAATTGAGAATGTTCAGCAAGAACCCCAATTGAGACGATCAACAAGAGAGAAGCAACCGTCAACAAGGTATTTTTCAGATGAATATGTAAATCTTGCTAATGAAGGTGAACCTCAATGTTTTGCAGAAGCCATTGAGGTGGAAGACAAAGACAAATGGTTGCAAGCCATGGAAGAAGAGATTCAATCCTTAAAGAATAATCAGACATACGATTTGGTAGAATTACCAAAAGGAAGAAAAGTATTACAAAACAGATGGGTGTTCAAGCTTAAGAATGAAGAGAACAATCCAAACCCAAGATACAAAGCACGAATTGTCGTGAAGGGATGCAACCAGAAGAAAGGAATAGACTTTGATGAAATATTCTCACCAGTGGTGAAGATGACATCTATAAGAGCAGTTCTCGGTCTGGCAGCAAAAACTAGACCTGAGATTGAACAAATGGATGTCAAAACAACATTCTTACATGGAGATCTAGAGGAGGAAATTTACATGGAGCAACCAGAAGGCTTTGAAGAACCAGGCAAAGAACACTTGGTGTGTCGTCTGAAGAAAAGCCTTTATGGTCTAAAGCAAGCCCCAAGACAATGGTATAAGAAATTGATTCTTTTATGACCCAACATAATTTTAAGAAGACCTTTGCGCATCATTGTGTGTTTGTGAAGAAATATGAAAATGGTGAGTCCATCATACTTCTCTTATATGTTGATGATATGTTGATTGTGGGGAATGACAAAGCAAAAATAACTGCTCTCAAGAAGGCATTGAGTAAGTCTTTTGCCATGAAAGATCTGGGTGCAGTAAAGAGAATTCT
This sequence comes from Mucuna pruriens, assembly GCA_025330945.1. NCBI lineage: Eukaryota > Viridiplantae > Streptophyta > Magnoliopsida > Fabales > Fabaceae > Mucuna > Mucuna pruriens. The sequence goes on along the minus strand of JAENHJ010000368.1, from coordinate 1,036,592 downwards.
TGGAATGAAAATTTCTAGAGATCGTTCAAAAAGAATGTTGTGGGTATCTCAAAAAGATTACATTGAGAAGATTCTCAAAAGGTTCAACATGCACAATGCCAAACCTGCTCATGTTCCAATTGCTGGACATTTCAAACTTAGCAAATCCCAATGTCCAAGGAATGAAGAAGAAAGAGAAGAAATGAACAAGGTGCCCTATTCTTCCTCGGGTGGGTAGCCTTATGTATGCAATGGTTTGTACAAGACCAGATATTGGCTATGTTGTAGGAGTTGTGAGCAGATTCCTATCAAACCCAAGAAAGGAGCATTGGGAAGCTGTTAAATGGATATTGAGATATCTAAGAGGAACTGCCAAAAGAAGTTTATGTTTTGGCAATGAAAATCTAAAGCTCATTGGATATTCAGACTCAGATATGGCAGGAGATGTGGATTCAAGGAAGTCAACATCAGGCTATTTGATTACTTTTTGCAGGGGAGCTGTTTCTTGGCAGTCAAAACTTCAAAAGTGTGTGACATTGTCTACAATTTGAAGCAGAATATGTAGCATCACTTGAAGCCTCAAAAAAGAGATGCTATGGATGAAGAACTTTCGAGAGAATTGGGACATGATCAAGATGATTATGTGGTGAAATGTGATAATCAAAGTACAATTCATCTGACCAAGAATCCCATGTTCCATTCACGCTCAAAGCATATTGACATCCGTTATCATTGGATACGAGAAGTGTTGGATAGGAAGGAATTGAAGATAGAGAAAATTCATACAGATTTGAATTGGTCTGACATGATGACTAAGTCAATGCCAACCAAGAAGATTGAAGGTTGTTGCCAAGGTACTGGTATTGTGGTGCCTCCCAATTAAGTCAGGAAGGGGGAGATTTGTTGGAATTCCCTCCTTAATTGTGGTTCACAAGTCACAATGCTTGGGGATGAACATATTGGGTTATTTTTGGGCTCCCAACTATGTGGACAAAAGCCCATTACTCTCAAGCCCGCTAGCTTCTCTTTATAAGAGGAGAAGGGGTTAGATTGACAGACACAACAGAAACAACAAAATACATCCAAGTGAAGAAACCCTAAGAGAGTTAGAGTGTTTTTTCTGTATTCTTCTTTGAGAGAAAGAGATATATACAGAGAGGTTTGTATACCATCCGAGAGGGTGAGATTCATTGAGAGATCCTCAGAGATTGAGAGAAACATTTTGTAACCCTACTTTCATAGTGGAGATATTTTACTGGACTATGTCCCGTGGTTTTTCCCGTGAGGGTTTTCCACGTAAAAATTCTGGTGTCTTATTTCCTCTACTCTTTCAATTATTTTGTTCTTACGCTTCCGCATAGTGCTCATTTTGCATTTCACGGAGGGAATTTGTATTGCTGAATTCCAACACTTTTTGAAGCTTTTGCTAACTAAAATTTGTTTAGTGGTGTTGCGCAAAAAATGTTTTACATGTGTGTTGAAAAATAAAATATTATATTTTTTGGGCAAATGGGTCGAGGCTTAGGTGTTGTTTGATAGCGAGATAGATGACTGAATTTTGCTATTATTATAGAAGTGACATGCTTAATTTCTTTTGTTTTTTTTTTATAAAATATTAAAAACATAATTCGTATGAAATGAGAAGCTAGAGAAATTATGTAGTTTTATGTTTCTTTTCATATTTTATTTTTGGATGATTAACTATAACTATTTTACATATTTTGAATTTTGGAAAATCATATTTACACGTAGTGTTTTAAAATTGCTGAAAATCTACTTTTTACACAAATTAAAATCCTAATGAGTTGCATAAGTCCCATTCAAAAATATTGTTATTGATATTAATAATATTTATAAATATTGTTATTAATATTAAGATTATTATTAATATTAATATTATTAAAAAAATATGAAATCACTAACTAATTTATGGGCTTGGTGTAAATTCATGCCAATTAATTGTTTTTTCTATAAAAATGTATGAGGTATCTTATAAAAATAAAGTATAGAATGATTTAATAACTTATTTATATTATTTAATATATGAAAAGTTGTTACTATTTTAATAATAATTTTTTGTTTGCTTAATAAGAATCAACTAGCTTGTTTAGACAATTTTAAATATTGTTCATGGAAAGATTCAGGATTAAACTCAATTCCTTTAATTTTTGTGGAAAATATTACTTCTCCTTCTTAAAAAAAGTATTATATATAAATTGAGAAGGTCTCCTTTTAATTATTGGAAAAATATTATATTTTCAAATTTTATTTCCGTCAACAACAAAAGAATTGTTAGGAAATAAGGTATATATTTTTTATGTACTTCAATATTTCATTAAAAAAATCTTTCAAACTCACTTTTTATTTTGGATACACTTAAACAAACTATAAATTTTTCAAAAGTAAATTTCTTTTCAAAATAAAAAATTCATTAAATTCTTGTAATTTATAAAATTATAATTAATTTATTAAAATAAATTGTAAAGTATAAATATTTTTAACACTCAAATATAATAAAATTGTTAGTTTTTAAAATAATTGTTTTAAAATTAATATCTTAGATACTTTTTGAAAAGGTCAAAATTTTTAAACTAATTAATATTACATGAGTATTAAACTCAATTATAATTTAAAAAACAAAAAAGAGGCTACTCCAAAATCATTAAATGCATGCCTTATTTTATGTTTTCTTATTCATTAAGTTTTCAATTTCCTAAAACATTAACATATGATAATTAATTATTTTTAACTTAATAAGAAAGTTAACCGAAAAAAAAAAGGAAAAATACTTGGGGATGAAAAATATAAAATCATGCATTCATTAGGAGTTTGGTAATATATTAAATAATATAAATAAATAATATCTTAAATATATTTGTAATATAACAAATTTGCTTATATTAAAATACATAAATAAGCAAGTTAACTAAAAAAACAGATAAATAGGTAAATATATTAGTAATAGGACAAATTTTCCTCGGTATGGCATGCAAATTCTTTGGTAAAGGTATTCATATGGTGGGCTTGGGGTGCGGATTGCGAGGTTGCATAATATCGCACTGCTTAGTAAACTTGTGTGGGAAATGTTACATTCTTCTAATAATCAATTATGGGTCACAATGCTTGAAGCTAGATACTTGAAGGGAGGAAATATTTTTGCTGCTCGTAAAAGAAGTGAGTCGCCAACTTGGTATACTAGTGTGAAAGCATTGGAGTTTTTGGAGGATGGGTTTGTTTTGAAATTTTGGAATGGTGAAACAAGCTTCTGGCATAAACAAGCTTCTGGTATAAACAGTGGGTCACTAAAAAGCCTTTTTGCTACGTCACTCCTTATGTTGCATTCATGAATCGGATTATAAATTAAAGGATGTTGACGCAATGGCTAAGATTTTGTCAACGCAGGATCACATTTCCTGGAAGAGGCGTGGAATGCTTTACATTAATTTGAATGTTGACAGAAGCGTGTTGAATACTGTTGAAGAGGCACGGTTTAGAGGTATTTATAACAACAAAGCATAGACAAGTGGATTGTTTATGAGATCATTGCTTTGTCCCTTGTCATTAGAATTTGTCGAGAAGCTAGGCATAAACGCGTTCATTGTTTTTCAGATTATCGGAATAAATAACCTATTTGAGTATCTACAGATTAACTTAATCATGAGTTAATTTTATCTTATTAAAAAGTTTATTTTATTTTTCTTCTATAAATATTTATTTATGAAAAAATTTATCATAACATACCGATAATTGAGGTTGTGTCCCTAGACTTAATTAAACCTGCATCATAGGTTTGCTAATGAGCTTACGGTTATTAGAGAGTTGATGGGTAAGGATTGGAGTTTTTCTATTCAGCATACTTTAAGATGAAATAGGTGTGTCTCATTTAAAAAATTTACTTTTACATTATAATTTCTTTCTTTAAGTTGAAGACAACCGTTAAGTTTGAAAAAGGAGAATTGAGGAAATACATAAAAAAATATTAATATTTTTTAAACCTTTTTATGAAAGTTATATATTAGTAAATATTTTTAAAATATCGTTTAATAAGTTTCTGAAAAGAAAAAAAAATCAATTAGGTATTGAGAATGATACAAGTAGGATAAGTAAAAGTGAATTGAGGCCATAAAGACTTGCAAATTGTATAAATCTGTCCTGGTCAAAACCGAGTAGAGTAACTCATCAAATGTCATTAATTAAATTTTAGAAATATAATTTATTACAGCACTAATTTCTTTCACACAAAAATTAATTCACAGTTGAAACCAGTTCAATGCAATTAATGAGGTATTTATTTACTTTCTTCCGTCCACCCAATTAACTAATTAATTTATCAATATTAAAAAAATTGATTAATTTAGTCAGTAACATTAAATTTATTATAAATTTATTTTTATATATTTTTAAAATTATTCTTAACAATAATAAGATATATTTTTAATTTATGTAATCTCTCATTATTAATATATTTATTATTTTAATTTTTATTGACTATATACCACTACTAGAAAATTTAAAATTTACTACAAAATAATTTTGTGGCTAATTTTAAAATTAATAGTTATTTTGTAGCTAATTTCTAGTAAAAATAATTAACTACAAAATTACTACAATATTGAATGGTAGTATGAAATAAGTAGCAAATTAACTAGGAAAATAATCTTATTTAATTTGGAGTAAATTTTTTAAAATTTGTAGTTATTTCCTAGCTAATTTGTAGTAATAAGAAGTATAAATGAATATAACTTCAATTTAGTTAGAAAAAATAATTTTCTAGTTAATTAATAGTTAATTAGCTAGGATTTAGCTACTAATTTAAATGGTAGCTAAAATTAGTAGCAAAATCAAAAAATTCTTATAGTATACATAAAAAGTTAAAGAAAGAATGCTAAAACGTTCTTCCTATAAGGTAAATTTAAACTATCATAAAGCTTACGATATTAATATATTTCACTTAATATTTATTGAACTACAAATATTATTTATAATTAAAGATATTTTTTAAAAAAAATATTAAATAATACATGAAACATTGTAGATTGATTCTTATAAAAAAATAAAAAAAATTAATTTAATTCTTATAAAAAATAACAAAAGAAGTAATATTTATCTATGCTATCTTACTTTGTTGGTATATTAATTGTGAATTGCAATGTATTGCACTCATTTTTTTTTTAATATTAACCTCTTAAAAAAGTAATAATAATATTATTATATATAAAAATGGTCAATTCTTTTCAAAAGTCAAACAAAAGTTAAAGTTTTCTAGCCATGAGTTATGTTTTTTCTTTTTCATTCTCTCTACATCTTGTTTCTCTCTCTTAATCACATACATCCATCACATTACGTGTCATGTATTTATAAATTAAATTCCTTACATCATACCCTTCGAGTGTGATTCACTCAAAGAGTTTATAAAAGATCCTTCTCCTGCAAAGGCAAAAGTATTTTGGTGTCAATCTTTGAGATGGAGATCTTAGACCCTGCCACAGGTAAGACCTACAACCTCCCCGTTGGGTTCAGGTTCGACCCCACTGATGATGTCCTTGTTGGTTACTACCTGAGGAAGAAGACGTTATGCAAACCACTCCCTAATGACCTCATCCCAGACTATGATGTCTTCCAATCTGAGCCTTGGGCACTGCCAGGAGGTTGGCTAAAAGCATTTAAATACATATCCTCTCTTTCCATCTCAATCTCTTTATGATTTTTCTTTAATTACCATAATAGGAGTCTTTAGTTTTTGAGACATCTCACAATTCATAACTTTCATATTTTTTAGTTGATTATGTGTCTAATCCTCGTTCTAAGGCTTAATCATACTTAAAACTCATCATCTCTATTTAGATATTTGCTCTGGAGGAATCAAATTCAAGTCATTTCCACAAGCTTGGCATTTATTACCAATTGAACCACACTTGTTAAATTTTTATGGTTCTTTTGTCAATGAACAATGTGTCTTGTCTCAAAAAATTTCAATTTTTTCATGCCTTGTTAATGGACTAATAGTTGGACCAAAATGGGGTTTTGAATTTGAATTTACTTTGTGTTAGTTTGCCTAATTGTGTGTTTGATTGCTTTTTTTATTTAGGTGAGAAGCATTTGAATTGGCAAAGGTTTTTCTTCTATGATACTAGGACCCGTGTGTTTGAAAACCCTGACAAGAGAGGTGCTGGAAATGGCCAGTGGAGAGTAGTGGAGAAATGTGAAGATGTTGAGCTCCCTACCAAACTACAGGTGATTTCCAAGAGGAACATGTTGGTTTTTTGGGAAGCCAAAGGAAACAGTTTTACCAAAACAAATTGGGCGATGCATGAGTTTCGCCTTGCCCCAAAATCAAATCAATCTCAGGTAAACATCATCACTCTTACAAAAATTATAAAACAAACATTCACTATTTTTATTTGATTTTTACCTTACTTTTTATTATATTATATATAATTTTCTTCTTTTATACCTATTTTTCTTCTTTTCATCTGAAAGTGATAGTGGACATTTATAATGTCTCTTATAAAAAAAAAAAATTTCTTCTTATCTCTTCCTTTTAACCCAAAATGAAGTAGACATTTATAAAAAAAATTATTCTTCATCTCTTCTTTCCACCTTAAAATGGAATGTACAATTGTTATGACTCTTATAAAAAATGAGCACATTCAAAGTAATGCTTTTAATTTAAACAAAAATTAGCTTATGAGTATTATGGTGCCAAGTTGCATTTTTGGTTTTTGGGTCTTATATGTCAATATCTAATGACTGAATTTTGAATTCTAATGTAGATGTTTGATTTGGCTGTGTATCGCATATTCAAGATGAAGCAGGCAAGAAATGGGAAGAAGGTAAAATGGTCTAATGAGGTGTCCTCTAACAATAACAATGCTGGAGAAATTGTGGGTGATACACCGACTATGACTGATAGCACAATGAAGAGTGCTTGTGTGATAGAACATAAGTTTAAGTGACAGATCCTCTTTCGTATATTAAGGGAAACAATATATTAATTGATAAATATACTATTTAAGATCTAGGGAAACTTTTATATGTATACCATGTTTTCAACATTTAATTACACCAATAATTAGATTTTATTCTCTAAAACTCATAAATACTTTCATTTTATGTGTGTGCTCAATGGAGCTCTTTTTATGTTTCATTTTGTTTTCTTGGATTTAATCTTGAATTTGATTCGAATTTATTGAACTTTAATTAATTAAATGACAACATGGATTTTGGCTTTTAATTTGTTGAAGATATAAAATAATGGCAAGAATTGTGTACGAATAAGTTGCTTCCATGATTCATTTCTCATCATAAAATTACCCAAATTCTTCCTATAGATGAGGATTTCGTTTAGGTTGTATTTGGATGAGGATTTTAGAAGGAGCAAGTCATTTAAGAATAGATTTAAAATTTTCTCGATAAAATTCACTGTTTGGATATTTTATTAAAAAGAATTTAAAGTTTTAGATATTTTAATAGGAAATGTAATTAACTAAAACCTAAGAATTTTAAAATTCTCAAACTTGCATGCCTTGTTTGCACCTATCACTCTCGCCCTATGATCGCTCAAGCTTTCTCTCTGGTTCGTCTCTATATTTATTCTCATCTCTACATATTTCATATTGAGCCTCATTATTTGATGTTTATCACAAGGTATCTATATAATTTAATTGTGCTTTAGTCTCATTATGTGTTAAATTGCGTGAAAATAATTGTGTACATGCCTGATCTGATGTAATATTATTGTTTCATTTCTACATTTTTGTTTTGTGTTTTATTTTTTGTTTATCTTTGTAATTTGATTTATATTTTCACGGATTTGGTGGCTTTATAGCTTTGCTTCAATTCAACCTTTTGTGGTATATTGTATGAAATTTATTAAAAGTAGAAATACTGTTGAAACTTTTGTTGCTATGCATGAGATATACCACGAAAATAGCAATTATTTGTGCAGAAATTCCTTTTAGAGCTACCTAATAAACCATTTCTGATATCATGCATGAGATATTGTTAATTGCTGTTGGTAAATTTTTTGGTAATTCCTTCTTTTGGTATTATGCAGGAATAATCCTTTTGCAGGAATTCCTTTTTTTGGAATTCAGTACTAAGCCTCTGATGATAAAAATCATTAATTGCTTATTTGTGCAATGATTAGCAACTTTAGTTAGTATTCCATGGCTAACAGATCTAGAAACCTCATTTTCCTATTTATTTAACTGAACATAAATTTTAGGTCTCCTTTTAGCTATAGAAACTTAACCAAAATTGATGCTACTATTTAGTGGCAATCAATTCATCATCTCACCTTGCTAAAGTTCACAATCAATGGAGAAGAATCTATCCTCGTATGATTTTATCAAGTCGTTATAAATAGTTGTTCATAGCTGTTATGGTTTATTCTTGGTAGAATATTTAGAAACAAAGTGACAGTGTGTAAGTGTTACAAATTAGTTAAATAGAAAAATAATGTAGTTAAAACAAAGGAGGTACAAGGTTTTTTATACTTTGATATGGCTAGCACTTATTTTGGTGTGGACACTACAATGATGCTCAAGATTCTATTATAATGTGATCCTATTTTGGTGAACTATTTTCACACCATAATTCTAAATAGAAATAGATAATTATAGACTTTTAATTCTTTACAATATTCTAGACTTTTATTTACAAAATTATGGACATTTCAAGTTAGTAGTCTTATGAATTTTCTAGAAATTTATAGCAGCAACGTTCCTTGATGCAAATTTCAATAATTTTCAAGCATAGTTTGTAATTTCTCAAATTTGTATCTTGGTAGTGCTTTCATAAATATTTTTGCATCTTGATCTTCTATCTTGTAGTACTTGAGTTGAATTTGCTTAGTTGCTTCCACTTCTCTAATAAATATTTAATTGTTGTATGTTTAGTTCAGTAATGATGCATTAGATTCTTCGACATTGCAATTATTGATTTGTTATTGTAGTAGATTATAATAGGTCTTTCTTGTTATTGATTTATTTCTCCAAGTATTCTCTTAAGCCATATTACTTGACTTATAGTTTCAGCAATTGCGACGTACTCTACTTCTACTTTTAATTGTGTAACCATTACTTGTTTCTTTGATGCCCAAGAGACTATTCTTGATCCGAGTCAAAAGTCATATCTTGACATAGTCTTCATGTCGTTTATAGAACGTATCCAATCACTATTAGTGTAACCAATCAACCTTGAGTTGGTCATATTTTATACCATATACTAAACTTCTTTGTGCCTTGTAAAACCTTAAAATTCTTTTAACTATTCCATAGTGAATTTGACTTAGTCTCTGCATGAATCTTGATAGAAGACTTCCAACATACATGATTTGCTTGGGTAGTAGTAAGATATAGTAGACTCTCAATCAAACTCTTGTAGTGTAATGCATCTACTTCTAGTGCTCCAACATTTGTATATAACTTCTTATTTGTCATGAGTAGACGTAGTGACTAACTTACAAGTGTACATCTTGAACATCTTTAGTAGTGTTTCAATATATTCTTCTAAGAGACAAATATCTCTTTCTTTGTTGTCTTACCTATATGTTGAGGAAGTAATTCATCAATTCAAGATTGATCATTTCGAATGTTTTTATCATGTCTTTTTTGAAGTCGTTCATCATCTACATATGGTTTCCTATGTAGATACAATCATCTACATATAAGGAGAGACAATGAGAGTATTGTGCTGATATTGGATCCTAATATATAGTGTTTGCCCACTCTTTCTCCTCTTGAATATGATTCCTCTTTAATCCTTAATCGGTGAAATACTAATGAATTCTACTATACCATGCCTAGAAAGTTTGCTTGAGACCATATAGAACTTTTTATAGTATAACACTTTACCTTCATTGCCTTTGCTTATAAAGTCTTGTGGTTGTTGTACAAAAACTCTACTTTAAGCATGCAATTTAGAAATACATATTTGACATCGAATTGCTATATGCTTAACCTTTTTTGTGTTGCAAGAGCTATTAAAGCTCTAATCTATCAAGACAAGTAATTAGAGCAATGTCTCATTATAGTCAATTCATGGTTGTTGTGAGTATCCTTTAGTGACTAATCTAGCTATGTGCTTTTGTATGGTGCCATCAAGCTTGAGCTTTGTTTTATAGACTTGTTTTAGTCCAATGATGCATTTTCCATCTAGGCAATCTACAAGCTCCTCGATAGTATTCTTTTCGATCACTTTAATCTTTTCCTCCATTACCTTGACCCATACTTCTTTCTTTGATGCTTCTTCATGACATTCAAGCTCAAACATGATTATATTGCAAGTTTCATATATATATTCACCAAAGATCTTACTTGTCCTGGAGTAAACTCTGGTAAAATCTTGTTGGTGTAAAGGTGCAAAGGTGTACCTAGATCTCCTGCTACTTCTTCAACTTCTTCTTGAGGTTGTTGCATTGGAATGAGAATTTTGTTTTTCACTTTTTCTTCTTCCAAATTCCAATAAGCATTTTCATCAACCTTAATATCTCAACAAATGGTAAGTTTCTCTATTTGCAAGTTGTAGACTCAATAGCCTTTGGATTACATACTATATCCCAAGAAGCTTCCTCGTACTATCTTGTCTTCTAACATGTGTCTCTTTTGGTTTAGGTACATGTATGTAGTAGATAGACCCAAATACTTTTACATGTTTAGTTTATGTCTTTTGTCAACTCCAAGTTTCAATAAGAGTCTAGTATTGTATTGTCTTAGTTAGACATCTACCAAGTATGTAGACAACAATGTAAATTATTGCACCCCCAAAAGTATTAGGCAAGCTTTTCTCCCTAAACACTAATTTGGCCATATTTCCATGACTATGTGATTCTTCCTCACTAACGTGCCATTTTGTTGTGGAGAATATGTGACTATAAGTTGTCATTCAATACCTTCGTCCTTACAAAACCTATCAAACTTATGGGAGTTGAACTATTTTTTATAGTCACTTTTGAGTAGTTCATATGTTTCCCAGTTTGTTTCTCAACAAGTGCTTTAAACTTCTTGAGTATTCCAAAAACTTACGATTTTTCTTTAAGAAAGTAAACCTAGGTCATCAATGGAGAGGATGAAGTACTAGTTGTTATTGAGTTGTGGTGTCTTCATCGATCCAAAAATATTAGTATGGATAAACTCTAGCTAGTTTTTAGCTCCCTATGCTTTGTTAGCTAAAAACAATAATCTATGTTGCTTTTTGAGAGACATCCTTCACATGCTTCATTATTTTCTTTCAGGAATGAGAGATCTCTCATCATATTCTTTTAATGTAGCATATTCAAGGCTTAACTACTAAAGTGATAAAGTGGCCAAATCTCTTATATCATAACTATGAATTATCAACTTCCACTTTCATGACAATGTTAGTAGTATATATGAAGATTATCGAAAAACTTCTATTTCTTTTCTCTATTTTAATTGGTTCTATCTCTCGCCTTTTGTTATAACTATCATAGATTGTGTATGTATCTCCTATGAAATGAAGAGCATAGCCTTTCTCCATAATTTAGCCAATGCTCAAGAGATTTTATTTAAGATTAGGAACAAGACATCTTTGATGAATCTCATACCTCTCTTTATCTCCACCATGACAATGTCTTTACCTTTAGACTTTAGGATGGTTCCATTTCCAAATCGAACTTTGACTTTGATACAATCATTAATATCCTTGAATATGTTTCTATCTTTGGTCATGTGATTGTTGCAACTGCTACCCAAGCACTAGTTCCCACTTGTTTTATCACTAGAATCTTTGTAGCATAGAAAAGATCTTTCCTATAGTCATGTTTTTAGTGAATTGAAATTTTCTTGATGCTTATTTTTGTTGTATTAGTTCTTCTTTGCATGTTCAAATTTCTTGCAATGCTAACATTATGGTTTTTCACAATGTCAACAATCCTTGTCTAAGTGACTTGTCTTTTTGCAAATGCCATATGGAGGATATTTGTCTTGATTGTTCTTAGATAAAGTTCTAGAATTCTCTTTATTTTTAGAATTGTCTCCACTATTTTTCTTCCCTTTGTGTACTTTATTCTAAGACTATAATTGGAGCTTTGATTGAAAGGAATTTCTAACAAAGTCTTCATTATGCCTATTTAATCTTTGTTCATAAGCTTCAAGAGAGCACATTAGTTTTGTTATTCACAAGGTAGATAGATCCTTGGTTTGCTCAATCATAGATAGATTGCATTGTACTTATGAGAAATAGAAATTAAAATTTTCTTAATAATTTTCTTGTCAATAATATTTTTCCTTTATACTTTCATTTGACTAACTATTTCTTTTATCTTAGAGTAGACGTCATTTACAATCTTAAACTCTTTCATTTGTATTAATTCAAATTCATGTCTTAGAGTTTGAAGTTTAATAGTGCATATTGTGACACACTACAAGAAAAGTAATTTTTAGTTACGGAATTTAGCGATCGACTAAGGTGTTACTAAATAGTGACTGAAACTGAAATTTTTTTTAAAAAATTAGCGACCGATTTAGAGACCGAAATTATAACATAAAAATAATAAAATAAAACAAATGATTATCGATCGAATTAGTGACAGAAAAAAAAAAAGAATAAAATTTTGCAACCAAAATTTAGAAAATAAAAAAGAATAAAAAAATAATTTAGCAACCAAAAATGGTAAAAAAAATATATATTAGCGATCGAAATAGCGACAAACAGAAAAGGACAAAAGATTGATTTTAAGGTCGAATTAGCGACGAAACAAAAAAAGAAAAAAATAGAATTTTGTGACCGAATTAGCGACTGAAATTCAAAAAATAAAGATATAAAAAACAATTTAGTGATCGATAATAAAAACATCAAAAATAAATAAAACAAGGTTATTAGCGATCGATTTCAAAAATTTGAAAATTTTTTCCCTCTACTTTTTTCCTCTCTTTTTTTCTCATTCCCTTTTATTTAAACACTCCTCCACTCCCTCCCTCTTCTACCTTTCACTCACTCCCTCCTCTCCTCCCTTTGCCGCCACCACCTCCACTCCACTACTACCTCTTTGCCACCACCCCTCCTTTAGCAACCAATTTTTAATAAGAAAATTCAAATATTACCCACTGAAATAGCAACCAAATTATTTAAAATAAAAATTCTAAAATATTAGCCAAATTAGTGACCGTTTTTTAATATATAAATAATTAAAAATAAAAACCAGACTTTTAAAAAAATAAAATAGCGACCGATTTAGCAACTGAATTTTCGACCTCCAATTAGTCACTGAAAACTGTTCCGTCGCTAAATTGTTTAGTGACTAGCCTTTTGAGATGGAAAGAAATCGGTCTCTAAGTTCGTCGCTAAGTCATTTAACAACCCAAATCCAACATTAGCGATTGATTTTTCAGGTGAAACTTAAATTTTTTTGTAGTGACACCTCCTTAAAACTCCTCTTGTAGAGTACTCCATGCATCTTTAGCAATTATAGCACTAATTATTGTTAAAAAGATTGTGCCAAGTACAACATGTCCTACATGAGTTGAAGTGTTGAAGTGTTTGTAGGAGCAATGAATCATTCTCCTACTATGTCTTATAAATCATGAGAGCAAAAATATTTTTTCACTGTAATGCTCCCAATAACCATAATTTTCTCCCATAAAAATAGGGATATGAGTAAATGACAATTGAAGAGTGTTAACCATGAGTTAAAAAAAAATTATTGAAATAATATGGAATATAGTGTTTTTTTTTTTTTTTGAGATAGTTGGATGATATATCTACGTCCAGTAAATAACTAAACGTAGTTCTGGTTCCACTATTAGAATTTTTAGAAACAAAATGATAGTATGTTACTGTTACAAATTAGTTGAATAGAAAATTAATATAGTTAAAACAAAGGAGGTGCAAGACTTTTATACTTTGATATGACTAACACTTATTTTGAAGGGCACACTACAATGGTCAAGATCCTATTTATAATGTGATGAATATGGTGAATTATATTTACCTAATAGTTCTATATAGCAATAAATAATTCTAAGTTTTAATTCTAGGTTTTAATTCTTTACAATATTCTAGCCTTTTCTTTACAAAATTTTGGACATTTCAAGTTAGTATTGTCCTGAACATTCTAAAAATATGTAACAGTTTTGACAGTTCCAACAATCTTTAGTGCTTCATTACTGCATATACATTTGTTGTTATTATTATGAATTGTTGATTGCTACATATGTTGTTGTTATTATGAATTGTTAGTAACTATTAATTTTGTGTTATATTGTGAATAGTAAAGAAATAGACATAAGTACATTTTGATTGTTCTAAGAAAATGTAGAAGATACGAAGAAGAGGAGGAAGGACTTTCACTGTTATATGTTAAATTGAATGTTATTGAAAGGATAAATAGAACCTAAACTATAGGTGGAGGTTTTCTTTGAATATGTCATCTACAACCACAAAATGGTTTCAGGTTTTTTATTTAGATGTTGTAGTGAATTTAGAAGGAATTGAAAAAGATGGACTCCAAGTAGTAGGGAAATTGGATAAATTATATATTCGTGTATGTTCTACTTAATTGAGTTTATATTATTTTTTTAAAGTTCTGGTTTTGTTTTGTTAATTTATAATGAATGATTCATTGGGCTAACTTGCTAATCCTTAGTCTGGAATAACTTTGCATTTGAAAATTCTTATTAATTATGTTTACCTTTTGTTTTTTTTTCAAATTGTCATCATTCATGAGTCTTAAGGTCATTTTGCTTTTGGGGTCTTAAAACAAAAGTGGACTATAAATTATCATTGTCCAATAGTACTTTGCTGGAACTTAGGTGGAAAGAGTTTGAGAGTTGGGTCAGCACTCCCTAAGAAAAGGTTACACTCCCATATTTTGAAGGGTTGTATTATAACATCAAAATAGAAATTTAAAAAAAATGACGTATGAATATTTAAATCCTTTTAGTTGTTTCTTTAACTTCTAAAGTTCCACAAATAAACACCATTACGTAATTTGGCTAGTGCTGAAGCTTCTTCCAGGCAGGAACCTATAGATCCATTTATAATGCCTTAACGAATGGAACACAACATATGAAACAATAGAGTGTCTTTCTTAGTTTCGGAGGTGTGTTGCGTTGATTGGACATTCCTTTTTTTTTTTTATAACTATATGATAATTTATAATATTAGTAAAGGTCTTTCAATTGCTCTTAGCCTTCTATTGTTTAACAAGTTATAGCCTCTTGAATACATGTGTGACCTGTTATGATCACCACAATCCAAGTCATAAAATAGATATACATTTTCGTTTAAATACAAGTCATAATATATCATATAGACTTGCATATCTAGCAATACAAGTTTGGTTATTTACGTGAATTTTCTTTTGGTTTAAGTCCCTTTTTATCATCCTTTCCTTTTCATTAGTAGATGTTTATATTCAACTGTAGTAGAACATGTCTCTTACTTATGCTATTATATTCACTAATACAAGTGGACATAATGGTTTAGCAAAGGATCTTCTGAAACCTTACCTTTTTTGGTTGTTATCAATTGGTTGAATATTCTATTTTCTCAAAAGATGTCTTGAAAATAGGTTTTATCATTGAGTAATGGAATTATACAATCATACATGATTTATATATATATATATATATATATATATATATATATATATATATATATATATATATATATTTTTATGTATGTATAGATCATGATAATGACTTTTTGCTAATGCAGGAATCACTCTTTTTTAGCTTTCAGGAATCACTCTTTTTTAGCTTTCAAATAATTGCTTCTATTTTTAGGGTTTAAATTCAGTGAGATTCAATTTGTCATATTTTGGATATATTAGTGAGAATTAGATTGTAGTATAATTACATGGATATTTTGTTGAGGGTAAAGGTTGTAAATACATGGATTTCAATATTATTTGTAAACATTTTCCATCCATATATGTATATATATATATATTATATCATTTTTGTTTATGCATATATAGATTATGAGATAATGGCTTTTTGTTAATGTAGGAATCACTCTTTTTTAGCTTTCAAATAATAGCCTCTAATTTTAGTGTCTTAGTTGTGCTTTAAATTCAGTGAGATTCAATTCGTCATATTTTGGATATATTAGTGAGATTCAAATTAGATTGTAATGTAATTACATGGATATTTTGTTGAGGTAAAGGTTGTAGATACATGATTTGGATTTCAATATTATTTGCGAAGATTTTCCATTTTTGTACTTTCCAATGAAACTAATTATGACAAAATGATAGAGAAGTTGCTTCTCTATATTTTATTTTTATGTTTTAATTTTTCTTTATTGCTAAAAAATGTTTTTTATGCTTTAGTTCTAAATTTATATTTTTAAAATATAATTGGAGAAGAAGAAATATATATATATATATATATATATATATATATATATATATATATATATATATATATATATATATCCAAAATAAAATAACTATGAAAAATTAATTACTTTATTTAAAAAATAAAATCTATAAATGAAGAAATTTTGATTATTTTATTCCAAATAAATGATTTTATAAATGAAAGAAATGTAATTGTTTTATCTAAACAAGAAAACTTAAAGCTAATTAATTCATTCAAACAAGAAAATTTGAAACAAATCCAAGATTACTTTCTCCAAATAAGAAATTTTCAAAATGAAAGAATTTAATTTGTTTAACTAAAAGAATTTAAAATATTGGAATTTTAATTAAGCAATCGAAATGCTTAGAATTTTAAATTTTAGAATTCTAAAATGCTTCATCCAACAAGCACACCCTTAAGTTTAAAATGCTGGATAATAAAATGTTTAGCTTTGAGTTTGTGCTGCATCCAAGATCTTTTGGTAGGGAATGCACTACGTTGTTAGTGATGGTCTCTTGTAGTGTGGTTTTTGGTTGGAGCTATAATGAGCTATATATATTTGTCAAAGGTGTATCTTTAAGCACCAAGCATTATATCAAGATAATTGATACTATTTACAATTTTGGCAAGGTTAGTCGTTAAAAACGAATATTTCTTTTGAAATTATTAACTTCTTCTCAAGCTTTGAAACGCTTGTATTGAAAAAGAATATACAAATAAAATAATGTCATCATTATTAAGAAGTTCATTGAATGTTTTATGAAGTTTACCTAGAAAGATTAGAAGTAATTAGTTCTTCTTATGTGTCTACCACCAGACAAATGCATGTGAGTAGCTTTTGTTTGTTCATCTTGTTTCCTGATAAGCAGTTATCAAGATCTTCCTTAAGTGATCATCATCCCTTTCTTTTTTCTAGTCTGCATGTGCCTTCTTCAGTTAAGAATACTCTCTTGACGTGATCAAGTTTTCTACACTCAGTAATTAAATAAGTTGAGCTTTCTAACTCCTTGCTACTCTCCTCTGGTGGAAATCCCTTCTTGGATTTCCTAAGTGATTAAGAACATTTTTATATATTTTTTACGTTGAAATGAGCTAAAAAAATATTGTGCATAGTAATTAGAGGTAAAAGGTAAAAGAATATATTTCATGATTATCCTAAAAAATTATAATTCAAAGACACTATTTAGAGAAAATCAATTAATATGTTCCCTAAAAACTGCACGTAGGCATTGTTTTGTTTTTAATCGATATAATTTTACTATATTTGTCTCTCTACTCTTAAGTTGTTATTTTGTTTTCTTAAACTAAGCTTTCGATCTGAACTTTGATATTATAATTTTAAATATATATTTTCCAATTGATTAATTTTTTAAAAAATGTATATATACACTCGTACGTATAATAATAAAGAAAATATTTTTAATTATTGATAATAATTTTAAGCTCTTACTAGTTTTTCACTTTCTCCTAAATACGTGTTTATATTTGTCCAATCTATCATATTAAATTATAAATAATAATATTTAATCATCATATTTTTTAAAAAATTATATATTACACACCAAACACAAAAGATTTTGACTTTAATTGAATGTTTGAAAATGATAAGATAATAAAATTTTGTTAGTATAATTAAAAATGAGACTTAGAGACGGAATTATTTTTGTCTCTAATATATTAGAATTTAAACAAAAAATTAAATGACTAACTGACGAATATTTTTATATTTGTCAGAGACAGTTACATTCCTTCTCCAAATGTTCGACTCTGAATTCTTAAAATTTTATTTCGTCTCTCCCTGCTCAATTTTGGCCCCGAATGCATCTCCAACAAAGATGAAAAATGTTGTCTCTGAGTTTCGTTGTTAAATTATATTTTTTTTAAGTAGTAAAGTCGTTTATCACCTTATAAGAAAATGTTATATCAGCCAAATTTGTTAATTTTATAATAAAAAATTAATAAAAAAAAAGCTAAAGTCGTACTATTATTATTGTGATATTTAAGATTGAAAACTAAAAATTGATGAGGAAAAAGTAATAAGGCACATGCAATGATACATCAATGCAGTGGATATAAATTCCCCTCACTTGTAAGAATCTTTAAGGATTAACCACAAATAAGAATAAAAGCAATAATGAGAAGAATCCCACAAGAGAGACCAATATTTTTAATGTGGAAAACCTCCCTCAACGTGAGCAGTAAAAAAAATCACGGGTCGTCCAGACCAAAGAAATCAATTCACTATGATTGATTAAGAGTATAAGAGTTATCAATCTCTTTTGTCTCTCTCACTCTGTGAAAAATTCACTCTCCCTCAATCTGCAAATCTGACCTCTTCTCCTTTTATAAAGAGAGACATAACAGGTTTGAGAGTATTGAGTTTTTGTCCACATAGTTGAGAGCCCAAAAATAACCCAACATATCTCCCCCTCACAACTATGTGGAGGTACTCGCCAATTCGGCGATCTCACAACAAGATTCAAACTTCCCTCTTGAAACTACATTGGTCATCATGTCAGCACCATTATCATCAGTATGAACTTTAGCCAACTCCAACAGCTTAGCATTCAAAGCATCACGTATCCAATGATACCTCACATCAATATGCTTGGACCTAGAATGAAAAGTTGAATTCTTACCAAGATGAATTGCACTCTGACTATCACAGAATAACAAGTACTTGTCATGAACAAAACCAAGCTCCTACAAGAATTTCTTCACCCAAAGCAACTCCTTAAATGCTTCTGTAATGGCAATAAACTATGTCTCGATAGTGGACAAAGCAACACACTTTTGCAATTTAGATTGCCAAGCCACAGCTCCCCCTACAAACTTAATCAAATAGCTCGAAGTGAACTTTTTGGAATCAATGTCTCCAGCCATATCTGAGTCTGAGTAACCCACCAAAGTAGGCTTATCACCTCCAAAACAAAGCCTCAAATCACTAGTACCATGAAGATACCTCAAGATCTATTTCACAGCATTCCAGTGCTCTCTACCTGGATTAGACAAAAATCTACTGACAGTTCCAACAGCATGTGCAATATCTGGTCTTGTACACACCATTGCATACATCAAACTAGCCACTATAGATGCATAAGGAACTCTGCTCATATTAGTCTTCTCAGCTTCATTTGAAGGACTATGTCCAGAACTCGATTTAAAATGAGCAGCAAGAGGAGTGTTCACTGCTTTAGCATTTTCCATATGGAATCTTTGCAAAACCCTTTTAACATAGTGTTCCTGTGACAACCAAAGTTTCTTTGCTTGTCTATCACGAATGATTCTTATACCAAGAATTTGTTTAACAGCTTCCATGTCTTTCATAGCAAATGACTCGTTCAATTGCTTCTTCAACCTGTCAATTCTAGAAATACTTTTCCCAACAATAAGCATGTCATCAACATACAACAAGATAATGAAGTCATCATCAGAAAATTTTCTAACAAATACACAGTGATCAGAAGTAGTCTTCTTGTAGCCTTGCTCACACATAACAGACCCAAACTTCTTGTACCATTGTCTTGGAGCCTACTTCAGACCATACAAGCTCTTTTTGAGCCTGCACACATAGTCTTTCTTTCCACTAATTTGAAAACTATCAGGTTGCTTCATGTATAACTCTTCCTCCAAATCACCATGAAGGAAAGTTATTTTTACATCCATCTACTCAACCTCCAGATAAAAGGTAGCAACTAAACTCAGCACAATTCTGATGGATGACATCTTCGCCACAGGAGAGAAAATCTCATTGAAGTCAACACCTTTTCTCTGTCTAAAGCCTTTCACTACTAATTTGACTTTATACCTTGGATATGAAGAGTTACTCTCTTGCTTTATCCTGTAAATCTACCTATTTTCCAAGACCTTCTTGCCATTAGGCAACTTCACCAAATCATAAGTGTGATTATCATGCAAAGACTTTATTTTATCTTGCATTGCATCCATCCACTTTTGCTTTTCTTTACTCTCCATGGCCTCCTGGTAACATTCAAGTTCTTCTCCATTTGTCAAGGTCACATGATTGTCTCTACCTGTTAGACCTCTTGAGTTGGATTGGAGGTGGTTCAGAAGCATCACCCAGATTCTCATCTTGTGACATCTCTTGTTCCTCTTCAGCATCATCATCAAGAGGAATATCAAAACCATCTCCAAGCTGTTGATCACCAACATAATTATGTTGCTCACCATTCTGAACATTATTATCAACAGTATCCAGATCATGTATAAGAATCCGAACTGGATTAATTTCAAACAAATTGTTGTCTTTGTCAGGTGTAGACTTCTTTACCTTATCAATGTCTTCAATGATTTGGTCTTTCATGAATTGCACATCACGGCTTCTGACAAGTTTCTTCTCAACAAGATCATACATCATGTAACCATACTCATCATGACCATACCCAATGAAGATACACTGTCTAGTCTTCATATCCAACTTGGATTTTTCATCCTTTGGAACATGCACAAAGGCCTTACAACCGAAGACTCGCAAATGATCATACTTGACATCTTTGCCAAACCAAATCTTGTCTGGCACCTCAGTATTCAAAGCAATTGTAGGACTGAGATTAATAACATGCACTGCTATGTAAAGTGCCTCACCCCAGAAATGCTTAGGTAACCTTGCTTCAGAAAGCATGCACCTAACCCTCTCAATTAATGTCCTATTCATCCTCTCTGCTAAGCCATTCAACTAAGGAGTTTTAGGAGGAGTCTTTTCATGTCTGATACCCTGTTGCCTGCAATATACATCAAATGATTCACAATATTCACCACCATTGTCAAAACGAATACGTTTCACCTTCTTGCATGATTGTCTCTCAACCAAAGCCTGGAATTGTTTGAACTTCTCCAACACTTGGTCTTTTGTCTTCAAAACATAGACCCAGAGCTTCCTAGAACAATCATCAATAAAGGTAACAAAAAAAAGTGCACCACTAAATGACTTTACCTTCAATGGGCCACAAACATCAGAATGCACCAATTCTAGCAACTCTAACTTCCTTGAGGGAGGATGCTTCTTAAAGGATACTCTAGTATGTTTACCATCCATGCAATAAGAACACTTCTCCAACTCTGCTTTCTTCAATCTTGGAAGCATGTCCTTTTTGGCTAAACAATTCAACCTTTTTTCACTGATATGACTAAGTCTTCGGTGTCACAAAGATGCCTTCATATCTATGGCATTCACACTGTCTTTAGCACCCAAAGCTTTTGTCCAATATAGTTTAAAAATTTTCTCCCCTCTGGCCATAACCAAGTTACCATGGTGAGTTTCCATTTTCCATGACCAAAGTGATTATCATAACCACCATCATCAAACATATGCATAGATATCAAGTTAAAGCGAACATTTGGAGCATGTTTGACTCCTCTAAGCCACAACTACATTCATGTGTTGGTTTGCAAGCAAACATCACCAACACCGATCACCTTGGTCACACCATCATTACCCATCTTCAACACTCCAAAATCACCTGCGGTGTAAGATGTAAAGAACTCCTTCCTTTGTGTAACATGCAGTGTAGCACCGCTATCAATAATCCACATGCTCTCATCGGATACAAAATTAACTGACTCAAAGTCTCGAAGAATGACAAGATCATCACCTATAGCAGTAGTGACACGATCATCATCCTTCTCTTTTTACTTACCCTTTTTGTCTTTGTTCTTCTTTTTCCACAAGAAACAATGCTTCTGTATATGTCATGTTTTGTGACAGTAGTGACACTCCACATTCTTATATCTAGACTTGGATTTACTTCTACTCTTTTCTCTTTCCTTTTTCTGACTTCTCCCTCTATTTTCAGTGACCAGTACCTCAAATTGAAATGAAGAACCTTGTGCCTTCCTTCTCATCTCCTCGTTGAGGATGCTACCCTTTACCATTTGCAAAGAGACAACACCATTAGGGACTGAATTTGTGATAGAGACCTTAAAAGTCTTCCAAGACTCTGGTAAAGAATTCAATAGTAGTAATCTTAAAATCTCATCTTCAAACTTGATGCCATTCCTGACATATGATCAATAATCCCTTGAAATTCATTCCAGTGATTTGACAATGAAGTGCCTTCCTTGAACTTCAAACTCACAATAGAATTTAACAAAAATAATTTGTTATTCCCACACTTTGAGGCATATAAGGATTCAATCTTCTCCCACAAAGTCCTGGCATGTATCTCACTTGCAATGTGATTATAAACATTATCATCCACAAAAAAGTCGGATAAAACCACATACCTGTTGATGCTCAAAGT
Organism: Mucuna pruriens; assembly: GCA_025330945.1. NCBI lineage: Eukaryota > Viridiplantae > Streptophyta > Magnoliopsida > Fabales > Fabaceae > Mucuna > Mucuna pruriens. The sequence continues at coordinate 1,014,025 of JAENHJ010000368.1, read as the reverse complement.
CCCATTCTTCATCAAACATAGATTCTGGCTTCTGAGCAACAAAAACAAGAAGATGCATTTTCTTCACAAATAATAAATCTTTCATCTTCCCTTTCCACAAGTGATAATTAGTACCATTTAGACTCATCATTCTATTTGTATTACCCTCCATTAATCTAGCAAGTAAAACACCCTTCAAACTAGAGAGCTCTTATACCACTCCGATGGGGAAAAAGCAATAAGGCACATGTAATGATGCACCAATGCAGCGGATATAAATTCCCCTCACATGTAAGAATCTCTAAGGAGTAACCACAAATGAGAATGAAAGCAACAATGAGAAGAATCACACAAGAGATACCAATATTTTTAACGTGGAAAAACCCCTTCAACGTGAGAAGTAAAAAATCACGGGTTGTCCAGACCAAAGAAATCAATCCACTATGATTAATTAAGAATACAAGAGTTATCAATCTCTTCTATCTCTCTCACTCTGTGAAAAATTCACTCTCTCTCAATCTGCAAATTTGACCCATTCTTCTCTTATAAAGAGAGACCTAACAAGTTTGAGAGTATTGAGTTTTTGTCCACATAGTTGGGAACGCAAAAATAACCCAACAAAAATCGTACTTTTACAATATTAAAAATATTAAAATTACATTAAAATTAATTAAAAGTACTTCATTTTCAAAAGAAAATCAATAGAGCCCATAACATTTTAGTTTTTAAAAAAAGAATTGGCAAATTAATTGTTTATTTAATTTGAGAAAATATTTTTAATATTAAAATTAATTATAAAATAAATGTCACTTTATTTTCACTTGTTTTCAAAAGTATGTAGAAAATTAATAGTGAAATTAAACAAATAAAAAAAATTAGTTCATATAAAATTGAAGAGAACAAGAAAGTGAAGATAAGGTACATTTTTATCATTAAAATCTAAAAAAAAAATAATTCAAAAGATCCTTGAAGTATGCTTCAAAAGCATAAAATGCTTGTCTTGTTTTGTATTTTCTTCTCACTCAAGTTGTCTCTTTCCTAAACCATCAATATGATAATCATTTAAAACTTAAGGAGTAAGTAAACTGCAAAGAAAAATGGACGATGGAAAATATAAAAAAAAAAAAAAGGTATGTATTTAAGACTTTGTTATATGTTAATAAATTGACCTCTTGACATAAAAATAAATATATAAGTAAATATATTTAATGGAACAATAGAATTACTTTCAATGTAATTTTACTAATTATTATATTATCAATAATTTTATATAAAATATTTTTTTCAATTCACTCATAAAATTATATCTATATATTACTTTGATTGTTTGTGTCAATTTTTGTAAAAATTAAGTAATAATAAAAAAGTAATCAAATAGTTCATATTTTAGTATATTTTAAAAATATATTTTATGTCAATTTTGATATATATGAATGATGTATCAAATAATTTCATATTAATAAAAAATTTTATACAAAAAATCTATGTAAAAAAAACTTTCAATCCAATAATAAGTTTTGAGATAAAATTATCCAAGTAAAAATTATTAAATGATATAATAGTTAGTATAAATTATACTAGTGTAATTTAATTTCTTCCCATATTTAATATTTTAGTAATATAGAAAGCTTTTCTTATTATACTAATATAAAAAGTTTCCCACATTTAAGAGTTTATCTTATTTTATATGTTCTTTCCTCAAGTTTCATAAAATCGAGAAGAGTAACCTAAATTTGGGAATGGTACATCTAGCATCCATCTTGATAAGCAATTAATTAAATGTATAAATATGATTATATTTTTCTCAAATATAAATGGTTCAAAGTAAATGAATATGATTTTATATCATTATTACTATGAAGTTAACAACTTATTAGATTATTGAAATGTCTAATATATAGTTAATTTTGTCTCCCAAATGGTTAATAATGTTATGTATTTATTGATCGTCACAAGTGATTAATTACATATGTAAATATGGTTAATTTTGTTTGAAAAATGAATAAGAGTAAATAAATATGATTATATCTATCTATTGATGTGGTTAATAGTGTGATGATGTTATTGAAATGTCTAATACTTGTTAACTATTTATAAAACAAAACTAACCATATTTACATACTTGGATAACTACACATGTTGGTTAGACATTAGATGTATGATTTTCTAGAATACTTTAATAATCAGTACTCTTATATAATTTTAAAGACATAAATTATTGTTTTGGTCTTATATTTTTTTGTTGTTTAGATATTCTGTTATAGATAATCACACACTTTAATCATGTGTATAAGGATTCAATATCTAAATTTATATGTATTAAAAATCAGTTGTTGAAAGAAGTCAACTCTTTAAATAAATCTCAATGTCTCAAGATATTAGTCCCTAACTTTTATCGGTTAAGAGATACCTCAACTAAAAAAAAGAATACTATATAAAAAAATTTGTTAACTTGATTTCCATTTGGGAATACATTACTTTAGTCCTTATTAAAATTAAGAATATATACTAATTAATTTAGTTTCTAAATAAATATATAATTTTAATTCCTAAAATTATTGAAAGATTATTATTTTAATCTCTAAAGTTACCTAATGATAGTTATTTCAGTCCATAAAGTTATAACAAGGATTAAAATATTTTATATTTAATAATTTTAATAATTAAAATGATTTTTTTATCTTTAAGAAATAAATTAACTAATATACATAACTTTGAGGACTATTTTTTATTTTTTCACAGTTCATATCTTACACATATTTTAAAAATTTCTCCGTCTATTTTGATTATATATACTTTTTCTTTTAATTTATCTATCTGTTCTTCAAAGATTAGGGTATCAAAGTATTTTCCCTATATAAAATCAGGTATGCATTTAATACTTTACCATATCTTCATAAATCATTTTCTTAGCATTGAAATAAAATAATAAATGATTAAATATACTTAATACTACAGTAATATAAAAGTTTACATAATTTTATAACATAAAAATATTTGTAACGTATAAGACTTTATTTTATTTTATATTTTCTTTTACCTCTAGTTTCAGATGATTTTTATTATGATATTTTAGCACAAAAAATTAAAATGCTTAACAAGAATCAACTAATTTTTTTCTTTTTTAGACAATTTTAAATATTGTTCATGGCATTTTCCCGGAAGATTTTGGATTAAATTCAATTCCATTAACTTTTGTGAAAATTATTACTTCTATTTTCATAAAAATAGTATATAAATAAATTAAGAAGGGATTTTAAATTATTGAAAAAATTATATTTTCATCAACAAAAATAAATTAGTCAGGAAAGAAGCATATATTTTCTACGTATTCAAATTTTCATTAAAAAAAAACTCTTTCAAAGCCACATTTTATTTAGGATACGTTCAAACAAACTGTAAAATATTTGAAAAATTAATTTTCTTTTCAAAACGAAAATTCCTTAGATGTCCTAGCATTTTATTCGTTTTATTTATAAAACTCTAATTAATTTAATTAAAATGTACTGTCAGTGTAAAGTGTAATTTTTTTTTATACTCTTATTTTAACCTAAATTATCATATATAATAAAATTGTTAATTTTTAAAATAATTATTTTAAAATAGATCATTTCTAATTACTTGACAAGATAAAACTCTTTATCCTAATTAATAATAGTACATAAATATTAAACTCATTCTAATTTAAAAGATAAATAAAACAAAGAGGCTTCTGCTTCTTAGTGTCCTTCAAATTCATTAAATGTATGCCTTATTTTATATTTTCTCATTCCTTAATTTTTCCTTTTTCCTAAAACATCAATATATAATAATTATTTTTAACTTCAGAAGCAAATTAACTTAAATGACTTATATTTAATAATTTTAGGAACAAAAATATATTTTTTAACTTAAAAAAGTAAATTGACTAATAAACATAATTTTAAGAACAAATTTTATTTTATTTTTATCTATAGAAATTGAAAATAATATCGAGAAATTTACATTTATAATAATCACGCATTATACTTAACCAATGAGTTAGACTCTACCGATAGAAAATTTTGTTTTTATTTTGTTCACACTTCATATTTTACACTTATTTTAAAATTTTCTCCATCTGTTTATTATATTATTCACTGCGCTTATATTTTTCTTTTTATTTATCTATCTGTTCTTCAAATATTAGCGTATGACCAAATTAATTTTCCGTATTCCAAAAAAAAAAGGTTATTTTTCCGTATATAAAATCAGGCATGCATTTAATAGTTTACCATATCTTCATAGATAATTTTCTTAACATTGAAAGAAATTATAAAAAGATTAAATATATTTCATACTTTAGTAATATAAACTTTTACCTTATTTTATAATATTAAAATATTTGTCACATATAAGACTTTATCTTATCTTATTTTTTATTTTTCTTCTAGTTTAAGATGATTTTTAATGTTATAGAAAAAAAAATCTTAACAAGAACCAACTAAAATTTTTCTTGTTTAGACAATTTTAATTATTGTTCCTGGAATTTTCCAAGAAGATTTAGGATTAAATTCAATTCCATTAATTTTTGTGAAAAATATTACTTCTCTTTTTACCAAAAAGAAAAGCATTATATATATATATATATATATATATATATATATATATATATATATATATATATAGGGGAAGGAGATGTTTTAGTTATTAAAAAAATTAAAATTTTATTTCCATCAACAAAAATAAATTAGTTAGGAAAGAAGGCCTATGTTTTTTAGATCCCTCAGTTTGTCATTAAAAAAATCCTTCAAACTCACTTTTCAAACTATAAAATATTTGAAAAGTAATATTTATTAATTAGTCACAGCACTAATTTATTAAAAAATAATATATATTTTCATATCCAAATTGAAAATTCAAACCTGTTCAATGAATAAATAATGAAATATTTATTTAATATTTATCAATTATATCTTACTTTATTGTTACATTAGTTATGAATTACGATTAACCACACTCGTATTAATCTCTTGAATAAAAATAAAATATAATATATATATATATAAAAAACAGTCCATTCTTTCCAAAAAGTCAAATGAAAGTTAAGATCTTTTAGCCATATGTGAGTTATGTTTTTCCTTTTTTTTCTCTCTCTCTTTACATCCTTTTCTCTCTCATAGTCAGACATTCATCACAATCACAATGCATGTGTTGTATCTATAAATTCCTTACATGGTGCCTCTGTGATTCTCTCAAAGACAAGTCTTTCTTCTCCAAAGGCAAAAAGTCTTTGGGTGAGACCCTCTTTGAGATGGAGATCTTAAATCCTGCCAAAGGTAAGACCTACAAGCTCCCAGTTGGGTACAGGTTCGATCCTGCCGATGATGTTCTTGCTGGTTACTACCTGAGGAAGAAGATGTTAACTCAACCACTTCCCAATGACCTCATCCAAGACTGTGATGTCTTCCAAACTGAGCCTTGGGGGCTGCCAGGAGGTTGGTCAAAAACATATAAATTCAAATCCTCTATCTTCCTTCATTTTTTTTACGGTTACTTATTCCTCAAATCTTCTTCTTATGACAAATGAGCCACATTCATTGAATTTTTATGGTTCTTTTGTCAATGAACAATGTGTCTTGTCTAAAAAAAAGTCTCATGCCCCGTGAATGGACTAATGGACCAAAATGGAGTATGGATTCTGAATTTAGTTTGTGTTTGTTTGCCTAATTGTGTGTGTGTGTGTGTGTTTTAGGTGGAAAGCATTTGAACTGGCAGAGGTTTTTCTTCTATGATACAAGGACCCGTGTGTTTGAAAACATTGACAAAAGAGATGCTGGGAATGGGCAATGGAGAGTAGTGGAGAAACTGCAAGATGTTGAGCTGACTAGCAAGCAAGTGATTGCAAAGAGGAACGTTCTGGTTTTCTGGGAAGCCAATGGCAACAGTTTTGCCAAAACAAATTGGGTGATGCATGAATTTCGCCTTGCTCCAAAATCAAATCAATCTCTGGTAAACATGAAAATTATATATAAACATACCCTCAGCGTAGATTAGGCTTATGAGTAGTATGGTGCAAAGTTGGATATTTTGATTTATCTAATAATAACTGAATTTTGAACTCTAATGCAGATGTCAGCCATGGCTGTGTACCGCATATTCGAGATGAAGCAGGTGAGAAAGAGGAAGAAGGCAAGAGCGTCTAAAGCAGTGGCCTCAAACAGCAGTGATGCTGGAGAAGTTGTTGATCCCATTGTCATTGATTTCACATTGGAGAATGGCAGTGTGTCTGGTCCTCCCTCTCCTGTGTCCCCATGAACCCCTTCAGGGCAATTAAACTGCATAATTAGTTAGATAACAAGTTGCTCAAAAACCTTTAGTAGTGTAAGAAATCAATTGTGAAGCCCCCTAGGCACCAAAGGCACCAAACACCTTTTATCTTTTCTTCTAGTGTTCATGAACTGTGTATATGGGAATTTGTTTTGTGTATGGGCTCACTAATTTACTAATAAGAAGCAACTGTTTATGCCTTATAATTGGTATTGTTCTTTATTGGGAAAAACCACGAATATCTTATAATTGTCTGATAACGGATAATTTCATAGATTCTGACATTTCAAGTTAAGTCCATCTTAATTAGAAACTAATGTTGAACTAGTTTTTTCCAATGCTTTCTGCTAATTACTAACGTGCGTTATTTTGTTTTGTTTTGGCAAATCGAGAATAGTTACCATGATGGGGTAAGTGAAAGTCTCCATTCCGAATAACGTTGACTGTTGCTTAGAATTATCAAAAGGGAAAAGATTTTTTTGAGACAAAAAAACGATCCAAAGCATGGTAACAATAATCCAAACAATACATACAAAAGGGGGCATCCAAAGAAAGTAGGGAAGAGGTTCTTTATTATCTAATCATAACCTTTTTATGAAAATAAGCGATACCCTATGGGCGAGCATACAAACCTCACCACGAGGATGGTAGTGCCTAAGGTTTTGATGGCATCTGCACATGGATTTGATTCGCATCCTTCTTTCCATAGAACTCAATACTCCATTTACGAAATTCTTTCTTTCACGTTAAGGAGGAAAAGATTATTCTTCTTGGTGGAAGTCAGGATATAAGGAAAGTAGATATTTTAACATCTTTGAGTATATATGGTTCAAGGAATAAAAAAATTAAAAAATTAAAATCTATATCAATTGTATCTTATTGACAATAAACTTTTCTTCTCTCGAATAAGCGAGTTTTTCTTTATTAGTTTACTTAAAATGCATGTTAGTTATAATGATTAATATTCCCTTTAGTCTTCTAAATATTAATAAAAATCTATTGATGTATGTTAATCTCTTGCCTATAATTTTTCCTTGATGCATTGTCATTAAAATATATTCGACATGATAAGAATATTTGAATTATAAAACTTAGCGTTGGTCGAGTTAGTGAAGCGAACAAGGCACAAAAGGGAAAACTTGGTGTTGGTCAAGTAGGTGAAGGGGAGAAGGCACAAAATATTCTTATATGATTCTTCCGCAAGCTCAGATAACGCAACCCCCGCATTCAGAATAAGATTCTTGTCAATAATGCCTATGCTATTCACCATTTATAAAATATTTTCCTGGTTGTTGAAACCATAAATTATTACAATGTAGTAATATAAATCTATATACACTTACTACAAAAAATATATAGTAACATACATAATTAGATATGGGAATATTACAAATAGCCCTAAACTCTCAAATCCCATCAACTTCTTATTGAATCCCATTCCCCCTACCACTGGTGCTGGACCGCATTAAGTTTTTTTATTATTTATTATTATTTCAGATTATTGTCAACAAATCAATTCTTATCTATTATGAAAATTGGATAACCTTCTTATAAATATGTCATCATTAAGGTACATAATACTACAGTTGTCATTGACGGTGTCTATAAGAGAAATACTAATAATAATACATTTTTTATTATTATCTAAAATTTATTAAAAGTCCGTAAATTTTATTTTTTTATTTAATAAACTTTACTTATAATTTCATAATTTTCAATAAATTTTAACTTAAACTACTTAGAAAATATTTTACTAACATTCTTCTTCGATTATAAATATCAATAATTGCAATAATAACAAGATAAACTATTTTCTCTTCTTACAATGACAACAATAAAGTTTTAATGTAAAACTTTGTACAAATTATGTAAACTCTACACCACTGAGTCAACTCTAACGAGCAGTTAGCAAACAGTTTAGTTTATGCAAGTAACTTTTTTTTATATATATATTTTGTTTATGCAAGTAATGATTATCCGTGATATATACATAACATTAATAAAGTAGGAAAAGTTTGAACATGGTGTTAAGACATTGGATTCAACAAGCGTGTGTGGTATATCTCTGAACTGAGCATAGTGTGTAAAGAAAAGAAAAGAAAAGAACGAAAAGAAAGCGAGTGAGAACTGCCGACCAATGTTTCTTGTAACTATGGTAGTAGAATCTTTGATATAGGGATTTTTGTGCATCACTAGTAAAATTCCTCACGTCACTAACATCATGTACAGTAATGTGAGCTTGCGTAGTATTTGCTGACTTTCCGGGCCAAAATTGTCAAATGAAGCAGACCTACTTACTGGACCATATCTACAAAAGTTTCTTTACTATCATGGTCAAGATTTGATGAACAGCGAAAAAAATGGTAGGTGCTGATAACGACGTTAGATTTTTTTTTCCCCATTTCTTATTCTATATTTTGTTTAGTCATGCACACAAATTCACACTAGACTAATCACTGCGAGATTATATTTTGCGTACATTTAAGTTTATAAAGTTCTTTTAAAAGGGTCATCAGAGAATGGCTTCCCCTTTTTGTTCATTGAAGAATGAAGATATCATTCAATACTAGCTAGCTCTATTAATATTACACCATAGCATCAAATCCATTAAGGTGTTCTGTACTTGTGCAACTTTATCATTTAATGGAGCTGCCAAACATGGGGTTATTATAATGGTGTTTGTTTAACTATGATACCAAAACTAAAAAAAAAAAAAAAGAATAACCCATTCATCGTTTGATTTGAGTACAACTAGATTTGAATTTTTAAAACAATTTTATGTTCAAATCTTTTACATGAAAAAAATATATATAGTTGATAAGAAATAAATTTTAATATCTCAATAAATTAATCTTTCGGATAAGAAATACTTGATGCTCACAAAAAGAAACTATCATAAAAATTTCCCGTGAGGAAAAAGAGAGAAGAATAACAACACAGAAAGGAAATAATTTTCATGATATTTTGTTTCTACGAGAACAAGGCACCGAGTCATTCAATCTGGGAAACAATGTAACATCATTCACAATGTGACACTTAACAACATTGCACCAATCTAGCTAAACAAGAACCAAAGGCATGCGGTTCATGTTCACTAACATGCTTACCACGAGGAATGCACAGAAAATATCATAAAGTACAAAAAACAAGAACAGCAAATAAGCAACCAAAATCCCTACTTCCAGGAATACATTGAACCATACAAATTATATGACAACATAAAAAAAACACGGCCAAGAAAACATAGTTATAATAATCCAATGATGAAGAATGGAACTGAATGCAAGGCTTTTAGAGTTGTGAAGAAAATGAATAAACAAACAGGTTAATTTCAGACATTGTACCCTAGAGTTCTGTGCATAGAATTACATTTCGAAACTGAGCCCAAAATTTTAACTTTCAACAACCGTCATAAATTCTGAACACAAGCCTTCAGAACAGCTTTATTCAATAATACAAATACAAACAATATTGCTCAGAAGACTGAAATAGGAAGAGTTAATAAAGAGAAAAATTGATCATTATTGTCCTTACCTACTAATAACACATTTTCCACTAGTACCACTACTATACATGTCAATTCTTATGGTAACACCTACTATTAACTTTTAGTATGACAGAAGCTCCAAAAGGCATTTGATATGCTGGCTTCAGAACCCAGTTAGTTGATCTTAGGACACCCAGAAAATTTACTCCACTCCACTCATTAAGAATAACCTAACTCTTTATGTAAACAATGCAAACAATTCCATCATTTTTATTGTTCCCCATCATATTATAAATATTTTTTATATTTTATGCAGATCGTAGTGATTGTATGAAAATCAAGGAAAGAAGAAAGTGCTGAATAATAACACAATTTTATAGTAGACTTGAACAAGGGATAGAGGTGAAACAGGCATGCAAATGGTGTAGGTAGAGAGAAAAGATTTAACCTGAGATAAAATGAGGAGGCCTATATATGTGCAACAAAAGTTTTTGTAGATAATAAATACATGTAGTGCTACAATGCCAAGAGAAATAAAAATAAAAGCAATATATTTTCTCATTGCCTGTTTATGTGAATGAAAGTATGATTTAGATAGGAACATTTATTCCATTTTTCTACCAAAATCCCCAAGAGGAGATGGGAATCCATATAAAGATAAGACAGTATGGGGACGAGGGTAAGATATTAATCCTTAGAATTCAGGAAAGGTTTAATACAGAATGAGGTAATGTTTCACCTACTTTGGTACCCTTACTGAGCTAGGTTAACTTCCAACCAAGGGAATGCTGTTACTGCCACCAGCATCAGGGCATCAATGACATAACACCAATCTTTGTTATCATCATCACTAGTGACAAAATTTGCCAACAATTTCAAAGGTCAAAAATATTAATGCATGAAGTTTCATTTCTTGTTTATATTTAATGGATTCCAAACATTATTTGACAATTATGAAGGATACGTTGTTTGGAACAAAATTAAGAACATCCAGAATCAAATATAATAACACTGCATCAATGCAATTCAATTTCATTAGTTTCAGTCACAATTAATAATTAAACAATAAGTACAAGAAGAAATACAAAATTACAAATAATATATAGTGTAACTATACAATATAAGTGAATTTATATCCTCACCGTTTATTTAAAATGGAATAAAGGCCAAAGAAGTACATAATATTTCTAAAAGATGAAGTAATTTCAATATTTTAATTTGGAAGACAATATGAAATGGAGGCTAGAACAAATTAAACTCCAATACTATTGATGAACTCACTCTAATTGCAGTTAAGCAAGGTCAATATACATACAGGGGAGGTTTGTTTTCTTTTGGGAGGAGAGGAAGAGGGAGAAGGAGAGGGGGTGCCTCTGCCCATCCTTATTATGTTCTGCCATGGATCACCACCAAAATCCATTACCATTCTCATCATTATTATGACTACCCTACCAGCTTCTCCAAACACGCTTTGTTATCATCACTACCTGCATAGATCCTTACCATATTGGTAGAAGGCTTAACATATTTGATATTTCTCCCCTTGATATTAGAAATGCATTTCATATTATCATTGTACCAAGTTGTTAACAAGTCAAGTAATAAGCATCATTCATAAACAGCATCAAAATAAATGAATACAAAGTACGCTTCTAAATTAATAGCTTTCTGTCCAAACTCCTGGATCACTGCACCTAGGCAAGGAGTGATTAAGAGCTTCACTTGCTACAATATGTAAGTTGATAGATTAGATTAGTGAAGATAATCTATCTACTATTGTTGAATTATTCTTCTTTTTCAGGAAAACTTAATTATATATAAAATACTATACATCAAACTTGCCATTCACTAAACTTTTATCTATTTATTTATTTCCCATTGCATCACAAAAACGAAATCTAGCAAGCCATCCTGAGAAAGAGGTAAAAGGTAAATTTAAATTTCTCCCAAGACAGAAAAGGTAATCAATTATACTTTTGTGTAATGGCTAAGGAGATTAATTTTTCAATTAATAGAAAAAAAAATTAATTGAGAAAAGAGTAAAGGAACAAGTAGAAGGAGGATATATAACATCCAAAACATAAAAATAAAGAATGCAGCATAGGTTAATGTTATTTTTCCCTGAAAGGATAGAAGAAAGGATAGAAGAAAGACAGAGAGAACAAAACAGTCACAATAGTTTTCTTCTATTAACCAAAATCAATATTAAGCAGTCCAATGAAGTGCTACACATTCAACAAAGCAAACTTGGAAATGCATATTATCATGGTAAATTGTCAAATTGAAATTTAAAGCAATTCTTCTTCAACCATGCATGAAATGGTAAGAATGACAGCTTGTAACTACATCATTTAGTTTACTCTTATTAGCTCTATGTAGTAATTTTAATTCAGTTGAATATATTAAATTTGTGTTTGGATTAGTTTATTTTGGATAAATAATCAGTTTTTTGTCACTTTTTTGAGAGAGCTACTGGTAAAAAAGTAATTACTTCTCAAAAGTAAGTGGTAGCTGAACATGCCCTAATTGCATAACCAACCAAGCTACCAGACTATTCTATCAAGCTGCAAATTTTCTTCCAAGATTGAGCAATCTCATAACTACTATAATTTACACAAAAAATTAGGCAACTACACTAGTAATGTTGAATCTGATGTAATACATGTAATACATGTTATTCACAACTAGTTGTCACATAGTGTGGGAGAAGTGTCATTCTGGCCTTGTGCACTTGCTTCCTATTTCTTCTAAAGATCAAGCAGCTAATCTTTTCACAAAGGCTCTATTACCTGATCCTTTCAGCAAACTCCTTACCAAGCATGGTAATGGTTGATCTTCACCAACCATCCGCTTGAGGAGGTAATATGCATGTTACTCACATCTGCTTGAGGAGGTAATATGCATGTTACTCACAGCTAGTTGTGTGTGTATTTTTTTTCAGTCATGTGGTCCTGTGGAGTCGTTACAACAGCATTGCTATTTCCCTTTTGCACCTTTATCCTTGCATATGAATACTCTTGTATTCGCATCAGTAAAAATCAATGAGAATGGTTCATTCATTATTCAATTAATTTCCTATCATGAAGCACTTCTATAGTGTTCCATGCTGCCTTAGGGAAGGAGAAGCACACTGTTCAGACTTCAAAGCTATTTATATTTTAGGCATCAAATAGAAGTCATCAGATATTGCTATTTCTTCTATAACTTCCTGTTTCAAGCCAAAACCAGAAATCTAAGTTGATTTGGAGAATAAAATAATGTTCAATTTTCACTTTTGAATGTACTGAATTGAATTCACAGTTGACAGTATCAAGCATTGAAGGTTATACTTATACATTATACCTACTAAATTGTTGCATCTTTCTACCAACATTTTCTGGATAAAACAATGAAAAAGAGATAATAATTTCAAAGCTATCTTCGGAAACTTGGATTAGGTAAGTAAAAAGCCAAGGTGACTAAGCATTTATTCTCCATCAATTAGTGCTTCTTATAAAATATATGCTTCCTCTAGATAAAAGGGTTATAAGAAAGGTGGGGGAAAAACTATATCTTTCCCAATCATCATGCTTGCATATTTTTTTTTTTATTTTTTATCATGACAAAGGCATAAGTAACATACATAAACCAACATAACTTTGGCACTTCCACTCATATTTTAAGTTCATTTTGCTAGCTCTTTCAAGGATGTCTTTAAAATATTTTTTATTTCTTTTGTAAGACGGCAGCAGAATAGAAAAAAACCCTTATTAAACATGTGCCAAAATTCCACATCTTTGCCTTTTCATTTTCAATTTCTATCATAACAAGTAGTACAACATAATGGCACAAATATCAAAGAGTGAAGAAAAATGAGCAAGCTACAAAATCAACATCAACACCACCCAGAACAACTAGCTCAAGTTGTTCACCACTAAATACTAGTTCTAGAATGCAAAGCTTCAAAGGCACTAAGACTAAAAGAACAGCTACCAAAATTGAAAATGACAAAAACCCATTTTTAACTATGAACAAAAATCAAAACTTTTTTGGTGGGTCTCATTAATTTGACGAAAAGTGGTCGTCTTTGGCAATCACTGAGACGGATAAGAGAAGGGTTACCGAACAAAGATTAAGAAGTCGTTTGTCGGCATTGACTGAGAAACTTGGTTTTGCTTCGAATTGCAATTTGGAAGTGAACAAACTTTGTGCTCATTGTCTCCCTAGTGTCAGTTCCATCATCATCAAGCATACCCACCTCGGGGACACTCGCCATGCCCTTCCTCTCCATCATGAGAATAACTAATCCAATCTTCAACACACTAACTAATTGAGGTTATAATTTTTGCTTAAATACGTTTTACTTTTCTCCAGCCTATCAATATGACTTTTTGATGATTTTATTCCTACAAAAAATAATTTTGTTTTTCACTCTACTTAGTGTAATAGTAATTAACAAAATGAATTGAAATAATTAAAATAATAAAAATATTTTAAATTAAAATAATTAAATTATTTTTTTGTGTTCAATTCAATTAATTAATCTATTTATTATTTTATATAAATAAAATAATTATATATAATTTATTTTTAATATGTAATGTGTAATAATTTTATTTTTTTAATATTATTTATATTTTATTTTACTAATTTATTTTTAACATTGTATTTTAAAATATAATTTATTTTTTATGTTATTTTATATTTTAATGTATTAATTTTGACTTATATTTGGTAACATATTTGCTTGTACATATTGTTGCATTACGTAATTTATTTTTTATTATTTTACTTTTCACAAAATGAGAATGAAAATCATTCTCACCCTTTTAAATCTAGGTAAGTTGCATGACGTAATTTATTTTTTATTATTTTACTTTTTGCAATTGAGTGAATGAAAATCATTCTCGCCCTTTTGAATCTAGGTACCTCATTCACAACCTACAACAATAATTGATTATCATTTTTGTCCCTGTAAGCTAGGTCAATTACTTAACAAATGTGCTTAAGCTCGTTATTATCATCTTTTGGCCTAGTTAACTCGTTGACACTCATTCTCTTTAACTCATTTATTAATTTGTATCTCATAATTATTAATGTAATGCTTCTATATTTACCCATATACATAATATAATTTCAACATAGCTAAACATATATGAATTTTTATAATACAGTTAAGCATATATATATATATAGACATGTCTTCACAAATCAACTAAATTTACAACAATTAACACAGAAATTGCATCCTAGTATAGGAAGTTTAATATCCTTTAGAGACATCCAAACAACCAAATACAACAATTGGGGTTTTAGAGGAAACCCCTCAACTCATGACCACGGGATTAAAAGTCATGTGATATACCAATTGAGAAACACAAACAAACATGACAGTTTGGGGTTTTATGGACAACCCTTTCTAATTCATATTCACAAAATTAAGAACCTTGTACTATATCAGTTAACAAAAACAAGCAATTAAAACTGCTAAACATTATGTCAATTGACAAATACAATCAAATACAAGTAATCAATAGGATTTTAGGTCAACCTCTCTACCCATAGTCATACTTACACCCTTGAATGAGATTTTTCACTCCCTCTTACCTAGAAGGTGTAAAATAAAGATTTTGAGATTTTGAGATGTCCTTAGGATGTTCTCTTTTGTGTTCTGCTGTAGCCGCACAAAAGAGTTTAGAAAAAGAGTGTGTGACGAGTATTAAGAGTTGAAAGACTTTTCAATAATTAATATTCATTATCATTAAAAATTTAATAATAATAATAATAATAATGTATTATTTACAATAATGAGGACTTTCAATAGGTAGATTACAAAACTTGTTATTTGAAAAATGGATTAAATAATTATTGATAATAAAATATATTAATTATAATAAAATTTAAAAGTCATAAATATAATAAATAAATCCACATATTTAAATATGTTAATTATAAAATATTATTTTATTTTGACTTTTATTATTTTCTAAATTAAAAATAAAATAATGAAAATAAAATATTCATTTTATTTTATATTTTTTATATGATATCTTTATTTTTAAATAAAATCATAAATACAACAAATGAATGCATAATAACTAATAAATGAATGTAGAATTCAAATACACATATTAAAATCACTAAAATTCGCTATTCTACTCTAAACATTTAATAATGAACAAAATGAAAAATAAAAATTTTATAAATTATGCACTAAAAAGTCATTATATATAAAAAGCATGGTCGAGAGAAAAAGACCTTATTTAATATTGTCGGTCAAGTTTTTCTGTGTAGATTAATTATTAGCAGAATCGCTGAATACTTCCTATATATAATATGATAACAAAAGAGAATGTTATTTGTACAATAATTCGAATAAAAAATTGTAAAAAAAAAAAAAGAAAGAGAAAATAAGAAATAAAAGAGAAAAATGTGTGATATAATATCACAGAAAAATCGACACAAATGATTATGGTGTATAATTTGTTGTAAGAAAATTTCTACATACGTAACATATGTCATACAAAATAATGTCCTAGTAATTAACAGATTTACTATTAGATGAAAATATTTGAAGTGCCCTTGGTTAGAGGATATTTTTATTTTTACATCTACGGATAAAAATATTATTTTATTTTAGCTTTAATTATTTTAATAATTAAAATAATAATAATAAAATTATTTTATTTAAATATGATGTTTTTATTTAAAAACTAAAATCCATAAATATAATAAAAGAATTCGTATTTAAACACCTGTAATTTAAAAAATAGTTTTGTTTTAAATTTAATTATCTTCAAATTTTAAAACAAAAAAAAGTGAAAACATATTTTTATTTATTTTTTGCAGCTAATATTTTTCTTTTAAAAATTAAAATTCATAAATCTAATAAATTATTTCTTAATCATCAATAAACGAATGTATGATTTCAGATAATCAATCATGAAATCCTTCTCCCAATATCTAACAATTAGAAATTTGAAAAATAAAATACTTTACAAAATGTGCATTAAAAACTCATTATATAATAAATGTCCTAATAATTAGTACAATTTGTTAAATAAATAAGAAATAAAATAGTTAACCAATAATTATCTAAAGTGATTCTAATTTGGATAAAAAAAAAATTGTGGGAAACTTTCTTACTTTATTATATAAAGTTATCTAATGAAATATGACAATATCTGGTAACTTCATTTTTCACTCAACAACTCTTCAAACATTTTTGTTCACACACATCTCACTGATGACCACTTTGTAGGGGTGACAATTCTATTCGACTTCTATAGGTATTTGCAAAAAATATACATATTAGGTAGGGTAAAAATTCTCTCAATAAGGATAGGACACAGGAGTATTTATTCACAAGATTTAAAGAGATTGTGCAAGTATGAGTACTATAATACTCTCCTCTCTCTTACACACTCTCCATCAGGATAAGACACTTCTAAAGTATTTATTCATAAGATTTAAAGGGATGAGTGCATGTAGGAATTCTATAATATACACACATGGCCAGTGAGAATTCACCTTATCACAACCTCATAGTAATTAAAAAGGATAATGTGATAAAATAATCAAAATTTATTAAATGTTTGTATAAAAAAATTGCATTATTGACTTTGTATATAAATTAAATATAAAAATTAATTCATATTTCACTATAAATATTAAATTATATAAAAAAATTGATAAAATTACTCTTTTGGTCACTCTTTTTATTTACATTATTCACTTTATCCCTTTATTTTTAAAATGTTTAATTTGTTCTTCTATTTTTTTTTAAATATTCAGTCTTTCTATCCAATTTCATTAATGATGCTAGTGTCAATTTGGATGAAAAGCCAATATTAAACACTTTTTAAAAATTAGAGGAATAAATTGTACATTTTAAAAATATAGAGATCAAATTAAAAATAATTAACAAAATAATTCATCTAACTAATTTATTATTTTCTATTATCAAGATAAATTTGAATTTTTCATCTACTTAATGTTTTCTTTTATTAACTAACCTCTTCTTCTTTTTGTGATTATTTTTCTTATTTTATATTTTTCTATTTCAATTACCCAATTTATTGTATGTCATGGCCTTATTGAGATAATTAAGATTTTTTTCATTTTTTTTAATTTTAATCATTATTTTAAAATCAGCAAAGAAGATTAATTCAATCAATCTAATTTTTTAATAACTATAAAAAATCCAACTCATTTTAGAATGGGTAAAAAGCAGTTAAATAAAACTAGGGAATTTTTCAAAAGGAGATTTTTTAATTTATTGTTTTAATTTATCTAAAACTCTTAGGTTTTTTTATTGTATGAAGGAACATGTTAATGATACTAGGTTGCCAAATTGTGTCTGAAAGTGTCCATGACACTAATTCACTAACTTGGAAAGTTCTTTGACTCAAACATCTATTTCTTAAGTGAAAGTTTATTGTAACACCCCAATTTTTGTGCTATTATTTTGTTGTTTGTAATTATCCTATTAAATAATTGGTTTTTGTCTTTTATCACCTTTTAGGATAATTATATTTTGTAAATAATAAAATATATTGTATTTTTGAAAAAATAGGTGTTACTTAAAGATCAAGTAATATTCCAATTCAAATGTAATTATCAACTTTTAGATATTTAAAAAGATATTTATATTATCTTTATGGTTAATAGATGTATGTTGTAATAAGTTGAATTCAAGATATGATGAGTCATGATGAAACATACACGTTATAATAATAATTAAGATATACATTGAGAACATGAAATGAAGATAAGTAATGAGGATGAGTGTCAACGAATTACCTAGGCTAAGAAATGGTGGGAATGGGCTCAGGTGACACTAGTCAAATGAGTGACCTAATTCAAAGGGATGAATGAAACTCATTAATTGTTGTGAGTTGTGGCTGAGGTACGTAATTTTAGAGAGACGAGAATGACCCTCATTAGCCCAATTTGTGTAAAGTGAAACGATAAGAATAAGTTAAGACATGTCATGCATAATTTAACAAAGACAAGTCCATAGGGAAGTGGATACGAACCCAAATTGGTAAGATTGCTAGACCTATTGGGGGCTACTCGGTATTTAACCTCCAATGATTGTGTTTGATCCCATGGGTCAGAGCATACAAAGCTGAGTAAATCCTAGTATGCTACCAAATGATATCATGCTAGTATGGGACATGTTAACCAAAGGGTTGAGTCATGTTTTCGTCAACCCATTCCCGGTGATAGATTGGTACCACATGCATATGGAAAAGAGATTAGGTTGCATCATTGTCGTTCATATACATTCAAGTAAACGTTTTTGTGTGATTGTTATGCTTATGTTGCTGCTTATTGCATGGTGTGGTGTGCCTACTTCCTGTTGTTGCCATTTGCATTTGGGGTTGAATGCCACTTGTAGGTAACAATGCTGAGCTGGAACTCGAAGATTTAGACACTGCTACTTTATTGCTTTAGTCGCTTAATGATTTTGTTTAGGGAACCTTGCTCTAATAGATTGTGACATCGGGGTTGGATCTGTTTTTTTTATTTGTTTACCTAGTATTGGATTTTAAGAATATGACATTTGGAGTGTCATTGCTTTATTATAAGTTTATTTTCACACATTTTGGTTTGGTATATGTGAATTTTTTATGTCTTGAATAAATAAATGAGTCATTATTCCCTAAATTTTCTTTTATATAAGTTTAATCAAGATAAAAGATGTCACATTTATTGTCTCGATAGGTATGTATAGATAGATTTGATATCTTTTAAGATTTAAAAAAAATGTATGCATTTGACTATTTTGATCTTTTTTAAGATTTTCTCAAAAATATAAAACCACAATTTATCTAAGTGTTTATATTAAAGTTAAATTAAATTTCATCTTGTAATTATTCCATCCACATACTTAAGTATACAATAACAGACCTCGTTGCTGTTTTGGCATGAGATGAAGAATTTCTTTAATTTTTTTGGGATAGACATCCTTATTAGCTTGGGTTATTCACGTTGAAACAATTGTAAAGATTCAAATGTAATGTTTAATCAATTAATAAAAGAAAATATTAAGCTTTGCTTGAATACTAGATGTAACTCACAGAAGTAATTGAACTAGAATAAATTATTTGGTGTACTTTAACGTAACTTTCTCTAATTTCGACAATTTACTTTATTTGTGAATTTTGCATACCTTATATATCTTGCCATGACATTACTAAAATTTTCTATCAAATAAACCTCGTAACTATATCTTTTGTGTGGTTAGTAAAAGTTTTGCAAAAATTTTTGAAACTCAATTCTCGCTCTCAAGTTTGTTGGCCATTTGGATTAAAAGTGGTAGTAGAGTTTGATTCTTGGTTAATAACTTCTGGAATTTAAGAGAAAAATGACTTCAAATAAATCTTTTCAACAAAAAGATGTTTTTATTCATCGAGCCTTTATTTTCAATGATGAAGGATACAATTATTTAAAAGAGAGAACGATAATCTTTATTGGAGCTATTAATCTAGACGTGTGAGATGTCGTTGAAAATGGTGTCTTTGTGCCTACTCACTCTGAAAATGGTTAATAAAAGTGAAAAATGTTTATAACACTACAAGAATTTTTTGATTTTGCTACTAATTTTAATTACCATTTAAATTAGTAGCTAAATCCTAGCTAATTAATTATTAATTAACTAGAATGTTATTTTTTCTAGCTAAATTGAAGTTATATTCATTTATACTTCTTATTACTACAAATTACCTAGAAAATAACTATAAATTTTAAAAAATTTATTACAAATTAACTAAGATTATTTTCTTAGCTAATTTGCTACTTATTTCATGCTCCCATTCAATATTATAGTAATTTTGTAGCTAACTATTTTTACTAGAAATTAACTACAAAATAACTATTAATTTTAAAATTAACCACAAAATTATTTTGTAATAAATTTTAAATTTTCTAGTAGTGTAAGTGATTGGATTGATGGTGATAAGGAAAAGGTACAGTATAATTTGAAATATAAAAATATTATAACCTTTGCATTAAGATATGATGAAGTTTTTAGAGTTTCAAATCGTAAGTTTGCTAAAGAAATGTAGGATCCTTTACAAGTCACTCATGAGAATCCTAATGAAGTCAAAAGAGCAAGAATGAATACTTATGAATATGAACTATTTCATATGAAACCTGGTGGGAGTACACAAAACATGCAAAAATTCTTTACTCACTTAGTTAATCATTTTGCTTCATTAGTAAAGATCTTTACTGATGAGGAAATGATTAACAAAGTTTTGATAATAGGAACTAACCTCATTAGGAAATGGCACTGTTCTTACAATTAATCATCTTGCTTCAGCATTCCTAGGCAGAGATTTCATGACATGATATGGATGTACTTCTTTCTTTTTTATTACATAAAGTAGACACTAAGAATTAAAATGTTGCATCATTGTGATAGATTTGCCTTTGGTGAGACTTTGGGTCTTATGCTTGGATGGACTACGTTATGTTATTCATTTTTTTCTTGTGCTATTTCACTCATATTGTTAACTTCTCTAAAACTGACTTAACTTTTTTTAAGTTGATATCTTGTTCATGTACATGAATTAAAGTGATTTAGACATTTTTTTCCTAGAAAGCTAACAGTTAAATAAGCTACGTTACATTTATCCCATTGTTAACCCATTTGAGTCTATATATTTTATTATTTGTTTTATAGCTCAATACAAGCTTATAAGTGAAAAAAACAAGGATATGACCTTGCTTAGAGGATAGAGAAGCTTTTTTTTTTTTTTTGGAATTGTTTTAGGAATATCTCTTATATAAGTATTGGGGTGTGCAAAACTTGATTGCACTTAAAGTTTATATGTTGATGCTGCTTGATTGGTAACAAATTGGAAAAAATAAAAATAAAAATAAAAATATTTAAAAAAGAAAAGAAGAAAACTGAACAATAAATTGATTGTGAGAAAAAATGAAAAGGAAATTTTGGAAGATGCAAACTATATATATATATATATATATATATATATATATATATATATATATATATATATATATATATGACATAAGAAATATAATGTATTTCTTTCATAATATCGATAATATCATATTCCACTAAGCTCCAGATAATTTTTTTAGTAACAAAAAAAATGTTTAAATCACTAATATGGGGTCGATAAATTTTAGTAATAGATTTTTAAAAGATTACATATCGATTATTTAGTCATTAATTATAATTTTTTTAGCATTGCATTATTATTTAATAAGTCTATAATTAAATGAAGGTGTTATAACAACTGCAGTTTTGTGGAACTTCTAATTAACAAAAGGCTGATGAGACATCATGCATGAGGGGTTCATATTAATAAATTTTAAAATATCCTATTTTTTGGGTAAAGAAATCAAATTTTATTAAAAACTTCAAAAATCATTTTAGAATCACATCAGAGAAATAACGTTTTGGGAAATAAGAAAGTTGACTAAATATATCGTATAAAATATGTAATTTTAATCATTAAAATATAATAAATTCATGATGTCATTTAATAAATTTTAGAGATATATGTAATATATAGAAGTTTTGTAAATATATGATTAATAATCAAGGTAAAAGTGTGTGTACCCTAGTGAGCGCGTGTCATGCATGTTTCATATTTTACCATTTTCGTTTCACCTTGGTGCTTCGTTTAGACAATTGACAAGGGCTAATTTAGAAGATAATTTTTACTTGATTTTTTTTTTAATAAAAGAAACAACGATGAAATGCATTGGAGATTTTTGTTTCTCATCTGGCCTTGGCTTAAACACCACGATAGGCATAGGATAATTGTGAACGGCACATCAAGCTTGTGGTTTTGTTCCGTTTCTCATTTCTTTGAGAAGTGATAGTTTGTTTGTTGATGGTTTGTTTCTTGCATTTGTTTGTTTAGTTTTCCTATTTTATCTTTCTCTTTCACCAATTCCACTGTGTCATTTTGGTGTTGTTATCGATCGTAAGAGCAAAATGGAAATTAGGTCAAGAAAATTCTCAACAGATATAACATAACAAACAAGGAGCTAGCAAAGCCCTCACATACTAATCTCTATCACGTTTCGTTTCTTCTTTAAATATTGATTCTTATCACTTTGCATTTAATTAATTAACCCTTCTCACAACCCTGGATCTCTCTCGATCGCATTAATCCTTCTTTGATCTCTTTGACTCAATAATGGGTTGTGGCATCTCAACGCTAGACGCTGAAGATGAATCCATAAATCAACATTTAAAGGCTCGTCGTCATGCCATGGTTCCACCTGTGATAGACAAAAAGAAGGAATTTGAGAAGGGTGATGAGTTAGAAACCAAGGAGGAATTAGGGATTAGTGATAAAGAAGAGCATAGTGGTGATGACAAATATTGTTCAAATAATGTTGAATTGGAGCACGAGGATGGAGATTATAGCCTCATTGGCCCCGGGTCCACCGAGTTTTAGGAATATTGTACTGACTATGATTGTGGGGATCGAAGTTCCATGGGAGATTCCAATGATTGTGACTCAATGACCATGGAAAGCGTCAAGAATGGCAGTGAGTGTCATTTGTTATATATATTTTTATATTATATGATTATATGCATGTTTTATATTGTATGATTATATACATCCACCAATTTCATCACGTACTTTACATATTGTTTATGATACTCTTGTTTTGATTCTGAAACATTAGTATCAATCACAATTGGCAATAATTATTAGCGGCTATCAATGGATTCTAAATGTTGCTTCTTTTTTTTGTAGGTGACGATGATTCATTGATCGGGAAGAAAAAGCCAAAGAATGAGGTAAGATGGTCATGGTGTTCTAACTGGTATTTTTTAACTTACTCAAATAAAAATAGGATTAAACAGTTATATGAAAGATGATTGGTTCTATTAGAAAATTATACATACATAATTAATTATACTAACATTTTTATGAAATTATTTAATTTCATTTTTATTTGAGATAAGTTAGAGAACCGATCGTAATTGGTTTTTCATCTGTTTTTATATGTAACGTCAGAGATGAAGAATGTATATTTTGAATCCGCGCGAATTTAAATAACTTCCGCAAATGAGATTCGCCAAAATAAAAGAAAAAAAAATACTGCTATTAGAAAATAAATGAATGTATTCTATCAACTTTATATTTATTATGGATGCATATATTATATCAATTTTAAAATTTTTATTGATGGTTAAATTGTTTTATTTCTTTATCTAAGTAATGAGTTACACTAAAGAGTTAAAGCTCTCCAAATATATATGAAACATTACATTGATATTCTATTTATTGAAATTGTCAAAATGATCTTTTAATAAATAATTAAATGTTATCATCTTTGTTTGTTATAAACTATTTTAATACAACTCTCCTTCTCTGAAGACCAATTTGAATTTGATAGCATAAAAAATAGGCAATCAATTTGTTGTATTTGTATTAAATTACCTATATGACACATTTAGAGGATCTTAAATTAATAACATTTACTCTTTATTAGATATTATGAACTCTGAATCTACATTGAAAAAATTGTGTTCGGTTCTACCTTGCTCATTAAACTTTGTTTCAATTTCTTTTGGCAGGAACATGAGAAGAAAGAGAGAAGCGGACGTGGATTTAGGAATGCTAAGAGTAGGGTAAAGACAAGAGGGAGGAAAAATCTTCTAAACTTTGCTTGCTACAATGCTAGCAATGAGTCCTGTGCTGAAGGTTCTTGCAACAAAATAAATGCAAAAACTACGTGAGGACATGCCACAAATCAAATACATTCTCCAACAGTATCACTTTAAATTGGTCAATGATTAGGCATAAAAGATGTTAGCAATATATTCAAAAATCAAATACATTCTCCAACACATATATATCACGAATGAAGCTTCAGAGGGAATCGATGTTAGCAATATATTCAAAATTCCATTAGATCTTCTACAGATATATACATATATAATTGTAAATTCTTATTGCTTTTCGCTATGCTCTACTTTCCCCCCCTTACTCCTAATAAGAAGGAAAAGAGCTTTAGAGTTTATGTATATAAAACGACTCTCCTTTGAAAATATTTGTTTATATGAGAAATAAATAATAATTATTATTGAATCAAGATTAAAAATAATATATTGTTAAAACTAAAATTCAATTATAAATATTAACATCAATGTTATGTCACCTTCACTCTACCACTACCGTTATCATCATTTCCACAACCATAACCACTTACTGGTGCCACTACTATATCTCTTCTACCACCATCATTATCATCATCGTCGTAGTCTCCACTACTATCATCATTACCGTTATCATTGTTGCTCTCGTATTCTCATTACCGACACTATCATTGTTGCCCTTACTATTGTCGTCATCTCCACCACTGCCATGGCAGTGGTGGTGGGGGTGACGATGACGGTGAAAACAACAATGGTGATGGTGCAACAATGACGATAGTGATAGTGGTCTCATAAGATATGTGTTTATAATTAAGTTTTAATTTTAACAATTTATATTTTTAATATTGATTTAATGATTGTTATTATTTGTTTTCATGTTCTCACAAAATGGTGACAATGGTGGGAACAACGATAGTGATGAGACAATAATGATGCCAGTGGTAATGGTTTCATAAGATGTGTTTATAATTAAGTTTTAATCTTAATGGTATATTATTTTTAATCTTGATCCAATAATTATTATTATTTGTTCTCATATTCTTACGAAAGTGATATTCTCATAAATAAATATATATATTATATAAATAAATGTTTAATTGAGTACAAAATTTGTCCAATGTCTTAAGGTAAAACAAAATCCTAGAGTAATTAAAAACTCTGGGACATACTATTTTTTGAATTACTACAAAAAATAATATATTAGTAACTAAATTTAGTTATAAAATATTTTTTTCGTTAATATTTTCGGGGTTACAAATATTTTAGGAACATTTTTAAAAAAAATTATATATAAATTATTCTCTCACTAATTTTAATTTTTCTAACTATGAGTATAATAAGGTCATGGTACATGTTAAAGTTACAAATTCCATATTAGTAGTTGATATGAATAGCTCATCATGCCTAATAAGTAGGGTATGGAGAACTGAGCTAGCCAACCAAGTCGTAATGGTCCAAGCTCTTTAGGTTTGGCGTAGGAATGACATAGAAAAAAAATTGTATTTAGTTTCATATCTCAACATATAGAAATTTTAATTTATATTCTCATATTAAATACACGCTAATTCGGTTTTAAATTTTAAATTTTTTTTTTGAAAATGTTCAGTAGTTAATTCGATTGTGAACAATTCCAATTGATTTTTAATATTTTTTTTATTTTCAGTCGCAAATGTTAAATTTTTTGTTTTTTATACAGTTGTTAATTGGTTTTTAATTTAATATGTTTTTATTTTCGATCTCTAACTCGGTCATAAATTTTTAAATTTTTTTTTTCATGTTCCGTCACTAATTTGGTTGCTAAAAATTCTTTAATATTATATTTTTGTCACTAATTCTATCGCTATGTGTTTTTTAATTTAACATGTTTTTATTTTCGATCGCTTATTTAGTCGGAAACTTCAAAGTTTTGTTTCTTCTTTTTTATGCTAATGCGGTTGCACATTTTAAATATTTTGGTTTTTGATTCCATCGCTAATTCGGTTGCAAATACAATCCCTTAAAATCGCACTAAATTTCATCGCTAATTCCGTCAATGTTAGTGACGACTTGTTTGGTCACTATTTCTATCGCTAAAAATGATTTTTCTTGAAGTGAAATCTATCCATTTCAAAAACAATTAATTCTTAAACTTATATCATGTGATGATACTCTCCAAGGCTTACCAAAATATGATAAACTGACACCAATTAGTTCATAGTTATATACTATAAAGTCAAAACATATATACACATATGAGGAGTAAGCAAGTTATTTTATAAGTAATTTTTAAAGAGTTACTTTTATCTTCACATTTTATTTTTTTAATTTAATGGTGCTAAAAACTAATTCCTAAACTAGAACCATGAGGTTAAAAAAAATGAAAGATAAAAATAAGAAATAATTATCTTAAAATTACTCTTGATACATACACATATATATAACCATATCTAGTGAGAAAAGACATTTTTTCATGGGAACAAGAAAGTCTCTATATTCAAAATGGGAGAATGTCTAGTTGAACATATATGAGATGTTTTAATTTTTAATTATATATATATATATATATATATATATAAAGAGAGAGAGAGGGAGGGAGAGAGAGGGAGAGGAGGGAGGAGGAGAGAGAGAGAGGAGGAGGAGGGAGGAGAGAGAGAGAGGGAGAGAGAGGGAGAGGGAGAGAGGGAGAGGGAGAGGAGGGAGAGGAGAGAGAGAGGGAGAGAGAGAGAGAGAGAGAGAGAGAGAGAGAGAGAGAGAGAGAGAGAGAGAGAGAGTAAAGATCCGTGGATACTAGGTGTCAAAGTTGGTCAAATTATATATTCAATAACTTCATATAAATGCAAATTTAATTGATCCAATCATTGAATTTAATGTTCTTATTAATTAGATAAAGTATACAAAATATCATACAATTCCAAAATTATTTGATAGTTAATCACACGACTTTATTTTAATATATAATATGATATTTCAAATATATGTAATTAAAAGTAACTTAATGAACTACAAAATAATTTTAGAGTTGTATGAAATTTTGTATACTTGATAGAATTAATAAGAACATAAATTCAACGATTAGATCAATTAAATTTGTATTTATAAAAATTTATTGAACGTGTAATTAGACTAACTTTGATACGTAGTATCAACAGATCCTGATCCTACATGTGTGTATGTATGTGTATATATATATATATATATATATATATATATATATATATATATATATATATATATATATATATATATATATATATTTATTTATTTTTATTTATTTATTTATATATGGAGAGGGATCACCCCTCCTTATAAAATTTTCGTCCCCAAAAAATTTACGTAATGTAAACATCTTAGGGTACACAACTCTCATCTGACTCTTTAATTTAGATGCTTGATCCTATAATCTTTAATCCTTTTAAGTAACACCTCATTAGACAAATTTTCCTATACTTGTACGTTGTCCAACTCAATCACATGGGAAAGATCAAAACATATTTACAGAGTTGAGAAACATGGAAAACATTGTGCAAATTTGCCAGAATAAGGAGTAAGGTTGCTTGTTATGCAACTTTGTCGACTCTTTTTATGATATGGTAAGGACTGATAAAATGAGGAGAAAGCTTACCAAATTTCAAAGCCTTATTAACCCTAGTCTATGGAGTGACTTTCAAGATCACATGATCTCATCTTATGAACTCGAGATCCTTACATCTCCTTACATCTACATGTGCCTTTTGTTTCAGATATAGACGACCCGAATTTGAGGACAAATTCTTTTCAAGAAGAGGAGTCTAATGTAAATCCGGGAAGACAGGAAGAGTAAAGGAAGGACTCCAAGCATGAAAAGGGTAAGGTCCTTCAAGGACCTGTAACCAAAGGAAGGTGAAGAGACTTGAAGAGGAAGTTCAAGGAAAGATGGATCTCCTTAAAGGGCAAGGAGCATCCAAATTCACACTATTAACACTATAAGGTTGTGTACAATGTTCTTGAGTAGTTTGTAGGATCTTGTGTATAGTTTCTATAGTTTACTTTTGTTTGTAAGGTAGCCTAGAACTTTAGTTGTACCTAGCATTTTGACCCTTTAGGCAACATGCCTATGGATGACACTGAGGTCCTTTGGATGCACCCGTCTTTGGATATCCCCTTTGGATGCACTACTCATCAAAGTGCTTGACACTTTGTTTTTGAGTCGTGCTTATTGCAAGGCCCAAAGCCTTTTTATTTAGCTTATTTTCACACCTAATTTGTAATCAAGATCAGTATATAAATATGATCCTAACTAAATTGTAACAATTTTGAGTTAATTAATGAATCTTGTGTAGCAAGCAATTAAAAGTGTTCTCTTGACTTGTTCTTAGATTATAACACTTAATTCTCATCAAGTTCTCCATGGGATTTGTTACGAATCTCGTTTTCTCTTGTCTGATTTCTACGAAATTAATGGCAAGCCATTTCTGAATCTTATTCATCTTTTTTTCTTTTGAATTCCTTTTCAATCTTAAGTTTTCTATGAATATACTTTGTTTTAACATTAATCTCGCTCGTATCATCATAGCATTGAAAATTATGTTAAGTGTGAAGATTCAAGCGTAGGAGAAATCCATCATTTAGGCATGGTGACACATTGTTAATTCTGCAATTTCATATTGGAAAGTTCAAGTTGTGACAACTTGACATTTTCATATTTCCTTATTATAAATAAATTATTATAATTATTATCTTTAATAATTTCTTATAAAAATAAAATTAAAAATGATTAATTTAGGTATTGTTGGACCAAATTAGGCTTAGTTGTTAATTTTTGCTTATTTTTGGATTAAATTCTCATTATGATATTGTTGTCTTGTGCAAGGCACATCTGGAGGTATAGGTACATACCTCTAAATTGGACAATCTTGGTGGAGATGAAAATCTAAGACAAAAATCTGAAACTTTTCTCTTTTTGGCTCAACCCAATTTGCCTTCTTCAGTGTCAAAAGTCCATATGAAGTTGTGGTCTCTACACCCACTCTGTTAAACCTTTCTTTGTATATTCTGGCCCAATTTTAGGATTTTTGTTGGTGGGAATTTGGGTTAATTCCTCTAGCCCAAACCATCTTCCTTAGCATTCAGAGCATCTAATAGTCAATTTTAGTTAGTTAAAATTGGATTAGACACATTTTAGGAGATTTTTCACACTTGGTTTAGGAGGTTTCTTGGATCACAAGTTTTCTCTCTATTCTTTCTTCTCTTTGTGGGTTTGCTTTGTATTTTTGCTACATTTTCTATGATGCCTGCTATTGAAGGCTAGGCTCTTTTATCAATTCAAGGTTCCAAGACTGTAGTTAGGTTTGAGTTCTTGAATTTTCCTTATGCAAATTCTACTGTGCTTATCTTTTCTTTCCAATTCTTGACCCATTTTCATGATTATGATTTCGCTTGAAGTTTTGGATTATGCTAGATTAGGTAATCGATTGATCACCTAAATCAACCAATTAAATGCTTGAATCCATGTTAATTAAGGACTATGACTATTATCTCAATTTGTATGGATGAATGTTAGATGATTATCTAATGAGTCTTAGGTTGATATAAATTTGCACTCTTATATTAGAATCGTCATAAAAAACTGCATGATTGGATTCTTGGATTAGTGTTCCACAATTCAATTACATTCTATTTTTGTTCTGCATTTTGCAACCTCATCATTTTGTTTTGCTTAATTTCTAAATTCTACACAATTATGTTCTACAAGATTGAGTCCTACAAGATTGTGTCCTTGAGATATTCGACCTAGGTTAGTCTTTACACTGTAAATATAAGGGAAATCTAGTAGTTTTGATAATGTTTTAACAACACTATCAATGACATCTTGTTAATTCTGCAAATTCATTTTGGAAAGTCTAAGTTGGGACAATTTGACGCTCCTATATTTCTTTATTACAAATAAATTATTATAATTATTATCTTTAATATTTTCTTATAAAAATAAAATTAAAAAGGATTAATTTAGGCATAACACCTTGTTAATTCTATAATTTCATGTTGGGACGTTCGACTTGCAACAACATGACGCTCCCAATTTCTTTATTGTAAATAAATTATTATCTTCTTTACTTTTTGGTAAAAATAAAATAAAAGGTTAATTCAAGTGGGATGCTTTATGTAACAATCCAACTATCGTTATACAATTCAAGTCAATTCAAACTAAAAAAAATTTTGTTTTAAAGAAAATCTTGATTAATTTGTTTCATAAAATAGGCGTTTAGATTCTTTCTCTTTTCATGAAACGAGTATTAAAAATATCATAAATATAACATCCCAAAAGTGGTTTTAACACAATGTAAATCACGAAAATATAAATCAACCTTGATGTCCTATCGAATAATAGCTCACCACTAGTAGCTCGTTAGGATAAGCATAGGTGGGTAATGGCTCACCATCACAAGGTTTGTAAGGACCTTAATCTCCTATGGAATCGCTCGTTGATCATATCCACTACTACGTTTATCACTTTTAGTAAAATTCATTGTAAAAATGTTACTAATACTTCTTTTAGTAACATTTTTTTTATAGTTTTAGTAACATTTATTAAATGTAAAATATTACTAATGATATTTTGCGACATGGTTCAGATACGATATGTTACTAAAACTAATAGGTAACATTTTTTTATATTTTCATAACACTTTTTAAATGTTGCTAAAAGTCATATATGTAGTACTAATCATCAAGGCTACCCTTCATGGTATGTAGGCCTAAGAATGGGCTCATGACTAAAGGAAGAATGAGGAAGCTTTAAGAGGAGGTGCAAGTAAAGTTGATTTTATTCTTAAGCCATAATGAGAAGCCTAAGACTTCATCGTTCTTGTATACTTTGTTAGCCATGTAGGCTAAGAGTAAATCTTTGTAATTTTTTAGACCTTGTAATTAATTAGACTTGTCTTTTTGGGCGTGCGTTTTGCCCTTGTTTAGTGTAGGCCTTTTTGGGTCAAGCCTCTGGCTCAAGAAAGAGGGTGTCTATTCAGCCAAGGGAGGCTAGGTTAAGAAGGGGAAATGGCTCTTGGCCTAATTCCTCAATAAATGGTGCATCCACTTAAGAGGGAAGGAGAATCTTCTTCTCTTTATCCTCTCTTGGGCTTAATTGGATCTTTTTGTTAGCCTATATTAGTTTAATGCTAATAAAGGATTAAGGAAGCCATATAAAAGGCTCTAATCACATTTTACTAATCACTTTTGTCATAAATGAATAGAGACTTTTTGTGTTGTAAGAGTATTCTCTTAAGTTCTTCTTCAAGATCCGTAAGCATCTTGTGGTGAATTCTATACCAACCTTATCAAGTTTGCTTGTGACAGTTAATTCATTCGTTTTTTCATTCCATTTTGCATTTTTCTTCTTTGATTGATTTTCCCCAATCTTAAGAATACTAACTAGTGTTCTTGATGATGTTGATGGAAGATCCAATAAAGGAATACACCACTCCCAGTACCTCCACTAACTTTCTCAACTGGTCCTCTAGACTTATGTGCAATTCACTCATATTAACCACTATGGACACATGCATGATGCATGACCCTCCTCAATTAATCAATTTTGATTAATAACATAATCATTCATTCATTTAGCCACTTGAATTACTTACACAATCCAACTACTATCTTCACCATGTTTCACCGTTAAATCTTTTCAAGTTTTTCAACACTCCCCCTTAATCGGGCAAGTCAAATGAGAAATTCTTTCAAATCAAATTTTAACATCTTTTCATCTAGTTCCTTGTCTTTAATCTCTAATAGACAACGTGGACTTATAACTCTTATGTAGGCTTTTAGTGTTCCACTTTGAGATTTTTAACATTTTAAAATAAAATCATAGTAATCAATTTATAGCATTTCAATAATCCTAAGTTAAGACATTAAAGCTAGATAGTAGAAAAAAATTGTTTTAATGTAGTTGAGTTACATATAATTTATTATATTGTTAGCATTCCTTTGTCTTCACTTTAATATCCTTATCTTATCTAAGCTAATGTGGACTTATTATTTCTAAATTAGGTATTTTAAAGTCTACTCATATAATTTTACATAAATTACAATTCATTCATATTTACCCTTACCACTTAAAGCCTAAATGTTTTGTTTGTGAAAAACTACTTAATTTTCTTCCAACAACATTATCCTTGTTTTTATCCTAACTTTCAAGAATAGTTTAATATAATCAAACGGATTTTAAATAAAATAAGTTTATACTACTAGAAAGCTTTATGAATCTATTTTTCAAAATGGTATCCCAAATCTTTATCAAAAATTGACAAAAAATATTGAATATAAAGAATGACAAAGGCTAGATTTGTAGTAGTGTAGTAATCATGTTTTACAACTCATTTTTTTCACTCAATTCTTAATGTATTAATACAAACTCTATATCAATAACTAAGGCCTTGAATTCTAGTTTCTAAATTAGTAACCAAATATTACTAATTCACTTTGTAATGGAACATACATATTTTTTTTTCCTAAAACATACAATGAAGAACAGAAATATAGCTTACTACACATATGCTCTCAACCAATTGCAATAAAACTTGTGAGAATTGTATAGCCCTTTAAGTATATTTTTAGACCATATATAAAGCATCCACGTATCACTTCTACACAAAGAGTAATCATAAATTTACTTCAACATGTCACTGCGAGAATCAATTCAAACAGCACACTAACTCAAGATACACATTATAATTCACCAAATCAATTCACTAATCAATCATTTAAAATTATAAGAAATAAAACAATAGCATATCATGAATGAAAAATTAGTAAATCTTTCCTTACCTATGTTAGGGTTCTAAGTTATGACTTTGGGAGAAGGCGAGAAAATGAAGGATCACCTCTCCTCCCCCTCCCCCCCCCCCCTAATAAGCATTTGTCTTAGAGGAGTGATAAAGCATTTTTAGTCGTCTTCCATTTATCAAATAAAACTAGAGCTAACTATAACATAGCTTGAACCTAGGTCGATTCTCTCAAGGACAATGTATTCAATCATGACTAGTGTAGAATTATAATCTTATGCAAAGGCAAAGTACATGCAGAATACCGATAGAGCTGATCTCGGATGAAAATAGATTTGTCCCAGATAGAGACAACTCGGATGGGGTCGGACTCAACTGGAATTGGAAATGAGGGTTTTGTTGTAGAAAGACAAAGTAAGAAAAAAAATAAACTAGGTACTGAAAGTAATTGCAACTAAGCTACCATACACTACAATACCTATCATACCAGGACACATGTCTGAACAATGAAATGGTTTCAGTTCTTTAATGGTTGATTGTGACTCCAAACCAACCCAAAGACTTACGACGACTGCTGCACATTCGTCCCTTGCCTTTGGAGGACTTATACAACCGCAGCCTCGAGGGGACAAGGATTACACACCCGATTGATTTTAGGTTTTCTTAGCATTAACTAACTAGTTGTTGGATCGGTTCCAACCGACCTAATCTAACGTAATCGACTACTATTCCTCGTGCAAGCATGGAGTACTAAGCAGTGAAATATGCAGGAATCACAAGTAGAAAAAGGTATAGAAACATGCAACCAATTTTATTGACAAACAAGATATTGATACAGAATTACATGGAGTGATAGAATCCGCTTCCCACAATGACCGCCATGGATGAACGGTGGTGGTTCACTGGAGATGACTAGAGTGTTGAGGGTTTAGTCCACCAGTAGTGTGTTAGCTAAACTAATAGTCCCCTTTGGAGACCTCTGGCTACTCAGTCTCTAGCTCTGCATCCATTCGACCGAGATAGATGCCATCGAAGCATTGTGAACCACCGTGAATGGAAGAACTTTGAGCTAAGTGTATATGTGTGCAGTGGATCGTGTATGTGTAATTGCGCAACATAGCTAACCTAAGAATGATCTATGTAGCCTCTTATATACAAGTCTGACTGAGAATAACGAACTAACTACCAACTCACGGGTTCCATATTAATCACGTTTTAAACGTTTGTCCCGTGGTGATTCTCCCAACTAACTGCCTAATAGAAATAACCGCCTAGCTTCCTTGTGAATCACATGCTTCATTTCCTTAACTTACATGCTGGATTTGCTTCTTTGACCACATGCCAGATTCCCATGCTGGATATGTGCCCCTTATGGAGTTGGTCTGTGGAGTCGGCACTTTGGAGCTGACTTCATCTCGGCCTAGATGGTCTTGATTCCAGTTTTAGACCTACGCAATTAAGTTGAACATTTTTTAGCTTAATATCATTCAATTAGAACTGATTTATATTTTCTCTTTTTTTAGGCTAATAATCTAAATCTTAGCTAATTTGTGTCTCTTAGTTACAAGATAACCTCAACTGCACCCCTTTTAAGACCTTATAAGGTGGCTAAAATATGACTCATCAAACCCCCACACTTACACTTTTGCACTCCTAGGAAAAATCGGAAACGAACAACTAGAAAAACTGAGAAAGCACTGACTATGAGAAATGAGATGTTTTTCCCAAATGAATTTTTCAAAGTGATAAAACAGACTAAGCACACTTTCACCCCAAAATCAAGGTATTCAACTAACACATGGAAGTACTCTTTCACTCATCCAAAGGGGACAAACAACATGAAAAAAAATTTAAAGTGCAACCAAGAACGATAGAGCTCTCACAAGGTATATGCTCTCAATCTCTCAAGTGTTTAAGGTTGTATTAACACTCAAAACACTCTATGTTAACTAGCACTACCGATATTTTGACTAGCCTCTCCTTCTTACAACTTTAAAAACACATGCAGTGGTGATCAATAGGACTTGCTTTGGGCTTGTAACATGGTCAAGGGTAAGGCTGGATAAAAATATGAAGTGAGCTTAGTAACCAAAGGGGAGAGAGGAGCAATAAGGAATAAGTCTATAAGTATGGAGACTATCCCCCAAGATACTCTAAGTCTTTTGAGAGCATCTTATGTATTGTTCATTGCTCTACTTTTCCCTTTGTAATTTTTTCTTTCTTTTTCTCACTTTTTATTTTGCAACCTTGTGTTGCATTTTTTTCTTTCAACTTTTTGCTTTTGCTCTCTTTTCTTCAGTTCATCTTTCATTTTCCTTTTCATACCCCTTTCTTCCTTTTTATCAGCCTTTTTTCACAACAACTACTCTTCAAATGTACCACTCTCACAATATCCTGAGGTATCAACCACACACTTATATGAAACCTACTCCCAAAATAATTCCAAAGCTCCTCTGACCCGTAAGGTTGAGGTTGATCAGGTTTTTCTGCTTTTGGGATTGTATTAGGCTATCATATTTGAAGAAATGGTTATATAGGCTCAAAAGACAAGGGATTCATTTGAAAGGTAGGTCTATTTGGCTAGTAGCTTGTAAAATAAAATGGCCTAGATCATATCACTCATGCATATGAAATAACTATCAAGAGAGTTAAGGAAAAACATGGAGTAATCTAGCACACAAGTGCAAAAATCACACAAGAAAGAAAATAATGGCAAGATGTAAAGTCATCATTATATACAAGGCTCAAAAAATTCTCACATGGATAAATTGCTCTATCACTAATGGTTTTAACTTTAATTTTTTTTCAGTCACTTATCTCCTAAAGATGGAGAATTTTTCTTTACATGTCCAGTTGAAAAACCTCTTATCCTGGATTATGCATTACTTCTTCATGTTTTATTCACCCTAAAGAATTTTATTTGAATTTTCGCAAAATATTTTTCTCACAATCAGAAAACCAAAAATCAAATTGAGGGAAAAAACAGACTCAGGAAAAAAAGAAGAAAACAAAAACAAAAACAAAACAACAACAAAATTTGAACGGAAAATAGAAAATAGAAAAACAAAAGCAAACAAAAAGAAAACATGAATGAAAGGGAAAACACAGAATCGGAGTCGGCGTGCGGACCCAGCATAAAGCGAGACGGAGTCGACACAGACTCGACAGAAAACAAAAGAAATCATGGAGCCAGAGTCGGCATTCGAACCCAGCATATACGGAGCTAGAGTCGGCACAAACTCGGTAGAAAACAATGTGGAACCATGGAGTCTGGACTGAAATCAAAGAAAACATACAAATACAAATGAACAATAAGCAAATCAGAGTTAGCTACACCCCCCCACCTCACACACACACACACATAGATGATGCATTGCCCCCAATGCATAACATGAATATAATGGGAATGAGGAAAGGTCTTTCAAGGAATGTCATCCGGTATGGCCGGTTCACATAGCAAGCTGCTTTCCACCTCGCCCACCACTGGCATTGGACCTTCATGAAAATGTTTTAGCTAGTGCCCGTTGACTTGGAGAATCTTGTTGCTAGCCTCGTCTTTTAACTCTACTACACCATAGGGAAAAACATTAGTAGTAACAAATGGTCCGTCCCATCTAGAATGAAGCTTACAGACTATGAGCTTGAATCGTGAATGGAACAAGAGCACCTTCTGGCCAATTCTAAACTCCTTCCTCAAGATCCAGTTATCATCAAATTATTTTACCTTCGCCTTGTAGATCCAAGAGTTCTCGTATGCTTCCAAGCGCAGCTCCTCCAGTTCTTGTAATTGAAGTTTCCTTTCTTTGTCGGCTTGGTTGTAGGCCATGTTGCACTTCTTGACTGCCTAGTAAGCGTAGTGCTCAATCTCAACCGGCAAGTGACATGCCTTACCGAAGACGATCTGATAAGGAAACATTCCTAGTAGAGTTCAACAAGTTGTCCTATGATCTTATAGAGCGTCCTCTAGGAGTCGGCTCCGGTCGCTCTGTTTGGGATTCACCATCTTTTGCAATAATTTCTTTATTTCCATATTGAATACATCCACTTGGTCATTGGTTTAGGGGTGGTATGGTGTTCAACTCAATGAACAACCACATATTTCTCGAGGAGTGTCAACATTGTTTTATTGCAAAAGTGACTATCTTGGTCACTTATCAGCACTTTCGGCACACCAAATCTATAAAAGATATTGGATTTTAGGAAACTCACAACAACTTTCACATCAGTTGTCCTGGTGGCCTTAACTTCTACCTATCTCGAGATGTAGTCAATGGCAAGGATAATGTAAGAGTTTCCTTTGGAGATTGGAAATGGTCCCATGAAATCAATACCCCACACATCGAAGACTTCACAAAATAGAATTGGTTGCTTTCATGTCTTCAACCAATGCCCATTCCTATTCATTGACATGGATCGTAGGCCAAGACAAATTGTTGAGCATCTTGAAAATTTGTAGGCCAATAGAACCCGCATTCAAGTACCTTCCAGGCCGTTCGAGTTGATCTGTAATGGTTTCTTCCGGCTATTGCATGGTAGAAGTGGAGGACCGACTAGATCTCGAGATCCACAATACACTTGTGATGAGTCATATTTTATACACTTTACAAGACCCTAAGATGAGTGTTTTAGAGATCATTTGGTGCCTAAGAATTGAGTATTAGCTAAGATTCATATTATGAACCTAAAAATAAAGAAAATGCAATTTTGTGCTAATTTACAGGTTTTAGCTAATAAA
Source organism: Mucuna pruriens (assembly GCA_025330945.1). Taxonomy (NCBI): domain Eukaryota; kingdom Viridiplantae; phylum Streptophyta; class Magnoliopsida; order Fabales; family Fabaceae; genus Mucuna; species Mucuna pruriens. The sequence goes on along the minus strand of JAENHJ010000368.1, from coordinate 976,154 downwards.
AGACTCATTCCATTTTGCAGGATAAATCTGGACGATCTCGACCCATCATAAGAAGTCTCAGCCGAGATGAAGTCATCCCGGCCAGACCGACTCCATCTCGGCCAGGCCAAGCTTCTCGGTCCAGTTGACTCCTTCTCGACCGACCGACTCAGCGATCCAGCAGCCCAATAAGGAGCAGCCCAATGATGTATCCACCTCAACTCCAACTCAACTGCCACTCTTGGAGAAGCTTGCAGTGCAAGTTACGCAAGGGTAGAATAGGCAATTCAATTGTAATTCTGTTAGGAATCGATACGAGTAGCAAGTCACAGCTCGTGTATATATAGGAGGAGTTGTGCACTTTTCAAGGGTCTTTGAATTCACACTCTACGCATATCCATTATATAGTCTGACTCTATTGCATCAGTCCGCATTCAGCTGAGCCGAGTCGAGAAGTCTCTGCTGAGATCATCTCGTCCCAGTCTCTACCGAAGGCATCTTGGCTAGTGCCGAGATGAGTCAACACTCTACACTTAGATTCTGCATTACTTCAGTCTGCATATAAAATCACAAGTGAGCACACTGTGTCCTTGAGAAAATTCTACCTAGGATTGACTATACTATAGTTAGCTTTAGTTTATTTGATGCGTGTTGAGACGACTAAAACGAGTATATCACTATTGCATGGCAGAAGTGGAGGATCGACTAGATCTCGAGATCCAGAATACACTTGTGAATTATTTGGTCATTGCAAAATCTCCACAAGTATAGATCATACCATACATAATATTTAGCTTCGCTTTCGAGCTTTTCCCTGTCTATTCTAGATGCCCTTGGTGGAAAAATAAATGTGACAAGAAAATTGCATATGTCAGCATACCATGGTCGACTCTTATCTATCTGCAAGAGTTGTTCATCTAGGAAGTTATCTCAAATCGGCATTGGTTCGATTTCCCTTTCAATTTGGCTTAAGTAATCTGCTACCGAATTCTATGTACCTTTCTAGTCTCTGATTTCCAAATTAAATTCCTGAAGGAGCAGTATCCACCGAATCAATCTCGACTTTGTGTCTGGCTTCTTCAACGGGAATTTCAATGCGACATGATCAGAGAAAACTATAACTTTGGAACCAAGCAGATATGAACGAAATTTGTCTAAGGCAAATACAATTGTCAACAGCTCCTTCTTCGTAGTTGTATAGTTCATTTGGGCTGGATCCATGGTTCGAGAAGCTTATGCTATCACATGTGACGACTTGCCAACTCCGACTTGTTGGCCTAGGATGGTTACAAGTGTCGAATGGGATGCATCACACATTAACTCGAATGATACTCCCAATTAGGTGCTTGAAGAATTGGTATGGATGTTAGTCTAGTCTTTAATTCGTGGAATGCATCTTCATAGGCTTTGTCGAAGACAAAATTCACCTCTTTTGTAGCAGCTTGGACAAAGGCAAGGCGATTCTGCTAAAGTTTTTAATGAATTGTCTGTAAAATCCTGCATGTCCCAAGAATGAGCGCATATCCCACACAAATGCAAGGTTAGGCAAGGAAGTAATGAACTTTAGCTTTGTCGACTTCAATTCCTCTGCTCAATACAAGGTGTCCCAACACAATCCCTTCGGTAACCATGAACTAACATTTTTCAAAGTTGAGTACCAGGTTTGTCTCAATGGATCTTGTTAATACTGGGGATAGGTTCTCCAAACATGTGTCAGAGGATTCCGCATAAAACGTGAAGTTGTCCATGAAGACTTCCATACACTCCTCCAACAAATATGAGAAGATGTTGATCATGCATCTCTGGAATGTATATGGAGTGTTGCATAATCCAAACGACACTCGGGTATAGGTGAATGTGCCAAAAGGAAATGTGAAGGTTGTCTTATGTTGATTTTCAGGTGCGATATGAATTTGCATGTACCTGAAGTAGCCATCCAAAAAACAATAATGGGACTTTCCGGCTAGCTTTTCTAGGACTTGATCGATGAAGGGAAAAGGAAAGTGATCCTTGTGAGTCGCTTGATTAAGCTTCTTGTAATCAATGCAGATTCACCAGCTGTTCTGAATCTGTGTCAGTACCATCTAGTCATGTCGATTCTTTGTGACCGTCATCCCAGACTTCTTTGGTACCACTTGTATTGGACTGACTCAGTTACTATCCAAAATGGGATAGATGATCCCAGAAGCAAGTAGCTCCGTCACCTCCTTCTTCACTACATCTAGGATGGTCGGATTCAGTCTTCGTTGTTGTTACCTTATCGGTCGAGCTTCCTCCTCCAATAAGATTTTATGCATGTAGATGGAGGGGCTTATTCCTAGAAGGTCGGATAATTTCCACCCTATTGCCTTTTTATGGTGCCTTAAGACTTGCAGCAATTTCTCCTCTTGCTCCCGATGGAGGTTGTTGGCAATTATCACTGGGAGTTGCTGGTTATTGTCTAAGTAGGCATACTTTAAGTGACTCGGCAATGGCTTGAGCTCTTCGGTTTGTACATGTGGTGGGAAGGTTTTGGTGGTTGATCTCGGCTTTTACTGACCAACTCAGCCTGATTCGGCAATTGGTGTGTCAAGTTGGTCTCGACCTTTATTTGCTTTTGGCTTTGATTGGCCGAATTGGGTACGACTCTTGGGTGCATGTTGGAGTCGGACACAGCATGTGTCTCTTCATGCGAGTTGATCTCGTCTCATCACAGCTTTTGGCCTTGGTTGGCCGAATCAGACTCGACATATGTCTCATCACTCGAATCGCTCTTGGCTCGTGTCGAGTCTCGTCCTTGGTTGGCTGAATCGAACTTGGTATTTGTTATTATTGCCAATTGTGCTAGTGTCGCCTTTTCAGTTTCGGCAACTAGGAGTCTTGAACTTTTTACATACTCCAATTCTTCATTATACCTGCATACCTGGTCAATTAAATTAGGAAATTCACAAATATTTGTCAAGTTAGCAAGGTCACTAATAACTTCTCTAGAGTCAGACAGATTCGGCACTTCACTCATTACAACGGAGTCGGCTGCTTCTACCACAGAATTTGCACAGTCAAGTACATTAATAATTTTAAAAAAGACTTAGCATTTCATCACTATTGGCGTCTAGTTATGTATGTTCTTCAACTAGCTTGTCAATAATATCGATGCTAAAGAGCGAATGGTCTTTGGTGGGGTGCTTAATTCCTTTAAAAATATTAAATTACACCAAGTTATCCTTGAATTCCATTGAGAGCGTTCGGGCATATACGTCAATCTTCGTCTTCACGATCATCAGAAATGGGGATCCCAAAATTAAGGCAGATCCCTTTCTCGACGTCTCGTCCTCCATGTCTAGCACATAGAAGTTTGCTGGGAAGATCATGTCATTGACCTAGACTAAATCATCCTCGAGAATACCTAAGGGTTGTACGACACTTTTATTGGCTAGTTGTATCATCATTCCCATTGGTTCTAGATCTCCAAAATTCAAGAATTTGTATATTGATGCCGGCATGACATTGATTGATGCCCCTAGGTCCAGCATGGCATCGACAAAAGTGCATTTGCTAATAGTGCATGGGACCAAGAAGATCCCAAGGTCTCCACATTTCTTTGGCAAAACTGATTGTGGTCCAGTTGTGGCTCCTTCGTTTTGAACTAACACTGACACGACACCTCCCGTTTCAGCTCCTCCCTTTATTTTCTTCCTCTTATGTATGCATAATTCCTTGAGGAATTTGGCATACTTGGGAACCTATTTAATGGCATCGAGGAGCGGAATATTGATTTCCACCATCTTGATCATCTTCAACGAGTCTTCTTCCGTCTCGAATTTTCTTGCTAAAGCAATTCGAGTGGGAAACGGTAATGGGACGGGTCTAGCCTGTTGCTGTACTGGCAAGTCGGCTTCCGGCTCAGACTTGGCATCGGCTAGTCTCGACATTTGTTGTGGTGCTGGCTGTTGTGGTAATTCTTTACCACTTCTTAACATCACGACACTCACGTTCTCTCCTTTCGGATTCGAAATAGTTTGTGAGGGAAGATTGTCGAAACCAACTGACTGTGGCTGACTCATTAAACTGGCTAGCTGTCCAATTTGCATTTTTAAGTCCTGCATCATGGAGTTCAAATTTTTGTTGAAATGACGTCCACTCTTCTTTGGACGATGGATTATTCTGTGGTGGTAGTTGTTGTTGTTGCTGCTATTGAAATGGGGCTTGGTATCTTGGACCCGACTATTGATAGTTGTACCGACTCGGAATCGGCATGGTCGGCTCGGATCTGAATCTTGGGGCTAAATACTGCCCCTTGACTCGACTCAGTTGATAAGGTTGCCTTCCAAATCGTTGACTATCGTATGGTCAACTCTGATACAATTGTCTCTGATATGGCTGATTCGGATACGGATGACTACCGTATTGGTGTCCGCATGTTGCTCCAACAATTTTTGCGCTCTCCGTCTCAGTTTCTTGTAGCGTGGGGCACATATTAGGTGGGTGCTCTATGGAAGTGCATCTTCCGCAAACTCTACCTGGTGCATTTTGCTGATGTTACTCGACAAAGAGCTGCCTCACTAATGATGTCAACTCGATCAATTGATTCTCTAAACCCTAAACTGTTACGTATTGCTTGCCATGTTTGAAATCAGATGTCTTGTTGCGGCTGACAACTTGTCCTTTAATGCTCCACTACTTATGGCATCTATCATGTTCCGATCCATCATCGTCAAACCTTCATAGAAATATTGGATCAATAGCTACTTATTGATCTGATGATGTGGACACGTGGCACAAAGTCTATTGATCTCCCAGTACTCGTGTAGAGTTTCTCCTGAGTGTTGCCTGATCCAACAAATCTCCTTCCGGATGGTTATAGTCCTAGACTACGAGAAGAACTTCTCCATAAACACGTGCTTCATATCTCCCCAAGTGCGGAAAAGAACTGGCAGTATGTATAATCAATCCTTTGCTACTCCACCAAGGGAAAATGGGAATGCCTTCATCTTTATGTAATCTTCCAGGATCCCCTGCAGCCTCATTGTGGAGCAAACCATGTGAAACTCCTTCAGGTGCTTGTGTGGATCTTCACCTGCAAGGCCGTGAAATTTTGGCAACAAATGTATTAAACTGGATTTTAATTCATCTGACTGAGCCGGCTCTAGTTGCGGATAATGGATGCACAAAGGTTGGTACACCACATCCGGCGTGGCCAACTCTTTCAATGTTCGATCTTGGTTCTCCATCTGCTCTAGTTCTTGGGCTTTATTCTCAACACAGTTAGGCTCTGATTTAACATAAAAACTATTACTACTACAGTCAGAAAATTCAGAGTTAGTAAAAAATGAATTATTAACAGAATTAGAAACGAAATTGAAACTATCACTACTTCCTAGTATTTTTAATTTTTCTATCTATATAAGGTCCTATCTATTTCTAGATCTAAATCATGTAAGTTGTTAGAACTACTTCTAGTCGCGCATTAAAAAATTTCATGCATAAAAATGTAAAATCAATGCTGTAGCAAAATTAAAGTCAATTATGCATAGAAAAGTTAATGTCAATTATGTAGAGAAAGGTTAAGGTCAATTATGCAAAACAACAAACAAAATCAATTATGTAGAAAAGAAAGTAACGTAAATGATGTGGAGATAAAAATTGATGCAAAAGAAAAACTAATGATTCAAAGAAAAATATGTAATGGAAGAAAACAAACTGAAACAAAAAATGGCTAAGATACAGTAAAAACAAATTAGGCAGAAAAATAGAAAGGTTGTAGTGCCTTTCCTCTTTGTTTTTTTTTTCTAGTAGTAAAAACTCACTCAAACACAAAACATTCAAACACATGCAAACAAAAATTTTAACACAGACTCGACATGCCTTAAAAACTCAAACTCAATCAAAAAGAAAATCGATACAAACTCAACAAACTCAACAGATAAAGACAAAAGAAAAATAGACTCGGTATATTAAAACAAACAAACCTAGCATTCTACATACTCGTGATTCGGCATAAAACTCAGACTTGGCACACAAAGACACAACAGAATTTGTGTCCCCAACAACGACACCAATTTGATAAAGCATTTTTAGTCGTCTTCCGTTTATCAAATAAAACTAGAGCTAACTATAGCATAGCTTGACCCTAGGTTGATTCTCTTAAGGACACAGTGTATTCAATCATGACTAATGCAGAAAATAGAATCTTATGCAAAGGAAAAATGCATGTAGAATGCTGACTATGATTCGGACAAAGCCGGTCTCGGACGAAGACAAATTTGTCCCAAACAGAGACGACTCGGACGGGGTCGGACTCGGACAAAGTCAAACCGACTCATGCAAACATGGAGTACTAAGTAGCGAAATATGAAAGAATCATGAGAAGAAAAGGTATAGAAACATACAACCAATTTTATTGAGAAACAAGATATTGATACAAAAATTACATGGAGTGATGGAATCCGCTTCCCACGGCGACTGCCATGGACGAACGGTGGTGGTCCATCGTAAATGACTAGATCACTGAGAGTTTAGTCCACCAGTAGTGTGTTAGCTAAACTAACAGTCCCTTCTGGCGACCTCCGACTACTCAATCTCTAACTCTGCATCCATTCAACCGAGATAGATGCCATCGAAGCATCGTGAACCACCATGAATGGAAGAACTTTGAGCTAAGTGTATGTGTGGGCAATGGATCGTGTATGTGTAATTGCACAACTTAGCTAACCTAAGAATGATCTACGCAGCCTCTTATATACAAGTCTCGGCTGAGAATAACGAACTAACTACCAACTCACAGGTTCCATATTAATCATGTGTTAAACATTTGTCCCGTGGTGATTCTCCCAACTAACCGCCTAACGGAAATAAATGCCTAGCTTCCTTGTGAATAACGTGCTTTCTTTCCTTAACTTACATGTTGGATTTGCTTCTTTGACCGCATGCTAGATTGCCATGCTGGATATGTGCCCCATATGGAGTTGGTGTGTGGAATTGACACTCTGATGCTGACTTCATCTCGACCTTGCCGATCCTGATTCTAGTTTTGGGCCTGTGCAATTGAGTTAAATATTTGTTAGCTTAAAATCATCCAATTAGCACTGATTTATATTTTCTCTATTTTTAGGCTAATAATTTGAATCTTAGCTAATTTGTGTCTCTTAGTTACAAGATAGCCTCAACTGCATCCATTTTAAGACCTTGTAAGGTGGCTAAAATATAACTCATCAAGGAGCCTTTACAAAACCCTAATCAAGATCCATCCATTAAAGAAACAAAAAAAATGAGGAGGTGGGCAAGATAATTTAATTAAGTCAAGAGTGTGAAGAAAAAAAAATGAAGTTTACCCAACCTTATAGAGAATTACTTGAAATAAGGAGAATGGATCTCCAAAATTACTCCAACTCTATGCCATTTGAATCTTGGAGAGAGAAATGAGCAAAAATGAAAGTTGGAGGCTAAGAAGGGAGAGAATGTGTTGTCCTAAATGAGAGGAGAAAGGTGGGTTTAGAGTCTCCTTAAGTCTTAGGTTCACGGGTTATGAGCCAAGGGTCATAGGCCCCAAGTCATTTATTTTCCCTAATCAATATATTTTTCTCCATTATAATTATATTAATCTCTCTCTACTTAAAGTCCTAATCATTATTTTAATTTCCCAACCCCTTAGTTTTATTATTAATATTACTATTTTTTATTTAATTATTTGACCATATAATTATTTATTTTCCCTTTTAATTAATTACATAAATAAATACCTTTTAATTTAAAATTTTCACAATTAGACAAAAAAATCACATTAATTCCTTTATATTAAAATTTTTCATAACTAAATTTTCATTTCCTCTTAAGGTTATATTCAATTAAGTTGATAACATAAATTAATAAAAACAATTATTACATACCACATAAGATGAAGTTCATTAATAATAAATAACTAATATAATTATTTTTATAATATTAACACACATTAATGATTAGAATATAAACTCCAAAGATCTCTCACTTGGGCTACATATTATAATAATTATATTACAATTCTTTAGGTGTTCATATGTACACTATTTATCTTTAGACTTCTACTTTAACAATGAGATGGAACAATTCAATCCATCTCATGTACCGATAATAGAACCATCGCAACTTTTGTCACTATTGTAAAATGTGATTGAAATATAATGATCATCACATCAATACAATTAGTCACATAGATCAATATGGATGAATAGCATGAAAATTACAAGTAATGTGATCTCAATCATGCCTATTTCTAACTAACCTAACTTTAATCTTTAGTGAAATTAAGCTAAAGTTTTCAAGTGAAAATTAAATATTACACACAATAAGATACAAACAAGTTTACTAATAGACTCATAATCTTTATTTTTTGCAAAAAATTTAAAAATATATATAAAGTATGTATCAAATAAATATAAAATATAAAGAAAGACTTTCACTAAACTAGGCAACCTCATAGACAACTACAAGTTGAAAATGAGTGGATTTGACAAGTTTTGATTTGGATTATAATGAATGGACTAAAAGCAATTCACTAATCTATTTATATCCATTAAAATTTCATTAAAAAAATCTAATACATTTGTGATCCATTTCAAAAAAAATTCATCAAATTCATCTATTAATAATTTTTTATGGATGGATATCCAATTCATCCATAAAATTCTTTTAGAAAATTAAAAATATATTATTATTTCAAAATAATTTTAACTTAATCTCACCCAAAATATCTTTAAATCGGCCTTGCTCAAAGCATCTTTAGCTCGGTCTCATCTAGAGCATCTTCAACTCTGCCTCACTTAGAAAATTTATGTCTCATCCTTTGCTAGAGCATGTTTCACTCAGCCATAACCGAAGCATCTTTCGCTCGACCTTGACTAAAGTATCTTGTGCTTGATTTCGATTAGAGCATCTTCAACTAAACATCGACCAAAGCATCTTTAGCTCGACCTAGTCTTGTATTTTTGTTTTTGTTTTATATCCCATGGATATACTTTTTAATTTAATGTAATCTAATAGATTTTGAAAATTAGTTGATGAATCATTAATCATTCATGAAATTAAATGAATAGATTACATCCTATCTATTTTTTTTTTTGGCTTGTAACAAATGGATTTACTTGTGGATGGATTGGATGGATAGTAAATAAATGGGCTTTTCTTCCACCCCTAAAGACAAAACCTATATGAGAAACATGCTCGTGAAAGACCTTAGGTGTCAAGTCCTTAATTAGTGGATCAACTAGCATAGAATATTTTCGTATATGTTTTATGAAAATATATTTTTCCTAAATTTTTTTCCTTAACTACTACATACTTAAATTTGATGAAGTTCAACTTTGTAGGAATCTTATCATTATTGGAGTATATCACTATTGAGTTATTGCCACAATGAATCTTTAATGGCCTCTCATTGCTATCAACGACATATAGACTAGTGACAAAATTTTGCAACCATAACCTATGGATAGATACCTTAGAGCAAGCTTCAACTTTGTTGTCATGGTTGAAGAAGTTACAAAATTCTATTTTGAAAACTTCCACGAGATACTCCTTCAACCAACATGAAGATGTAGCATAATAGATGAGCATGTAGTCCTTTATTCTTTTCAAATAGCGCATGATGCACTTTATTGCTTTCCAATGTTGCATGCCAAGATTGCTCAAGTATTGATTAACTAATTTTAATAAACTTATTATAGCTTTTTACTTAACTTCATTGGGTGCTTATTGTACATAATAGTGGCATTTAGTTGATTTTTGTATATTTTGACTCAGTTGGGTTTTTATGAAAATCTTTGTTATTTTTGGATTTTTAACATGTTTTCACATTAAGTCCTTGTTTGAGTCATATCTTGAGCTACATAAATGATATGGAGATCTTGGTGTTTATGGAAAGTTTGAAGAATGATCTAAAACTCTTTTTTGAAGGAATCGTGACTTGATTCAACTATTATCATTGGTGAATTTGGACATGAAGATTAGAGATATTGTTCTATCTTGATAACTTAACATAGGTGTGGTATTATGAGAATACCTCGAGATGTATAGATCATATTGATGCAAAACCATCTCCTTTTGGATCAAATATATAAAACTTATTCTCTATTATGTGTTTTTCCTATAAATAGGAAGTCATGTAATTGAGAAAAAATAACTTGAATTTAGTGTCGCGACCTAGATCACAATGGGGAAAATTGCTAATTTGAAATTTTTGAGATTAGAAGCTGGATCCTTCCCGGAGGAGGTTCCAGCTATGCAGATTGTGGCACGATCACAAATCGTGGCACATTCTTATCTTGGATCCTGCTCATTTGTCTCCTTTTCCCCCTCCTAGTTGCTTTAGGGTTGATAGACACTTCAGGGATAGATGACATGTGCGGGATCCATGCCTCCTAGTGTTGACCTAGCCTGATATGTGGGTCTCACAATGTGAAATGTATGAGTTTTTGTCCCCTCTTACTTAGTTGAACATGGATCCTTGTCTCCTCTTGCTAACCTAGTTGGATCTAAGGTTTCTTGGTTAATTTGACTGAATCCAAGGGTCCCCACTCTCTTAGGATGTGTGGAATCTTTGTCTCCCTCTACTGACTTGGCCGGAGCTAGTGGTCCTTTGTATGAGGCGCTTAGATTTTGGTCTCTTCCTTGCTCACTTGGCTGAATCTAGGCCCTTTTTGCTTAGGTGGACAGATTTAGGGTCTCACATTGAGAAATACATTAATTTTTTTCTTCATCCTTCTCTTTTTTCTTTAATTTTTTTTATGGTGATGGCCATAGGAGGCTAAAGGCTCTAATCATTTCAAGGATTTTGGCAAATATGGTTAGAATTTGAGTTCTCATTCTTCATTTAAGTTTGCATGCATCTTTCTTCCCTCCCTTTTAATTATAATTTTTTTCTACTTTACGATTATGGATTGCATGTCTATAGTTGAAGGAAAAATATATTAGGATTGATTAATTATAATTTAACTGAGAATTGATTAATTATAATTTAACTGAGGTTAGGTAATCAATTGATAACCTAAGTCAAATTCATGCATGAATTAACATTACTTTCATATTGCAATCACAATTCAAGTTTTGTTAACAAATGTGAAGAAATTGTCTAATTTAATTTGACATAATGCATGTAAACTTTATATTTGTTGAATCATGATAATTCTACCATATAGTTGTACACTTGGATTGATGTTTCTCTTATAAACTTAATTTCTTACCTTACTTTGCATTTTTTATTTCAATTGATTTCAAACTCAAATTTATTTCTTTTTTTTTTTTCTAATTTCACTAGTAGGATCAAAATTATTATATGATTGTGTCCTTAAGAGAATGACCTAAGTTATATACCTTAAACTAAAAATCTAAGGGGAAACTTGTGTTTTTGATAGTAGTGAGATATTGCTATCAAGTATCTTCCTAGGATTCCCACTATAAATGTTATCTCAAGATGAGTTCAAATTTGAGCATTCATAAGATTCCTTATAATTGATTCATAAGGAATCTTTTGCATTTCTTCACAATCTACTTTATATTCTTTATGTATATTTGCATTATATAATAAATACGTTAGAGATAAAGTTAGTTTTTTTTTTTATGGGTGACAATATGGGTAGAGGCCTAGCAAGCCAATCTGCCTAGTCTGCAAAAAAATAACAAGGTGAATTAGGTGATTCAACCCATTAACCTACATTAATCCGACTGGTCAAGCTCTTTTTTAAAAAATAAAATATGTTATTACTAAAATTTATACTTGTGTTATGTCTATGCAAGATTCTTGATGAGTCAATATGGTTGATATTAATTTATTTATTTAAGCTTTTAATGTTCTTCAAAGTACACATTGTTAATTGTTATTATTGTTAGTTTATTTTATAAAATTAATTTCTCAATTCCTCTAATAAGAAAATTTATATTCAAATTTATGATAAGTTATTATTACTTTAGATCCTCTAACAAAATTTAAGTTAATATTATGAAATGAAATTTTTTCTTTTTTTTTTTATTTTGTGGGTGAGCTCGTCAACCTACTCATAAAAAGGGTGAGCTACAATTTTTAACCCACTCAAACAAGTCAGGCCAAGTCAGCATGCCACAGTCCGATTTCGACAAGCTGCTAATGAGGCGAACGAACTCTTTTTATCACCTTAATTAGTTTTAAAGGATTGGTTCAAATTAAATATATAATATTAAATTAGTAAAATTAATCAAAATAGTTTAAATCAATCTTATGATTTTATTTAACTTTCATGTCAATTTTATCCCATCTTATTTTGACCTAATTTTAATTAGACCCAAATATCATTGGATGATATTGGGTTGAATTTAATAAAATAGCCTAACCTTTTTTTTCAGAATTGCCTAACTAAAATTTTGAGTAAGGATATATAAAAAACAAATATAACTTATTCTAACTCATCCCGCACAAACATCCTTGTTAAGAAGTGGTTAATCATTTCCTAAATGTTTCTAATTTTTATTTTTATTTTTTGTCATCGTGTTTCTAATTCTTGAACAACATAATTACTCTACAGAAGAAGAAATACGTACCAAGACATGAACGTTTCCAATAGGGATCCAAAATGGCTTCAAAAAATTATGATAAAGAAGTAGAAATGGGTCTGTTTTTTTTTTGTTTTTTTTGTTTTTTTTTTGAAGAATTGCCTAGAGGCATCCGTTTAGTCCAAAACATTCGAGCCTAATAATTTTCAAGTTTGTCATGTCAGTGATTTCTCCTTCATTAACTGTCTTCTCCTTCTTTCCTAGTATTTCGTGGAATAAAATACTCATGGGGCTACATAAATTGGTTCAAATTAACTTACTATAAGAAAACATTAATATTATAATTATATTTTTTACATTGTTCGTGATTTATTCCCCCTCTCTTTCTTTCCTAGCATTTCGTGGAATAGAAAAGTGGTGGTTCAAACACGGTAAGTAAACATTAAAATCAATTTTTATTTTTACCAAGTTCAAAGATTGAAAAGTACTTGGATAGTGACAATACATTTAATTATTTGGAGTATTTAGTGTATGTACAACAAATATATTTTTAGACTTCAGAAATGTTGGAAAGTCGTCCAACATCAGCCACTTTAATTACTACAAGGCAGATTAAATACATGTTACAACAAATATATTTTGAGACTTCAGAAATGCTGGAAAGCTGTCCCACATCACCCACTTTAATTACTACAAGGCAGTTTAATGTTAGAGCAATTCAGCTTAAAATTTAGAGCAAATAGTTGTACATTGAGTGAGTTATATTTTTTTATTTTATCCACCATATTAGTGTAAAAGATCTATCGTTAAAAATAATAATTAATCTTTAATAGAAATCATGAACTCATTAGATGATGGATAATTTTCTTTCATGATGATTTTTTCCATTCTCAATGACAATTTTAAACTCTCTAGCATCTTGATTAAAAGATACAAGTTATTATCACTCATGTCAACCAATATTACTCTTTATATATATTGAGTTGAATTGTCTTTACAATGAAATTTAATATATATGAAATTTAATAATTGGTGTATGGATCCTTTAATTTCATTACAACAACTTTTTATTTAGTTTATTTTTGAAATTCATATATTTGGATTTGGGTTCATCGATAATATGTTTTAGGTTATAAAAACAATAGATGTTGAATTATAGATTGAATTTAAGTCCAACTCATATAACAACACATCCAAACTCTAAATATTAGATAGGCTTAAAATTAGAAGTGTTAATAGAAGTCAACACTAGTAATAAGATAATTAATATATACTAATGAATAATAAATCACACATTGGTTAGAGTAAAAGTTACTTAGTTGTTACACTAAATTAAGATATTATTACTTACAAGAAGCTTTGGATCTTGTGTTGAAGAATCCAACTCTTTTTTGCTTGTTATATATTCCACCAAAGTCAATATAGCATGTAAGTATTTAATATGTATTGTCAATCTAGTATAATCATTATTGACTTAAACGTGAGTGTCTTTTACATATACTTACCCATTTCTTATGGCATCTCATTTGTGTTGGAGTATCAATCAAGCTTAAGAGAACTTGAACCTCAATCTATTGAAGCACAACAATTAACATTCATCATAAACATATTCTTAAGTCAACAATTTGTTGGCACGATAGTAATTCATCTCCAATACATTATTAACATTGTCCATATCAGATAGATCATGTTGTATCATATATAATAATGTTGAAAATTAAATTAAAATATAAAATAAATTAAAATATTTTTTTAAAAATATTTTAATAACTTTACATTAAAAAATAATTGACAAGTTATTTAAACACAAATATATAAATAATTTATTAAATTAAATAATTTGTTAGCAAAAACGCCCTTAAAAATGTAAGTTGTCTAATATTCCTCTTTTTTTGTTTTTTGTGTGAATGGAATTATCCTAAGAAAATCTACATACACTATCATACAATGAGAAAACATGCAAGAATTAACAAAATAGGAAAGGGAGAGAGATGGTATGTATGTTTATGTTGTGGTTGATTGAGAAATAGTGCAACAATATTTTCTTCCTTTTCCATCCGTAGAATGAGAAAAAGAAAGGAAAGTAAAGAAAGAAAGCAAACTTATGTGGCCGGCACCTATTTGTCTTGGTTTGGTGTGCTTTGGAGTGTAAGCATGCATTTAGCCATACTTGAAAAGGTAACCTTTGAAAATGGCTGCTCTTTTCTTTGATTTCATCACTCGTGACTTCTTCCTTCAATATCAAAGAAAACTTCTTTTTGACCCAAGAAAGGATTTGCAAATTCAAAGTGGCAATATCTTCCCTTATTTCCTTTTCTGTCCCAATCTTTATGGAAACTCATGTTAGTTTAATATAAAAGCTCATTAGGTATGATGTTGTTTGTATCTTCAGATTCACTAGTTCTGTTTGTTCGAAAAGCTGTACATGTAGAATGCTTTTAAAAAGGAAATCCTCAGTACGGGAAGAGGAATATCATGTCACGGAAGCAATTTAAAAGGAATGAAAGAAAAGGCAACAAACAGCTATATTATGTTTTAAGTTTCCAAGCCATGATCTTAATTAGCTACTAAGAGTTTATATAAACAGAACATATTGATTTCTTAACTACAAATTAAAATATTTCTTTGTGAAATTTGTTGAAATAAATTCGGAAAGAAAACTTGTAAAGTTATGAATTTTAAATAAACCATATAAATTCTTCCAAACATAAGTTCTTTTTAATATTCTCTTAAAAGCATTCAATTCTCTGAATAGTTATATATATATATAATATTATTTTTCTACAATAATTTTTACAATCCTACTTTTTTAATTTTTATTAAATCATTCATCTTATTTTACATTTTTTCTCTTTTTATTAAAAAATGTACAAATTTATTATATAAATACACTTTCTTTTATATATATATATATATACACACACGAAAATAGTAACACCATTTCATAAGAAAAAGAAATTAGAGTCTATTTGGTAGTTATGATAAGATAGGATATGAGAGTAACATAAGATATTGAAAGAACAAGATATAATAAAAGTATGATAAGTTTTAATCATATTTAATGTTAGTGTACACTAAATAATGATTAAATAAAATATAAATTATATTTAAAAATGACAAAATTATTGTTTTGTTGAAATTATGTATAATTTTCTAAAAGTTAACTTTTAATTTAATTGTTTAATTTTTAAATTATAAAAATTATAATTTTAATTAAATTATGTAAAAATATCATTTTATTTATGCACTTTTCACAATTATAAATATATATATATATAAGATTTTTAAAATTATAATTAATATTCAAATAGTGATTTTTTATTTTAATTAATAATATAATTTAAATTAACATGTCAAAATTATTACAAATATATAAATAATATTCTAAATATAAATTTTATAATTATGATTTATATTATATAAATGCTATATGTTTTATTATTTTATATATTTACATATATATATATATATATATATATATATATATATATATACATTAAATTATTATATAGCATATTATTATTATATATATTATATAAATTAAGATATAACCATATTTGTTATATATTTATTATTTTGTATATAAATTATATTATTATATATAATATATAAATTAATATATATTACTATATTTTATTATATATATATATATAAATTTTATATATATTATACATAATAATATTATATATTTGTTTATAATATCATATGTTATATATTATTATAGATGGTAAAAGAAAATATTATCATATTCTAATATTTACTAACTCAGATTTTATTAGAATAAAAGATAGAATAGGATTATCTTGGATCTATCTGGATAAATTTCTTTATTAGCATTTATAAGAAAAAAAAATAAAAATAAAATAAAATATTTTTTTTCATAAAATAAAATTAACTTATTTATAAATTAAAATTTTATTTTTGGATAAGCTAATATAAAAAAATATTTATAAATTAACTTATGCATAAGTTAATTTTAATTTATAAAAAAAAATTCTTCTTATTTTTACTCAAATAAATACTTAGAAGAAGATCATATTCTATATTATCACGGCTACAAAACAGAACCTTTCTAACACCGTTAATTTCTCATTTTATAATATATGATATATATCTTTTAATTTTTAAAATCCAACGCCAGAAATAATGCCTAAATTTAGTTAGACAATTTACAGAGTAGGCGCAAAAAGATTCTCCCAAAGATATTTTCTCATTTTCTTTGGTTCTTCCTTTGACTCTCAATAAATGAAACGATGACAAACTAAATTTCTCTGCCCATATTTACGAAGTACACCGGTGTTCTTACCAAAAAAATAATTTTAAAGAAAAACATGTACTTATGGACAATGATGGACTGAGAAAAACCGAGCTAGAGCAATATTGTAGTAGCCAAACGAATTGGTTACATTCAAAGCACATTAATTTTTAAATACAATCACGTTACGTTACAGTCTTCTTATCTGAATTGAGTTTCATTTGTTGCATGTCAACCCTTACACATATTATTTATATATATATATATATATATATATATATATATTTTGGTCCCAGGTCTTGTTGAAAGTGTGATGGCCTAAGGTTTTTTTAATTTTATATAATTGTATAATAATATTTATGTTTTTTTTTATTTTACCTAAATTTAGATATGACACATGATTAAAAAGTATCATTATGTTAATTATTAGTTTTTTCTAATGTTTTACATTCATAAATTTATGTTAAATAATTTTTAACTTGTAATAAATCTATGATAATAAATTTAAAGTATTTGTTTTTTTAATAAAAAAAAATACAAACCAAAACAGAATATATGTAATAGAATATGCGATGAAAAACGAAGAAAAAAAAAGAAAATGGAAGAATTATAAAAAATAAAGTTGCATAAAATAATTATTGAAAAAATTACGTATACATATTATGTGTGTTTTTTATAATATATTTTAGAGTGTCCTTTTATATATATATATATATATAGATAGATAGATATTTATATGTACGTAATCTTTTTAGAAAACGTAAATTAAATGATAGATAATAATATAAAAATAAACTAAAAATCACACAAAAATTAAAAAAAATGATATATTTTTTTAAAAAATTTATTAAAATTATATTATTCATTTAATGTAATAAAATATATTATTTTTAATGAAAATATTTTTTTATACCATATATATCGATCTTTCCGAATACTTAAATACAAGGGTGTCTTATTTATTATTTTATAGTGGACCTATAAAAATTTCATATCCCACTTTGATGATAAATAATATAATAGGATAAGAAAAAAATTGAAAAATAATAATAAACATTGATAAAATATATGACGTATAAAAGTGGTTATATATTATTATTTATTTATTTTTGTTGATCAATCACCTATCATCATTTGTATGTATATAACGTCAGGTAGTATCTCATTTTGGACTGAATAATAGGATTCAACCCTTAAATATATAAGATATTTTATTGATTGTTTCACATTAAAAAAAAAAAAAAACGAATCGGTGAAAAGACAAATATATGACACGAGGAAGGCATTCGAATATGACCCCTCCACTGCCAGTCAAAGTAAGGTTCAAAGTTTTGTTCCATGGAACTGTTTCTATCTCTCTCATACTATATCTCTGACCGTTGACACTTTCGTCCTTGTAATAAAAACAACTTTAAAAACATATTATTTATTAATTATGTAAAATAATTTTATATAATTATTATGTATAATAAATTATTTCTTTATTTTAAAATAATTATATATTAAAATTATATCAACAATAATTTATAATTAAATAATATAATAATATTATTTTATATTATACATCATTAAAATATTAATTATTATATTATAATAATTAATAATTACGTATCAATAATTTAGCTTTAATGACTGAAGGAATTTTCCTGACGTATACACCGACGTGTCCATCCTCTTTACCAATTATCACCTTTAGGTCGAAAATTTAAAAAGATTAAACTAAAAGTTTATTCTTAATCATTTTTATTTATTTTTATTTAATTCTTTTTTTTTCAAATAAACTCTTACACCTACAAAAGTATATAAAATAATTTCCGTTGTTATTTTATCATCAACTGATTAACGTAATAAGTATATTTTTTTGTCTAGTATTTGCTCTTTTATATTTTTTTTAATTTTTTATGTAAAGCATATATTATGTGCGCATTGTTTCAGTAGGTGTTATGTAAATTTTATTTTGTTTACTATATGCTCTTATTTAAAAATATTTTAAATATATTGTGAAAGAGTATATATAGACGTCTTAAAAAATATATAATTAAATAAATTACAAAAGGAAGAAAAATTATAAATATTTAATTTTAATTTAACCAAAAAATAAATCACAGACGTTTAAGAGCCGGGATTTCTTCTTTTGGCACATAAACTTTTGATATTGCAAAAGTCTCTTAACCGTTAAATTTAAATTTTATTTTTAACATAAAATTTAATATTCTAATAAATATATTATACTTGAATTATCTTTGTCTTAGTAACATCCTCTTATGGAGGGTTTCATACCTTTAGCATCCTTTTATGCATACTAGGTAGAAGGAAAATATTTTATATTTGAAAATTATAGTTCCTAACTGAATTGTCAAGCGGATAAACACCTACATTTTTCTTATGCTAAATGTCCAAAGAGTTATAAATTGTATGATTGAGCATTGCAAAAACTGATAAATCAAATTTAGTGTCTTAGATTGTATGATCGAGCATTACATAAACTGGTCAACTAAATATAGTGTTTGTGCTTACTTCCACTCATTGCGATTTGGATTTGCTAATATTTAGGTCAATTAATGAAAGGAAATCAACGTAATTATGCAATTTATTGGTAATAAAATTTATTGATAATAAATGGTGTTTATTATATAAATTTCAATGTCAAAAGGATAAAAGATTCACACGTATGTAACCGACGTCAACTGAAATCTCAAAACTCACATAAACATAAATCTACTAGCATTTCAAAGGTTAATCCAAATTATTCAGGCTAGAAACATAAAAGATAACTTAAACTCAACATGTTTAACCCCAATGTCATAGTCCTATCAAAGCAAACAACCTAACTAAAAAACTAAGAAGCAGCAACACAAAATCATCATTGATCATCATGTATTTGCTAGTCTTTACTAGTAGATAGCTCAACCCAAACAAAGTAAGACAAACAACACAAGAGGAGTGAGAATACATCTCACTACTATCAAGGCAATCTGAACAAGGCTAGGTAGCACACACAACAAACAATTAAGATATAACACACACATCCACAATAAATAACCATGACGTGCTATGATAGTATGTATCCGACGCACTACTCTATATACATGTGGTACCAACTTTACTTGGAAAAGTAGGTTAGGGGTAACACTGCTAGACTCCACCTCTGGAGTTAAGTCATACTATGTCAAGATTTATTCAGCTTTTACCATGTGCCCTTACTTGTGGAATCAATTACTGCCACATTGGGGTTTTTGTACCAAGTAGTCCCTAGTATGTTTAGTACCCTTACTACTTGGCTCATGTATACTTTCTTTCACACCAATTTCATTATATGATAAATGTCACGATTCATATTCTTATTACTTTCTCTTTAAACTAGGCCGAAAGGGACCATGCTTATCTGTCATAAGCTAGGTACCTCATCTCATAACCCACACAATAAGCATCATTCTTGTCCACACATAGGCTTAGGTCACAAACCTAACAAAGGTCATTCGAATTCCTTTCCTGCCAACTCTTGGCCCAAGAATCTTGTTTGATAGTCGCTCATCCTTATTCATTTTCTCATATCATTTCTCGTGCTTGTATCTTTTAATGCAATAACAATAATTTCTTATTCAAAGTCCATACACAATAGTATATAAAGGCATGAATATAAAAACAAAACTCATAATAAGAACATATAACTCAAGCTTACACAAAGGGGATTCTAGTCACTAAGTTCAACTATTTCTCAGCAAATCAGAGCTACTAGAAACTTTGTATGCACTTTCACCTAGAGAAGCACTCTATTTGCCCAACGATATGAGCCATAGAGAGTTTGTTTCTCTTTGTATCCTTTTCTCCCTTAACGAGACTCCTCACTTGCTTAGCGAACAAACCCAATAAAGTCCCAATTCTTTATTGTACACTCTCCCTTAACGAGGTAACTTCTTGCTTAGCAAGTTAGGACTCCAAGGTCTTACACCCACCTTTTGCTCAACAAGACACTACCCTCACTTAGAAAATATAAGCCATAAAGACTTACAACTATCTATTTCACTCCCTCACTCAATGAGCCTCACTACTCACCCAATGAGTAGGACCATATACAACATTGTTGTCAAGTCCCAACACTTTTGCTCAATGAGCCTTACCACTCACTTAGCAAGGGGAGCCATAGAGAGCTTTAAGGCTTGTATTCGCCCAACGAGTGAAAGGATTCCTCTCTTTGGTGCACTCTCTCCCAACAAGAGTCACATCTTGCTCAATAAGAAGCAACAAACAATAGTTTGTGTCATGATTCTACAAAAACCCTAAGGCAAAACTCTAGATTGAACAGGGAAAACCTAATCAATTTATCTTCTATTATTCCTATAGGTTTAGCACATGAAAACACGCAAAAAACAACACTCAATTTCATCCAATTTTATTCAACATAGAAAGCCCCAATTTAAAACCCCAAAATCAACCAAAAACCTCAACATTCAAGATAGTCATGAAATCATTCAATTGGTAGCAGATTATCACATCAAAACTAACAAAAATCACAATCAAGACACACATTAATCTAAGGGTATGATCCCCCTTTAGATACCACCAAGAACCATACAAAACGGGGGTCCTAAGAACAACCTCACTACTCATCTCACATAAAGGAAACCCAAAATAGAGAGACAATCTCACTCCGCCTTACCTCATACAAGAAAATGGTAGAAAAACAACATTCAAGATTCCTCTTAATGATCCCTTGGTGCTCCTTCTACATGCTTTCCTCCTTTTCTCTTTATTTGCCAAGAAAAGGTTCAAAGAAATTGACTTAGGTGAAAGATGACTCTAATGTCTAAGGGTCGCGTCAGCTTCCTTTTAGTAGGCCATAACGCATAAGTCCAAAACTATTTTTCTCTATTTTAATTTAATGGAACTCACTTTCACCCACATAATTTTCCCAAATAAACTTTATATTAAATTAGTAACAGATATAAAAAATTCAAGCACTTATTATTATTATTATTATTGTTGTTGTTGTTATATTTGTTGTTGTTGTTGTTATTATTATTATTATTATTACCAAACATCATATTTATAGATAATAGTAAATAATAGAAAAATCAAGGTGTTACAAGAACAACATTGGGAGGTTGGGGTACAATAATGGGCAATTAAAGCACGAAATGAGACATTTCAACAACAATTAGTAATGTTGAAGGAAAATCAAGACAAGGTGGATGAGGTTCGCCTTCTTCACCTCCATACTCAACCTTTCTTGGAGGAGATCAAGAAGATGATGATTTTTTAGAATTTTAGGGAACTCGATATCAAGATAGTTGATGGATCTTAATACCCACATGCACATTTGCAAACCTTCCTAATGAAAATGTTTATAAGCGAAAGAGATGACATAATCAATTAGATAATGTTTGTAGAATGTTAAAGGGGATAGTGTTATAATAGTCTTCAACCTTTTTGTCACAATTAATTGTTAATTTTAGCAAATTGGTGACACACTTCATGTCCCAATTTGCAGTGAGTAAAGGGGATTGCCTTGAGTGATTGACTTATTTAATACCAAACATCAACAAGGTAAGTCATTAAAACATTATTTGGCTCATTTTAATGCTACTATAGTATAAGTAAATGACCTAGAACAAAAGTTCTCTATTAAAGCATTTTAGAATGGACTTTTGGTGGGATAGTGTATTTACTCCATTGTATTGAGGAAGTTGGTGAACATGGAAAGATACATACAAAAGTGGAGAAGCATATCAAGGTAAAGAAGGAAAGTCATTAATCTGATACAATTTCATAGATTGGTCAATAAAAAAGCAGAACCAAGCTAGACTAAGAGACCAAGGAATAAAGAGAAGTAATTTATTATTGTACATGAGTCAAATAACAAGTAAAACTTGCAGTATAAGGAAAGCAACATTGGTCATCTTTCAAGGATCCTTCTTGCCAACCAATTAGGAACATTAGTAAAGGGGTTTTGAGTTTTCAAAAGTAAAAGCAAATTGCAATTAAGATAGCAAATCAATTCAATAAAAGTGACCAATCCACTAGTTGAATTTTCTAATTGGACTTATAATCAATTTCTAAAGATTTAATTCTTGATTTACCTTAAAATTAATTAATCAAGAGTCAATAAATTTCAAAGGAATAGCTAAATGAATTAAGCATTCAGAATTTAATTAATTTAGGTTAGACAATAAAGTGCTCTCTAAGTCACCAAACCAATTTGTACATAAATTTTTTTATCAAACCAATGATTAAGCATCAAAGACTTCATATATTAATCTAAATTAGAATATATCAAATCATGTATTCAATATAATAATCAATAATGCAAACCCTAATTTAGATAATGATTAACCGACCCAAAAAGAAATCACAGTCAAGATTTAGAGAAATGGGAGAAATATTGATGGAGAAAGAATACAAATCAAGAATTGAAAAGTAATTTAAAATCAAATATCAAGATTCATAAAAGAAACCTTAAATTGGTAAATTGACCAAAAGGTGTTTATCTTTCCATGGTGGTTTCACAAAAAAAATCATTAAAAGGGAAAAGAAAAGTGGGAGAAAATCGAGAGATGAAAACCCAAGCAAGAGACAAAGTGTAACTCCAAGATCTTAAAGAGATGTTTAAATTAGAGTTGAAAAAAGTGGCCCAACCCAATGAGTAGGTAGGCTAGGTTAAACAAAGTAGGCTTGAAAATTATCAGGACTAAACATAAATTATAACAATTCACTTCTCACAGCTTGGTTTGTCTAGTTAAACCAAGTGTCCATTTTGCTAGCTCTAATTTAAATAAAGTCTACATAAAGGTAACTAAACCCGAAATATGGGTCCATTATATGTTAATTGGCTCAACTACACATTAATTTTGCAAAGCTAGTTGAATGCAAAGTTAGAAACATGTATATTACCTTATATGATTTATGTGACTATTTAGATGAATGAATTGGCTTTCGATATTTTCATGAAAGTTTTAGATAAATCTATCCTTGAAATATGGATACTAGTTTCATGTAGTTTTAACCTCTAAAGCTCAAGTTGTTCTCAAATACCACACATATGTCAAGTTGTGAAGAAAAAGTAGCGTCTCTAACTTCAAGTTCAAATTCATCTATGATTCAAGTCAAATCAGTTCAGAACTTCTTAATGAGAATTGTATGTTTTAATTTTAACTTTCCATAGACACTGAGATCACCTCAAACTCACTTCTAGAACCTAAGATATTACCTAAATAAGGTCAAAACACATTAAAGTATGAAAACTAATTAAGATTTACATCAAAACTCAATCAAATCCAAACATAAAAAACTCAACTAGAATATCAATATTAGATATAGTAAACATCCAATAAATCTAAGTACAAAGGCATAATAAGTATATTAAAAAAAATTATTAATAAGATAGGACATTAGTTCAAAAATGTTAGTCGTCTTCACACTAAAAAAAACATAATATTAAAGGAAGTTAGCCATACCTAGTTGTTAAATACATCCCAGACAATCGAAACTTTACTTAGAGAAAGACCATAACAAATGGTGTGAATTTGTTATAGCATGTAGCCATGAGACAAAAGTACGTGCAGAAGGAAGAAACTAAAGGAAATGATAACACACAAAAAGGAGGTTGAATTGTATGTGTGTGATTTTTGAAAACTTTTCACAAAACTAAAGGATTTAAAAACACAATTTGATATGATCGTCCAAAGGAGTATAGAAATAAAAGAGTGTAGGTTAAGAGAGAAAAATATACAAAAATTATATTGGTTCACTCTTTCAATAGAGTTACGTCTAGTCCCTTCAACACAAAGGAATTTCACTAAATCTACTTAACTTACAAACAAGTATTCTTTATCTCTCTAGGTATTCCAACCCTTGTAATCTACCTGATTACAAGAAACTCAAGTATTCTTTGACAATTAACCCCTTCAGGCTATCACACTAACTTAGTAGAGTTTTTATAAAAAAGTAACTCACGCAATGAGTGTTTTACAATACAAAGACTTAGCTTTGCTCAACTAAGTAAGTTATACAAAGAGTGAAAGAGAGTGTCATCCAAAAGCAACTTTAAGAGTGTATTTTTCTTTCTTGATAGGATGTGTTGTAGTTTAGTTTCCCTTTCTTTTGAGTTTTATAGATCCCTTTATATAGAACGAGAAAATTTGAATGTTGCTTTTTTGCACAAGGAGTGGTTTGATCTGGATTAAATGCTACTTGATTGCTTCTTACAATACTTTTGTAGAGACTCCTATTTTTCTAAAGATAGATAAAGGTTGTGTAAAAAAAAAACTTCCTTTCTTTGAATTCTAGGTGTTGTCTACTATTGATTGTTTTAAAATTTTCAAAATATTTAAAACACCTTATTTTGCAATATCACTTTTTAAAAATTTTGAAATTTGTTTCATCATGTTTATAAGCTATTTTTGACATAATTCTTATACAAAAATTCTAAAATATACTTTAAGTTCTAGAATATATTGTTTTTATGGTTTTTTTAAAAGATTTTTAAGTATGAAATGATTATTTTGCCTATAATGCTTATAGTTAATTCAATTTTAAGTCCAAAAAAATGTGTTCTCTCTTCAAGTCTAACCTAATTAAGTTTTTAATGACTAAAATTTTAATTATGATTTTAATTTAATTAGGATGAAATTATAATTTTACCTTAATTGATAATTTTTATTTTAAATCCTAAAATCAATTTAGATTGGCTCTTTTTTAATCCAATTCCTCCCTCCCCAAACTCATTAATACATTACTAATGAATTTTAATCACTTAAATTAATTTAATCCCATTGTTTTAGGTTTGAAAATTTTGTTTTAGCTATGGCTTCATCAAAGTTCATCTTTTCAAAGTTTTCTTAACCAAATCTTATCTTAACCTCGTTAGAATTATTCCAAGAAATCAATAGCAAATTTCGTGTAAATAAATAGGACAAAAACATTCAAGGTCAATACTTTATGGTTCAAGAAGTTCATTTTCACCAAAATTAACATTTAAAAAGCAAAACTCTCCAAGTAAAGTGTACTAACATTTTTTCAATCAATAAACAAAAAAAACTACAAGTCTTTAAGACTTGTGTTCTTAAAAGTTTTATTTATCAAAAGGTAGCTTCTTAAATCTTTTGCCAAGCTTTCTTCAAGATTGGTGTGTATAATCGCTAGCAAGGATAGCTTTTTGAGACCATGTAAAAGAGAAAAAAAGGATATTGAGATAGAGAAGATTGTGAATTAATTTTGTACTACCCAACCAAGAGAAAAGGAGAACAAAAGTTCACCTAACTTGTAATAGATGCAAAAGAATCAAAGCTTTAAAGAAAAAATAAGGATGGAGGGTCAAAGCCCTAGGCTTTGGAGGCTTAAAAGGTAAAACTAAGAAGCAAAATAGCTTATTCCTTACAAAAAGGTGGTTTGACCACTTGAGAGGAAAAGGAGGAAAATTGATGAGAAAGAATGAATTCGTTAGAATGAATTAAAAATTAGGATTTTTTTTGTGTCTTAACTTGGATGAAACTCAAATGTAAATTAAATAAAGCTTTAAAATGAATGAAATCCCTCCTCTAGCCTTGGACAGGTTTGGCCAGACCATGGAGACCAAATGATAGTGCTAGTTTTAAATTTTGGCCACTTTGGTGCAAGGAAAAAGAAGTTTGACCATTTGCATAAGTATTTGGTTTAGCCACTTTGGTGTAAAACTTTAACTAATGATTATTAATGTACTTAATGATTTAATTAAGTCGTTAATGACATACGAAGAGTATATTGGTAATTTAAAATGTATGATAGGTGATTCTAATTGTATTTCTACAAGTTATAATTCAAGTAGAATATTATTTTTTAGCTGTTGAAGAGAATAATAATATATCTCTACCAAAAGCGTGATCCTACTCAAGACCTCCAATTTGTTAAATTTTTGTGATGACCTGGAGGACTTGTTTGTGTTTCTATGTAATTCATCATTTTTTAAAAATATACATGTATCAACTAACTCTTATGTTTTTTTAAGTGGGTGATTTTGTATACTTTGACACCATTGAAGGCCTTAAAAAGAAAGAAACAAGTCAAATTAACTTGTCTAGTGGAGGTGATGCATGTAAGGATTCATAGTCCTATCTTAAACTAACAAATCCAACTATTATAGATTCATATGACACTTAATCTAATACACCAACATGAAAAAAGGTGTGAACAAAAGTGAGTGGTGAGCTTTCGTGTAAATTCTCCTATAATTAAAGATTGAATATCAGGAAAAGGAGTTGATCTATTAACTAGCAACCTTTTGTGTTATATGGATAACAATGGTGAAATCCAATTTTTTAACAAGAAATTTCTTATCCGTTGAATTATTGACAAACATCATACTAACATAAAAGATGGTGGTAAAATTTCAAAAGCTAGATTTGACAATAATTTTTTAGTCGATAAAAGCATATGTTGCATGGATGGCCACTTTGTCTTGCTTAGCTAGACATCAATATGATCAAATTAGTGCTAATAAAAAAGTCTCAAAATTTACTTCAAATTGTTGGGTCGACCCTACTTGGAGCATATATGAACTTATAAAGATGTAAAGGTTATTACCATCTTGTTTACTTTGCCAAGTACTTACTATTTGTGCATACTTAGTTTGGTATTTTTTTTTTTACCTGTCTGATCACCAATTGAGAATCACTCCTCATCATCAACTCAATCACCCATATATCTTTTACCAATATCATCATTGCAATTAAGGATTCATACTTTACTTTATTATGATTGCCTTGAAATCATACTAGAGGGTTTATTCGAGCATAACCTTTTCAAGTCCTTCTAATATGACTTTAGCTCCATTTCCTTTTAAATTTGAGGCATCATTTATTGATAATATTCATGCATGGTCCACTTCTTCTATAGCCAACACTAGTTCTATTGCAAAATCTGCTATTACTTGCGCTTTTATCATCCCCATAGATTCATATGATAAGTCAAGTTTTGACAACTCAACTAGTCATCCAACCATCTAATCAACAAGTATGAATTTCACAGTGCTTGCTTAATTGGAAGATCCAAATTTATAATCACTTAGTGGCACTAGAAATACAATCGTAATTATCTTGTTGTTGTTACCAATGCTAATGATAACTTATCAATCTTTTGCTATCTTATTTTTGTGCCTTGAACACCATGCTAAAAGATATACATATTGTTGCTCCTTATTGATCTCCTAAACTAATACAAAGCTCATAACATCATAAAAAATTGACAAGTATATAAGGGAGGGAATACCTTCTATTAGTTGAGTCAAGATAGGGGAATTATGAGGAATTCTTTCAATTATTGGAATGATTTCCTTCACTCAATTGTCCATTGAAATATTTTTTTCTTTAAGCATAAGAACAAGGGGATGACTTGTTCTATTGTAGATGTCATCTTTTTTTATCAATTGTTGCACTTCCTTTGTGTTGGTCAAGCTTTTTATGTCCATGATTACCTAAAATTTATCTATTTTGGCCTTTATCCTTTTCATGTTAAAATCAAACCCAAGAACTTCCTAACTAAAATACCAAACACATCATAGTCATTACACAAACACAAGTACAAAAGGTAAGATTATAAAGTAAAGATATCATAAAAGTATGCGTATAGCAACATACTTCAAACAAACACAATAACTTTAGCAAATAATGTCAATAATAATAGTTTATAATCAAGTAATCCAAATAGAATAGCATATAACAACACTTGAACAATTTATCCAAAAAAAAAAAAAATCACATGTATGAAATTCAATGCAATATGTTTGACAACAATGCATGTGATATACTTAACTTTATGGATATTCTTATTCTTCAAGTGATCAACTACTATTATCCCCTAATATGATATAATCATCAATACCGACCATTTAGATAAACAAAATCTAATCATAAAGCAATTGTGACTTTGTTAGGATATTTGTACAACAATAATAGCCATCATGACACAAATTTTGCATGGCTTTATCCCTTTGCAAATTAACGCTTATGTGTATTCTCAAGGATACAATTTGTACGTGCACTAGCCCTCCTAGTACTTGTAACTCATAACTATGCAGCAACTCATATGATAAATATGAAAGAAAGAAGAAACGAAAGTGATAAATATGAAAAAAAGAGAAATAAAAATAAGATTAAAAAAATTTAAAATTATATAAAAAATTATATTATATATTCTTTCTATATAAATCAGAATAATTATCTTGAATAAGAGTATTTTTAGAAGATACTTTTTAATAAGAATGACTTTAAGAGTTTTTCTTTAATGAAAACATTTTTAGGAGTTTTTCTTTAATGAAAATGTTTTTAGAAAATTTTTAACCTCTTATCTATTTTAATCTATCTTTTGCATCTTTATTTTTAAATTAAATTTTGATATATTTTAAAATTTATCAATAATTAAAAATGTTCTTTTATTACAATATATATGATTTATCATAAATTTACAATATAATTTATATGTTAAAAAATATTTATTAATTATAATATAATTTATATATTTTAAAAATATTTATTTATTATAAATTATAATTATATAAATAAATATTTATTTTATACATTACACTTGCTCAACTACTGGTTATAATATATAATACTAAATTAATCAAAATAAAACTATTTTAACTCAACTTATACTAAAAAGAAAAGCACAAAATATACACAAAAGTATGACTAAATATTTAATAAAATATATTAAATATTTTTAGTCAAAATATATAATATACTTATTAACTAGACTTAAATTTAAACAATATAATTAAGGAAGACAACTAATGTTTGGAAAGTGAGAATTGGGTCATGGGCTCATAGAAGTAAGGAAATATAATTATTAATCAAAATATTAATTATTAAAATTATAATTAAGTATATATGGAATATAATAAATTAATAATGACTAATTATTTAAATGTTGACTACTAGAAGTAGAATGAGTAGCGTATAGTAAAGGAAAATGACGAAAGTAGGCAGCGAGAGCGCACACACACGCGTGTAGTGAGGTGTGGAAGCGTGCGGGGTTCTGGGCTTAGGGGCGTGACGTTGGACTGATGCCTCCCTCGTTTCCTCATTTCGCATCTCTCTCTCTCTCTTGCTGTCTCTCTGATCTGCCTCCTTCCCTTCCCTTCTTTTGACCCATCTTCCTTCAATGTCTTTCGCACTCCTCAATCCATTCTCACACTTTCCTTCTCTCTTTCTCCCCTGAGCTGAGATTATCCCTCTATTCCCCCGCGAAACAAACCCTCTTCCTCTTTCCCCCTTCCTCGCTCTTCCTAGGGTGCAAAATGAAGTCCTCGCTCAGCAAGTTGAGGAAAATTGCACTTCACAAGAGCTTTTCCAAGGACAAGAAGGACTTTCACCCCACCGTTAAGTTCGACGAACTCGCTCTCGCCGCCAAGGTTTTTCTCTCACTCTCTCTCTCCCTAAATTAGACCTTTTCCAAACCTGATAATTAACCTATTTGGCTATGTGCCTTTTTCAATTATTGTGCTTCGCGGTCACGATTTCTCTGATAAAGAGTAATCGGTTTTAGTAGCGAACCTTGTTGTTGTCAGTGATGGAACGTTGGGGGTTTTGTTCTCGAGGTGACACGTGGATAGTGTATTTCGGCTGGGAACTTGGTTCCTTCGGTGCTGAGTTTAATTCGTTTTCTCGTAGTTTTCCTTACGGGCTTAGGGTGTGAAAAAAGTGTGTGATGATGGGAGTTTTGTGAAAAATGTTGAACGATCTCGTGCTCAATTTCTTCTACCTTAAGGGTTTCCTTTTCACCGTTTATCAGGACATGCAAGACATGAGAGATTGCTATGATAGCCTGCTTTCTGCGGCTGCTGCTACACAAAACAGTGCTTATGGTAAACATTAGTCTTTATTAGCTCGTGTTCTTCTTTTTATTCCTCACTTATAATGTGTTCAAAGCTTTTGAACTGGTTGTGGAATTTGTTTTGCTATGCTACTCGTATATGTCTGCAAAGGTTTAGGTCGCAAATTGAACGTGCACATATATATATATATATATATATATATATATATTTTTTTTTTTTTTTTTTTTTTTTTTTTCATTTACTTGTCATATATAATGTCTCCAACAATTTAAGATACTTATTTACAATTCCCGAAGCTTTGGTTTTAACTGAGCCGAATTTCATCGCGGGATCCATGTAGCTGACTTCACCTAGTGAGATGAGGCTTTGTTGTTGTATTTACATTTTCAGTTGCCATAGTTGCTGGATGGTCTTCTGCACTGCACTAGTGATAAACTCCAGCATTGCTGTTCATTCCCAAAATAGGGAAATGGGTCATAATTTTGAACTTGCACACCTGCCTTGGGCATGCCCTTTTATTCTTAATGAAATTGTATGCTGTTGTGACTATCTTAAATGTTGTGAGAGCAGCATAGAGGTATTTGAAAATATCAAAGTCTCTACTCTCTAGGGCATCCTTTTTCTTACTGCCTCCACTTCACTGTATTATCTTTACTGATCATTAGAAAATAAATTTAAATTTGTCTAATTAATTTTTTTAGATGAGTTTTACTGCTTTGAAAATGTTAAAGTCAGTAGTGTATCCTTTATCGTGTTACGTGTTCCAGAATTTGCTGAGTCGCTGCAGGAAATGGGTACTTGTCTATTGGAGAAAACTTCCTTAAATGAAGACGAAGAAAGTGGTGAGTGGGTAAACATTTCATGACTGCCCAATCCAAGTTACTTAGCCTCTTTTGCTAGTTGATTTAAATCATGTATAGTCTCGTTGCTACAGTTATTATGAACTGTATGCAGGTAAAGTTTTGGGAATGCTTGGAAGTGTGCAACTTGAACTTCAGAAGCTTGTTGATAGCTATGTGAGCTTCTATTTGGGTGTAACCTTTTTTATTGCTTTGCTTTTCCTTTAGCATTGTTCATTTACAAAATGTTTATTATGATTCTATCATTTCTGTTCCTCAGCGTTCTCACATAGCACTGACAATAACCAATCCATCAGAGTCTCTTCTTAATGAACTAAGAACTGTTGAGGTATGTTCATGTACTTATTCTTTTGTTAGATTCATTTATCTTTATAAAACACACCCAGGGGGCTCTACAGTGCACATGTCTGTCCTCTCATTGTTTTCTACTTTTCCCTCATTTAGTTCATTACACTTTTATTTTAGTTGTTGCTAGCTGTTACTAAATGATGGTTACTAGAAGATGTGGTCTCCTATCAGTACAGAATAGAATGTAATTAAAAGAAGATAGTGTTTCAGGACTTGTAGCAATGCTTGGCATTTATAATGCCTTGGGGGGAAATGATACTAAAATCTCATCCTATTACATTTTGGTTATCTAATATTTATGATCTCCAATCTGGTTAATGAGCATACTGTTAGACCCACAAATTGGATACTACTGTTGATAGAAATTCTGGATTAAACCAGAATTGTAGTGCAACAAGAACAATACACAGGCCTAAGCCTTAACGAAGTCTTCCTCTCTCAAACACGCTCAATACAAACTACCCACTGAATACAGAAACTACCACGCCATGTACATATAAAACACACACAGTAACTGTTGCACAAATCCATAACTGCCTAGTGCCTAAATTACTGCCTAAAGATGCAAATATTACACTGACACTAATGGTGAGTCTGGATGGGAGGAAAGGAAATAGAGAGGAGAGAAAACATGGATAATTATATATTTTCTTTTGTTTGGTTGAAGAGAAAATAAAGGGAAAAAGAAAGGAAAACATGACTTTTAGAAACAATTCAGATTTTTCTTTCCTTCCATTTTCTCTTCAATTCAAATTACAATTTTTTTTCTCTCCTTTCATTTTCTTTCCTCTCAAACAGAGGGGTAACATTTCAGATCCATAACTGCCTAAAGAGATGTGCATAACTGTTCTATCATACACATCCATTATTATGATGCTGAAATTATGTCATACTTTCTTGTTGTGATCTCTTCTTTCCTGTTTAATGAATAATCTGGAATGAATCTCATGAGGTTTATATTTGTACCCTCCTTAAAGTGCTTAACTTTTGAAATTGTTGCAATAACATTTTTTTCCCTATCTGAGATCTCCTTGTGGAAGATTGACTGTTACCTTATAGCATAAAGTCAGTGTCATATTATACACATGCATTGGTTGGTTGTGTGTAAATCTGACTGTTTCTTGTTCTCACACCCATGCATCAGATATGACACATTTAAGCTATCTTCACATTGATTTTGTGGATACATTGATGTTTCCCAAAGTTGTTAGGTTGTGCATGCTGCAAAATATTGCTGTAGAAAAACTGTAAAAAATGTTTCTCTAAATCTAATGTATTTTAAAGCTGCTGTTGATAAAAGGATTTGCATAAAGCTTTAGGTTCAAATACAGTATATATCTGTACATATTAGTAAGATGTTAGGATCCACTTGCGAGGTATGGGACTTGAGTCCCACATTGGAAGTATGGGATTCTAGTGTGGGGTTTATGAGACTTTGGGCTCTCCAACTACAATGGCTAGATTTTGTGGTGTGGTTCTCCCAAGGTTATTTTCATTATTATTCAATTATCTATACTTGCAGTAAATCTTTTTACATTTGGGAGTTCAATAACTTGTTAAGCACATACGATAAAATAATTTGAAAACAGAGGAAACCCTCTGTACCTCATAAAGAATTTGATTATGGAAACATAATGAAATGGACAGGGTTTTATATCATAAATTGTTTATGGCAGTGTAATCAATAGTGGATTGCCGAAAATGGCAAAAAGCCAAAAATCCACCATATCATATAGCAGATAGCATTGCAGGCAAATAGTGGAAGTCTCATAGCAGTTGAAATAAATCAATTATACATGTATAAAAAATTAAGTTGTATGCAAATAAAAGTAAGCTACGTAAAAATTGGCATAATATATAACTCAAAAGTTCAATTGCTCTAGACAAATACCGATGAAAACATAAAGAAGTTAAACATAAAAGATAAAATATCTCTTCATTGAGTTCATTCTCCTCCGCCTCTTTCCCAATATAATTATCATTCTCATTGTCAAATAGTGAGGCATATCCTTCAATTTCTTCTCTTTCTGAGTCCTCAAAGTCAACGTTTTCTAGCTCTTCTAACTAATTCTTCCAAGGTTGCATCATCTTCAACTCCAGTCACCAAAAAGTTTAAGTTGTTGGATGGTGTCTTGTGATCGGTTTTTATATCTAACAATTGATTTATATTTTCTGCATTAAACCCTGCTGCTGCCACCAACAAAAAGAAAGAAGAAAAGATAGCAATAGAAAAATAATTTATTAGAAGTTCATCTTGAACTTTCATAGTAGGAGAACAAGTTGGAGGATTGTTATTGGGATGGGCAAAAGTTTGGTTGGGAAGTGAATGGTAGAGAAACCTATCTTTGAATTTTAATATGTTTTGACTTTCTGCTCTGAAAATACAGTAAGTTATGGATTTCATGCATTTGAAGTTGATTACTGGATGATTTGTTAGATGTTCTACTTGTATGTAAGGGATTTGAGGGTTGTTAATAATGGAGATTGAAGCTGAACAGAGTAAGATGTAGGAGAAATGTTGCAAAACTTAAAAGGGAGAAGGAAAAAGCAGTGTTCAGTTTATCACCTCTTATTTTAAGCCTGGCTTCCACATAAATTGTCTTTATAAAGCTCAAGTCTGAGATATAATTATAAAAAGTACGTCCTCTTTGATGCTTTTTAAAACCACATAGATTGTCTTGCCTAGGACAGTGGTCAATAGTTTGAAACTAAAGTGATCTTGCAGCTGTATAAAATTTATATTTAAAATAGAATTGTCAATTGTATTGTTACATCTCAATGCCTATCTAATTCCTCCTCATGCAGGACATGAAGCGGCAATGTGATGAAAAAAGGTTTGTATTTATGGAACTGCTATTGTTTTTCTCATCATTATGTGATGTTTCCTGAATCTTTTGTATTGCTTTCAGAGACGTTTATGAATACATGATTGCCCAACAGAAAGAGAAAGGAAAGTCAAAAAGTGGTAAAGGTGAAAGTATCACCTCACAGCAGTTGCAAGCAGCTCATGATGAATATGAAGAGGAAGCAACACTCTGTGCCTTTCGGTTAAAATCGCTGAAGCAAGGCCAGTCACGTAGTCTCCTAACACAAGCAGCACGTCACCATGCTGCTCAGGTTTTCTTAAACTATGACCTTTCTCATTCAAATCTTTTATCATTTCTTCAGCCTAGTCTTGATGCATATTTCTTCCTCTTCTGCTTTAAATATAGTTGAATTTCTTTCGGAAAGGACTTAAATCACTAGAGGCTGTTGAGCCACATGTTAGGATGGTTGCCGAACGGCAACATATTGATTACCAATTCAGTGGCCTTGAGGATGATGGCGGTGAAGATGGTAATGATGATGACGGGAATGATTATGAGGTCATTGAAGGTGGTGAGTTGAGTTTTGACTACAGATCAAATAAGCAAGGGCCATATATTGTTTCCACAGCACCAAACTCATCAGAGGTAGGAATTTTATATTACTCAAAACTGGAATGCTTTTTAAAGCCCGGGCATGCATATTGAACTTTGTTCTTGTTTGCTTTTTTTATTTAAAATATTGCCAAAGCTTGTCACAGTGGTCATTTAATACTTTATGTCTATAGTCCATACCTCGCTACAAATTTGAAAACATACTATCGTCTTTTCAGTCTGAATTATAAATTCATCTTATCATAATCATTGGCAATGTATTGCCAGGTAGAAGAATCAGGTCATTCATATGTTCGAGCTTCAACCACAGAAACTGCAGAGGTGCTATTCATGACTACTTTTGATTTATCCAATTTGAAGCTTTGATTTAAATCTTGAATTGGTTGTAAAGAAAAATCTAGAAAAATGAGCACCTCAATCTTGCCTACAAGGAATTGAGATAAAAAAATCAAATTTAATTATGTAATATTTCTAGACATTTTATTCGAAAAATTCTTAATTATTATTTGTAATCTAATTTTAAGGATATAGGTTTATCATTGTAACTATGACTTTTAATTCTCACTGTTGCCTTGGTCTAACAGGTCATCATTTAAGTTTGATTCTTTAATTTAACTTGGGTCATCCTCTAATACTTCTATTAACTTGCCTTGTGGCAGACAAGTTTAGACAAGAACCAAGGAGATATTAAAGTTGTAAATAGAGTCAGCAGTTATTCAGCTCCAATACTTGCAGAAAAGAAATTTGACCCCGCCGAAAAAGTTAGACAACTTATATCATCATCTGCAGCAAAGTCTAACGCTTATGTACTTCCTACACCAGTCAACATCAAAGAAACCAAAACTAGCTCAGCCCCCCGCACAAGTGCAAGTGGATCTTTGCATAATTTGTGGCATTCTTCCCCTTTGGATGAAAAAAATAATGAGAAAGATGTTGATAGTAAATTGTCAGAACCGACTATCCCTAGAGCTCAGTCTGTTCTCAAAGAAAGTAACAGTGATACTACATCCACCCAGTTACCACGCCCTTCAGCAGAGGGACTCTCACTTCCACAAGTTGATCTTTTCAATGCTTTTGATACAAAGAGAATAGGACAAGCTTTTTCAGGTCCATTGACTAATAAACCATTATCAGTCAAACCTGTTTCTGGGGGTTTTCCACGTTTGCCAGTGCCCCAGCCTTCATCTCCAAAAGCATCTCCTAATGCTTCACCTCCCCTTGTTTCTTCACCCCGGATAAGTGAGCTTCATGAGCTTCCTAGACCTCCTGGTAACAGCAAACCGGTGAAATCTTCTCGAGTGGGTCACTCTGCTCCATTAGCATTAAAAAATCCAGAGGTTGCTGTGAATAATAAATTTCCTTCAATTGTATCCAGTGCAGCATCTCCACTTCCAACTCCACCTATAATTGTCTCTCGGAGTTTTTCTATACCTTCTAGTGGTCAGAGAGCTAATACAAAGTATTTGGATACTCCCCAAGTTTCAAAGGTTGATAAAGCTGCATCATCTCCACTAACACCCATGTCTCAGAGAGCATCAAGTATATCTGACCTGGCTTCTCACTCTAGTGAAATCCAAGGTAAGATACTATTTGTAGTAGTTCTTATTATTGTAGTTTTTTTTTGTAAATTTGGATATACTTTTCCATCTTCATATATACACTTTTGTTATGCTTTTCAAGTAGATAAATATTCTTTATCATTGCTCCTTTTTATAACAATGATTTTACATAGTTTAAGACTTTAAGTATAGGCTTTAGGTAGACTTCAAGCACTCTTTGTCAATTATGTGGTCTATTGCATGTGTTTGGCATCAACACTTTTCATTGTTATTCTCATTATGGTTTACCGTGTCAATTTCATCTTGATGGGAAACAAATGTGAGTATGAGGTTTTTCAGTGGATGCAGGTGGGAGCTAAATCTCATGCGCACATACTGAGGTTGAGTTCTGCTGAATGATTCTTAGTTTAAGTGTCTTTATTCTATGCTTGTGGGAGCTAAATCACTTGCGTTGTGGAGTTGTAGGGTTTTGCCCAACAAAAGGTTCAAGCAAATATATGTAAATATGCTGTTTATGTATTGTTTAGCTTCTCATCTCAATTTGTATCTATTATTTTTACTTTAACTAGTGATGATGGGAACTAAACTTTACATGATTGTGTCATTATAATGTGTTGTGTATATATTCGGATGAAAAATTTTGTTCACTTCCCCAAGTCCAACATGACGACAATGAAAGAACTTTAGCAACAGAATGAGATGCTTACCCCATTCATTTTTTTTTTTTTTACTTTCCAGGTGCTCAAATTTTGAACTAATTAAGGGCCAGGAGATGACACTTGAATTTTCATCAATATGAACTTATTTGCCTTAATTTGAGTATTGACTTTTGGATTATTATTAGAGAAAGGCTTCTTGTCATGACTATATTTACAATTGCCTTTGTTCCTGATGCACCCATTTCAGTGGGGCGGCCATTGAAGGTGTATGTTAATATAGTAAGGCTTGATAAGTTATTTTTTAATGTTATAGATCAGTGGGGTGGTCATTTGTTAGGAGGAATAAAAGGCAGACCGAGTCTAGTGAGGCCTGAGCTATTTGAGTGGTTTCTATTTGTTAAAGTAGTTATCTACTTGTGGCAGATATATGTTAAAATAGATATAGCATTGTTTAGTAATATGCTCATTAGGTAGTTGGTTGTTTCTAGAGTGTTTGAAGGAGGAAATTTTTTTTATTAGGGGAAATCTTACGTGTTATGTTTTTTTCCCTCAAAACTATGAATCATTTTGGGTAAATTTTTTCTTTATAGGAGAAGAAAATAGAAAAAAAAAGGTTTTTCAGTAAGTTAAAATTCATTTTATGAATGTTTTCATATTAGTTTCTTTAAAAAATAAATTTTATCTTATGTATATGTTAAAATTGGTTTATGTAAAAGTATTTTTTTTTATAAATGTTTAGGAAGTTCATCCAAACAAATTTTATATATAATTTAGTACACTTGAATAATTATTAAAAGTTATATCTGATTTAAATATTCACACTTAAGTCCAACAAAATGAAAGGATTGGAGAACCAAATGGGGGCAAATTAATGAAGAAATTCGGAAATTCAATTTTGACAAGAATGAAATGAGGAGTGAGGAGGGGTTTTGTACTTATGTTGACGAACTGGGAACGTTGATGAAAGGGACTTGTGAAGCATAAGACTTCTATGGTCGAGGATGCATACTTGTTCAATTAGTTTGAAGAAGCATTTAGGACATTTAAAAAGCACTTGTTAAGGTGGAGCTACCAAAATTTTATGGGAATGATACTATTAGGTGGTTTGGCTAGGGTTGATTTTTTTTTTTTTAAATTCAAAATACCAATCCTGAAGTGAATGTATCTTTGGATTTTGTTTCCATGGAAGTTTATTTCTTTTTTTTTTTGGAATCGGACACGATATAGTAGGTTTACAACATTTTTTTTATCCTACTTGACCAATTTGACCGAGCTAAATCTCATTGATTTACATGGAAGGTTTTGTTGTGCATTAATTTAGATATTTAAAATAACTAGTTCATAGATTTTATTTTAAATATTTTATTTTATTATATATATATATATAAAATATGAAATATAATATTTTTTATTTGTTAAGGTTAAAAAATTGTGTATTTTAACTCAAGCATGGAAGATTTGTTTAGAGGTTGATTTTTGTAACATCCTAAAATTTATTTAATTATTTTTAAAAATAAATTTCATTATTATTATTATCAATTTTATTTTAATTATTAATTGCTGCAGGAAATTATTTTATTAAATAATTGCATTTTGAAATTGAAATATTATTATTATTATTATTCTTAATGATGGCAGAAAATTAATTTAGTACTTAAATATTTAATTTTATTTTAATAGAGAAGTTAATGATTTTATAAACTGATGAGACATTAATCTGAATTATTTTTATTTATTAATTTAATTAATTGAATTAATGAGGGGCTGATGGGGTTGACCCGACCTAGTTAGAATATTGGACAGGGTAATCAGTCTACCCTAATTTGTGTTTTACGCATCAGACGGCCAGATCTAGAGGAGAGAGAACACAGATCTGCAAGGAGGAGGAGTTAGGGTGTTCAGATCGTCCCAGAGCTGCATCAGATCGTCATTGTTCTTCGCATCTAAGGTACGGGTTAGATAGGTTCGACCATATGTGAATGCGGGAGTGTACGGGTAGTAAGGGCAATCCCCAAGTCCCTATAGGATCTAAATTCTCATATTTGTTTGGTTATTAGGTTCTGAAAAAAATAATACTTTAATCGGTAGAAAAGATTCGTCAATGTGTTACGTGATTTTGGTTGATTTAATTGATAATTTAATCGGTTGCATTTTGTGAAAGGCGTTAGTATATAATCATATATGGAATAGATATAATTATTGAAGTATGAAAATATGTGATTATTTGATATGTATTGTAAATGTATATGATATTGCCATGATTGATTGAATAATATTAGCTATGTGGTCTTATAAATGATTTATGATAATGATGGCTAAATTGATATGATTTTGGTATGATTATGGACTGGGAATAATGTATGAATTATGAGAATGAGAATGCATTGAACATAGACATGAGATGTATGAGATGCATGAGAAGCCAAACATGGCTATAATACCCTGGCCATATGTGGTGTTTAACAGAGTGGACTAATGGTGGGGAACATTCATATTCATAGGTCACAATTGGTGTTTAACTATGTTACACGCCGGCCATAAGTGATGTTTAACGGTTGTGTAGAATGTCTTTACATAGGCCATAGATGGTGTTTAACTGTGCGACGCACCGACCATAAATATGTTTAACAGTGTGCCATTATTAGCGATAACTAAGGGAATTGAGGAGGTTCGCCCATGGTGTGGAGTTTCGCCCACGATATGGAGTTCCGAATCGAGACTCTTAGGTGTGGTGATTGGCATACGCGTTGTGTGACCATGTGCATGTTGTAAACATGAATGGAATGTGATTGATTATGAATGTGATTGATTATGAATGTGATTGATTATGAATGTGATGGAACTTGTGATTGATATATGATTTGTGAGCTGTTAGTAATTGAGTACGGTAATGAGTGAAATTTGAGATACTATCTGCATTTATATATGATTGAATGTTATTTATCATCGTACAAGAGTCTATGAAATTTAGAATAGTTGTTCTATGTCTTTTGTTGTTTGAAGAGTTTATTTTGAGGATGACAATGACTTTATTTTTTAATTATAATATTTAGAATTAAAATCTTCTTGAAAACTTTGTACTCACTTGTTAATGACCATGTGAACCTTTTATCCTTAATACGAATGATGTTTCTTTGATTTTATCTATTACCTTTTCTTCCTTTTTATTTATTATATTATTTTAATTTAAGTATTCGAGATAGAAGGGTGTCACAATTTATTTTAGTAATTTTTTAATAGAAACTAACGAAACTTTAATTAAAAAAAATTAAAATTGAGTGTCATATTCAATTTGGGGGGAAATACATTTTTTAACTGATTTCACTTCTAAGGAATATGGTTCAATAGTATTCGAATTATTTCTCCTTTTTCTCTTTTCTGTTAAAAAGGAGAAATAAGACTAAA
Organism: Mucuna pruriens; assembly: GCA_025330945.1. Taxonomy (NCBI): domain Eukaryota; kingdom Viridiplantae; phylum Streptophyta; class Magnoliopsida; order Fabales; family Fabaceae; genus Mucuna; species Mucuna pruriens. The sequence goes on along the minus strand of JAENHJ010000368.1, from coordinate 935,386 downwards.
GATAGTCTCAAAATATTCTTAAAATAAAAGTAACTTTTAAACAAAAGTTCAAAAATAATATTTTTATAGAAGTTAATTAGAAATTTTTACTTTGAAAGCAAAAGAGAAGTAAAAAGAGTTGAGCTTTACCTATCTTAAGTCCTGTTAAAGGGTAATATAAAACTTCACCAACTTAAAAAAAAAAACAAGTACATTTATCATATTTATTTTTATTATGATTTTCATTTCTCAAAATCTTCGATTTACTAAGTCCATTGGATTCTTTTTCATAATAAAAATATTTCACAAATAAGTTATACATAAATAAACATATTTTCTTTTAATAATAAAATAAACATGTGTTGTTCTTGTTTAGAACATAATTCTATATATATAATCATTATGTGTGAAGATATATCTCAGGTGTTTTATTTATTTTTAAAAAAGAAACTTTTAAAGTTATGGATATTTATTATTTGATTTAGATTAATTTTTAAGTAAAAAAATCATTTCATCCAAATGTAAAAATATTTGATTTAATTAAAATACAATATCAAATTCAATTTGATCTTTCACAGTTTGAATTTGATCAATTATTCAATTTTTAGTTTGCTTTTTTAGGTACAAAACATATTTTAAAAAAATTATCTAAAATATTAAATATCTCATCATAAATCACAATATAGTTCAAATAATAAATCATTAGTTAAAATATTTGTAAAAGAAAAAATTATTTAAATACAATTATTTGGTAGGTTTAAGATTATGTATCTCTTAATTATAATGATAACAAACAAGACATAAACCTAATTATTATGCGATAAAATTTAATGGATTTTTCTTTTATAATAGATCATCCTAGCAATTTGTCACATAAAGAAGCAGCTTGATGCAATATAATTTGTTTAATCCATTAACACTTTATTTGAAAGTTTTGTCTGACAAGAAGACATGAAGAACTCAAAGAATTCCAAAAGTTATATAAGTTAAATGACATATACCATAAGTTTGAGTCTTTATCTTAGTCAAAAGAAGTAAAGAGAAAAAATTTATAAACTATCAAACCTAAAAATATGTGACTGATACACATAGAGTGACAAGACAATGTTGCAGAGAAAGTTAGTCTATAAAAGTACAAAATCAAAAACTTCTATTTGTTATGCATACAATGTAAAGAAAGAGGTGATGAAAGAAATACTTTATGGAGATATTTGTGTTAGAATACAAATAATATTTAATGCAACAATTAATGTATTCCAAAGTTAGTATTCAAGATGAAGATTTCATGACTATATTTTAGTTTAACGGTAAAAACTTTAAAGGTCAACAAGTTATAAAGATCTCAAACATTACAATTGTATTTACTAAATCATATTTATTTGTAATCACTAAAACAACACTCTAAACTTTGTAAATATACTATGAGAATTGAACTATCATTTATAGTATGTAAGCTTTATAGTATGATAGTCTAGGTTACAATTTTCTTATAAATTTGGGAAAGGTTATTGAACATGTAGATACTTGTTAAAAAGAATACTTTAAGTATAATAATTGGACAAATACGTTTAAAGAATACTAGAGATGGAGTTTAAGGAGACTTGTTGAAACAATATTTAGATTTGAATTTGAAAAGACTTGTTGAAATAATACTTAACTTTTGTACCTAAAGAGTCGAGTGAAAGATAATTGACTTAATCTTAAAAAAGCTTAGAATACGTGTAATAGTGTGAAACGTAATTTTTATATACTTATATTATATTATAGTGAAAATTTGGATAATTGTGAAAGATTAAACATAATCTTATGTATGTGACAAATCAATATAAATATTTGTGTTTATTTATTTGTTTCTCTTACTCTATATTTATCTATTGCTAAAGGAGTTAAATTTGTGAGAAATTTTTATTTTATTTTGAAACAGATTTGTTATAATTGTTTTTCTCTCCTATGACAGTACTTTTGCTTTATCCTATTCAAGAAGTTTTTTAAAATTTAGCTTTCGTCGGTCTAAACCTGAATATTTTAAAAAGATTAACGAAAATATTTAAAAAAAAAAACACAATTCAATATGATTTTTGTGTTAGTTTTCTGTACTTTTACGATGTTCATACGTATATTTAACCATATATTCAACACAGTACTACATCTCTCTTGCAGATTTAATTTAGATAGTAAGATTATGAGAAATATATTAGAAAATAAATTGGTGTAATGTTTTATAAATTTCTACTTATATAAATTAACCAACTTATAATAATATTAGAATAATAAGGCGTAATTTAAATAAAAAGATTCTAAGAAAAATAAATTAGTATAATAATTTTATATTTAATTATAAAAACATAATTCTTATGATAATTTTGTAAGTAAATTACATGTGTTTAAGTTTGAAATAAATTAAATTAAGAGTTTAATGGTTATTGTTAGTGTAAAATAATTTTATAATATCATTCAATCACAATTTATTTTTGTTATAACTTTAAGGTAATTATTATCGAAGTTGATAAACTTGCCTAATGATTTTGAATTCGATAACTATGTAAAATTGTTTTACACTATTAGTATATAACTTGTTTTCTCTTGGATTAAATAGATGTTCCAAATTGCATAAAAAAATAATTCCTACACTTTAACCCTCCTCCGCCACCTCTTTAACCTTAAATTGTTTTATTTTCTTTATTTTTGTTTATCTAATTATGATGTCTTTATACCTTTTTGGTCTGACGACAAAATGAGGAGTATTTTGGGAGAAAAGAAATTTTTTGGTTAATGCATATATACATATTTATCCTTATTATTTGTGCATATACATGAGTTGGTATGACAATCATCTAAGTCTTAACATATAAGCAACTATGGACTTAGGTGAGCATAAACATGCACAAATATGTATAACATGTATGACAATCTAATGCTTTGATACTTTTGTTTTTAAAAAAATTTAATAATATTTTTCATCATTAAAAAGGGAAAGATTATTGGAACCAAATACATAAAAACTGTATAATCCCTAAAATTGTTTTATGATAATAAATGTTATTAAAGTTTTTATTCACTAACAATGTGTTATATGTGCAACATTTAGACGAAGGCTACGATGGGGAAATGCCTCATGTGGTCTATGGTGGACAAATTTTTGTTATGCATTAGATTATATGGTCTTAAAATTAATGACAATAATTTTCTTCTTTTTTCTTTTTCTTTTTTTCTTCTATTTTTTCCTTTTTTCTCGATTTTTTTCCTAATACTTTCTTTCTCCACCTAATTCTCCAATAATATACCATCTTTCTCCTCAACAACCTTGTCATCTTCGCCCTCCTCCAATACCCCCATTTTGGTAACGACAACAACCTCTTTAAACCCTTTAATCTTATCCCTCACACACCAAGCAAACTCTTTCTTGATTCTTCCCTTCAAGTCCCAATCACCACAATGCTTGTGATACTAAAAAAGTCACTCCTCACCCCAAGCCTAGGCAGGTTTTGCATGCTCCCAATTCAATACCCCCAAATTTGGGAAATGTACAAGAAAGTTGTGGCGTCCTTCCAAACTATAGAAGAGGTCCACCTCTCCCAATATCTTTGACGCTAGGACTCCCTCATTGATAATGAGCGCCACTTCGACACCCATGTCATCACCTTCTTTGTCGCCTTCAACGACATCATCCTCCAAAACCTTGCTAGACATTTCATGAAGGACATCCAACTCGTTGATGGTCATGACTAGGTGACGTCTACAGATGTTACAACTGATGTAGTTGGTGAGGTCAAAGGTGGAGGCTCTTGTAAGAGAAATTAGAGAATCTTCGGTGTCGACAAAAGATCGTCAAATTTTATCTTGTGAAAGTCAAAGATCTTCTCAGAGGTGCGATTGACAACTTCCCTCACTATGTTGAAATTCGAAGGTGAGAAGGAAGGAGAAGCAGGAAAGGCATGTTAGGATATATAGAGAGAGAAAAGAAAGAATTTTTTTCCCATCCATTGATTTTAAGACCATAAAATCTAACTAATAACAAAAACTTGTCCACCATAGATAACATGAGTCACTTACCCAACGTAACCTCAACTACCATTTATTATCTCACAAAAGCCTAAGAAAATTTATTTTCATACATTGCTTTTGAAAAAGAACTCAAATCTCCTTTAGTTTTACAAGTGTCCATTTCACATGCCCTTTAGGAAAAGAATTTATAAGTTATTATTAAGAAGCGTTCATAACATATTTCATAAAGTAGCATTCAAAGCACTCTCTAAAGGATATTTTGTATTTATATATCGTGTTATTGACTATATATATATATAACAATAAATATTTTTATATTTTTTAAATATCATACGTTAAAATAAAATGATGTGATGAACTACAAATTTTTTTTGGAATTGTATGAAATTTTGTATACATGATTTAATTAATAACAAAATTGAATTCAACACGATTAGATCGGTTAAATTTACATTTTATAAAAGGTTGGCTTTGTAGCTTAAATAAAAAAAAAATGATCTCTCCCAAATTTATCAAACCCTATCAAATCTTGAGTTGAGTTGGCCCTATAGCATACCAAATAACCTTATCACATTTCTTGTCAAACATCCATTATGGCTTCCATATCCTAGTTGGAAAAATACATCAAGATCTAACACATGTGATAAAGTCGGATTTAGTACAAATAAGAAAAGACTTGACCTATAAGGCTTAACCAGCAAGGGTTGTAGATATGAGGGTGAAACAACTCAAAGGTAAGGAGATCAATTTGGTTAGGATTGTCTAAAATGATGTAACATGAGACACCACATGGGAGTTAGAAAGCAAGATGTGGGAGCAATTTTTGCAACTTTTCCCACGTAAGTAAATTTTCAAGGACAAAAATTCATATTGTCAGGGAATGTTATAACATCGAGTTTTTATCCACTTGATTAATTAAGTGAATGAGTAATTACAAGAATAATTAAATTTAATTTTAGTAAAAAATATTTATTAATAACTTGTGTTGTGCATTTTACGAAAAAATATTGAAAAAGGCCAAAAAAGCTTGAAGCATGCTTACCAAGGCAAGTGCTTTCTCTGAAAAAGGAATTATTAAGTTAAGAAGCTTTTTGAGTGAGAGGATTAGTGTGATTGACACATGTCTAGTACAATTTGTTGAACTAGTGTCATTAATACCTTTTTTGGTGTAATGGTATGTTTTTTGAAACAAAACACCAATCAGCCTAACGTCGAAAAACCTAAGACTTTTTGTCTATTGGATATTAAAATCCATACTACCTGAGGGATGGTCAAACCCCATTTTTCATTGGATAATGGAATCCCTTTTATCTAAAGATCAACAAAACTCTTGAACCATTAAGTAATCAAATCCTTAATACCTAATGGCTAATAACCCTAACCCTGAACTTTATCTATATGACATGCATGGCTGACTTCGAGAGCTTTTCTTTAGACCACCTTGATCTGCTTACTTAGACTTTTGTCCATCTCTGTCCAGCCAAAGCATCATATTTATTGATCAAGATCAAGTCTCCTTCACTAAAGTTTTCTATCCTTAAGTCTTCAACAAGTAAGAGAAACTTACCTTGATGAATTTTGTGGTTGCATGTGTTTAGATGATGATTATATGCCATGTTGTCTATTTATAATTGCTTGAATAGGATTGGATTGAAGTGTAGAGTTGTTGTCTTGAGTTTTTGAGTTTATATGAAATTTTGAATAAGATGATGAATTTGGCTTGCATGTTGATTCTAATGATGAACTTACATTTAGATGATGTTTTTATGTTATTTTAAAGTTACTGTTATGATTATGAATTATGATGAATTTGTTTAAGTTTGCATGAATTTATTTTAAGGTTTCGTTGGGTGAGCTCATCACTTGCATGGCGAGACCTTGTTTTTTTGGTTTCTAATTAAAGGCTCATTGAGCGAGAGGAGACTCTCGCTGAGGACCTTTAAATTTTAGGTAGATTTATAGAAAAATGCATTTTTTTGTTGAGTTAATTAAGGGCTTGCTAGATGAAACATCAAGAACACATGAACTGTATGGAGACTCGTTGAATGAATCCTAACTTGCTAAACAAAATCTAGAAAACTTAGTAACAAAATTGTAAAAGTGATGCCTTTCATTGGGTGACTAGGATGAGAGTTTTGGGCGAGTTCTTTATGGCTTCTCTAGCTAGGTGAGGAGGGTGCCTTGCTAGGTAAGTGAGAAGAAAGCTTAGTAGTTGAGTGATTATGACTTGGCTTGTTGGTTAAATAAGACATTTAGAGAATAGCTCTCTATATCTCCATTCATTTGACGAGTTTTGCACTTGTTGAGCAAGAGTACATGTACTTAAGAGTCTACCTTCTGAACATTTAATTTTGTGATGTTTAACAATTGTAACGACAATAGGTCATTGCATTGTACGCAGTTATGTATTATAGAGTAAGCCTTCTTCTTCTTCTTAACATCAACATTAGGAAATGGAATAAAACACATTTTTTTAATAAATGTATAAATTATATTTTTTTATCTTATCTTAATTTTTTCCTTTAAAATTCATAAATACTATAAGATAATTAATGAGTTTTTATAGAAACAATGAATAATCATCAAATTGTTTTCTATATATAAAAATAAAAATATAACTAACCACTACAATTGAATGATTAAAAAAATAAAAATACTACAAAATTAAAATTTTAAAAGTATTGAGTTTTAAAAACTTACACTATAAATATTATTTCTATTAAGAAGTCAAGAAAATAAATATATAAGTAAATATTTTTTTTTCTATTTAAAGTAATCTAAAAAAATTTGGGTCCCTTCAACCATGGGTCTTAGGCCTTCTCATGGCCCAAGTCAACCCCTGCGACACCCTTTATCCTTCTAGCGTTTATGCTCATTAAAGAAAGCATCAATAAAATAAAAGTTCATTAATTCCATCCACATATAAAAGGTTCAAATTATTAATCTCAAAATGTGCATAAATAACTTCCAAAAACAAACAATGACACTCCAAAGGTCATATCCTCAAAATCCAAAACAATATAAATCATAAAGCATAATCAAAACCAATTGTATAATCCTCAATGCCAAAACCTATATCTCACTCTTCAAGATCCTACTCAACTTCGCTACCTGCAAATGACATTCAACCTAAATACAAATAATACATAAACATAGAGGAGTGTGAATACATTTTACTACTATACAAGAGTACCCTAACAAGGCCACGTAGACCATACAACAAAACATATAACTTTAAGGCACATTCACAAATAGCACAAAACATGTATAAATCTGTTGCATTTGCCATGATAGAGATGCACCCTTATCTTCTACTTCATATGCATGTGGTACAAACTCAAATTAAAATAGTAGTATAAGGGCAACCCTACTAACTCAATGATAGAAACCCAACTAACAAAGACAAAGATCCTTTGCATGATACTGGAGATCTAATGACTAGGTCTAAAACCAAAATGATGAAGCAATCCTTATCAAGCATGAGTGTGGGAATAAGGAAAATTTAGAGCAAAGTGAGTTAGAGGCTGTACCAAAATAGGTCACTTTATTGCAAGTTGATGAAGAATGAAAACCCATCTTGAAGAACACAAATAAAGCCCAAAGTCTTTGTCATGTAATTTGGGTTAAGTAGTTAATTAGGATCCATTTACATGTATTTTTGCATAATAATTTTGGTAGCTAGTAGGTGGCAAAAGAAAAATAGGAAAGTTAGTTATAATGGTTGTGATTTTATATTGGAGAGTTATAGCAGTTGAGATTTTATAGTGAAGAGTTATAACGGTTAAGATTTTATGCTAATTAAAATATTAATGTGCTTTAACTTCCGGGCTACCTAGCTAAGCCTATAAATAAGCTCTTGTAAGCAATCAGAATTCAGAATTTGAATAACATTTGTATTTTCTCTATTGTGAGAACTTTTCCTTTGTTCTTAGGTCAAAGAACGTTTATAGTGTTGGTTCTACCGGCAGGTCGCGGTTAAGGGTCAAGTTCCCCTTCACCTATTTTCAAGACGGTCCATTTTAAGATCGTGTCACTCAACCTCTATGGTTAGCCATGCCATAACATGAAATCCTTTAGTAGCATGTCATGATTTACTTAGCTTGCACTATACGCCTTGACTAATGGGATCAATCATAACTATTGAGATTTCCATACCGAGTAACTCCTTAGAGGTCTAGTGACCTTACCAATTGACTCGTATCTATTTTCCTTCACAACAATTGCATTGCATGATGCATGTTCACATAGTTCCTTTTTTCACAATTTCACTTATCATAAATTGGGCTGATGAGGGCCATCTTTACTCTACTAGAACTAGGCTACTCATATGCAACCCACACAATTGGTGAGCACCATCCTTACCCCTCAAAAGCCTAGGTAGCTTATTTGAGAAGTGTCACTGAGCCCATTTCGTCCCTCTAGGACTAGGTTAGTCATCATGGTGTCCACAACTCTTTAAATTCACTTTCGCAATCTTTAACATGTTTTCAATGCTTCAATGCAAATGTCATTTGTTCATATTTCATACACATTTCAATCACCAGTTGTTCATAACATAAGTGTAAATCTTACATAAGGGAAAAGCCTAGCCTTTAGGTTCATACTAAGCTTAAATACAACTTATGGAATTCGCCTAGTGAATGAGGGCTACAAGAGTACTTGTACTCACTTTTGCCCAACAGGTCACTGTTATTGCTTCAGTGAGGCTTAGGCTCGCTCAACAAATAAAGTCACAGAGAATTCCATTCTCTAACTCTTGCCCTCTCACCTAGCAAGTGAAGTGTTAAGGGTTCCATTTGCTCACACCCGCCTAGTGAATCCCTTGATTTGCTAGGCGATAAAGAGCAACAAAGATCTCATTTCTAGTCCCTTAACAAGTCAAGGTGCTCGCCCAATGAATAATGCCACAAAGGGTTACACTCTCTCGCTCACACTCTCTCGCTCAATGAACCTATATGCTCACTCAATGAGTGAAGCCACAATGGCTCCAAGGCTTACATTCGCCCAATGAAGCCACATGCTCAGCCATCAAATATAGCCTAGAGAGCTTCAACTCTCTATTCTACGCTCTCACTTAATGAACCCTCTTGCTCACCTAGTGAGTGGAATCATAGAAAGCTTTAGGGGTTACATTTGCTCAACAAGTCAGTGTACTCACCCAAAAAATGAGACCCTAGAGAAGATTTCCCCTTGTTCGACACACTCTCACCCAACGAGTGCAACAAATAACAGAATCATGATTTTGTGATTTTGCTCTAAAACAACCAAAATTTAAAGGGAAACTTAGGGGTTTTCTACATCCACTTACTATCTATCAATTTTGAAGCCCAAGGCACACAAGACAACACAATTTCATTAATAGCACATCAATTGAAAAAAAAGCCCCATATTTCCAAAATTCTCAAGCATAAACATTAACAACAAAATAGCAATACAAATTCATGATTTTCAATAGCAATTAGGAAGGAGTTCTATAGAAAATACACACATAGACACAAAACTAATCTAGGTTTGATCCCCCCTTCATATACCACTATAAACATATAAAAATCGGGGTCTTAGGAGTAACCCTTCTACCCACAATGCATACCTAGTACTCCATAGTTAAGACAATCCTACTTCTCCTTTTACTTGAAAAAACATAGATGTAGAAAACACGTTCCTCAGGCCTGTCCTTCTTGTTCCTCGAGGTTTTCTAGAAATTCTCCTTCTTTTCTCTCAACTGCAAAAGCGGCTCTATGATCAACTAGCTCATAAGAAAATGACTTTGAAGCGTAAAAGAGTGCATTTGGTTTTCATCCTAATGGACCGATACATGTGTTCTAATTAAAATAAACCTAAATGACTATTTATCTATTTATTTAATTATAAAAAATTCATTTTTAAACCTAACCTATATTTTTCCCAAAATATTTTTTTTAATTTATTATAAAATAATTAAATCACTTAATAATATTAAATAATAAAATGTAATATTTACAACTAATAATAAATAAAATAAAAACTAGGATGTTATAAACATCACAATCAATGTCGCACTACCCTCACCTCTACTACTATCGCTATCACCTCCCCCACCACTATTGTCATCACCTCCCCCACCACTGTCGCCACCACCGTCGATGGTGGGGTGACGACAATAGTGGTGACAACGACAACGATGAGACGACAACATTATGGACAATGATGATAGTGGTGGTGACAATGGTGATGGTGGTGGTAGTGGAGGTGAGAGGGTGTGAGGCAACAACAACAAGGACAATGTTGATAATGGTGGTAGTGATAGTGGTGGTGGAGGTGAGAAGGTGACGCGATATTGATAGTGATATTTATAATTAAGTTTTAAACTTAGGAATTTATTATTTTTAATCTTGGTCCAATAATTGTTATTATTTGTTCTCATGTTCTCATATAAGCAAGTGTTCTCAATAGAGTTGTCCCATATATATATATATATATATATATATGTATTATAGAGTTAGAATTTATTGATGCAAAGTGCCAAAATTAGTCAAATTACATATTTAATAAATTTTTATATTAAATTTTGTATAATTTAACTTTTCTAGATATGTTATCAACTATGAATATTTACATATATTTTAAATATCATATTATTATATATTAAAATAAAGTGATGTAATAAATTACCAAATAATTTTAGAATTGAAAATTTTTTTGTATGGTTGATTTAATTAATAACAATATTAAATTTAACAATTAGATCTATTAAAATTCTATAAAAAAACTTTAAAGATGTAATTTAATAAATTTTGACGTTTGGTATCAACTGATCGTGATATATATATATATATATATATATATATATATATATATATATATATATATATATATATATATATATATATATATATATATATATATATATATATATATATATATATATATATATATATATACTAGAAAATTTAAAATTTGCTACAAAATAATTTTGTGGCTAATTTTAAAATTAATAGTTATTTTGTAGTTAATTTCTAGTAAAAATAATTAGTTACAAAATTACTATAATATTGAATGGTAGCATGAAATAAGTAGCAAATTAGCTAAGAAAATAATCTTAGTTAATTTGTAGTAGATTTTTTAAAATTTGTAGTTATTTCCTAGCTAATTTGTAGTAATAAGAAGTATAAATGAATATAACTTCAATTTAGCTAGAAAAAATAATATTCTAGTTAATTAATAGTTAATTAGTTAGGATTTAGCTACTAATTTAAATGGTAGCTAGAATTAGTAGCAAAATTAAAAAATTCTTGTAGTGATATATATATATATATATATATATATATATATATATATATATATATATATATATATATATATATAAATATAATAAAATATAATATAATTAATGTTAATATAATAATTATTTAATTAATTTTTAATTTTTTAATTTATTTTAATCACGAATACTTATGTAGTAACCATGCATATATTAAAACTATATATGTGTTTTATCGATGTATATTTTCAAATGCAGATAACTTATTAAATCTTATGTACGTATAACATAAATTTTTATTTTATAAAAATTTATATATCGATTTTAATTAAGTTAGATTTTAAACGGCCCAGAAGAAAGTGATAGAAAAATAGTATAATAAAAATAACGACTAAATGTAATTGTTAATAATTTAATCAAGAAACTTGGGTAAGTCAGGGAATCAATATTTCATATGCCAGTAAGAAAAGTTTAACACTAATAACGATCCCAAAAAATAACAAAAACTTACTAATCCACCACACGTTTTCTAATAGTATTCCTACGAATCTTGCAAATATTCCATTAAACATATATAGATAATATTATATAAATGATCTTGAAAAATATTTTGTGCAACATTATTTGTTAATATTATGTTCTAAGGCTTATACAGTTACTTTCTTTTCTGTATATATTCAGAAATAGCATCATATGAACAGCATAGATGTATAATTAAAATTTCAACTATACTTTCTACATAAACATTAAAAGAAAAACTTCACAAAGTTATATTTAGATTGATAAAAATAAATAAAGTATAATGAAATAAATAATATTACTTTGTTAGTATTGTTATTTGTATAATTTAAAATAAAACATAATATAACAGAATTTATTTCTTCTCTTACTATGTTTGTTTTGGTAATCTCATAGTATATAATACTTATTTTTTATTATTTAAAGACATAATAAAATGAATTCCATTTATTATTTACTAATTTCTTTGTTATTTTCTACAATTTCTAAATAATAAAATATAAATTTTCCATTTTATTATATAGTATTTAAATAATAATATGATAATTTTATTATATTCTGCTTCATTTACCATCATCCCATCTTATCTTTTATCTTCTGTTTCTCTATTTTATGATTAGCAACAATAATATAATTGTTGAAGAAAAAAAAAAGTAGGCAGAAGAAAAGTACAACTCAAAGAGGTTCAAGCATGAAAGTCCAATTCAGTTAACAAAGCCGCGTTATTGTCCCATAGAAAGAGATGAGATGGCTATTTGGTTGGACTTGTTTTGCCCTCATTATTTTTTAATCTTTCAACTTGTTCACCCTTCATAATTTTCTTTAATCTTTTCAAACAGTGCCAGATTCCAATACATTTCCACCATTAACAAACTAGTTAATCTTCTAAATTCCAGTCAAAAAGAAATAAATTTAAATCCTTGAATTATGAATACTTTGTATCTGAAGAAAAAAAAAATACAAAAAACTGAACATTAGCAATAAATATCAAAGAAGGTAAAAATATGCACAATAATAATAAAAAAAAAAATCACAGTTACAACGCATGAAACACGACGTATATTTTTTTTTTGTACATAAACATGACAGTGTGTGATAGAGAGATGAAATATATCCATATTAATTAATGAAAAGAATTTATTTTTTAATCCCCATTTTGATGTTTTATGCTTTATAAGAACAATTTATTATACATAAAAAATAGTTTAATAGGAAACGTGATCAAGAATTTGAAGTTAACACTCCTTCTTTCTATAAATATAAATTTTATTTCTCTTTATTAGGCCATTAAATTTTGTTCCGTGGATAATCTTTCTCACAAAGATTGTCTAATATTTAGAGGCTAGTTGAGTAATTACACCAATATAAAAACTATTTATGATTTAGATATGCGCAGTAATTTTTCATTATGTCTTTATTAGCAAACTCACTCTAATATTATTATTGAGAATTTTTTTCGTTTTATCACTTTGTGATAAAAGAAAGAAAGTTTAATAAGGAAACACTTTTTAGAATTTTTATATTATTTGTTGTTCAAAATAATTCCAAAAAATTAAAAAAGTATTATTTCAGAAAATAACATTAAATTAAATTTAAGAGATAAAAGAGTAAAATACATTTTTAAAATTAAAATACTAAAATGAATTTTATATTTAGATAAGAAATAAAATATAATTTAATCTATTATATATAACAATTTATAATTAATAATAATTTTAAAAAATTACATACAATTGAGGGGACATATATTGTTTATACATAATTACATAAAAAATTTGATGGCAAAGCAAAGTGACTGACTCTGCGGTGGGGATGATGAGGCTAAGCTTTGTGTATTTTTTGTATTATAAACATAAACATGGGATGGGTGAGAGGGTAATGCTGTTGTGGACACACACAAACACATGGGTCTTCCTTCAACTCTACACCCCAAATCCAACACCTAACACACACCCCTCCCATCTTCATTTTCACCTTCTGCAATTCCAATAACCACAAAAGATCTTCTTTTTTTATTTTTGGGGAACACCCTTTCACTTATTTTTCTTTTTTCTGCCTCTTTTTTTTTTCTTGGGTGATTGTTATTATTAATTGATCTGAAGGTGGGATTGTTGAAGGTTATTGATATGATTTATCTCTTGGACTCTTCTGTTACCAGCCTTCATTGGTGCGTTTTCTGAGTTTTTTTTTTTTTTTTTCGTTGTCTTGATCATCTTGAATCTTTTTGGACTTGGTTTGATTTTTCTTGATTTTTGTTCTTCTGGGGTTTATGGGGTATCGCCAAACTGCTTCTTTGTTTTGTTTTTTCCTGGGGTTTTCAGTTTTTTTTTTTTAGGTTCTGCTTTAGAACAGCTTAAAGGAAATCAAATAAGAATAAATAAACAAAATAAAAGCTTTTAGGGGTTTTCGGTGAATGTGTGTCTGGCAAGTCTGCGTTTGTATTTTCTTTTAATCAACGTTTTACTTTTTCTCTTCATGTTGATCGTTTCAAAAGAAACATTCTGTATATGGACATTGATTACTCTTGCTTCAGCTTGAAAATTGACTCAGATGGATGGTTTTTCAACTTTTATTCTTTATTTTTTTTTTCTTTGAAGTGCTTTCAACTTTACTACCTCTCGTTTCCTTTTTCCACCCTATTGTTGATTGATCAAATTTTGGTTTCATCAAGTTAGCTTTTTTTTTTTTTTTTTTAATGTGAATCTTTTGTTAAGCGAAAATATGGATATCAAATGTAATCAATGAAGTGGGAGCTTGAGGAAATTGTGAGCTATGTGCATGTGTTTTTATGTGCTTCTTGTGGCTTTGTGGGCAGAGGGAATTCATGTATTTATTCAAATGATGTTTCAGGCATATGCACTGATTTGGTTACATACCATGAATTGTTTGGGCTTCATCTGTTGCCAGTACGGAGGTCGAGAGATCTGTTCTTGTTGCAGTTCTTGGATGTACATCATCATGTCATGGACTTTCTCTGTATGCCCTGCAAAGGAAATGATGATTGCGATGTCTCAAATGTGGATGCCGTTGATGGATACATGACATAGTTGGAACTTGGAAATTTTAATAGGTTTAGAATTACTTGATCAAGATGATAGCATTCCAATTGTAATTGTAGTTGCTAATAGGTAGCTTGAATGGTCGAATAGTGTAGCTGGTAAGGGTGGAGATTAGGATTTCAGTTGTTAGTTGATGGTTGTATGTCATACCTCAATCTTCTGGTAAGAGGGAAAATGGTGAAATGAATGTTTAAGACCTCGCCAAGGGATCACATTGGTAATTTCAAGTTAGTTTTTCATCTTTGTAGGAAGATCAAGATCCACATTGCTTAATTGAATATTAGTGATGGGCTTGCCACAGATACCCCCAAGTGAAACTGCTGAAAAGGTTGCACTTGTGGGTGTAGCTATAAATAGCTCACCGCAGTTTTCTGATGCAAGCCCCTCTGTTATAAGCAGCATGAACAGTGTAAACACTGGTGGGTTGTCATGTACTCTGGGATCTTCATTTGATGATTTCCCAAAGAATACCTCCTTAGAAATTTCAAACGTTTCTGATAATACGTTTTATAGAGGTGCCATGGAAGTCGCTTCCAATGTCCACAGTTTGAAGATTGGTTCAACAGACAGAAGTACTCCTTTTGCTTCAAAAAGTGGACGCAGTGTTCATATTCCTGCTTCAAGGGTTGTTGGTTTTGAATCCGGCCGAACTAATACTTCAACTGATGGTTTGGCTGATGTTCCAGCTGCAAATCTTCATTCTTCTGCTTTTACTAATTTCCCAGCCAATGACACTGAATCTGCCAGTTCATTGGTCAGGAAGCGACTTTTATCTCCACTGAACAGTATGCTCTCCTCAAGTTATTTCAAAGGTGATCTTCTTGACATTGGCTGCAGAAATAATGAAACCAGCTCCCTTGTTAAGAACGATAATGTTAGAAGTTCCATTGCACAGGATAATAAGAAGGCAAATATTGGAAGTAAAAGCAGTTATACAATGTCTTCTTGGTCCTTGACAAGTTGCTTTGAGCAAAGAATCGTGCCGCACAGTACAGAATCCATTTTTCAATTTGATGGTCCTAGGGGTAGTTCACCCACTGCTGGAGTTGATCGCTTTAGTGAATCAAGTCAGGTGAGGCCTCAAAGTGGCATAATTTCCGGATCTCCTAAAAACGTGACCTCTCCTCTTTCCTTGTCACCTCTTGGTCCTAAATTTTCTGAAAGAATAAAAACTACTGGAGGATGTAGGAATGTTGTTGAAGAGATAAAGAATTGCAATATAACTTCAAGGAGTATGGAACAATCACTTGACAATTCTAACTCATGCCTTATGTTAAACCATAAGGATGATAATTCGGGAGTTGCATGTAAATCTTTTGATGATGTTGAATTCTTATGCAAAGATTTCTGTCCATCTTCTCTGGATGATATTGCTGACCTGAGTTGGCCACTATCTCAAGATTCAGCTCCCACCTCTCACTCTATGAGATTCACTAGAAGTTTGAGTGGGCTTTCGGTCAGGAGGTCTTTGGTTGGTTCATTTGAGGAGTCTCTTTTATCTGGCCGGTTCTTATCTGGAAACAGTAGTAAGGTCTGGATATATGCTAATTACCATACTGTAATTGATCTTGTTCATGATTCTGTGCACTGAAAAGTTTTAGACAACTGACCCATGGTTGTTTGTTTCTATTCTTATGATATGCAGAAAATCGATGGTTTTCTTGCTGTGCTAAGCATTACTGGGGGAAACTTTTCTCCTAAATCACAGAAGCTTCCATTTTCTGTTACTAGCGTGGATGGAGATTGCTATCTATTGTATTATGCAACAATAGATCTTGCTGGAAACTCCTCTTCAAACAAGTTTGGAGGCCAATTGCTGAAGCGGGGGCTTCGAAATGATGATTCACAAATTGTAAAAAGCCGTTTGCGGATCCCAATGAAGGGACGGGTTCAACTGGTATTGATATACTTGTTTCACTTTTATAAATTTTAACCCTTGTGTCTGAGTGCCTTCAGATGAACTTTGTTAGAGCCTTCATTTTATATCTGCAGGAATAGTATGATACCCTTAACATTAAGGGAGGTAACAAATGTACTGTTAATAAATAACAAATTGTGTGTCAATAAAAGAGGGGGTATGTGGTCACCAGTTCACAAAGCCTGCACAGGTTTAGGTCAGCAAAATCTTAATCCATTTAGTTATGAGCCTATGAGGGTTAGTTTGCATAAACCGTTGGTTAAATGGATTTGGTTTGTGGATGAACATGTTTATCTGCATAAATATTGAAAAATATTTTTTAAAAAATTAACAATTTTAAAAAGTAAACAAATATTCTGGTCTGCAGACAGATTAATCCTTGGACCAGGTTGTTTATTAACCTTTTCCTTAAAAAAGAATAAAGCATTTTGAAAATAAAAAAGGATTAGTAGTCAACTAGTCATGCAGAAAGGTCTTAGACCAGTTTGTTAAATTGTGGGCTTATATGGGCTAGTTAAATGTATTTCCATTTAAATGCAGGCTTACGCAAGATAGTCCATTTAATTGTGGGCTTAAGTGGACTGGTGTGAACCTGGCTAAGCTAGTCTGCATACCCACTTATTTGTGCCAACAATTGTATGTTTGCTATTGTTATATATTTTTGGGGGCAAGAATTATGTTGATTGTGGTTCCAAAAGAATGGACCTTTTATCAGCTCAGTTGATGAGAATGTACTGCTTTCTTTCATTTCCTATCTATATGCATATCTTCATTTGTGCCATGTGGGTGAGAAATTGAAAATGTTTTGGGTAGAAGAAAAGGGAAAGGATTGATGTATTTGGATTGGGTTCAGTACATACTCATCTCATCAACACTTTGCCTTCTTAACTCCCCAAATCCCTAATAACAAACATATAAGTTGTGCTACTATTATTCTTGTTCTTCTCTTCTCATTTTGAAATTTTGTTTACATATTCAATTTTTGAGTTTCCACTTTCAAGATATTTGTGCAGATTGGCATCTTTTGTGTACAAATGCCTTACATTTGACTGCACTTTGCAGGTGCTAAGCAATCCAGAAAAGACTCCTCTTCACACTTTCTTCTGCAACTATGATTTGAGTGACATGCCAGTTGGTACCAAAGTAAGATTTTAAGTTTAAGCATAGGGGCACATAGCACGTCCTGTCTCATCTGATGCTCTTGTTTTCATGTTATGTGTACTTGAGGATAATTTGAAATGGGAGGTTCAGGGGTTATGAAGACTCAAGTTCTTCTTATTAGATGGGGATATACTTGTCTGTGTTTCATAAATGCCTTCTTTTTTAAGTAGATATTTATGTCAAATATTTTGAACAAATATTGAACTAAATATAAAATCACATTAGGTCACTTTTAAGAGATATTTATGTCAAGTATTTTGAATGCCTATTTTTGTTATACATGACATCACATTGATACTCAATTTGTTTGAAACTTCAAATTGGTCCCTCAATGATCATTATTGTAATTAGTTTTGCTCTTTTTGAACCAATTTGATGGCTTAAAATTGACACTGAAGAACCAATTTGATATATTTATAAATGGAGGGCCAACCTGATGACACATCTTTGGAGGACTAATATGGAAATTAACTCTTTTCAATTATGTCGTGTACAGTGAAAATTGCTTCAGATTTGCTAATTTCAAATCATAAGGCTATGTTTGGATTAACAAATGGGATGGAGTGTAATGGAATGGAATGATACTTCATACTAGGTTTAGTTATTTGGTTTGTTTAAAAATACGATGGAATGGAACCTAAATCAAATGCCTTTCATTCCATTCCATCCAATACCCTCCTTCCCTTCAATTCAGGGGTATGGGAATGGGATGGAACCAATATTTTTCCATTCCATTGTGCAAATATCCAAATAATGACTTGGTAAAGTTATTCCATTCATTATTAGATATTCAAACACAGCTCAAGGGACCTATTTGGTTTGAGCAATGTTTTTTTTTTCTTCCTTAGAATTTCGATATTGTTTCACTTAGCCCAGACATTGTCACAACAAAAATGAAGGCTTATAGACCATCAATGATGTTATCAATAATTTTTGTATAGCCTATGATGGTATTCACATTTAACATAAACACCCAAACTACAGTGTAGTCATTCTAGTGGGCTTAGGTAGGTCATGAATTGAGTTCATGTATCTCCTATTTCTCGGATAAACTTACATTTAAGAGTGCACTTTGAGTTACATTTTAAACTTACATGTTATTTACTTATTCTTTATCAATTTCTGATTTCTTGTTATATATCCATGTAGACATTCTTGCGCCAGAAAGTCACCCTTGAATCATCGGGCTCCACTTCCCCTCAGTTGAAACAGAGATCAACAGGTTTAAACAGTGGAACTGAGAAGGGGATTCCATCAATGCAAAAGAATCGTGATATCTCATGTGGTGGTGAAGTAATCCATACAGATGCAGTTAATGTTGTAAATAAAACAAAATCTACAAATTGGGGAAATGGTAAGGGCTCTAGCTTGTTGAATTTAATAAACCAAGAGGATTCTTCTAAGCAATCTTCAAACACGAAATCGCCTGCGAAGCTTGATTATGAATGTAGTGCTGATAAATGTGAGAGGAATGAAAGAAAGGAGTGTTGGGATAAAACGTGTGATGAATCAGGGAAATCATTAAATTCCTGTTCAAAGGCGAAGGACAATTCTAGTAGTGGTGGTCCACTTCGATATGCTCTCCACCTGCGCTTTATTTGCCCTTTTCCTAAGAAGACCAATAGAGCAGCTCAAAAATGCAGACATAATTCTCTTCAAGAAAAATCTGGATTGGGCATGGAAGGGGAGCGAAGATTCTACTTATGTAATGATTTAAGGGTTGTGTTCCCTCAACGTCATTCAGATGCTGATGAGGGCAAGGTATGGATGGGCCTATCTTGTGGTTTTGCCACTTGATTGCATATCTTTTCAGTGTCATATTAAGATAAATGCTAACAATATACTCTCTAACACATTCTTTATCATTGGTTCAAATTTGATTGTGTGGGTCTTGCTTCTTATTTGATGAATCTTACTAGTGATTTTATAATTTTCAATAAATTTTAACTAATAGAAGAGTGTGTTAGAAGTGTATTGCTAACACTCCTCGTCATACTAAATGTTATAAGCATTGTGGCTTCAGACTGCATATATGGAAAAGTATTAATTTACTTTTTCTGGTTCATTTTTATTAATTATTCTTATTTTGCTTCTTTGTTATCTTTAAATCTAGTGACATTTTCTCCATGACAAAATAATTTAGAGTATGGTCCTTTCCATCCTTGTATATCTTGGGTGTTATGTTTGATGCTCACACCTGACACTTGGAAATTACACTAAGAGTTTGGTTAAGCTTTGTAAAAGTAGTTTACTATAAATAAGTTAAAAAGAGCTTATGGGGAGGGTGACAGGTAACTTTTGTAGGCTTAACCTATTAAAATAAAGCTTATTAAGTTGTTTGGCTAAACGTCCCCCAAAACAGAAACCAGTGTAGTGCATTAGAGCCATAAGCTAATTTTTTTGCTGATCAACAATAACCAATCTTATTTATTAATGTGAGTGGTCATGTTCCCTAGGATGCATATAAATGTGAATCCTTGTCCCATGATGTTGAATCGAATCCATGCTCGGATGATAAATTCATTAAAAATGTCTAATCATTTCACTTTTATCTATAAGGTTGAACAGAATGTTGTTACATGATGTTGGCTCTGATTCCTGCAGGTGCAGGCAGAATAAGATTGATGTCTTGGTTTGTGTGTGTTGTGAAATTTGAATATATTGGTTTGCATTTCTTGGTCTGCCTAGTCTCTGACAAGGTCTGTTGTGGTTTATTTGGCAGTTGAACGTGGAATACCATTTCCCCGAAGATCCAAGATACTTTGACATAAACTGAAAATTCTAGTTTACCTCTTCAAAAAAAGCATGCTGCTTTTGCTGACCCTCTTGTACATATTCACAAGCTTGTCTTCACTTGAGTCATGTCCTCTGGAAGAAAAATAGCACTAACCCTTTTCCTCATGTAAATACTTAAACAATTTTAATAATTTAATGGGTTAACTATTTTCAATTGCTGACCTAATTAAGCAATTACCATGAAAAGTTTATGTTGAAATGCATGGTGGAACTTGATTACCCCACCCTTTGAATTATTTTCTTGAACCTAAATCAGCATTTTAAGTACATGTGGCAACTATCAAACTAGAGTCTAAATGAGAGAAAATTGGTAAGAACAGCTGAAGTTGCTTTGGTACCTACGTTTTTCCTAGGGTATTCTTGATTGATGAATTGTTGTGGATTTAGTTTCTTTAAAATATAAGGTGCACTTTAGGAGGTAAAATAGTTATATTTGTTGAAAAATGAATACAAAATAGATTTTAAACAATTCAATATTTTGATATATGTATATGAATATATATTTTTGGTACAATTATAGCATATAAACATACGTATTATGGCCCCCACTAAACCCGCGTTTAAAGCTTAGAATGATCTCTTTTAAAAATATTAATGTTTGGTTATTTCTAATCAAACTTACCGTTTACTCTTGAAAGCATGTTAGTCTGAAAGCAAAAATATGTAATTTTTATGTTGTGTTTGCAAAGTTACGCTTTTTATATTACAAATTTGCTGTTATGATAAAAGTACTAACATAAATCACTCCACCTTCAATTCAATTTTACTAAATTTTCAAAATCAAAATTATATTAAATCAAGTTTGTAAATACTCACTCCATTACTAGTTATTTGATTTTTCAATCAATATTTGTAATTGCGCATTTTATTGTCTAAAATGCATCTTTAATTTCACAGGAGTTAAATCCGATGTTAACAATATTTTAGAGCGTTGTAAAGAGCATTATTAGAAAGAATGTATTAAAAAGTTATTTTAGTTATTAATAAATGTTTAACTTGTTAAAAAGTGGATACTATATTAAATACCTATAATAAATTAATTTCATATGATAAAACTTGCTCTAAAAATGAGTCTTGTTTTCTCATATCCTTTATCAATTTTTGACATAATAAGCTGACGTCTAAATTTTGTGTTAATTTTTTTCTTGATAAACATTCAAGAGGTTATTACTATTTAATATTTATGAGGAGATATATAACGTAAGACTTGTAATGTGTATGAATAATCCTTTTTGTATTGAGTAATTTAAGCAAGGATCATTCTTGCACCTTTCACATTTAGTAGTGTTGATTCACTCCCAAATTTTATTGTGGGCAAAGGACGGTGGATGAAGAATATTTTCTTTTAACTATGTAATACATGTTACATGTTAAATGTTAAGTTTGCTAAATAGTTGTTTGTAATGTTTAGGATTTTGAGGCTGTAAAGACAAAAGCACTTTGAAACTGGCATGAGCCATCAAGCTCAGTTGCAAACCATGCCCATGGACGGTATGAACTCAATCTAGTTTAGCATATATACTTTTCCTCAAATGGACACAATTACTGAACACCAGCAAAAAGCACAACTTCCTCTTCTCTTTTCACTTTGTATTGACATGCGCTCAACTTGAGCTTGAATTTATTCTTACTATCCAAACCTCACTACATGTAAAGGAGAGGGGTGGATATCAATATCCTATATTAATATTTTATATACTTAATTAATATTGGATTCCTATATTTATGCTAATATTTTGTATTTTAGTCTTTATGTCTCTATTAAGTGATAATCTTGGAAACTAATAAGGATTAAAACATAAAAAAAAATTATATAGAAACTAAAACAAAAAGTTGACACAAGTATATGGACCAAAAAATTAATTAAACAATAATATTATTTGGATATGGTAATACACTTATTTTGTGTGTTTAGTAACATATCTGTTACCAATGAATCCACGTTCACCGTAAGCTATAAAGAATTGCTTTTCAATATGATGATGAAAAAAAAATTTGGTGAGATTCAAGGTAGAGATGTGCATCCAAGCACACAATGTTCTCACTTTGTCGTTAGCATGTTTAGTTTAGTGTCAATTGACAATATATTCATGTCAACCCTAAAGTAATATATTATAACTTCTTACTAAACTTAGAATTCGATGTGAAAAGAATTAAAAATATGCACATAATAAACGTGCGAACAAACATACAAAGAAGTTTAAAATGTAATTTTCGTTATAAAAAGAGACAAATATCATTTAGTCACTTTCATCTCTCTACCTAATTTGCAACATGCCTTGTAACCATTTTTATGGTTATCAAATTAGGTATAATGTTTGATAACATCAAAATATATAACTCTTAATGTTCACAATGGTAAAAACATCTAGTCAAAGGATCATCACGTCATTATCGCTATAAAAAGAATTTATGATATACATAATGATTCATGTAATATTCTTACGACAAATCAATGTAATATTTTATTTTAAATATTTAACGAATACTCATATGATAAAGTTAATGTCCTTATAAGTCGTTCACCATTGTACTACTCTTGACTTATTATTATTGTACTTGTGTATAACAATACTTGACTAGAAATAGTTTAAGAATATGTTTTATAATAATCAATAGAATCTCTTAATCAAATAAAAAACAATGCATTAAAAATTTTATTGTGTTATCAAATAGTCGAGTAAATAAATAATATAACAAAAAATATTTTATTAATAAATGATTTGATATATGTAGCACCCCTAAAATGTCCGGGCCGGAATGACGACCCAGCCCTTCTCCCGAAGTCGGCCCAATTCCTGGGCCGAGTCCATCTCGCCGCCTGAAGCCGGCCCAATTCCTGGCATTTGGGCCATCTCGGCACAGTCCAAAGCGGAGACGGGTACAAGAGTCCACGATTGACCCAGTCTTCGTTTGACTAAGTCTCCCCTTTTGACTGAGTCTCCACACCCCAGTGGGCCCCAGGCGTCATGGGTGAAACTGAAAGAGAGAGAGAATAATATCTGAGAAAATCTTGGGATTCGGTTGTTATGCAGCCTCTCCCAGACCCTATATAAAGCCCAGGCAGAGAAGAGAAAGGGACATCAACAGAGAGAGGGTGATAAGGAGAAGACTAGCAAAGACCACAGAGGAAGAGCGATCAACCAAGAGAGCTGACGACGACGCGCCCCAGAGAGGCAGGAGGACCCCAAGGGCCGGGCAAAGAAGGAAGATCAAGCATTGGGCGAGGGCAGGAAGACACGCCCACCGTCTCGAAGCACCAGGTCGGTATCTCTACCCTTCTTTTATTTCGGTCAAGCCAAGTTCCCCCCATCCACCTCCAACTCAAATCCTCACCTGCCTGGGCCGAGTCCCTCTCGCCGTCTAGAAGCACCTGCCGACGTAGCCTTAAGTGAACTCCGACCCGGCCTCCTCCAAGCCGACTCGGCCTCAATCATGCCTGATGGCCGAGGCCGACTCGGACCCACTCACAGCAAAGCCAAGCCGACACGGTTTCGGCCTGACCCCCATCATGAACCACCATGCTTAATTCGACTCGGCTCCGGCGGAGCCGAGACGAGACGAACCAGGCCATACCCCCCTAAAATCACCTCCCACTAAAAGGAGAAACCAGCCAAATTTCCCCCAGCCAGAACTACGTGGACTTTGAATCCTCTAGAGCCGAGGTACGTAGGCCTAGGGGGCACACCCCTATCAAGTCAGACCTTAAAAAACCAAAAAACTCCAAAATGCCAAACACCGTCCCTCCTCCCATATAGCTAGCCTGAGGTAACTATCAAGTGATAGGCATGCTGGGGGCCCCCACGCCCTTAGCGTGTAACCAACTCCCGAACCCACATGTCGATTCGAGGACCAGGCCTTGCGGGAAGGTTTCTGGCGTTCCCTAAACCAAAGCGCCGGTGGCGACTCCTACTGGCCGGCTTCGGTTTTGGTAGCTCGACTCCATGGTCACAATTTAGGTTGTGACGGATGGCGACTCCACTGAGGACCGGCGAGGCTGAGCCTTGATAGGTTAGCGTGAAGGAGAGGCCGGATGAGGCCAGTGACCAGTTTTCCCTTTCTTTTTTGTATTTTAGCTTATTTCACGCATGCTTGTTTCATTCTTTCCTATTATTGTCATCATAATATCTTGTGGGGTTCACGGGGCCTGCACAATGAGGTGTGAATGTGAGGGCCTTATTCCCCAGGCCTGTGAGTTAAGGAGAGAGGAATGTGTAGTGGTCTCCATACTAGAGGCATCTCGATCTTGGGGATCACGATAGTTCCACTTGGAATTTGGCCGTCTGAGGGGTAATCATGCTGCGGGATATCTATCCTGTCCATGGTACCGCTCCCCTAGGGAAGGTCTATAGACCCAAGAGCCTGTTGGTGAGAATGATTAGAAAAGCCCCAGAGAGAAGGGGGAACATAGCCTATCAACCATATGCCTGATTAAGGGACATCCAAGCAAAACCGAATTGGAATCGGCTAGTGCAAGCCGAGATGGAATCGGCCAAAAAAAAAAAAAAAAAACCCTTATACCAACCCGGCATGCATACATGCATCTCATACACCACATAAAAAAGAAAGAGAGAAAAAACAAAACCATGCATCATGATACATTGATCACGGAAATTTCGGATAATGGAAGTAGGGTCACAATATTGGGCTAGATCACCTCAACCCGTCCAGGCTAAAGCACCGAACGTCCGGACCCTTCCATTTCTTGGGGCAGCTGCTGAAAAGCCCCCATGGCGAAGAGACGCCGAGAAGCTCCATGGCAATCTTCTGAGCCTCTTGGAGGTTGAAACTCAGCCAGCTGCATTGGAAGCCCTCGTCCCAAGTACTACGACTCACCAATCGGTGCTTCACTTTCGAGACTTCCAAATGGCACCAACCTTGGAGGAGTATGAGCGATTGATGGGATTACCCCTCGTCGAATCCCTACTCTACTTCCATCAAGGCCAACGCCCTTCTTGGACCACTATCGCCAAACTGTTAAGAGTGCAGGACGGAAGTTGCTAAGTGGAAAAGGAACATAGCGGTATAGAAGGAATACCCGGGGTGTACGTAGAAGAAAGGTTGCTCCAGTTTCAAGAAGAACAGGATTGGGGCGCCATGATAGATGTATTGGGCTTGCTCCTACGGAGTGGTGCTGTTTCCCACATCGAAGACTACATAGACCTCGCAGCCATGGAGGCATTCCTGGCCAAAAAAGACCCAGGGGAAAACCCCACCATGGCTCTTCTAGCCAACACCTACTACACACTTAGCCATTGCGATGGGCGGAAAACAACCGAACCTTAGATGCTGCGCCCCCACTGCTGTACCTCGGGCTGACCGCCCATCTCTTCCAATGCAAGACCAAGACTGTTTGTCAGTGGAAGACTTCAAATGGAGCTGCATAAAGAAAATGACCAAAGAGCAGTGGGTAAGACAACTAGGAGAGGCCACCGAAAAGAACAATTCGGTGGTACCCGCCTGGAACGAAAGGCAGGAAATGATCACTAGCTGTGGGGATTATCCCAATGTTCCCTCCTCGGGACCTGGGGCTATCAATTATAACCCAGAGCTGACCGCCCGACAAGCGGGTTCCCCGTAGTCTCGACCCCCGAATCCGGGAAGTTCTCACTCCCTTACGGATAGAAGGCACACAGGCCAGCAAGGCGAACACCACAAAAAATCCGGCGGGCTTGGGCTAGTGTCGTCGGACAAGGAGCAACGTGGCGAACCAGAAGTTGTGGAACCTCACCCCAGTCTGAGCCTGGCTCGGCGGTGTCCACCTCGTGGGGCTGCCTTGGGGAAGTATCCTCGCCGGGACCAAGCAACTCAGGCCCTCTGAGATACAAGAGACACTTTCAGGGAGTCGAGGGCACTCCAAGGCACCCTAGAGCAAATGAAGACAGAACAGGGGCAACGCTAAAAAGAAAATTGGAAACAGCTCTAGAAAGAGGCCCGACAGGGACGACGGTGAGCGATGAATTTAGTAGAAAGCTCGGGCAGAAGGAGGGCCGTCTGAAAATAGGCCAGTGTCTAAAGGCCGTTGATCGGGAAGCGCATTCAGTAAAGAAGAACGACCAACTAATGGCCGAAAAAACGATTGGAGAAAGCGTAGCCATCCTCAAGGCTAGGAAGCCAAGAGAGAAGAAAGAAGAAAATTGAGGCCCTCCCGAAAGGACACACTTACTCGAGGAGGAACTTAAAGCAGCCCAACTATCGGAAGGAACACCTACAAAACCAAAGGCGTCCGGATTGTTAGCCTTGGTCGAGGCAGAGGAAAGATCGACGAAGCAAAGTCTCAACTCGGGAGCTGAAAAAGATCTAGAAAGTTGGAAGCGGAGGTGTCAAGATATCGCGGGCCGAAGCTGAAATACAAGTGCGAGCCGCTACGGTAGACAGCGAAGGTTGGAAGGACAGATATGTCAAACTAGCATGGCTTGCCAACCGAGGCGCCGATGAGCATTCCCAAAGGCTCATGCGGCGAAGGCATGATGGATCCCACCAAGACGCCAAGAGAGGTCAAAGAGTTCTTAGAACACTGTAGGGCGATGTATGATATGGTGAAGGAGCTATCCGCCCCACCATAGGAAAACATCTTGTATAAACTCACATTCCCTTCCAATAAACATTATTTTGAATTTCCGTGACTCAATGTTATCATTGCATTTGCATCATTCATCATCCATATAGATACACATCCCCCAAGCAAAAAAAGCAACAATAAATAAAAAAAAAAAAAAATAAAAGAAAAAAACGAAAGACATAAACTAATCAAAAATATATACCAGGAAAGAGAAATCGACTGCGCCCCACCGGTACCACACGCGATCCAAGACTAAAAACATGGAACAAGCAATGGAGGAATTGGAACAGCTGAACGCCGAGATAAGGGCAGAAATGAGAATGGAAATGGGGCAGATGAAGGAACAAATTAATAAGATGTTCGAGATCATCACTCGAAATACAGCCCCAATCCCTCATGGCGATCACCCAGGGGCGGCTCTAACACCGCCACATCGGGAACACCTCGCACCCCCAGGGATTCACCCCCGGCATGGAATGCCACTACTGAAAAACCATGGCTCCCCAAGAGCAACCAGTAGGGAACACCTCGAGACTAGGCCAGGGGCAAGGATCAGGATCCGGGCCTTTCCCAGCCCCAGGAGCCACAATCTACTATCACCCCCTCTCGAATACCGGCCGCGCACCCGGGCCCGTCCCGGAACCAACCATCCCAAGTAGCGACAAGATCAACGCACTCGAAGAGCGCATGCGGGCCATTGAAGGAACCAGTAGCCATGGCATTGACGCTGCCAATCTATGTTTGGTTCCCGACATCGAGTTACCTGCCGATTTCAAGGTTCCCAAGTTTGAAAAGTACAAAGGAAGTTCTTGCCCACGTGTACATCTAGCCATGTACTGTCGAAAGATGGCCCCCTACACCCAACAAGACAAAATCCTGATGCACTGCTTTCAGGACAGCCTTTCGGGGGCAGCATTGCGATGGTACGTCGGTCTAGACAACGGGCACATAAAAACTTGGAGAGACCTCGCGGACGCCTTCCTACGGCAATATAAGTACAATGAGGATATGGCCCCAGACCAGCTCTACTGCAAAACTTATCCAAGGCCGACGCGGAGGGCTTCAAAGATTCTGTACGAGATGGCGGGGATTAGCTGCCCAGTCCGACCACCTCTCTCGAAAAAGGAAATGGCTTCCATGTTCATCGACACCTCCCTCGCCCTTACGACAAGGTCGTAGGAAGGCGTAACTTCTAACCGCTGACCTAGTCATCATAGGAGAAAGGATAGAAGCCGGCATTAAGCGAGGGAAAGATTCACGCAAGAAGGCAGGGAAGCGCAAGCCGTCAAGAAAGTAGAAAAAGGAGGGGGAGATCACGAATCCGTAACAGGATCCCACAAGGCCGAGTAAGCTCATTCTGAACAAAGACGGGGATAGTCTCTTTACGACCCGTCACCCAAGCTGGGGCAGCATCTACAGGAGGCCCAAAACCCCGCGTGGCCCGACAAAGAAGAGTCTTCCTCCCGTCCCGATGCCTTCACGCTACCCTCTTCCCTCTCTACTCCGGAAAGGCATGATAGCGGTTATGCCATTCAAGCCGCTAGAGCCTCCCCCCCAGTCTTCGACCCCGTCTGCAAAAGTGCGACTATCACTCAGGAGCCGTGGGGCATTCTTCTTTGAAAGGTCTTTGGAGTTTCAAGCATAAAGTCCAGGGACACGATAGAGGCGAGGTGGCTTGGGTTTGAAGGGAACAAGCCCAACATTGGTACCAACCCTCTCCCCGCCCACGAAGGACAGGCTATTAATCGCTAAGTCACAACACCGACACTTCAAGGCGGAAGAAGAAGTAATTGCCGTCATAGGTCGACAAAGACCGTTCCTTTCCAACCACTAATCATCCAATGCGACCCCGATCCGTCCCACCCCTTGATCATCACGGCCCCCCCTAGGCCCGCCATCTGAGGATAATCACGCTGGTCCCATGGCATTACGACCCGGTGCGAGGAACCCGCTAGAGAAAGAAACCAGGACCTCCCAACCGAGGAGGTCACTAATATCGTGGAACCCGGGGGAATGACACGTAGCGGAAGGATCTACACCCCAGAGCCAACCTCGGAGGAAAAGATCCCAAGGGAAGTCCGAAAGGGGCACCCAAAGAAAAGAGGCGAAGAATTCCTCAAACTCATCCGCTACAGCGAGTACGAATTGTTGGACCATCTGAACAAGACCCCGGCACGCATCTCGCTTCGTCACTACTTCTGAGTTCGGAAACCACCACCGCAACCTCCTACCTGAAAATCTTGAAAGAAGCCCACGTAGCCGGACATCACCGCGGAAAGATTTGGGGGCATTATTGGCGGTCTCACTAGCTCGGGGACGGTGACCTTCTCAGACGGAAATCCCAGAGAAGGAGGCAGCATAACCAGCCCACTTCATATTCTTTGTCAAATCACGGGACCTACATGATTGCAGTACTAATCGACAATGGCTCTTCCCTCAACGTCCTGCCAAAGGCCACCCTAGACAAGCTGGGTTCCACCCACGTGCAACTGAAGGCGAGCCCAGTGATAGTGAGGGCATTCGACGGTTCAAGAAGGGACGTCATGGGAAATCACTCTCCCATCGTTGGCCCTACCACACATCCTCTTCCAAGTCATGGATATTCGCCCGTCTGTTTGCCTTTTGGGAAGGCCTTGGATCCGCGGTGCGGGCTGTACCCTCCTCCCTTCACTAGAAGGTTAAATTCATCGCCGACCAAGCGGTTGGTCGGCGTAATGGGAACAAGAATTGATGATTAGCACCCCCACACGATGGATACCTCGAGGGAGAGGAGGAGGCCACAGAAACTTCCTTCAAGCACTCGAGATCATTTGCAAGCCCAGGGCCCCTTGCGTGGCGAAAAACATGGCGTTTCGCGTCATGATCAAAGAGAGTACCAACCTGGCAAAGGGCTCGGTCCTCTTCTAGAAGGAATCCATAATTGAAATCCAGGAAAATAAGGGAGAGCGGACTCGGGTACCAAGCCGGCGACCGGCAAGAGCACGCTTAACCCGGGCAGCATAGGGCCAACATTTCGTTCGTGAAAATGCGGCAATGGTAGGTAGTGGGCCCGGAAGTCAGCAGTCGCGTTTTAGGGACAGCTAGCTAATTGGACAACGGAGCCACTTTGGGGCCAATTTCTCTTTACAATGTAATTCCTTTTGTAACTTCGCCTTTTAAGGCGACTTTCGAATTAATAAAACTTAGCATGCATTTCCATCCATTTCCAGTCACTTTCTTGCCTTTTTCTTTCTTTTCCTTTTCGCGTTTTTCATTTTCGCTAAACTTAAAAAAATGGGAGGAAACTCCCTTTAAAAAAAACACCACCAATAACGAACTTTTTGTCCCTAAACAATGACATACAAACTGCGTATCACGGGGACCCTAGTCTATTGAGGAACCGGTAGGAGAGGAAGACGCAGAAACTGAGGCTTTGGCCGAGGTAGAAAGGCAGATAGAACTGGAAAGACCAAAGTTCCAACCCTTGGCCAGGGAGTTAGAAAGCGTGAACCTGGGGGACGAGAGGAATAAGAAAGAAGTGCTGAATAGGAAGTCGGATGTCACAAGAATCGAGAAAGGCCCTCATAGAACTCTTACAAGAGTTCTCGGACATATTTGCGTGGTCATACCGAGACATGCCAGGCCTCGACCGCAGCATAGTGGAACATAGACTCCCCATGCTCCCAAAAGCAACCCCGTTAAGCCAACGGTTGCGAAGAATGAAACCCGACGTAGTCCTAAAAATCAAGGAAGAAGTAGAAAAAGCAGTGGGGGCCAGGGTTCTGGCCGTATCTAACTATCCCCAATGGGTGGCAAACATCGTACCCGTGCCCAAAAGGGACGGAAAAGTGCGCATGTGTGTGTCGACTATAGGGATCTAAACCGGCCCCCAGGATAATTTTCCTTTACCCCACATCGACATGCTCGTAGACAATACGGCATGTCACGCCTGCTTCTCCTTCATGGATGGTTTCTCGGGTACAATCAAATTCTAATGGCGAAGGAAGATCGGGAGAAGACGACCTTCGTCACCTTATGGGGAACGTTTTGCTACAAGGTAATGCCATTTGGCCTCAAAAAATGCTTAGGCAACCTACCAAAGAGCAATGGTAACCTGTTCCCACGACATGATGCATAGGGAAATCGAGGTGTATGTCGACGACATGATTGCAAAATCAAAAACTCTGAACAACACCTCGAAGACTTACGGAAATTGTTCGATGGAAGCCAAGAAATGCAGGCTAAAAATTGAACCCGGCCAAATGCACCTTCGGGGTGACATCGGGGAAAATTGTTGGGCTTTGTGGTAGCGAAAAGAGGTATCGAAATGGACCCAGATAAGGCAAAAGCTGTCGATGCCCCCTCCCACAACAGACTCAGAACTAGGGCTTCTTGGGACGAATAAACTTCATAGCCAGATTCATTTCCCAATTAATGCAACATGCAACCCCTATATTCAAACTTCTTCGGAAAACGGCATAAGTTCGAATGGGATGCAGAATGCCAAGAAGCCTTGAGAAGATCAAGCAATTACACTGAATGTCCCCTGGTCCTCATCCCCCCCCCTGGAAAACCTCTCCGATCTTGTACCTTACGGTTGCTCGGCGAGTCCATGGGTTGCATGCTAGGACGACAAGATGAGGCTGGGAAAGAATGAGCAGTCTCTTACCTCAAAGAAAAGGTTCACAGTTGCGAGAGAAGATACTCGGCCCTCGAACGAACCTCTTTGCGCGTTGGTGCAGGCCGCCAAAAGGCTTCGACCATACATGTTGTCCCACTCAGTCCGGTAGTAGCCAAGACCGACCCCATCAAATATATCCCCGAAAAGCCCGCAAGACTTACGACGCCAAGCACGTTGGCAAATGGCTCTATCCGGAGTTTGACATCGCTTATGTGAACCGTCCATTGCTGTAAAAGTGAGCGCCCAATGGATCACCCGGCCTATCACCCAATCGGCATCCACAACCCCCGGCTCACGAATTCCCAGATTTAACACATCATGGCAACAGAGATGAGTCCCGAACGAAGAACGAATGGATGATGTGGTTCGACGGGGCTTCTAACGATTAGGAAATGGGATTGGCGTGGTCTTGGCCTCTCAATCGACCATTACTTCCCTTTTCATTTGCCAACCCGGGGTTCGACAGACAAACAACATGGCAGAGCACGGCCTGCACTATGGGACTCGCCATGGCCCTGGAACACCAGTCAAGAGACCCGGTCTACGGAGACTCGGCCCCGCGATCTATCAACTCCGTGGAGAATGGGAAACACGGGACAACAAACTCATCCCGTACCACGACTACGCGAGGGAGATGACGAAGCCGACACCGTCACATTCCACCACGTGCCACGCGAAGAAAATCAAATGGCGGATGCCTTGGCGACCACATCAGCCATGGTACGAGTAAATGACGGGCGGAGATGACCATACATGTCCGGCAACTCCCTCGCACAGCCTATTGCCACCACCAGGCCTCGGAGCACCCAAAAGCGGACCCGAACCCCGGTACCTCGACATAAAAAGGTACTTGGAAAAAGGGGAATACAGGAAGGGGCATCGGAAAATAGCAAAAGGATGTTGAGAAAGGCTGGCGGCCAGCCTACCTCTTGGCGGAAACGTGCTATATAAAAGGAAACGAGACATGACAACTTCTGCGATGCGTAGATCGCCACGGGCCGAATCGGATAATAGAAGAGGTCCACGAAGGAACCTTCTAAGCACCCATGCAAGTGGCCATACCTTGGCTCGCAAGATACTCCGTGCGGGTATTACTTGGACTAAGTTGGAATCAGACTGTCACCAACATGTCCAAAAGGTGTTTGAAATGCCAGGTCCACGCCGACCGTATCAATGTCGCTCTTCCTCCCTACATAGTCTGGCTGCACCATGGCCGTTTTCTATGTGGGGCATAGATGTGATCGGGCCCATCGAGCCCAAGGCTTCCAACGAGCATAGGTTCATATTAGTGGCCATCGACTACTTCACCAAATGGGTAGAGGCAGCGTCGTATTCGGCCGTAACTTCGTGGCGTAGTGGTCAAATTCCTCAAAAAGGACATCATTTGCCGTTACGGGATCCCATCCCACGTCATTACAGATAACGGCACCAATCTGAACAACAAGATGATGACGGAACTATGTGAACAATTCCAGATCCGTCACCACAATTCTACTCCCTACCGCCCCCCCGGATGAGCGGAGCAAAGTAGAGGCCGCCAACAAAAATATCAAGAAAATAATACGGAAAATGGCGGTAACCTACAAAGATTGGCATGAAATGTTACCCTATGCACTACACGGATATAGGACCTCTATGCGAACCTCCACCGAGCAACACCCTATTCCCCGGTTTATGGTAATGCTGGAAGCCCCTCCCAATAGAGATCGAAATACCCTCCTTAAGGATCCCGGCGAATTTAGAAGACGCCGAATGGATCCAAAGGCGCCACGATCAGCTAAACCTGATCGAGGAAAAACGCCTCACGGCCCTATGCCACGGTCAGCTCTATCAAAGTAGGGTCAAAAGTGCCTTTGACAAAAAAGTGAAACCTCGGATGTTCCAGACAGGGGACATGGTCCTCAAAAAGGTACTACCAAACGCCCGCAACCCGGGAGGAAAGTGGGCACCCAACTACGAAGGGCCATATGTGGTAAAGCACGCTTTCTCAGGCGGGGCGCTACTCCTAACTGACGCTGAAGGGCGCGACCTCAAACACCCCGTCAACTCGGACTCAGTCAAGAAGTTCTTCCCCTGAAATCTCGTCTAAGCAGCAGTGGAAAGTTGTCTACATCCAACCCGGAA
Organism: Mucuna pruriens; assembly: GCA_025330945.1. Classification (NCBI taxonomy): domain Eukaryota; kingdom Viridiplantae; phylum Streptophyta; class Magnoliopsida; order Fabales; family Fabaceae; genus Mucuna; species Mucuna pruriens. The sequence continues at coordinate 901,363 of JAENHJ010000368.1, read as the reverse complement.
CCAAAATAGGATTAGGAAACCAAGTACAAGGCTACCTCGTTGCTCTATCAAACAACCCATCCCGACAAGAATGCGCAAAACCATGTTTTCACTTTGTAAAGCACCCATTATCAATAAAGCCCAGTTTCATTTTTCATCTCCTTTGTTTTTTTGCTAAGTCTTATTAATTCAACAAAAAGAATCTACATTGTTAAAGAATAATTCGCAATCAAAGGCACTGTCTCCGTCACGGACCCTCGTGATCACTGATGGCTCAATAGCGCGGCGATATCCTGGTCGAGGTGGCCAAGCGCAGTCAAAAAAAAAAAAAAAAAGAAAAAAAAATGAAAAATGAAAAAAATAATAAATAAATAAATCAAAAAATGATAATAAACAAAAAATAATAATTTCAGTCAGACCCATCTCGGCCAATGTCAAGCCGACTCAGATAGCATTCAATTCGTCTCGGCCAACGTCAGGCCGACTCAGATAGCATTCAATTCGTCTCGGCCAACGTCAGGCCGACTCAGATAGCCTTCAACCCATCTCGGCCAACGTCAAGCCGACTCGGATAACACTCAATCCACCTCGGCCAGCGTCAAGACGACTCGGCCAGCATTCCATCAAACCTAGGCGCCTAAAGGAAAGCCTAGCAAGTCATCCTCAGACACAAACAGCCCAATGACCGCCTTCAAACTTGGGCACCCAATGGAAAGCCCAATGGTCAACCAAGTCAAAGCAAGTTAGCAACACCATCAAACCTAGGCGCCAAACGGAAAGTCTAGTGATCACTTGAAAAAGTACCCCAATGGCCATTTTTCAAACCTGAGCACCTAAAGGAAAGCTCAAAGGCCAATCAAGTTAGAATAATTCAACAGCACCATCAAGCCTAGGCGCCAAGTGGAAAGCCTAGTGACCACTCGAAAGCAACCATCCTGATGGCTTCTCCAAATGTGGGCACCCAATGGAAAGCTCAACAGCCACTTACTCTAGAGTAGCTCACTACTCAGTCCAAGGACCACCCCATCAGTCGGTCCCCAGGAAGACTCAGAGTCTTTATTCGCATTCATTATCACAAACCCAATACTGAATGCAAATAAAGAGGGGGCAACTGTAGCACCCCTAAAATGTCCGGGCCGGAATGACGACCCAGCCCTTCTCCCGAAGTCGGCCCAATTCTGGGCCGAGTCCATCTCGCCTGAAGCCTGGCCCAATTCGGCATTTGGGCCATCTCGGCCTGATCCAAAAGACGGGTACAAGAGTCCCACGATTGACCCGGTCTTCGTTTGACTAAGTCTCCCACTTTTGGTCTCTCCACACCCCCATGGGCCCCCAGGCGTCATGGGTGAAACTAAAAGAGAGAGAGAATAATATCTGAGAAAATCTTGGGATTCGGTTGTTATGCAGCCTCTCCCAGACCCTATATAAAGCCCAGGCAGAGAAGAGAAAGGGACATCAACAGAGAGAGGGTGATAAGGAGAAGACTAGCAAAGACCACAGAGGAAGAGCGATCAACCAAGAGAGCTGACGACGACGCGCCAGAGACGGGAGGAGGACCCCAAGGGCCGGCAAAGAAGGAAGATCAAGCATTGGGCGAGGACAGGGAAGACACGTCCACCGTCTCCAAGCACCAGGTCAGTATCTCTACCCTTCTTTTATTTCAGTCCAAGCCAAGTTCCCTGCCATCCACCTCCAACTCAAATCCTCACCTGCCTGGGCCGAGTCCCTCTCGCCGTCTAGAAGCACCTGCCGACGTAGCCTTAAGTGAACTCCGACCCGGCCTCCTCCAAGCCGACTCGGCCTCAATCATGCCTGATGGCCGAGGCCGACTCGGACCCACTCACAGCAAAGCCAAGCCGACACGGTTTCGGCCTGACCCCCATCATGAACCACCATGCTTAATTCGACTCGGCTCCGGCGGAGCCGAGACGAGACGAACCAGGCCATACCCCCCTAAAATCACCTCCCACTAAAAGGAGAAACCAGCCAAATTTCCCCCAAATTTAACTACGTGGACTTTGAATCCTCTGTGAGCCGAGGTACGTGAGGCCTGGGGGCACACCCCTATCAAGTCGGACCTTAAAAACCAAAAACTCCAAAATGCCAAACACCGTCCCCTCCTCCCATATAGCTAGCCCGAGGTAACTATCAAGTGATAGGCATGTTTGGGGGCCCCACGCCTTAGCGTGTAACCAACTCCCAAACCCACATGTCCGATTCGAGACCAGCCTTGCCGGAAGGTTTCTGGCGTTCCCTAAACCAAAGCGGTGGCGATCTCTACCGGCCGACTTCGGTTTCGGCCGACTCCGCCCAACGTCACAATTTAGGTTGTGACAATATAATATATGATAAAGGATAACATATACATAATTGACCTGTACAACATACTTCAACATAGTCTATTTTAATGGTGGTTGATTGTTGATTTCAATGACTATGGGACAAGTAGAATTGTCAAAATGAGTTTGATCCAACTAGACTCAAAAAATTTTGGCCAAAATAAAACTAAGCTTGTAGGATTGGACTTCAAAAAAATTAGTTCAAAATGAACCAAATTCTTTTTGTCTAATATTTTTTAAAAGAAATTTATGTATTTTAAATAAAAAAAAAAACTAGACCCAAACTAGTCGAGCCACAAAAATATTAGCTCATATAAAAATTGAGCAAAGCAAAACCGACCCATTTTCTCTCCTTAATCTAACAGACTAAGTTAAATCGATCTATTTGTCAACCCTAAGAATAGGGATGAGTCTTTTTGGGGGGCAGGAGGTTCCCTGCTCTAGGCGACAAAGAAAGACTACGCATCAAAATCACAATTATCATAAAGTGTAGCACCCCAAAATTGTCCAGGCCAGAACGTCATCCGAATCCCTCCTCAAACCAGCCTAATCAACCTCCTTCTTGGCCCAATCCTAAACTCTTGGGCCACCCCCTCGCGACCCCAAATTGGGCCGGGACTGAGTCCACCCCAATCACCTCCGTCCACCCCAGTCACCTCGAGACTGAGTCCACACTTGACTAAGTCTCCCCACATCTCAATGGACTACATACGGTACGTACCAAATCACAACAGAATCCGCAGAGAAACAGAAAGAAAGAGAGGATAATATCTGCGAGAATCTTGGGATTTGGTTGTTACGCAGCCACCCCAAGTCCTATATAAAGTCTCAGGACGAAAGAAAAGGGGGACAAGAAAAAAGGGAGAGCAGGAGCAGAAGACAGAGTGAAAGTACGAAGCACAATTGGTGAAAAGAAAGCTGACGACGACAGGCAAAAGGCGGAAGGAGAATCCCTTGGGCTGGCGGCCGAGACGACCTGACCCCCACATCTAGCACTCTCACGTAGGCCGACTCGGTTTCGGTTCGACGAGAGGGCGTCGCCTACCCAAATATGTCTTGTATAATGCCATTCGTCTCGGTCCAAAGAATGGAGCCTGAAAGACAAGCCGACTGTCCCCAACCTCAAAGACCTATGCCGATACCATCTCGGTCCCGACGAGATCGAGACGGGACGAGTCGTGTCAGCCTCCATCCTAGTCTCACCTTCTTTCAAAACTAAGCCCCCCCAACTACGCCACTTTGACTTCTAAAGTCGAGCGTGACGTAAAGACATCGTGAGACACACTCCCATCAAGTCCCCCGAACTTCACGACTCCAAAACCCCGCCCTGCTTCAAATACATGACCTCCTCCCTGCGCCTCACGGCTAACCTGCAGTGAACTATCGTCGATAGACGCCACGCCCGCCTCAAGGCCCCCAACGCTAGAACCAACCCCGAACCCGCGCCCGATAACTCGACCGCCTTCAGAGGCTTCCGACGCTCCACAAAAAACGCTGATGACCATGACTCGGGCTTCCCTTAAACACCAAAGTTCGGACCATTTCTACCCAATCCGAATCAGCCTTGCACTGGCCACGATTTAGATGGTGACATAAAATAAATAATAAAAAAATACAAAATATCATAAATAAAATATCCCAGTATTATCGGTGGGCAAAGACATCCCGCGTGTTTTGACATTGAAAAATTAATTGAAAACATATATTTTAATGTAAATCAATAGTTAAGTTTAATTTGAATAAATATTTAAATTATGTTTAATAATTAAAATTAATTTTATTACAATTAAGTCTATTCGATTTTAAAACAAACGTATAATCATATTATAAATTTCTTCTAATACTTATAGACATTGAGTTAGACGTGAAAACAAAGGAAACGACAATCCAGATGGAATTCACTAAATAATTTCTATGTGGATTCTTTTTCATTTGAAAAATTACGACAAAATTTCCGGTCTGCTTTGCAATGTTAAATGGTAGAAATAATTCCTTACGTTTTCAGTTTAGAAAATATTTAAATAAAGATAAAAATTTGGATGAAATAAAATTCTTTAATTTATTTTTATTATTAAATTAAGTTTTCCTCCGGTGTTCTATACAGTTTATTAAGGTTAATAATGTTACATTTTAAAAAATAAAAATAATCCCCCATTTTAAGTTATTTGAATAATTATGTAACAATTTTATATGAGAAAATAAATTATTATTGTCAGTGTAAAATGTTTTACAAAATCATCAAAACATTCAATCATGTATAATAACTTTATAATTGGACGATTGTATATACATACTTTCTAATCTATTAAACTCAATTTTTATTTTTCATTTTATTAAAACTCAAATGTAACAACTGAATATATATTAAACTATGAAGGAATAAAACTACACAACTGTATATATATTAAACTGTGAAGGAATAAAATTACCTATCGTTATTCCTTGTTCTTCCAATTACAAATTGACAAGCCATTAAAATTTCCTTTTTCAGAAAAAGTAAATTCCCCTCTTTTATTTATTTTTTCTGAAGTGTTATTTTATAATTAGAAAAAATGGAAATATGACAAATAAAAAAGAGATGTCATTTGTATCTTATTTATAGAAATTAAAGTATCGATAAAACTCGACTATCAAAAAATTAGGTACCGGCAAAACTCATCTATATATCCCTATATGGACAAATTTAACAACGTGTAAGGAGAATGAATATTCTTGAAAACTAAGAGCTCTTATTTAAAATCATTTTGTTAAGAGAAGTTGCTTATTTTAAAAAAGAAAAATCATTTCTAAGTTGTATGATTAAGTTTTAAAAAATTAAAAATAAACTGACTTTAGATTTTTTTTTTTTTAGAAGCTGAACTAAATACATTTTAAAAATGATCATTTGTGATAAATAAGAATAAAAGTAAAAAGAAAAAGATAAAAAGCTCATTTAGACAAAAATATCTTTATTAAATTTTAAATCACAAATTCTGTTCATATATGCTTTTTGAAAGATGTTATAGTCTTTTATTATATTTTTTTAAGGAAAAAAGGATTTTTATATTGATATATATCCAAATAACTTAAAATTTTCTTTTAAAAATAAAATTAATTTTTAATAGTTATAACTAAACATAACATAATTTCTGCCATACATAAATCTATATAAAATTAATTAATCAAATTTTACACAATTTTACAATTACGCTTTTTAAAAATTCTAATTATTGGACCCTTAATACTTATAGACCTTTAGACACATTTTTCATATGTAGAAATCATAGGTTGATGATGAAAAAATTCACGGCAAAAATGTCGTCCCCGTGAATAAATAATTTTTCTTCCGAGTGGACCCTTTCGTAGGTTACTTACAATTCTTTTTATTAAAAGATGAAGACCCAAGATATGTAGTACCATGGAATCCTCTATCTTCCCACGGGATAAAAGATATGTTTAAAAATTATAATAATAGTGAAGATTTACAAGACAAAAATAAAAACTTTTAAAAAGTATTTACCGTCCTTTTAAAAGAAAAATAATAGTTTTTTTTTTAAAAAAACTCTAAAATAAAGTTGAATTATTTAGTTATTTTTTATGATTATATGAATAGTAAATATTACATTATCATTTATATTTTTTTTATGGACTACGTATATTTTTCATAAGAAATAATTAAGTTTACTTTAGAAAGTATGATAGAGTTAGTTTTTTTTTTTATAATTAAAAATTTTAGATAAGTTGAATTTCAAAGTCTCATTAGAGTCAAAACAGGCTTCAAGGTTTAACGAGTGTTTATAAATATATTTACAAATTAATTATCAACTAAGTACTCACATTAATAACAAAATTTGGATTTATGTCCTTGTAGAATATGAGGTCAATTCCTATAGCTAGTAAAATGAATCTAGCTCGATGAGTTAGACCAAGCTGATTCTAAAAGTTATTGGACTAAAATTCTTCAAATCTGTTTTGGTCCACATTTTTTTTATTAAAAATTAAAAAGTAATAGACCAATTTGATTTGACCCAATGAAACACTAGGCTAGACGGGAAGAAAAAGTAGTCAATTTAGTTCTCAAGTTGAGTTAAATTGGTGGTAAATTAGCTAAGAATATTCTAGTTAATTAATAGTTAATTAGCTAGGATTTACCTACTAATTTAAATGATAGCTAAAATTAATAATAAAATAAAAAAATCTTATAGTATATTACAACTTCAAGAACTAGATTGATGATTCACTTTAAATTTCTTCATCTAACATAATTTTTTTATCATAAAATTTTAACCATGGTTGATTATCATCTTTGATGTATGATAAAACATTATCTAATTAAACTGATTGTAATATTTAAAGAAGAAATATATATATCTTTATTTAAATTAAAAATATCCTCAAAATATATGACAGTTACTAGTTTTAACTATGCTTTTTCTGCATTTCACATGCACTTATAAATATTTATATAATGTACAAGATACTTACTAATAGACTTGTTGAAGAAATAAAAATAAAAAATAGTTATAAAAAATATTTATTATATTAAATATATAACATGATATGTTAAATACTTCTTAATTAATAATTTTCTGTATATTCGTTAATAGACGTATATTTTAATATTATCTAATATATTAATTAATAAATTAATATAAATAATAATAATCTAAGTTAAGAAAAGTATTAAATTATCAAGAAAATAAAGGATGCAAGATAAAAACCAACCGTGAAAGACTAAATTATATCAATATTATCTGAACCTTATACTTGTTTTAAAAATATTTTTCATTAAATAATAAGTTAAAATAAAAAATATTTCAAGATAATTTTCTACCACGATTCGCTACAAGAATTTTTTGATTTTGCTACTAATTTTAGTTATTATTTAAATTAGTAATTAAATCTTAACTAATTAATTATTAATTAACTAGAATATTATTTTTTTTAACTAAATTTAAGTTATATTCATTTATACTTCTTATTACTACAAATTAGTTAGAAAATAACTACAAATTAACTAAGATTATTTTCTTAACTAATTTGCTACTTATTTCATGTTATCAATCAATATTATAGTAATTTTGTAGCTAATTATTTTTACTAGAAATTAGCTACAAAATAACTATTGATTTTAAAATTAACCACAAAATTATTTTGTAGCAAATTTTAAATTTTCTAGTAGTGATTTTTGGCTGATTTTAAACTGGTTTGATCATTTTTTTTTTACTAGCTTTTAGCTTGTTATTTTTTTTTTTTGGATTTTCCGGAAGAATTATTATTACCTTTTAGTTCACCAAATTTTTATTATGGTAAATACAATAAACACCTAAGTAACATATCTTGTGATTGTAAGATTTATATAAAATTATGTCAAATCCTCAAAATAAATAAGAAAAAAGAAGTAGAGGGAGACCGTGATGTATATATAATTAGATTTTTATTGCATTTAAAATTGATATTTGAGCATAAAAAAGTTAACAGTATTTCACACTTTACTACTTTAGTTGCTTGGAAGAGTAAAAACAGAGTATATTATTAACCAGAAAAGTAGTGCAAGAATATTCTATATATTTTTATGCCTAAATATTATTGTTTTATCATGATATTTCCTGTTTTAAAGTTTACTTTAGGGTAAGATGATTGTTATATACACAGTTATCTTACAATTTGAAAGAAATTTTGTGAATAGATAGAGTAATTACCCGTTACAAAAGGGCACCGATAATTTATTTATAAAATGATTTTTAAAAATTACTTTTATCAAACAAGTTTTTTAATTTTTTTTAAAACTAAAAAACAAAAAATATTTTGTTTTAATTTTTGGTTGTTTGGTCTCTATTATATATTCAGTTACTCAATCCCCATTACTTAATAGATCATATATTATGTCATTGCTAATTGTAAAATTAAATGTTAATACTGTAGATGCCATTTATCAATATATATGTTTTGCTATGCATATATCATTCTGGTAAACTCCTCTTGCGTTCCACATAAATATCTTGGTCCTTCCTTATTAGCTCCTCTGCCATCTTTTGCCGCAGTTATAAAAAAAAAAACATTTAATAATAATAAAAATGCACAAATGCTAACAACTCTCTTGACTAAAAGCTTGGGAGCAAAAACGAGACTATACAAGAAAATTGCGAAAAAAGTTGTCCTATTTTATTTTATTTGGTAAATAAAGTTATCCTATATATCTTAATTATAGAATGTTATATTAATTATACAATCAATTATGTTTATAAGAGAAATAATTAATGACATATAATGTTTTATCGTATGAAAAATAGAATAGAATTCATAATTAAATAAAACAAACTAAATTGGTATTACACATCCAAAGTACTAGTACATGACAACATACATGCACAAGCAGAAATGCATTTAGTAATATAGTAATTAATGCACGAAATAACTTAGTGGTGTGCGTCTTATCTCATGTGTCTTCTCTGCTAGTTAAAGAAAAGGTGAGTGACGGCCAAATTTTCATATGACCACAAAAAACTGCATGATGCCGTTATTTTGTACACATGTTTAACATCACGCGATTTCGCACCCCGAGAGAGAGAGAGAGTGGAATTTGGAGGCTTAACATCATAGAACAAACCCGTTAGGGAAAGCGAGGGAACATGAAGCCAGACCCATAGATGACATGAGATGATCCATCTTTGCATTGAACAGAGAGAATGTGTGTGGCATCAAACCCACTTGGCTCGGGACTCGCAACTTTAATTAATTAACAAAGACTACTGAAGAGTGATTGAAAAATTACTGCCACTCTGCGTGCACCACAACACAAACCTCAATCACTTTGATCATCTAATCAAATGTCATTGTCATCCCTCACCTCCTCATCACCATTCGCCCATTATACATTAAACAATATTCCTTTTCACTATATTTATTTTTTAATAAAAATTTCGATAAATTATATTTTTTAATAATATTCCTTTTCATTATAAGATTTTTAGTAAATGAAACTAATTTTATTAATCTTTGGTATATAAGTTTGATGATATTATCTTCGAATTTGCTTGGTTGCACTAGGATCCTTATGTGATTTGATTAATGGGTTGGGTCCAATGAATCTCTCTCATACGTGGCCCCTAGGAGGAGAGTAAGGTACCTCATGGTCTAACCGTATTGGTGAGGTGTCGAATAAAGAGAGGGTGACATGTTGAGAGAAAAGCATGTTGCGAGGGGGGGGTGTGTGTGTGCGGTGTCAGAATCAGACGCAAACACTCTCATCCTAACTGCACTCTCATGCCTCACCCCTCCACACACCCAGGCCACAGGTAGTACTACTCCTACTAAGTGCCTCCCACTTCTTGTCCTTTTCTGCATATCACTCACGTCACGTCCTTTGATTCCTCTTACCATTTTTTCTTATTCCCACACTGCCCTCCTACGTATAACAATTAAAAATCAATCCCCTTTGCCTCCCATATTTTATCCACCAAGTAATTCAACTGAATTAGTTTAAGAACACACCACTCATGTTCGTTCCTGTCAATTAGTTTAATTGAACTGAATTCAATTTTGAAAATATAAACTAAACTACTCAAGACAAATTAACTTGAACCCATTTAAATAATGCATGAACTAAGTGACTTGAGCTATATTATGTGCCATAGTTTGCAATCAGCAACGGAAATCTAAAGTCTTTTTTTTCTTTTTTCTTTTTTTTTCTTTCTTTTTCATTCGCTATAACGCTACAACTACATTACCTTGTTGAAAAAGCCATTCTTCACGGTCACTGTTTTAATTAGTTGTGTCCCAAAAGCAGGGATCGATTTCGGAATATGCGCCATTTCTCATTGTATTGCTCGGTTAATTTAGTACCACGCATGTACTGTAAATAAAGCAAGCTAAAATAGTAGGGAAAAAAGGATATATATATATATAATTCTTGTATTTTATCCATATAATTTTTTATAATATTAATTAATTAAAAATTGTCTTAGATATAATTTTAAAAATAATTACTATAAAATTTATTTCTTATAATTTTTTATGGGGTTTATTTATTTTTTGTCATAAATCTATGATTACATAATATTGTATAAATATTTATACTTTCTAATTAAATTCATATATTATTGTCAGATGTAATAATATGTTTTTGAAAATAAATCTTCATGAATGCATTGAGCAATATAGTATAGTAACATGTAAATTTAGCAAGAACAAGTTACAATAAACTAACGAGTAGTTATTGCACACTAATAACTCCAAACGAAACATTAATACGTATAATTTCTTTTTATATTTTGTCTAATCACATCAAATTATTCTTTACCCATATTATCACTCTTCTTTATATTGATCTCTCTAGGCGTGATTTAGAGTTGGGTTATGTTCCTATACTTAATTATTTCCCAGCATCTTTTATTTCTTATACTCGAATTTTGAGCTGACTCACGGAAAAACATTGTCCCAACGATATTATATATCCAGAGAGGGTAGGCAAATCGGTCATTTGATAGGAAACCAATCATAATGGCCCAGCCCCGAGAAGAGCATGGTTGCTTCCTATATAAACCCCCCATTACTCACACTGTTCAGTGCTCACTAACAATTCAAATATATGGCAGACCCTGCAACCATGTACGAGTTCCTTAAGCAACCCTCAAACGGTGGAGCAAAGCGAGCACCGCCGCCACCACCACCCCCCTCCTCCACTACCCGCACCTTCCAATGCCATTTCTGCCACCGCAAGTTCTACACCTCCCAAGCCCTCGGCGGCCACCAAAACGCCCACAAGCTGGAGCGAGCCGCGGCAAGGAGAACCAGCGTCCCTTTCCACCACCACAACGCCAACGCCAACGCCAACGCCAACACTAACGCCAACGCCAACGCCAACGGGCCTCTACCCCCGCCCCCCTTGCCTCTGGAGCCCAAGCCCAGGCCCATCCTCATGCCCGAAGTCCTCGAACCCGCTTCCCCCACCGGGCTCTTCTTCCCTCCTTACTGGCTCGACGTGGAGCCTTTGCAGTTCCAAACTACCCACCACCACCACGTCACCACCGCGCTCCCCCTCCCCTTCCACGCCGCCGCTTCTGCCTCCGCAGCCCAACAACAAGTCCTATCCCACAATGCCGCCGTTGACGCCGCTTCCGACCACGTCAACCTCGACCTCACCCTTCGCTTGTGAAGACGCGCGCTTCTTCTTTAAGGTTTACGTTAACGTCGTTAGTTTGTTTGTTCTTTAAAAAGGTTACAAACGTTTTAATTCCCTTATGGTTTTTCTGTTACGGAAGTGGAACCGTCTCTTTCTCTTTTTTTTTTTGCTAGGATTGACGAGAAAGGAATTTATGATGTGGTTTAGTTTAGTAATTATGAAGTGGTAGCTAGGTTCGGTACAAATTAAAATCTCAAGCTACTAATGTTTTAGTAGCTCTCACTTTTAATTAATTAATATCCTTTATTTATACTAATTTTCTCACGTTTATTTTTTCTTTTAGCTTCTTTTCTGTTGATGTTCATTTTTCTCTCTATATATCTGGAATTAACTATACGCTGATTCATTTATAGGGTGACGTTAAATATATATATATAAGAAAGAAAATTAAAAGGAATTTTGCGTCGACATGCTTTCATTTCCGTTTGATTTGGAATCATGAAATGGTGAAAGTACTATAAAATGATGGAGGATGGATATTATTCTAATTTCATGAACCATCAATCTCTTGAGTAATCATAATACACGTTGATACGTACGTCCATCGTCTTTTTTTTTTTTTTTACTTATTTTTTTCTGATTGATTTTTGAAGGGATGGGTAGACTGTGAGTTAAGGAGAAAATTAATGTATCCTCGATTGTTGTGTTGTGTTGTGATGTGTGTTAGTAGGGCTTTATATATATTCTCTTTCTCGTAATTTTTCCCTTTTGGCAAAGAAAATGGTGACCGGGGAGTGTTATGTTTTGTTGATTAGCTGAAAGTGGAAGTGAAACGCATCATGAGATGAGAAGGTGAAGCCCACTGGTTTGAGATCAAGGAAAGTGGATTCCTACTCAAAAAGAGAGTGTGATGAGACCTTGGTGTTTTCTTTGTGCAATTATTATTGCTAAAGCCTCACGAGGGAGGGACCTTGTCAATATATGTTGTTCATCGTAGAGCCAAATTATGAAGCTATACCTACGTGACGATGTTCTGAAACCATTTGACACACTCTAGCTTTTCATGCGACTCAACTTTGTTCATAACTTATTTCTACTTGCTATATCAATCACCTCCGCCATCATTTTATTATTATTATTATTTAATTTCTATATATTATAAATATAAAAAAAATTATATTATCAATCAATAATAAATTATGATAAATAATTTTAAGATAATTATTATAATAAGAAAACTTCTTATATATAACTATTATGATTGATTACATATTTTTACATGAATAATGCATAGATTATTATTGTTGTTGTAATAATAGAGAAATAAAACATTAAATTTGTCATCTGTGGCCCCGTGAGGCCGTGACCTGACGATCATCAAAGACGATTAATTCGTTTTAAAGGAATAATTTTTATATAAAAATATAAAATAAACATAAATTGTTTATTATTTCTTAAAATAAGATATAATCACTTAAAAGTAAAATATATAATGTCCTTGCTATCAAAGTGAACACTAATAAACTTCCAAGATAATAATTCATTAGACATGGATGGAGCACAGTTACAAATTTAAATTCAAATTCATTATTCAATAATATTGTTAATTATAAATTTGACTTATTTAAAACTGAAGAACATTACTAATTAAAGGCGGCCTAGTAGTAAGAAGATTTAATGGTATGCATAAAGTCTAAAGTTATAAATTGTCATTGTTATTGTAGCATTTTCTTAATTTATGAATTTTTTTTATACAAATGACATCATCAAGTTATTTACCTTTCAAAATAAATAAAAATAAAGCAAGACTAGTACAATTCATAATCAACTATGGTGATGAATTTGTAACACATTTCCGGGAAATATCATTTAACAATTCATCATTTCTCTTTTAATAATTACATCACCCAGTAAGAGGGATCCCCTCATGTGACATGATGAAATATATATTGATTTTATGTTTATCTTTTTCTTTAGTAATTTTTGTATGTTCTACTTATGAGTAGTATTTATGTATGTTTTTACATTATCAATACTTTAAATTTACTTTATATTTATTATAAAAATATATGTAGTCATTTATAATTAAATGAGATTATAAAATATATTTATACTATTGGTATATTTTAATTAAATTTCTCACTTATTTGATATTTAATGAAAAAAAACCTTACAGTTACATCCCACAATAATTTTATAAAATGATAAAATTAACAGAAATGAGATTAGAACTTACCATTAATTTTTGTAACTCTTTTATCACCTAAATTATTAAGTTATTTAACTTATCCGAATTATAATATAAATATTATATATATATATATATATATATATATATATATATATATATATATATATATATATATATATATATATATATATATATATTCATAACTTCGTTGTATTTTTAGGATATTTGTTTAATGTTGAACATAGTTTGAAAAATAAAACTAATAAAATTATAAAAATAAAAAATAAATTATATAAATCAGAAAAACTATCTCAAACAAAAATATTTTTAGGTATTATTTTTCAATGATAATGTTTTTAGAATTTCTTTTGAATAAATGTATTTTTAGGAATTTTTCTCCTTCAATCTATCATTTTCAAACTCTTTAATTCTAAATTGAATCTTAATATTTTTAATAAATTATCAATAATAAAAATAACATTTTATTACAATATAAATTATTTATTATAAATTTAAAATACAATATATATATATTTAAAAAATAATTATTTATTACAAATTTTAATTATAATATAATTTATATATTTTAGAAGTATTTATTATAAAATTATATTATATAAAAAATATTTATTTTATCCAATACACATGTTAAAATACTAAAAATTATAAATATACAATCACTTTGTCTTTCATCTCATTTTCTTATCTCATTTATTTCTACCACATCACTAATGTTATATTACTTATTTCAATATTATAACATTTATAAATTTAATAATTTTATTTTAAAATAAAAGATTGAATATTATTTTTAAAAATATATAATATTAAAATAAATAATATAATATTAGTAATGTGGTAAAAATATGAGAAGAAAATGAGATAAAAAAAGGAGATGAAAAGCAAAAGTAATTTGTTATGTGTCCAAAATTTCATATATTTTGATGATAACAAAAATTATGACTAAAAAATAATGACTAATATTTTTTTAGTACTTAGTCTTTTCAAAAGTACAATATGCCATTACAACACAAATAAAAGCTATATGCGTCCATAAGATCTATTTTGAGCAAAGTTAACTCTGATAAAAAAAAGTGTTTTGATCAAAACTACTACAAGAAAGACAACAAGAAAAATGAATTTTCATGTATATGAAGAATGAAGCGTGTTTAAGAAAAAAAGGGAACAACTTTTTTGTTGTACTTTTTTTTTATGTTCTTAGAGTAAGACAAAACTCTAGAGTTAGCTTTATAGAAAAGACTATCTTAGGCATTTAATGCAAAGATATTTGTCTCTCTACATGATCAACAACGTTCTTCTTGAAGTTTATATATATCCATTCACGAAGACTAGAAGATGCTAGACAAGTAAAGCAAGAAAGTGAAAAAGAAAATACTATACAAGTGAACAAGCTCAACACTTTTGGACGACATTTTTGAAAATCTTGTAAAACTTGTTTTTAAACTTTATAGCTTTGATCTTAAAATGTATATGCTTTATGTAAATGAAGTTTTAGCTCTATTTTAAAAATTTGTATACTCACCTAATGAGTTAATCTCTTTGTAAAAATTTATTGTCTTTGTAATAGCTTAAAGATGTTAAGTGACAAATAATACTTAGTTACTTGCAATCAAGTTGATTGGAAAGTGTTGTGAAAACCTGAAGACGTTTAAGAAGAGTTATTTGTAAGTCAGGTTGATTTAGTGAAAAATCATTTAGGTTGAAGATATTAGATGTAACTTTTGTTTAAGAGTAAATCAAGATAAAATAAACTTGTGTTGATCTCTTTATGTTTTTCTATTTTGTCTTACACACTTTGGATAATCTACTCTAAAAACATGTGTTTTGAACTTATATTTGTCAAAAGGTTTTAAAAAGTGCTTATAAATCATATATTTAACCTCTTTCTTCTATGTTACCCTTTTACTGCATAATTGTATGTATATATTTATTGTATGAAAAAATAAATTGAATATAACATATATAATTTATTTATTTTTATATTTTTATTAGGTATTATTTTCTAATTAACACTACAAAAAATTTCATTTTAGCGACTGCAATTATCGGTCGCTAAAGCTGGCAAATCGGTCGCTAACGTAATATTTGGTCGCAAATGGTTTAGAGACGGAATTAGCGACCGATTTTATTCAGTTGCGAAAAGTCGAGTCGCTAAACATTTTGCGACCGAAACAAAATCGGTGGCTAACTATATTTAAAATGCGGTCGCTAAATCGGTGGCTATTTTATATTATTAAAATAATCACGTGACATTTTTTTATTTTTAATTATTTATATTAAAAAATCTCCGTCGCTAATTCGGTCGCTATTTTTACTTTTAAAAAATAATTCGATCCCTAATTCGATGGTTATTTGATTTTTTATTTTAAATAATTCGGTCGCTATTTTTTTTTTTAACAGTTAGATGGAGGTGGTAGATTGTTGGTGGTTAGAGAAGGGGGAAAAAGAGAGGGAGAAGTGAGACGAAAGGGAGGGAAGGGATGAGAGAAAGGAATGGAAGGAAGGTGGTGGTGGTGGTTGATTGTTGGTGGTTAGGAAAGGAGGGAGAGAGGAGGAATAAGAGTGGGAGAAACGAGAAGAAAGGGAGGGAAGGGAGTAGTGAAAAGAAGGTGGTGGTGGAGGTTGTGAAAGAAGAGAGGTGGGTGGAGAATAGAGAATAGTAGAGAAAGGAAGGGATAGGAAGCGATGGTGGTGGCGCAACGGTGGTGACGGCAACAGAGAAGGAGAGGAGGGAGTAATGGGAAGGAGAGGATGAGTGTTTAAATAAGGGAGGGAGAAGGAAAAAGAGGGAAAAATAGGAGGGAAGAAAAAATTTTGAAAATTTGAAAATCGGTCGCTAAGTTTTTTTATTTTTCTGTTTAATTTTTGGTCACTAATATATTTTTTTATTTTTTTATTTTCTTTAAAATCGGTTGCTAAATATTTTTTTGTTTTCATAATTTTTCAAATTTTGTCGCTAATAAACGTTTATTTATTTTTTTATTATTTAAACTTCGACCGTAATTTATTTTTTTGATTTTTTGATTTTTTATTTTTAGAATTTCGGTCTCTAATGCCGTCGCTAATAAATATTTTTTTTATTTTTTTATTGTTTTATTATCCGTCTCTAAATCGGTCTCTAATGTTTTTTATTTTAAAATTTTTAAAACGGTGGCGCTAATTTTGTCGCTAATAATTTCTTTTTTATTTTTTTTATATGTAATTTCGGTCACTAATGTATTTTTATTTTTTATTTTCTGAAATTCGGTCGCTATTTCCGCCGCTAATATATATATATATTTTAATTTTTTAATATTGTTTCGGTCGCTAAATCGGTCGTTAATTTTTTTTAAAAAAGTTTCCTTTTCCGTCGCTAATGCCGTCTCTATTTAGTCATTGTGGAATTCGGTCGCTAATTTCGGTCGCTAAAAAACATTTTCCTTGTAGTGTAAATTTAACATTAAATAAGTATTTTAAAAGTACAATTAACTCATACAATTATATATAATATATTATTTATATTACTACTCAAATAAATTAAGTAACTTAATGATTTAGGTGTTGAAAGAAAAAGGAAGGGTCAAGAGTTCTAATGCCATTTCTACTAGTTTTATCATTTTCTAAATTCACAATATATGTCTCACACTCTAATGTGACAAATCATGACATTTATCCACACATTATTGAACAATGTATATTGGACCATGTTAGAGGAATATTGAAATATGTTCATTACAATATGTGAATGACACATAATTAATATTTTTTTATATAACTTATTTATAATAAATATTTTTAAATTTATAAATTATAATATAATTAAATTTTATAATAAATAAATATTATATATATATATATATATATATTATTTTAAATTTATAATAAACAATTTATATTGTGATACAATATTATTTTAATTACTGATTACTTTTAGTAAAAACTATTGAAATTCAATTTAGAATTAAAGATATTAAAAATCAAATATTCAAACATACAAGTAGTTAAGAAAAATCTCTAAAAAATTTCTCATTGAAGAAAAACTCCTAAAAACGTCTTTATTAAAGAATTATAGATAAAATTATTTAAGATAATTTTTTTAATTTATATGTATAAAAGATTGTATGAAAAATTAAATTAAAATGAATTATATAATTTATTTTTATATAATTTTATTATTTATTATTTTTAAACTAAATTATTAAATAAGTATTTATTTATATATACATTACAATTTTAAAAATAATAAAGTCATTTAATCAGTTACAAGTTCTACTCTCATTATTACCAATTTTATTATTTTATGAATTTATCGTTGGTCCGTGTGCATGTAACTAGAATGTCACGTATGCTGTGCATACAAAATTTTCTAACAAGTTTCTAAAATTACAACATGCACGTAATGAAATCACTTATTTTTAAATAATAAATTATAATTACCATTAAAGATGGTAGAATTTATAAAACTTTAAATGTAATACAAAATAAAATTTAATTGAAATATTAAAAATAAAAATAACTTTATGTAAAAATTTATGGTAGTTAGTTTTAGGAGTTGACTATCCATATGAATATATATCCATGCTTCCACTACGGTGGGGGAGGATTTAAATTAAAACTCAACTCTGTCACAATCTAAATTGTGACGTAGCGTATCAGGTTCGAGATGGGCCGAAATAGTCTCGGCCTCGGAGTGGCCGAAGTAGTCTCGGTCGTCAGGAGTTGTCATCGACGTTTTTCTAGGAACGTCAGGAAACCTAGGGGAAAGGCTGGTCTGATGATCAGAGTTGCGGGTTCGGGAGCTGGTTACACATTGGGAACACAAGGTGCCCCCAACATGCCTATCACTTGATAGTTACCCTAGGTTAGTTATATGGGAAGAGGGACAGTGCTTGTGTTTGGGTCATGTAAGGTGTTTTGGGGCTTTGGGTTTTACGAGAGGGAGGAGGTTTAGGTGAGGTGTCCTAAGGTTTGGGGTTCAAGGCTTGAGAAGAGTCAGGCAGGGTGCCTTAGAGTTTTAGGGTTTTTAGGATTTGCGACTTGATAGGAGTGTGCTTGTTGTGCCTACGTACCTCGACTTTAGAGGAATCAAAGTCCACGTAGTTCTGGGGTATAGGTGAGCTAGATAGGAGTCGGATTGGCTATGTGCTAATTTCGGTCTCTCTACGGCTGAGATCGACTCGGCCTCGAGGGGGGGGGGTTGTTTGTGTCTGAGCTTTTACCTAGCGGTGCCGAGACTGTGTCGGCAGGGTGGAGCTGTCATGGTTTCGTCCGCGGGAAAGAGAGTAACCTAGTAGGGCAGGGCGTATGAGGTCCGACTTAGGACGCAATGCCGGCTTGGTATGCAGATTGGGGTATTGTCAATCCGGGTCTCAAGAACACCCTATACTAAGCATGCAGTATGTTAACCTTAGGGTAGAGGAACCAACCTGGAATTTGGAACGGGGGAGCTTTCCTCTCTCGTGGACCAATCCCTCTGCTTGCCTTTCAGTCTAGACTTGGAGTCCCTGCTCCTTCTGTTCCTTGCAATCGTCAGCTTTCCATTTTCTGTTCTCCTGATTTTTTCTCCAATCTCTCATGCCCTTGACCTTTCGCGTTTGAGGTTTATATAGGGTTTTCCAGTTGCCAGGGAGTAACCGCCTTTGACCTTGCATAGTGGTGGCGGTTGGACTGGAGACCGAGTCCGCCTATCCTCAATCCCAGCTTCCGCGCGGGAGTTAAGATTCGCCTTGATATTCAGGCGACTCAGTCTCTACTCTTCATAACAACTGGAATGGACTCGGTTTCGAGACTCTTCTTTTGGTCTCGGTCTCGGATTTGACTGGGTCTCGGGACGACTCCTTGGTGGTCTCAGCCTAGTCTTGTGGTTTGGGTCGACCTAGTCTTGGGGTCATTCTTTTAGTGGTTTCGGCCCAATCTGGAGGATTGGGCCTAACAGGTTTGGCCCGGACAGTTTTGGGGTGCAACAAACTCCATCTTCGTACGTTAAAAAAATCCATAGAAAACTCACTTATCTTTTTTTATAAAAAAATAATTTATTTATATATAATTTTAAATAAATTATTTATTAAATTATTAATTATATTTTAATTCAAATAATAATCTCGATTATTACTTATTATAATTGTAAAAATTAGAGTATAGAAGCATATTATTAACTTTTATATATAACTTGTCTATTTTAATTTACTAATCTCGATTGAGAACTTGGAACTCACTAGAGTACGAGTATTCTCACTTAACATAATTTTTTTTACACTTAAAAGTCAAATTTAAACTCCTAAAATCTTGTTTTATAGACACAAATAGTTACCGTTTGTACCAATTAATATGAATTATAATAATTATATTTAAATTCATACTCTTTTTTATACTTCATTATCATTAAACTTTTTTACTTATAAACCATTCATGAGTTTTTGATAATTTTTCTCCTAAACATACTCGTTCCAAAAAATTATTTTTGAAATTATTTAATCCATATCGAAAACTAATTTTTTGGAAATCTAAACATTTTAACACATTCTAAAACCTCCTCGGTGTGATTTTTAATTTTAAAGTTTTAAAAAAATAAAATCAGTTTTTAGTTTTAAATTTTTAGTTTATGTTTTTTATTTAGATTTAAAAAGCTACGATTATTCTTATAATTTTTCTTTAAATATTTCTTGACAACAAATTTTCACAAATCATGGTTTTTTACGTTCTTATTAAGCAAAAATTACATAAACAATAGTGATAAAAAATAAAATTAATTTTAAAATAATCATTACAACAACAACAATATTTATTTTCATAGTAATAATAATTTAAATGATAACAATAATTTTAGTAATAATAATAAATTTAATAATAATAATAATTTTAATAATAACAATAATAATAATAATAATAATAATAATAATAATAATAATAATAATAATAATAATAATAATAATAATAATAAAATAATAATAAAATAAAAAATAATAATATACAATTAATAATAATATAAATAATAATAATAATAATAATAATAATAGATATTTTTATAATAATGATGATTTTCTTAATAATAACAAGCGTGGTCTTGACCAATGTCACTGTGTTAGAGACGTAGTTTTACAACTCAAAACAAAAACAAAATATCAATTGTCATAATTTTAACATAAGGTTTAAAACCGTTATGAAAATGCATAATTTCGAAACTATTTGTTCTTGTACACGTTTTGTATAAAAAAAATTGAAAATTAAAAATTAGAAACTCAGCACTACCCGAAACTGGGACTAAATATTTTATAATTTAATTTAGAATTTAAGATTTATGATTTTAGGGTTTAGGATTTTTGCAGCATATGAGTGTGAATTCAGGTTATATAACAAAATCATCAAGTTAAATAAAACAATCTTATCAACTCTAAACAGGGAAATAGTCTCCAATCCTAGCATACCAGTATCACTGTCTCAATATTAATCAACAACTAAGCAGCATAAAGCCCAAGGTTTAATGATTCAGTAACTAATACCTCTCAATTAGTGATGTTGATGACAAACGCAGGCTTCTTTTCCTCCATGTATTTCTCTCTTTTACCAAAAGGTTTGGTTGGTTGATTAACCCAGATCATTCTCTATTAAGTTGAACCAGCGTGGGATTTTGAAGAGCCATGTCTTGTCAATTAGTGAAGGAACCAATGGGAATGTGACTCCTAGCATGATGGTAGAGCAATGTTGCTTGTTCATAATTCGTGACTTAGATGATTAATTTCTGGAACTTTTGAATTTAGTATCGTGTGTGGGACATGAATTCATTCTCACAGTACAGGCTTCCATTTTTTTTTCTTTTTCAAAGTGTTGAAATTTTAACACATCCCGAAACATTTACTAATTGCTAAAAATAAAATTTAAAATGTACTTAATATATTTTGGAAATTAAATTCTGCATAGATATTTTTTTTTTAAGTTAAAAAACACGAAAGGAAAAGTATAAAAGTCAAAAAGGTTGCAAAAACAATCCCAAATTTATATGTCTAAAGCCGTTTTGGCCCAATCCAATCTAGTCTAAAAATTTATTAGTTTGACATGGGCTGACTATTGGTGATGAGTTGGATCAACTCACTTTCTGAGATTTGAAAAATGAAAAAATAAAAAATAAAAAATAAAAAGTTAATTAATATGTTGAATGATATGCCTTTATGTATGTTAATGTGATGATACGATGAAGTCTTACATTATTTTGTAAAGAACCTTTAAATTCCTTTTCATAATATTGAACTCATTTATTTTTATTTTTATGTGATAAGTGTTTGGTGAGAGATCGCAAGGTGGTGGAGTATTCTTTCAATTATGGTGGATGATGGTAGCTTTGGTGGTGATGATCACCTGTATGCACTCTGGCTATCGGTAGCTTTAGCGGTGGTGATCACCTGCATGTACTCTGGTTATCTATTAGGGGGTCTAAGAGATGAGTACGAAAAAGTAGTGAGAGTGAATCATGTGCTGTAAATGAGTGTGGAACAAATTTACACAATGGGGCTTAAGTGACATGTGTGTCTTCATGCGTGCATCATAATATGTCATTTCCAGAGGAGGTGCTTGAGCAGATATCTAGCCAGGATGAGAATTTTATCGATATGTCTAATTGGGATGTTTGTTTGGTATCATGGCAAGACAATCATCCCCATCTTAACATGCTAGTGGATGTGTACCTCGGAAACCCTCAAAACAATAGGTTTCATCAAATTGTGACTTATGAATATATTATCTATCAAATGATTATATTTAATATATTAATTTTAAAGTACAACAATGTTATTATTAGTTATTAGAACAGTATAATGTGTTAGAAAATTTATTTACATAAATATTATATTTATATTAAAAATTAATACTATATTATTCTTATGGTTAAAAAACAATTGTTAATTTGGGTTCGCTTAGTCCATTCAATGACTGGTCCATGATAGTGTAAATTTTAGTGTGCTTGACGTAATTCTTTTTTTTATTTAAAAGTTATTTATAAATTAAAGTCATAAAAAAGTATTTGTTAGTTTTCATTTTTTTAAATTTATTAAAAATTTCTTTTAAATTAAAAGTTATTTGTTAAAAAAATTTACAAATTTTAATTTTATTTAAAATTACTTTGATTAGTACCAAGAATGAACTTTTCATCCAAAATAATTTTTAATGTCAGGAATGAAAATATTACTTTGATTAGGGGTGAGCAAAGGCCAAGTTGGGTGAGTTTATCTTGTTTACCCGACCTAAAATCTTGACCGAATCATTTATTTAACTAGAACCTAACCCAATCAAGATAAAAAAAATATGAGAAAAGATCGAGTCAACCCACTTCCTTAACATAATGTATTAATCTTAATATTTTATATAATTCAATCGTAAAATAAAAGAACTATAACACTTAAATAAAATATATTTTAAAGTAAATAATATTATTATAACTATAATAATATTTTATACAAAATAATATTTATTAAATAAAAATATTTATTATTAATACATAGTTTGAGCTGGGTTGATTCGAAGCATAATTTAAGTTCATCCTTAAAATATACCAGGTCTAATTTTAAAACCTGAACTTCGGGCTAGGCCAGGTTAGCGGGCCGGGTTGGGTGTTGCTCACTCCTAACTTTGATTAATAGTAGGAATGACTTGTAAAAAATATAAAAAAAAAAATAGTTCTACAACCATGGTTGAAAATATGATAATGTTATCCAAACTTTTTTATTTATTTAAAAAATTAACTAATTTTTGTCTAGAACTGCAAGTTTATTAAACAATAAATATTTCTCTCCCAAAATAATTTTTCTATATTCAAATCTAAGTTCAAATCACTTATATCTTAGTTAAGAAATACAAATAATTATCATTTGTGTCAAACAATATTATCCACATTTTGACGTCAGGGAAAAGGTAATATGTGAATTGAAGGATGTAATCTATAATAAACCACTGAAAAGCTCATACAAAAAGTTACTTAAAGGTGTTTTTTTTTTTTTTGAAATTTTCATTAGTATAAATAAGTTTTCTTTTTTTTTAAAGGGCTTTTATAAAAAAAAATTATTGGACTTATTTTTTTTTATAAAAAAAGTCTTCAAAAATTTGTGTCAAACACTGCTTGAACTAATTTAATTGTTGTTCGGTAATTGTTTACCCTAACTTATTTATTTATGGCATACGAATCAAAAAGATTGGCTGATGGACCCATATTTTTATAATTCATTTCCTATTTCTTAACTAGATAAATTGTATGATATTAACTTTTAATTAATTATGTATGTATATAATATTTATGTAAAATAATCAATTTTTCTAAAATACTATTTTAATGATTAATTTTAATAACATTGTTATACTCATACTTTCAAATTAATACATTAAATATAATTAATAAGAAATACATCCATAAATCATAATTTGATGAAATCTCCAAAAAAATAAAAAAACATGAGTTCAAAAAAAAAAATCCGTAGCTAGAGTTTTTTTTTTTATGACTAATGTATAAATGAAATGAGTTATTTGTGGACTATTCAGATTCAACTCATTAAATGCTTCATCAATCTTGTTTGTTTAATTAAATAAATAAACTTAAGCTTGACATTATGTTTAATTGTTTAAATGAGAAGTCCAAGTTTTACCAGTTTAATATTAATGGTTCGTGAATAATTCATTTATTTAAATTGATGGAGATTTTAGAAGTCTTTGTTATTTGTATATTTATTATGAAAATATGTAAAATTTTGTTGGAAATATTAGTTATATATTTGTTTATTTAAAATTTTATTTTTTGAATTATAAAAATATAATAGTTTAGAATGTTTGAATTCTACGTGCTATATGTTGAACACATATTTCTATTTTTTAGATTACTATCTAGTATTAAAATGTTTATTAAATACTAAATTTAAGTTAAAATAATTTAAGAAAATTGTTTGATAAAACTAAAAATATTAAATTATAAATAAACTAAACAAGTCACCTCAAACTTTATTTCTTTTAAATAGGCTAAACTCAAACTTTCAATTAGGTCCGTTTAAATAAATAAGTCAAGTTTGAGCAACCTATTTTTCACACGCCAAGCCTAAATTAACTCATTTATACTTATAATTATGACATGCAATTATTTTAAATATTGGGCCAGTGTGTTGGTCTAATCCACCATAGTCTACCTTATGCTAGGCTAATAAATTTTTGGATTAGACTGAATTTGGCTAAATTGATTCTAGCTCTAAATTTTATTAACTCAACTTATGTTTTATGTTGAGTAACCTTTTAAGAAATAATAAGTGATTTTGTTTTAGATGGTTCATTGACCAACCTATTTGGTCTACAACTCGTAAAATGGTTAGGTTAAGTTAGAAAGTTACTATAGGTTAGTTTGGATAATTTTTTTTTTCAAACACTTATAGGGGAATGTCGTGACCTAAATCGCGAGGGGGAAAATTGTGGATTTGAATTTAAAATGCTTGAAGCCGGATCCTTCGTAGAGGAGGAATTGACTATACAGAGCCGGAACCGACTCGACCAATGCAGGAGGATGACCAAGACCGATTTGGCTCTGATAGAGTTGCCACTGACATTTTTATGGGAAATGCCGAGAACCAGGAATGGATAAGACAGGTCGTGAATTAGAGTCTAGGTAAGGAGTCAGTTACGCATGGGGATCACATGGTACCCCCACACGTCTATCATCTAATAGCTACCCAAATTGGTTGCATGAACTAAAAAGACCTTTACGTTATGTTCTATGCTCTTTTAACAAATGAGTCAAACTTACAATGAAAGTGTGTATACAAATTTTTTGGATTTTTGGGATGAATAACTTGACAAGAGTGTGCCTCTTGCTCCTACGTACCTCTTTTTTGTCAGAGGAATCAAAGTTCACGTAGTTCTGGACACATGGTTAGGTGAAAGGGGTGGACTGTTCCTTAGGCATCCATAGACCAATTGATAATGGACTTTCCACTAGTGTCCAAAGGCGTTAGGGGAGAATGTAATTGGATAGCCCCAAGATAAGTGCTAAGATGTCTAAGGATGAATGTTGGGATGGAGCCGAGACCGACTCGGCCTAAGGCGCTGAGACCGATTCAACCGACCGACTCCTAGAAGGTGGTAGAGATAGAGTCGGCTGGGCAAAGTGTCTATTTAGTGTTTTTGTGATATATGTGATATTAAGGTTGGAGTTATGTAGTGCTTGGGTACTCGGAGCCAAGATCGGTTTGGATCTGCCTGAATGGAGAAGTGTGTTGGTGCAAATATAATGGTTCCTAAAGGAGGACCAAGACTGACTCTGTTTGGTTGGGTGTCCACTAGATATTGGCTAGTGTATATGTGTTTGATGCTTGGTGTGACAAGTTTGGTAGGTCATTAAGTGAATCGCAGTTTAGCTATTCTATGTTGGCCTAGGAAGGGGAATGTATGTTGAGTATCGGAGACTAACTTGGAGTTGATGACCTTTGCCCTACGTTCATAGATGATTTTCCTCAAGCTACGCTTTGGACGCTCTTGAGTCTTAGGGGTTGCTCTCAGCTTCTAGGTTCTATGCTTTGGGAAAATATTACTCTTTTCTCTCCTTTCCCCTTTAGACCTAAAACTTCTGACCCCTTTCTCTTCGTGCTTGGGCCTTTTATAGAACATGCCTAAGGTCACCATTACATCAGATTTAGCCACGTGGACTGAGCCTAGCCCTTTGGTTCTTGTTGTTAATCTTACCAATCCCTAAGTTACGTGCTTCGAATTGTGTGTTAGGTTGTGGCACGTTCTCAAATCGTGGCACGTTCTCGTCTTGGATCCCACTCCTTTGTCCCCCTCATTCCCCTTTTGGTTGCTTCAAGACCGATAACGACTTAGGGATAGATGACCTGCACGAGATCCTTGCCTCCTGGTGTTGACCTGGCTTAATCCGCGGGTCCCATAGTGTGAGGTGTGTGAGTTTTTGTCCCCTCTTGCTTAGTTGGACCCATGTCCTTATCTCCTCTAGCTGACCTGGCTGGATCAGAGGGTTTCATGCGCAGATTTTCGGTCCCCTCTTCTTACGTGGATCAAATTGGGGTCTCACAGCTTCCTTTTTGCAGGCTAGATGAAAATAGGGTACTACAGTTGCCCCATCTTTATTTGTGTTCAGTCAGAAAAGATGGTTTGCATCTTTCTCAATGAACATAAATAAAGAACTTGGTCATGGTGGATGAATGGATCTTGGACGGGCTAAAAAAATGAGGGTTCATGGCCTGGAGTCGAAAGGATAGTCTTGACACAGATTCAGATATGTATCGGCATGGAACCGACTTTGAAGATGTCAGCTCATGTCAAAATGATCCTGGCAGGACCAAAAAAGAATGAAATTAGATCATGTCGAAATAAGCCTAGCCAGAGCCAAAACAAATGAAATTAGCTCATGTCGAAATGAGCCTGGCCGGAGCTGAAACAAATGAAATTAGCTCATGTCAAAATGAGCCTGGATGGAACCGAAACAAATGAAATTAGCTCATGTCGAAATGAGCCTGGCCGGAGCTGAAACAAATGAAATTAGCTCATGTTGAAATGAGCCTAGCTGAAGTCGAAAAAGAATGAAATTAGCTCATGTCGAAATGAGCCTGGTCGGAGTTGAAACAAATGAAATTAGCTCATGTCGAAATGAGCCTGGCTGGAGCTGAAACAAATGAAATTAGCTCATGTCGAATTGAGCCTGGCCGGAGCTAAAACAAATGAAATTAGCTCATATCGAAATGAGCTTGGCTGGAGTCGAAACAAATGAAATTAGCTCATGTCGAAATGAGCATGGCCAGAGTTGAAACAAATGAAATTAGCAAAATGAGCCTGGCTAGAGCCGAAACAAATGAAATTAGCTCATGCTGAAATGAGCCTGGCTGGAGCCGAAACAAATGAAATTAGCTCATGTCGAAATGAGTTTGGCCAGAGCCGAAACTAGGACCAGTGGACTTTCTTTTAAGTGTCAAGAGATCCTTTAGACGGAATGAACTATCCTTTGGATGTTCACAAAGATTGATGGACTATCCATTAGGTGTCCAACAAGATTGATAGGAAAGGACAATCCATTAAGCGTCCAAGGAGATTTAAAAGGGAAGGACTATCCATTCGGTGTCCAAGGAATTGATAAGAGAATTGGACTATCCATTTGGCATCCAAAAGTATTTAGAGAGGGTGGACTATCCATTCAACGTCTAAGGAGATTTAAAGAAAGGATTATCCATTTGGCGTCCAAGGGCTTATCAGATCAAAGGACTATCCATTAGGCATCCAAAAGATCCTTAGATGTGGTGGACTATCCATTAGGCGTCCAAAAAAATTTAAAGAGAGGACTATCCATTCGGCATCCAAAAGTCTTTGGATAGAATTGATTAGATTAGATTGGATTTATTTCAAAGATTGGATTGATTTTGACATAGAGCTGGTTTGGATAACTGAATCGAATGGAAAGAGGTCAATGCGAGGTCGAAACAAGGAGTCGAATGGATGATGCGGTGTTACGATGGAAGACTCGACACAGATATGGATTTTAGGTGTTAATACTGGAAATAACATGGAATTGATTGGTGACATGGCATTGAATAGAGGATTTGGCACAGAGCTAGATTTGTAGTGTTAATGTTGGAAGAGACATGGAGTCAATCAATGATGTGACATTAAAAGAGGACTCGGCACAGAGCCAAATTCAATGTTAATGCTGGAAGCGACGTAGAGTCGGTTGGTGATGTGGCATTGAATAGAGGACTTGGCACGAAGCTGGTTTGAAATTCTCAACATGGAGTTAGTTGGTAGTCTCGGCATGGAGCCGGTTGGAAAAATCTCAGCACGGAGCTGGTTGGTAGTCTCGGTACGGAGTTGGTTTGAAAATCTCAGCATAGAGCTAGCCAAAAGTCTCGACACAGAGCCAGTTGGAAAATCTCAGCACGGAGTTGGATAGAAGATCTCAGCATAGTGTTAGTTTGAAAAATATTGGCCCAAAGCCGGCTACTTGGACTCGGCATAGAGTCAATTTGACTGATCTCGACGCGGAGCTTATTTGGAAGTCTTTGGTCTAGCGCCAGATTGAAAGGTTTCGACCTAAAGCCAAATACTGGGACTCAACCTTGAGCTTGTTGGAAAGCCTTAGATTTTTGAAAAATCAAAGGTCAGGTTTGATGGGATACGCCCTTTTCTGCTTTTCAGGTGTGACTCCTCGATTTTTGGGTTAGAATGATGACTATACATACCATTATTGCGCCGCCTTAGGTTTTCGTGCTCCCTTGAGTGTCCCTAGGTTTCCCAAGCATCACAGATATGCTTGGGCCAACATGTTGGGCCTTCATAGCTGGGGCCCGATCTTTGTTTATAAATAAAGGGCGCCAAACCCTCTTTCCGTTCTTTATCTCTCTTGTGCTTCTTGCTTCCTTTGCCTTTAGACTCTTCGCTTTCTTTAAGTCCTTTCCCTTTTCGAGCTTCTTCCTTTCTTCATCCAAACATGTCAGGCCCTCAAGGTTCCGGTGTTGAGAGTAAGTCTTGACCTATCCCTTTGTCTTCTTCAAAATTAGAGGCTCTGGCAGTCATGCTAGAGTCTGTTGTGGTGGTCGAAGGGACCTCTTCTTGGCCCTCTACCCCTATCGTTTCCTCACCTCAACATGCTGGGAAATGCTATGAATGGGTCAGCAAAGAGGTTCTATCATATCGCTCGGACGTTCTTCAGTCTAACGTGAACCTCATAATGGTGGAAGGTGGTTGGGTGCGGAAACCCTACATGGGGAGGTTTGATTTGGTGCACTACTTACCCTCAGAGCAAGTGTGCCATGCTGCTTAAGAAGGCGAAGGTGACTTTATTTACATGTACGAAATAGCCTTTAAGGACTTGGGTGTGTCTCTCCCTTTTGACTACGTTGCGACTGACGTCCTTAGAACCTTAGGGGTGGCTCCCTCACAACTTCACCCCAATAGTTGGGCTGCCATGTAGGCTTTTCGAGTAATCTGCCAGGCGCTCGCTTTGATTCCTTCAGCCTCTTTGTTTCTCAGCCACTAAACCACTAGAGTTGGCCAAAGCGCAGACTGGGTCTCCTTGCCCCACTCCCCAAAAGAAGCTTATTCAATGTTTACGCAACCTCTTTCAAGAGTTTCAAAAACCTTTTTGTTAAGGTTCACACTCTACATGGGGCTTCCTTTGCCTTGGACTCTAAACCCTTTCCATTATACTAGAGGTTGCCCTCCAAGTTTAAGGGGTTGTCCAAGGGGCAACTTACCTCAAAGGACCAGGACAATCTTCATCTTCTGGAAGAGCTGCTGTAGGGGATAAGTTGTTTGGAGTTGGTGGCAATATCTTTCACCTCCCAACCCCTTCAAAATTTAAAGGGTGAATTCTCCTTTATTTGATTGGTGTCTAACTTGGCCCTGTGTCGATTTTTTGACTGGTTTTTGTTTATTTGTTTTTGCATATTTACTTAAGAGGAAAGGTTTTGACATGGTGGCCTTAATAAAGAAAGAAATTCAGGCTTCCAAGGATAGGGTCTCCTCTCTAGCACCTACCTCTCAAGATGCTTCCTGCTCGAAGGATGTTGCCGTGGTGCTGGTTGGGAAGGTGGCCTTTAAAGAGGCGGATGCCGAGAAGGTGCTGGCTCGCCCTTCCCAAGCTGACCCTCCTCTTAGGGTAAAGAGGAAGGCTCCCACTACCGCTGAGGAGGGAGCCTCTCAAAAGAAGGGTAAAACCATTGCCCAATCTCTACCGAAGCAAGTCCCAGCCTCTTCCCTTTCGTCCAAAGTGGGGCCTAAGGTTACCATCACTTCAGGGCCACATTCTCAAGTGCCCTAGCTACCCCCTGGTGGGTTGCCCTGTTTCGTAGCTCCTTCAACTACTGACTCCTTATGGGGCCCCGGTTTGAATATTCAAGCCCTGCTATCGCGACCTAGCTCGCGACTGCGTTGGCGATGGCTGGTAGGAAGGTACTCGAGTCCCTCGAAGGAGAAATGGGGGTGGAGGAGTCGCCACTGGCATTTTTATGGAAAATGCCAAGAAACTTTTGGGATGGATAAGGCAAGTCTTGGACAATAGCATGGGTCCGAGAGTCGGTTGCGCGTGGGAATGACATATTCCCACATGTCTGCTGAAAGAAAGTTACCCTAACTAAATGCATGGATCTTGACATCGACTCTTTTCTATGATTCCTTATTTTCGGTGCTTGGTGGGTGATGGACATTTTTGTTTTTTGTGAGTGGAATAACTTGACAAGAGTTACCTCTTGCTCCTACGTATCTCTCGAATAATGGAAAATTCAAACTTTACGTAGTTCTGGGCCAGAGGCTTGGAGTGTGTTTTAGTGGGGGGAAATGGACTATCCACTAGTGCCCAATAGTGATTTAGAGAAGGATGGGATGTCCATTAGCACCCAAAACTGGGTAGACAAACTGGTGGTTGAACATAAGTGAGCTTTCCTTTGGCGCCAGCCTATGATTGCTTTAAGTGTGGGTCACCCGTGGGTGCCCAAGGGTAATTGGATGGAGGTAATTGGATGCTTGGGGAGAGTCAAACTATTCTGACCTCGCCCAAGTATAGTTTGTAGATTATCAAAGTCGGGGAGGTGCAAGGCCACCTTTGATTAGGTGAAGTTTATGGATGCGTATTTACAGGGTATGAAGAGGGCTTTGAGATCACATCAGGTAGGTCATGGGCGACCAAGTGTCGGCAAAGTCCGAGAACTTCCTTGTTCAGTAAGTGTCAGCCTACGATGGGCGTGATCATGTTAGCAGGGTGAGTGACACGACCTAAATCGCACCGGGGCGTTTTAGAAAATATAATCTATTCAGAGGAAACAATGCTTTATTTGTTTGAAATGGGAAACTGAATCTGTCTTCAGGAAGGAACCGACTATACTGAGTCGGTATCGGCTCAACCAATCTGGGAGGACTGATCAAACCTGATCCGACTCTGATAGGAGTCGCCATTGACGTTTCAAAGGTACGTCAAAAATCGGGAGTGGACAAGGCAAGTCTGCAAAATGCAGAGTCTGGGTAAGGAGTTAATTATGTGTGCGAATGATGTGTCATCCCACCCATCTACCATCTGGTAGTTACCCTATGAATTACATGAGCTAAAATAACCTTTACTTTTGTTGCCTTTCGTGGATTGGCCTAATGTACTATGACGACGTGTGTATAGAGTTTGGGGTGTTTGTAATGCATAACTTGACAAGAGTGTACCTCTTGCTCCTACGTACCTCTCCTAGCTCAGAAGAATTAAAGTTCACATAGTTCTAGATGAATGCAGAGACGGACTATCCATTAGGTGTCCTGACTCGAAATGGCTTTAATGCAGGTGGTCTTCTCGTTAGGCGTCTAGACTCGTAAGATCTTAATACATGCGAACTTCCCAATTAGGCATCCGTGGGACTTGGAGGTATAGGGTCTGAACTATCCATTAGGCGTTCAGCTCCTGACTTGTTCTCGAACCGAAGTATGGACTATCCATTAGGCGTCCTGACTTCGAAATGACTCTAGACTAAGTGTTTGAATGAATATGCATGCTAGGCTGGGACTAAGACCAACTCAACGCCGGATTCAAAGACCGACTTGGAGTTGGATGAAATGTATTACAAAATGATATACAAAGAGGAATCAAGACCGACTTGGTTCCAGACCAATGCGGACTACATGTTTACGATCTGGTTTGCTACTTTGAATGAACGATATGAGAGTGTGTTTCATATGGCATGGTTACTTGGGTGATAGCTTGGGCAAGGTACTTACTTGGTATCCAGAGGTGCTACTAGTACTTTCGCTTTCAGCTGGAACTCCTCAACAATGCGTTTCCTTAGTGACTCAGTAATGCATGTTCTTGGCAAAGCAATTCTTCACCAATTTTACCTCGAGCTTCCCTTCCAAATTCTTGGCCATGAGTTCTTCTCATTGGGGCCTTTTATAGTGTTCGGAGGATGACGAGGGCCCCTTCCAAATCTCGCCACGTGGAACTACCCTGGCCTTCTAATTCAAGTTGTTAGCCCTGGCCATCCCCAGGTGATATTCGTTGGGTCCTGTGCCTAATCGTGGCATGTTCTTCCTAGAATCGTGGCATGTTCTTTGGGTAGTGGCTGACCTGGCAAATTCTGTTTCACTTGGGCTGTTGTGATTGGCAAGGATCTCCACATCACTGAAGTCGGTGGGGTCTTTGTCCCCTTGACGTGGCCTCATCGAGGACTCTTCTCGGCTCTTAATGGATCTGACGGCTCAGGGACTCTTGGATCTTGTGAGGTGGTGTCCCCTTTGCTTAGGTGGTTGATTGCGCTTGACTTTCTACTGACCTAGCCGACTCCTTCAGCACTGAGCTGGGGCTCTTGAACTTCTTTCTGGCTTCGTCTGGTTAATTAGGCCGTGTTTGGTGCCATATTTGTTTTCAAGCCGTTTTGGGTCTTCCCTTGCTAGGGGGCTACTCTGGGCCTTCTTTTGAAGCGAGCTGATTTGGCTCATCCTCTTTTGTTGGGTCAGGTCCGGGTCTTCTTCATTTGTTGGGCCGAAGCTAGGCCCATTCATCTTGGGCGGACATATTTGGGGTCCTATAGTGAACATGTTTAACTGGGGTTCGACGAGTGCATGTTTGATAGAAAAAGAATTAGAACTAGGCTAGAGAGTGATGATTCTCAGCCCTACATGGTCTTAGCTACTTGGATAATTAAGCTTGAATTCTAATTTTGAACCAAGGTTGGTTGTTAAGTCATCTTGTGATGAGTCAAGCCCTTCATAGGAGATGCATATGTACTTGCATGCATTTATTTAAAGATTCTCAATCTTGCTTACCTAGTATCCAATGGTAATCCTTCAAATGAATCTTAGCTCTACTTTTCTTCTTTCGTCGGGTGTTTTGTTTGGGTTACTTCTTTCTGGTTGTAATTCTTCCTGGTTGGTTTCTCTTCTTATGCCAACTAGACTTTCTTTCAAGAGTATTGAAGATCCCCTCTCTTTTTAGAGAACTCTTTTCTTTAGGACACTCACCCTTTTTCTTGGAAAAACTTTCTCTGTAAAGGTGTCCTCTCTTTTTTGAATCTTTTCTTATGAACTTCTTAGTGCGAGGTTTTCTCCAATCTTCAATTTTTTTTTCAGTCATCCAAAAGGTCCCCTTCCCTCTTCAATAGGGGCCTTTTTATAGGCTTGCATGAGGTGCCCTATATCTTCCTGAGGATCTTTGTTATTAATGCAGTGACTCTTCCCTAAGCATATTCAATGCTCTGGTGCACTAAGAAGGGATTTCCCATTTAATGCGACGAATTCACCATTAATGGGGTGGTGATCATTTTTTCCTTTTGTGGCGCGCATGCTTCTCACATTCTCCACTTTCCCCCGAAATAAAGGCCCAGGTGAAAGCACACAGATCCCCATGTTGGTCACTTCTACTCAAGTTGCATGGAAGGGAACATAGTGACATACTTCCTTTTGTCATTCATCTGCTATTGTCTGCTCCATTAACTTACTTTTGGCAAATTCTTAATCCTCCACCCTTGACTTCCTGCTCTTCCCCGTGATCTTGATTTTATTCCTTTTGTCCTTGTTTTCTTTGCGTCCTGGGCTTCATCATGGCAATTGCATAAAACATCCAACAACAAGCGGCCCAATTGTTTTTGGATTTGGATCGAGTGCCATTCCGCCCCTAGTGGTATTTCGGGATTGGGCTTTTGAAACCAAAGCCCGAATTATATCACATGATGGATTGCAGAAGACTATCACCATTGGGCCCTTACCGTCTTGATTCAGATGTAATAACAATATTTTTGGATGAATTGGCCCAATGATTCCGTCTCCTATGACTGGGCCTCTACTGTTGAGACCTCTAATCACACTTGCTCCCTTCAAATTTCATATCTCAGCATGACCAGGGTCTTGCTTTCTACAGGAGCAGGCAGCTCCCTCGACATGATGGCGGCTTATTGTGTTCACACATTGGCCAATGTCGATGTCCTAAGGACCCTCGTGAATAAATCTGAGCAGCTTGTGTTGAAGGAGTCGATCTTGCGGGCTGGAGTGTGAATGACTCTAGCAAAAGAATATGGGGTTGAGGGTTGAGAATCAGAAGTTAAATACTGATGTTGAAGTGATAAAGGTCGAAAATGAGAAGCTGAAGGCAAACTCTACCTCCTCCAAATCTGAAGCTGTTGCTTCTAAGGCAAAGGTCGTTGCATTTGACCTCGAGATAACCAAGTTGAAAATTGTAAGGGATTCTTTGACCAAAAACCTAGATTCAGCCCGTGCCAGGAATAGAGAGATGGAGGCCACCTCTACTTTTGATAAGACGACTCTACAATCTGCCAAGGATGAGTTGGGAAAGGCTATTGAGAAGATCAACACTTTGGGAACCGAAGTGCAATCTCTCACTACCAGACTCAACATCATTGAAGGAGCCATCATGGAGCAACACCAAGATGGTTTCGACAAGGCCCTTTGGCAAATTGCATTATTGGCCACTGACTTTGACCTCAACCCTTATTCTATGACAAAAGAAGTCGTGGATGGGAAGCTTGTATCCCTCCTCGACTCTCCCCTAAATAAATTTGTATTTGTATGTTAATTAATAAAATGGATTTTCTTCATTCTCTATTGCCCTTTTTTTTGTTTTCTTTACATTACTAGCCTTATTTACACTTACGTAGGCCACCTAACCAAGTTAGCCACCTTAAAATGTTAAAATTTAACAAGGAATCAACAAAATCTGGAGTCGGAGTCCTTAACCAAGTTTAGAAGGGGAATGGCACGGAGCCACAATGAACTAACTTAAATCAGGATTTAAATGGAAAAGGTTGGCCTGGAGTCATGAATGACTAAGCTAGAAGAGACGACTCAAGGTTGAAATGAAAAATGTGGCATGGAGCCGGAACCCAAATTGAATATCTCGAAGGAAAACTGACTTGGGATCAAAATGACTAAGTCAGCATGGTGCTAAAGTGACTAAGACAGAATGACAAGGGTTTGGCATTGGGCCACACAAATGCCTAAGTTTGGCTTTGACTGCCTAACTTAAAGACAAACGACTCGTGGTCGGCATGAGGGTGTTGGCATGGGGCCAAAAGGACCCAGTTAGAGTTAGAATGACTAACTTAAGACAAACCAACTCGGGGTTGAAATGGGAAGTGTTGGCATGGAGCCAGAATGACTAATTTAGACATAGCCGACTGGGATCTCGACACGGAGTTGGCAAAGAAACATGACACAGAGTCGGTATGAAGACTCGGCATAGAGTCTACATGGAGACCCATCACGAAGTCGGCCAAGAACCCAATACAGAGTTGGCAAGGATCTTAACATAGAGTTGGTATAGACCTTGACACAGCGTTGGAATGTGAGAATTGATACTAGCCTTAAGGAATGACGTGCATGCATGTTGTATGTATGCATTCATGTATGCATGTATGCAAAGCTAATTGAGGTTTATTGTATGGACGATAGGCATTGGGGTGCGTGGATTGTCGGATGCATGAGTGCTTGGAATACGTGAATTTTTTATCTCTTGCCGGATGCATGGATGTTTGAGGGAGATTGTGGAGTGCTTAGATGTTCGACGTGAATTGCTCAATGCATGGGGGTTTTAATGGAGATTGTTTGTTTTTTTGATATGGGTTGTCGGATGTATGGGTGTTTGACGTAAATGGTTGAATGCATGGCTGTATGGACGTATGGCGGTTTGCCATGGATGGCTGGATGCATGGATGCATTGATGTATGGTTGGAGGTTTGGCATGGATTGGCATGGATTGCTAGGTGTATGCAAGGGTATGGACTGTATGGAATGGAGGGGTTGCAGGGTGTGAGTGCTTCACAAGGGTAAGTCCTTATTTCCCTACAGTTTGCTATCCTAAGACCCATGGTGGTGGTAGTTGGGTTTCTTCCATTTTAGTCTTGGCGTGTAGGATGCTATTGCCGTTGTGTTACCTTGTCATTGCCTTTATTTTGAGACCAGTTGGAGACTCTCTTCTGGATGATTTTAACACTTTTCATTTTAGTTGTAATGCTTCTCTTTGAATTCTCCATTTTTGGAAGGATTATGGAGAGGAGATGAAGGGTGTTTTTGCTATGAAGGAATTTATGTGGGGTGAATGGATCCGGATAATACTATGTTCTCATGTATTTATTTTGAAAAGTCCATCAATCAACCTTTGAGGATAAGTTGGATATTTCTATGACTGGATTGTTGCCTTTAGTTGGCTATCTATACTCCCCACTGTTGGTGTTTCGTGGCTTGCCCTCAGTATTATAGTTTTTCCTAGACTATCCTTTTCGGGTTTTCAGTCTTAGTGAACCTTTTTTTTTATTATTTGAACTCTAACTTTTGCCTAGGTTGTTATTTTGAGATGTCAACCCAACGAGTCACTTTTTATTACGACTCTAACTTTTGCCTAGACTGTTTCTTTTGATCATTTGGTCTAGCGAGTCACTTTTTTTTTACTCTAACTTTTGCTTGAATCGTTTCCTTTGAGCTTTTGGTCTAGCGAGTCACATTTTTCTTCTCTCTTTTTTTTTCTTGGGGACTTTGAGCCAATTGGGAGCTCTTTCTCTCTTAAGCGTAATATCATTTGATGAGATAGATCCTTTTCTTTTCTTTTATGGAAGAAGATGCTGGTAGTGGTAGTGCATGTGGATATAAGGACAAGATATGGATTCACGTTATAGACTCAAATTGTCGAGAGTCTTTCAGATGCTTGAGGTTATAGATTATCCTTATTATCCTTTGCCGGCTTGATTGATGGAATGATCAAAATTTAAACAGAGATATAACATTAGTGATAGATATATATTTTTTGGTTAGCGTTTGTGACTTGGTGGAAACAAAAGAGGCTATGGAGAAATGAAATGTATTTATTTGATTACTTGGAAAAGCGTTACAATTAACTTGAAAAGTACTAAAAAACAAAGTAGGAAGGCCTTTCAAATTGGGCTTCACAGTCTTTTGATTTTCCTTTTTTGATTTTTTTTATCTTTTTTTTGGCCGAGTCCAAATCGGCTCATGGAGTCGACAAATGGAGGCTCGATGTCACAGTCAAGTTCATCTCCTCCTCATCTTTTGCATTGGGGGACTTGTTTGCACGGATTTCGGGTTGGTTTGTCAGAAGAACCAGTAATCTTGCGTCAATAAAGTCTTGTACCTTGTGTTTCAATTAACAACACTTTTCAGTAGTATGTCCTAGGGCCCCCATGGTATTCGCATCTGGCCCTTAGGTCATAGCTTTTGGAATAGGGGGATTGAATAGGCTTCAAAGGGATTGTGGTTAAAAGGGCACGTCGAAGTAAGTGCGGCAAGAGTTCAATATACGACATTGGTAAAGGTGTCAGAACCTTGGGGTTCTTCCTTTACTGCGGAGTGTCGCACTGCATGGTTGGGGTGGGCATGGCCAGAGGTGGGGGTAATGGTGTTTGATGTTAGGTTTGGCAGGGGTTTTGATGCCACCTCTAGTTTGGTGGTTTTGTGGTTGTGTGGCGGGAAGTGGTTTAAGGTTGTCCTGATGCCCCCTAGACTTGCATCAACTTCAACATTTCTAGGATTTGACCCATCTGTGCTTTTAACTATCCAACGTTGTTTTGTAACACCTCCTACCGCTCTGTTAAGTCCTTGATAACTGCCTCCATCCACTTTATCTTGGAAAGTGCTCTGTAGAGCTTTTTTAGAACTTGATCCCTGCCCTTTTTATTGGTCTTGGTGGGTTGGAGTTGAAAGGAAGGTAACGATGATTGAATGCAAACATGATGAATGTGGAATGTGATGTATGCTGTTCTTTTTTTTACTAAATTTTTTTGGACTTATTCTGCATTCCTAACTAGACAAGGTTAGAACCAAATTGACAAATGGTGTTGGGCCAACTTTAGAGGTGACATGGGGGTAGAACAAATTTTGGGGTAATGGTACAGAACCATGGTTAAATGGGGAAACAACACGAAGTTGGATTGGAGATGACATAGCTAGATGGGGTCGAATTTAATTATAATCGGCACGGGGACCGAGACAAAATTGAATCAAAAGGACAGCATGGAGTTGGACTTGAATTGGAGCTCGTACAGGAGCCTGGACAAAAGTGAATAAAAAGGAAGGCGTAGAGCCAGACTCGAATTAGAATCGACATAGAGATTGGGACAAAATTGAACAAAAAAAGGACGAGACGAAGTCGAATTCGAATTGGAATTGGCTTAGGGGTCGAGACAAAAATGATTAAAAAGAATGGCATGGAACTGAACTCGAATTGGAATCGACACAGACACCAGGACAAAATTGAATAAAAAAAAGATGGCACGGAGCCGGATTCGAATTGGAATTGGCACAAGGACCGAGACAAAAATAGATAAAAAGAACGAGATAGAGCCAAACTCGAATTGGAATCGGCGTAGGGGCCGGGCCAAAAAAAAAAAAAAAGAAAACGACTTGGAGTTGGACTCAAAAGGGAATCGGCTCAGAGGCCGAGTTCGGAATCGGCTCAGAGGCCGAGTTCGGAATCGGCATAATGGTCGAGATGGAGCCAGCAAGGATCCAGCATGCATTTTTCCCATTACCTATAAGTCGGGACGGGATAGAACGAATCCTGCTTGGGGTCTAAGTCTGCTACAGGTTTCTTTCCATGGCTTCTAAAACCTCACCATTAGGCTTCTAGAGCTCAAGACCTGTTTTGGGAACCTACCACAGACAGAAATGAATCCCAAAGTGTGGTCGTTCCCGAAAAGATCACACTCTAGATGAAACTATCATGGTCACCAATATAGAGACAAACTCTAATATGATTACCACTACATGTCTCTCACTCCTTAACATACAAGCCCGAGAATAGGACCTTTTCAAAAAAAAGTGTGATCAATACTAGTGTAAAAATCCCCCAAGACAACCTCAACATGTCAATGTCATAGTATAATAAATTTGAATCTTCTACCCTAAGGTTTTGCACAAACAGATAAAATGTGATTGCTGAATATATAATAATAACATAAATATAAGGGCAGAACATATGCAAAGGGTCGATTTATTTCATGCAACCGACTTTAACTAGGCTTGGCTCTGAAGTCCCCAGTGGAGTCGTCATCTGTCGTGACCTAAATCGCGACAGGGAAAATCACGGATTTGAATTGAAAATGCTTGAAGCCGAATCCTTCCCAGAGGAGAAACCGACTATACAAAGCTAAAACCAACTCGGCCAATTCGGGGGGATGACCAAGACCGATTCAGCTCTGATGAAGTCACCACCAACATTTTTATGGGAAATGTGGGGAACCATGAATGGATATGGAAGATCACGAATCAGAGTCTAGGTAAAGAGTCGGTTACGCACGAGGATCACACGGTACCCCCACACATCTATTATCTAATAGTTATCCAAATTGGCTGCATGAACTAAAAAGACCTTTACGTTATGCTATATGCTCTTTTAACAAATGAGTCAAACTTACAATGAAAGTGTGTATACAATTTTTTTGGATTTTTGGGATGAATAACTTGACAAGAGTGTATCTCTTGCTCCTATGTACCTCTTTTTTGTCAGAGGAATCAAAGTTCACCTAGTTCAGGACACGTGGTTAGGTGAAAGGGGTGGACTATCCCTTAGACGTCCATAGACCAATTGATAATGGACTTTCTGCTGGTGTCCAAAGGTGTTGGGGGAGAATGTAATTGGATATCCCCAAGATAAGTGTTAGGATGTCTAAGGATGAATGTTGGGATGGGGGCTGAGATCAACTCGGCCTAAGGCACCGAGACCGATTCGACCAACCAGCTCCTAGAAGGCGACCGAGATAGAGTCGGCCGGACAAAGTGTCTATTTAGTGTTTTTGTGATATATGTGGTATTAAGGTTGGAGTTAATGTTGTCCTTGGGTACTCGAAGCCAGGATCGGTTTGGATTTGCCTGAATGGAGAAGTGTGTTGGTGTAAATGAAATGGTTCCTAAAGGAGGACCAAGACCAACTCTGTCTGGTCGGGTGTTCACTAGATATTGGCTAGTGTATATGTGTTTGATGCTTGGTGTGGCAAGTTTGGTAGGTTAGGAAGTGAATCGCAGTTTAGCTATTCTATGTTGGCCTAGGAAGAGGAAAGTATGTTGAGTATCGGAGACTAACTTGGAGTTGATGACCTTTGCCCTGCGTTCATAGATGATTTTTCTCAAGCTACACTTTGGACGCTCTTGAGTCTCAGGGGTTGTTCTTTGCTTTCAGTTGCTATGCTTTGGGAAAATATTACTCCCTTCTCTCCTTTCCCCTTTAGACCTAAAACTTCCAACCCCTTTCTCTTCGTGCTTGGGTCTTTTATAGGTCACGCCTGAGGTCACCATTGCATCAAATTTAGCCACGTGGACTAAGCCTAGCCCTCTAATTCTTGTTGTTAATCTCACCAATCCCTAAGTTACGTGCTTCGAACTGTGTGTCAGGTCGTGGCACGTTCTCAAATCGTGGCACGTTCTCGTCTTGGATCCCACTCCTTTGTCCCCTCCTTCAATTTTTGGTTGCTTCAAGACCGACAATGGCTTAGGGATAGATGACCTACGCGGGATCCTTGCCTCCTGGTGCTAACTTGGCTTGATTCGTGGGTTTCATAGTGTGAGGTGTGTGGGTTTTTGTCCCCTCTTGCTTAGCTGGACCTATGTCCTTCTCTCCTCTAGCTGACCTGGCTGGATTAGAGGGTTTCATGCATAGATTTTTGGTCCCCTCTTCTTACGTGGATCAAATTGGGATCCTACAACTTCCTCTTTGCAGACCGGACGAAAATGGGGTACTACAGGAAAACTAATAAAAAAGAAAACAAAATGAAATAAGTTTCTCCATAAGTTAAAATTAACTTATACATAAGTTAAAATTAACTTATACATAAGTTAATTTACAAAAGTTCTCTCGTATTAGCTTATTTAAAAAAATGGTTTTTAACTTATGTGCTAGCTAATTTTAATTTATGAAGAATCTTTTTTATTTTTATTTTTAATTTTCTTCTCTTATAATTGATTATGTAGAAACATATTCAAACAAACCTTAATTCACAATTGAATTGGTTTAATATGTATTGATACAAAATTGTAATGAGGGTAAACAACTTGATAGAAGATGATTAATGCAATTATGTGTTTCAAGATGGTTGGTGCAATTAATATGGGGTTATTTATCTCCATTTTACACAGGTAACTTATAAACCCCTTGTTACTAATCTATAAAAAAAATATTGAAGTTATTTTCTTTGTGCCAATCTTACATACTTTAACAATTCCTTAAAGTTGTAATTAATATATTGTATGCAAATTATTGCATTCTAAGATTATAAAGTGACTAAATAACCATTTTTATTTTTGATGCCGGTGGACGATAAGTTTTCAATTTGACCCTGGACTATGTGGGCTAGGCCAAAAAGCCCGCAAGACCAAAAGAATCATTTATAAAAATTTTATGGGGTTAAAAATTCCACAAAGTCTTATGGGTGAGGGCAAAGCCATGAGCTTAACTTATTTTAATATATTATTTTAAAAAAGACTTAATTTATTCTATGAGTGAACTCATTCTATAGACTAACCAATGCATTTTATGATAATTAACTCATTTCTATTTTTTATAAATAGTTAAGTTAAAATAATTTTCTAGATAAAATTAATATTTTATCGATATTTCAAATAAACTTTGATGACATTCTAAATTCATATAAACAATGAAATTAAGAAAATGAAAAATTCACTTAAATAGTGATGGATGAATCAAATAGTAAAGTCTTTTAATTTATTTAAAGAAAATGTTTTTTAATATTTATTTTAACTTAATTACATGGTTAGTTTTCATATTTTAGTTTATGTAAAATTTTAGTCTTTTTAGTTTTAATTGCTCACATTTAGTATCCCATAATTTCTTACTTATTCAAATTAAATCTTATATCCTAAAATTACATCCAATAATTAATAAAAATGTAAATATTATGTAATATATCATATTATCATTGTTTACTATATAAATTTGCATAAAAATTATAAAATATATAAATAAGAAAATTGTCTGGAAAATAATGGTATAAATGCTAACTTGTAATGTCAAATATAAAGGTTTTTGTATGTGAAACAACTTTTTTCTTCAGACTTGTGGGCTAGGGTTGGCCCATGGATCTTAAATTTTAATAATTACACTTACTTTTGTAATGCTATGACTCAAATCAAATTGAAGATCTTCTGGTCAAGGTTAATTTCAATATACTTAAATGAGATATAGTTAAAGATACTAGACCAAAGTCGAGTCGAAGATACTTTGGTCGAAGCTAAATTGAAGATAATATGACCGGTAGAGGTGTAAAAAATGGCTTGATGGCCTAATAGATCATACTAGACTACAAAAAAGTGTCCTAAATAGAATTAAACCAATTTGGTATGGGCCAACAGACTTGTAAATAAATGGTCCAAAAACAATTAGACTTCTTTGGTTTGATATTTTTTTCTTTTAAAATTCACACACACATGTGTGTATGTTGGGAAGGGGGA
This sequence comes from Mucuna pruriens, assembly GCA_025330945.1. Classification (NCBI taxonomy): domain Eukaryota; kingdom Viridiplantae; phylum Streptophyta; class Magnoliopsida; order Fabales; family Fabaceae; genus Mucuna; species Mucuna pruriens. Next base: position 858,339 of record JAENHJ010000368.1, on the reverse strand, counting down.
GGAGGGGAGATGTGTATATATATATGGGAAAAACAAGTGGCCTAACACGACAAGCCATCGAGCCAGGTTGGATTAGACAAAAATAGTCCCTACGTGATATGAGTTGGGCTGGATCAACTCGTTTTCCATCTCTTGGTTCGTTGGATTATGCTGAGTAGTTTGTTTTGACAACTCTACTAACCATTGCCAAGTTGAAAATACTCTATCTAAAGTTGAGTTGAATATACTCTAGACTAGGCAAAGTTGAAGATATTACGACTAAAGCCTTAAAATTAGAGGTATCAATTTTGGCTTAACCCAGCATGCCTGTCTGATGACATGGTAGACTAGGCTAGGTTGGCCTTTCAAAATTGAGGCCTAGAAAGAAGCAGGCTAAAGTTGCCTAGTTCGATGGGCCAGTCGGGCCAAGCGAGGACATGAATTTATAGGCTCGAACACTATTAAACCTATTTTGACTTGATATTTTTTTAGTTTTTTTCCTTTAAAAATATGTATAACTTTAGAAAAAAAATAAAGAAATAGGCTATTTTGGCTAGCCTATTATCACCTGATAGTCTATCGGGCCGGACGACCTATTTTTACTCCTCTATTAAAAATACTCTCTAATATCGAGTAAAAAAATACTCTAGCTGAAATCTAGTAAAAGATACTTTGATTAAGGTCGAGTTAAAAATACTCTAGCAAACATTGAGTTCAAATACTCTATCTAAGACTAAGTAGAGGTGTAAAAAATGGTTTAGTTTGATGGGTCAAGTTGAGTTGGGTTAAGAGAAATGTGGCCTAAATGAAATCGAGCAAATTTGGTGTGGCTTGACAGGCTAAATCCAACTTGGAAAAAGTTGGCATAAAAAAAACTGAACCTATTTAGTCCAATATTATTTTTTTTCCATTTTTTTCCTTTTAAAATTCATAATATATATATAAGTAAAAAAAAGGTAAATTTGATCGGCTCAATGGGTCACTTGTTTGGCCAAACCAACAAAAAATCAATCCACATGCAATATAAGTTGAGTCAAGCCATCATACTTTCCCTCTCTTGGCCTGTTGTGTTGGGACAGATTGAACGGTCCATTTTGACAGCTCTAAGGTTGAGTTCAAAATACATTGGTCGAAATTGAGTAAAAAATACTCTAAACGAAGCTAAGTTAAAAATAGTCTAGCTAATGTCAAACTAAAAATATTGTTTTAGACATTTGTGACAAATATTGTTGAAGTAGTCAAAAAAATGTATGGGTTTCTTAATCCCTTATTAGGTGGATTGTGTGGATTGGATTTTTTTTAGCTCCCTCGTTAAGTGAGCTAAAAAGCCCTAGAGCCATTATAGTGGACGAAGTGGGTTGACTTAAGAATTAGGACCAAAATAACATTTATCACATTAGTCTCTAAATAAAAAAAAGAAATAATTCCTAAAATTATAATTTATCACTCACATTAATCTAAATTTTGTGAGTTAAATATATTTAGAAACCAAAATGTTAGTACTTAGATGAAACAAATTTCAATCTTAACAATTTTTTTGACATTTTGATAAATCTAAAGACTAAAGCGACAACGAGTAACAATTTTAAGGCGTAAATTAGCTATTTACTCTCGGAAAGTCTATGAATTTGGTACTTGCTCTTATCAATATTTTATAGAATAATGCTACACAATCAATTAGTTAGAATTTTGCCAAAATCTGAAGTACTTAAATGAATTACCGTAATAAGAACCACTCACTTGTCAAGAAATGATTAAATAAATATTACATCATTCTTCTAAAAAGTTCTACCCCGTTGATATTTTTCTTTTTTAATGTACAACTGACATTCTTATGGACACACAATAAAACTTCTTATCATGGGTCATGAATGCACAGTAGAAAATCCCTTTTAAATGAAATTCGAGTTGTTGTTATTTTCCCTCAATAATTTAATATTTGCATTTATCACTTATTGATTTAAACTTGGAAATATTGTACAATGATTAGACCATCTCTAAGAAATATGCCTTTCAGCCAAAAATTAATGCTTGAAACAAACTAAAACCAACTCTCAACGACAGAAAAAGAAAATAGAGTTTACATATAATTCCTCTTATTTATTCAAAAGATACAAATAAGAATTTATAGGTATAAAAGAAAAGAATTACATCTTAATAGTAAACATTATTGATAATATAAAAATTAACCATTAACTAACTATTAGCTAGCAACTAAACTATATAAGTAATCTAATAAAGAATAGTCTATTATAGCATTTGATAGCCGAGGTGAGTGAGCAAGCTAGATAATTTTTCATATCATTTATGACTTACTTGCTTTAATCTATATAGAGACTTTAGGAGCTTGTATGCTTGATTTTTCTCCATACAATTAACTCCATCTGGCAACTTGATAAGCGGGTTTTTAATTGTCTTACACGCCTCAAATAAATACTAAAGCTAACTATAGTATAACTAATCCTAGGTCGATTCTCTCAATGACACAATATGTTAAATTGTGACTAAGTGTAGAAATTAGAGTTTTACACAGAAACGTCAAGTGTAGAATGCCAACTTGCTCTCAGAAAAAACTGTTCCGATTTGGTCTCGGCAGAGACGAATCCGACATGGTCTCGGCTAAGTGCAGACTCGAACACAACAGAGTCGGATTGACTCAGTTTCAGATGGACGTGACGGAGTCGGATTGACTCGGTCTTGGACTTTGGAAAAGTAGTAAATAAGGAGGTTTTGTGTTTAAATGCAGAAAAATAAACTAAGTACTCAAAGTAAACTAAACTATACTAAACTGATCTATACTAACTACTGTACCAATTCGGAAATCAACACACAACGATTGCCATTCTTACTTAAAATTATACTCCAAATCAACCTTAGATTCTTACGACAATCGCCGAATGTTTGTCCATTGCCATACCGAGGATTTACACAATCGCTACCTCATCAGTTGGCAGGGAGTATGTACTTGGTTGATTTTAGGTTCTCTACCTAATCAGATTATTAAACTAGTTCCAATTTGCCCTAGTCCAACGTGATCTACCACTAACAATGTGCAATCGTGGCAAAGTTAAAAACAGATTAAAGCGTAGGAATTATAATCAAGAGACAGAATTGCAAACCAGTCATAATATTGAAAATAGAATTGAATACAAAGGTGGGAATTCAATGTTCTCCAGAGAGCCCGCCTTCCACGATGATCGCCTTGGAAGGACGATAGTGGTGCACTAGTGATGGCCAAACGTTGAGGTTTCCGTCCAGCGGATTGCGTCGACTATACCGAGCGATCACCTCTGGCAGCTTCCAGCTTCCCAAATCCTGGTCCTGTACCTCCTCGATCGAGAGAGACACCTTACTGAAGCTTCGCGTACTACCGTTTGCAGTTACTGACGGTGCTAGGTTTAGAATTCCACTGTTTTTCCACCCCTGAAGACGTGACCTAGCATGCTTTATTTATACACAAGCTGGCTAAATCTAAATCTAATCCTATAGAATCGCTGATTCCTTGATTGCAGCAGATTTCTTGCTTAGTTACATGAATTACATATTTTCCTGATTCTACCAGATTACAAATTTGGATTATAGATTTCTCAATCCTAGGAGATTACAAATTCCTTGATTCTAGCATAATCATATCTATATTGCAGATTCCTTAATTCTAGGATAATCAAATTTGTATTACAGATTCCTTAATTTTAGCATAATCATATCTGCATTCTTGCTGGAGTGATTTTGGCCACTGAAGTTGGCTTGGGCCAGGATGTTCTCGGCTTCTACTGGGCCGAGATGCTTTGGCTTTCATGCCTACAAAAACAAGTCCAATCTTTTGTTAGTTAAAATCCTTATTTTAGCACAGATTTATATTTTTCCTATTTCTAAGCCCATTATTCGAATCTTAACTAAGACAAGACTTTTAATCACTAAACGGTCTTAATAATACCCATCTTAAGCCTTTGTGAGGTGTATAAAATATGACTTATCACACCTCCATATAGGCATCTTCTTTTAACAACTCTTTATAGACATTTTTACAACAAGTGAGAATGTGTCAAAGAAATCACCCCTTTGGTTTATGTGTATCCTTTAGCAACGAGTCTCATCTTATATCTTTCTATTAAACCATATGACTTCCTTTTTGATCTTATAAACCCATTTACTCCCAACAAGTTTCACCCTTAATAGATTTCTTAACAATCTTCCATGTATGGTTAGCTTCCAAGGCCTTTAATTCAGCATTCATGGCATCAACCCAACGAGTATCTCTGATAGCTTGGCAATATGTGGAAGGTTATGTGATGGTAGATAAGGAATAAATTTTGTGTTGTGGGGGATAAGAAGTCATATGAAATATATGAGGTAAGTGGGTAAGGACATTTTGAATTAGGTATCTTAGTTTTGATGGCTTTTGTGGTTATGTTAAGGTAATGGTAATTTTAGAGGTATGCTGGTTTTTTTCTTGGTCTAATGGATTATCTAACTATGCATGAATTTTCTAGTATTGTTGATTTAGGTTCAAATTCCAAGGCATTTTGTGTATTATATGCTAGTTTAGGATCCAAAGGACTTTGGTCATGTATGGTGGGTTGGGTAATGGTAAACTAGTTATAGATTCATAATGCTCTTGGTTACTTTTACCATGATTTGGATTAAGTGTGGATGTGAATGTAGGCTCAATGTTAAGGGTTAAGGTTGAGGGAGATGTGTGCGAGCTAAGATCTATATATTGCCAATGAACTTATACTACACTCTTATGTTGTAAAACACAAGGAAAAATGTGCTCATAGAACATGACATGTCTAAACACCAAAATTTCCCTTGAACTCAAGTCATATGTGACAAATCTGTTCATTCCTGCTTTGTAGCCTAAGAAGGCATATTTCTTAACTTTATATCTAGATTCCCCTGTGATTAGAAAATGTGGGGACATAGAATAAAGACCCAAATACTCTTAGCATTGTGATATTTGGAAGTGTACCATGTAACATCAGATTTGGTGTCTTCCCTTCCAAAGCATTAGAAGGCACCTTAGTTATAAAAAATACTACATGTTTCACTACATAACACCACTCAAATTTTGGAAGTGACGACTAAATCATTAGGGCTTAAGCTATGCTTAAAATGAATTGATGTATTCTTTCCACCCTTTCATTTTGTTCAAGGATTTCCACACAACTTGTTTAGTGGACAATTCCCCTTTCATTGTAAAATGAGTTAAGTGGCCCATTTTTCGTCCTTACCACTTTGACCATTGCATGATACTATCTTTCAACAAAAGTAATAAAATTCTGCACTAAAGATTGTACTTGAAATTTTTCTTTAAGCAAATTGGCCTAGGTAGATCTACTATGGTAATCCATAATAGTTTAGAAAAACTTATTCCATGATGCTAAATGTCCATGTGCAACATTTCAAAAGGCATGTATGCTCTATTTAGATTGGCAATATAAGGTAACTTTCTTTGTCTTGCAAGATGACATACATCACACACCTCATTTTTGTTGATATGTATCAAGAAAATCTTTAGAGTTTAAACAACTTTTCATAAGAAACATGGTCAAATTGGAAATGCCATATAACTTTCTTAGGAATGTAAACTGAATTTGACACAACTGTACCCAAATTTTTATTACAACTATGAGAAACTACAGTCTTACCAAAAATCTTAATGTAGAAAAGTCCATTATGAAGTTCAGCCAAACCAATCTTCCTTTGTGTTGAATCCTGAATTAAATAAGTGTCTTAAACACATGTGAAGTTTCATTTAGCTATCTTGATGAGTTTAGAAATGAACATTAAATTAATGTCAAATTCAGGAAAAAATAGAGCATTCCTAAGATTAAAAGCATTTGAAAATTTTAATCTCTAGCTAATTGTGCTATTACCACACTACCATTAGACAACCTTATTGGAATAAGATGTATCTTATCATAATTCTCAAACTAACTCATGGATATGTAGATATGATTTGTAGCTCTATAATCCATTATCCATACTTCACTGCTTTTAAGAATTCTACAAGAAAATGCATAATATATACCTTTATTGTGACCCATAGAACAAGTTTTGTCAATACAAGCTTGATTGACTTAAGCTCCCTGTTAGTCAACAACAATAAGCTTATGTATGTTTGTTTTCTATAAAAAATTGAGCAATGTCTTGCATTCTTCATTAGTGAGGCCTAAAATTAGTGACTCCTTCTCAATACCTTAGCTTCCTTCAATATTTTCATCAAGATCATCTCCATCACTAGTAACATTGTTGACAAAAGACCTATTTCCCTTTGGCTTAGAGCTTGGAGGGAAACCATGTTTCCCAAAACAAGTCTCTATTGCATGTCCAATCCTACCACAATAAGTGAAAACTTTGCCACTTGAATACTTTCCCATACTTTGAAACTTCTTGCTATCAATGAAATTTATCATAGATTGACCTTCGTCACCTTCATCTAATCCATTTTATCTCTCATATTGTAAAACCATAGAAAACACACGATTTAATGATGGTAATGGATCTATTAAAAGGATTTGAGTTTTAGCAACTAATTCCTCCTTTAAAGAATGATTTCTCCTTATACCAAATGAAAGTCATTTTGACTTCAACAAAAAACAATGATTTCTCCTTAGAAAAAAATCTCACATTGCACAACAAAAGACATAATGAATCTATTCCCCATAGGTGCATTCCTATAAGGACACGACTAGCTCCGATACCAAAATTATAATGACCTACTACCGTTACAAGGGGTAAAACACTATAACACAAGAAAGTTAATTTTTAATGTTAAATGTGTATTTAATTTGCTTATAAAAAGGAAGGTAATTTTTCACGATATCTTACACAATTTACTCTCATGCATGATGACATAGAACATATATTGGAAATTTAAACAACATATATGTCATTAGAGTTCAGTTACATATGTGGGTTATGAAACCATCGTGTAACTTGGAACTAACATCATACAATAAAAGGGGTTGGGGATACAACAATCACACACTCGAGTCGATCAACAATAATTACTAACAACTACTCAAGACACACAACTATTGTGGTGGGGGTTTGGAGAAGGAAGCTCCATGAGCACTTGATCCACCAACGTGACACATGTGCACCATCTTCTTATAAGCCTCAACATCTACTCCTACGAACACGTAGTTTGAGATTATCATAGTCGTACACATACAACATATAATCATAAGGGTAAGTTATTGCAAGATTATCCTTATATCTAAGAAATAAATCAATAATTATCATATACATAGTTACAACAATTCATAGTCTAAATATATCAACATAGTGGCGAGCCTCAGTCCTCAGTAGATATAATTAGTAATTCAACAATTCATTTTCATCCATATATATTCATATCATTTCAAATATGCTCATTTAAGAATAATCATCATCTCAATATCATTATAGTTCAACAATCAATTGTCATTATGTAACAATGATGCTAGTGATGTAATGTTATGTTGACAAAACTCCATAGAGACTTTCACCAACTGAGCTATCATTCTTGACCTCATTCCTTAACATAACTTTCATCAATGGAGTTCCCTTAGACTCATTCTAATCGTCATTGGGGAGGGTAGGGCATGGTTTTGTGGGAAGCTATGGACAAGTGAAAATAATCAAGATAAATGTACGTGGGTATGACTTTACCACAGTCTAAGGTGGTTTATAGAGGCCTCGACCTCCTGTGGAGTTCACCCAGGGCCTTCAATTTGCTTTTTGGCACTGGATGAGGATTTTATTTTTGAGTACCAACTCTGGCAATCCATCCAACTTACATGCCTACTCACAACACAGCTACTGCTGCCAAACTTATGCATAATATATGCATGTCATGTCATCATCAACAACAACTTCAACTCATACAAAGAGCATCAACACTTAGTTCCCTTACGATTGTTACCTATCATGCTTGACCATAGAGTGCTAAGCGTAAAAAACAAAACAAGGTAGAGGTTTACTAACCCACTCTATAACGTATGGGCCAAAGGCACACCCTTCTCCAAACATCATGCATCATCTGCTATTATATAGATAAAAGGCATTTTCAAGTCTTATAAACTTCATCATACCCTTCTTACCTATAATTCATCTTCTTATCCACAGTTCATATTTTCCAACATCTCAATCAAGCCTTCAATACATAGATTAAATCAATTATTCCAATTTTCCAACTTAACAAGTTTTCTCATTGCTAATGAATTTGCCTAGCGAATCCTACCCCTACTAGGGTACTTTCTCAAGTACACACATTCTCTCAACGAGTGCCTAGCCTTGCTTAGCGGATGAAACCATAAAGAGCTCTTACTACGTTTAGTTGCCTAGTGAGTGTGCCACTCTGATGATCGTTCGCTTATAGTCGTTTCAACGCACTTATCAAATACTAAAGCTAACTATAGTATAGTCAACCCTAGGTCATTTTTCTCAAGGACACAGTGTGCTCAATTGTGGTTTAGTGTCAAGCTAAACAATGCAGAATCTAAGATGTGGAGTGTTGACTCTTTCAAGATCTGGCCGAGTCGTACTCGGCAGAGACTGAGTAGAGATGGTCTCGGCAGAGACTATCCTGCTTTGTCTCTACTGAGTACAGACAGACGCTACAGAGGCGACTACCTCTGTCTCAACCAGAAAAACAAGAAAGAAAAAAAAGAAACGGGGAGTTGGAATGCGAGTGGTGCAGAAAATAAACTAAGAATATGAATGCAGTAAATGTATACTACTGTTACTAATTATCTATTAGTATTATATAACTGTATTCAGATTCAGTTCCATTAATCAAGTCCAGTCCAGGTTCCAATCTCCAGTTCATAGTCCATATCAGCCTTTGGTAGTCATATGGCAATCGCTAAAGGTTCGGCCCATTGTCATACCGAGGATTTATGCAATCGCTACCTCATCAGGTTGACAGGGATTGAGTGCGAGCTGATTTTAGGTTCTCATTCAACAATCGTTAAGTGATTACCTACTTTGAATTAGTTAAACCAGTTCCAATCGGCTTAGCTTAACATTGTTCACAGTTCAATTGCAATCGCAGATTCAACGTGAATTAAAGTAGAGGAAGAGAACAGAGATATAAAATGCAGAACGGAATCAATTAATAGAAACAGAGTACAAATACAGTGGTCCGAATTCGGATGGTTCCATCTTCCTCAACGACGCTAAGGTTGATGGTGGTGGTTCACCTCCGTTCGCCTAAGTGCGAGGATTAGTTCCACCAAAGTGTGTCAGTAGTCTGATCGGTCCCTCTAGTGAACGTCCCAGCTTCCCAGTCTTAGACCTGCACTTCCTCAATCGAGAGAAGTACCACTCAGCATACCGTGGCGCCACCAAAAGAATGGAAGAACGAGAACGAAGAAGATGAAGTAATTGGTGTGCGAAAAAAGAGTGAATTCCAAGACGTCTAAACAGTGCACAGCTCCTCCTATATATACACGAGCTGTGATTTGCTAATCCTAACGAATCCTAACAGAATTACAATGTGAATGCCCTATTCTACCCCTATGCAGATCTTCTCACATGACATGGCAGATTTCCTCGGAGTGACATGGCAGATGAGTTGGCATTGAGATGGCCTCCAAGCTGGATAGCTGATGTGGTCAACACATTTGGGCCACTCTCTTCTAGGCTTCTGGGTTGCAGTCAATCTGGCCGGCCGAGACGACTTCATCTCGGCCGGGATGGAACCGGCTGGCCGGGACGGGTCTGACCTGCAAAAGAAGGAGTGATATTGTTTGTTTAGCTAAGAAATCTGATTTAGCACGGATTTGTATTTTTCTTGTATTTAAGCTCCTAAAATGAATCTCAGCTAACAGTCCATCCTTGAGCACGAAATAGTTTTGCAAACCTCCTTCTTAGGTGTCTAAAAGGTGTATAAATTGTGGCTCATCACACTCACCCAACGAGCAAGCCATAGTGACTTAACTTATAAAACCTCATAATCCTCGCTTAGCGAGAACACCTCCTTGCTCAACTAGAAGAGCCAAATACAACCTCCTCTATGAATCGTCACTTATTTGCTTAACGAGTGGAAATACACACTTAGCAAATAAAGCCATGGAAACTCCATACTCACCACTATACCTATCACGCTTAACAAAGGTGCCCCTTTGCTTAGCAAGAGGAGCCATGAAAAGCTCTTTGAAATCTCACCTCTTATTCGCTCAATGAGTGAGAGGTCTCGCTCAACGAATGAAGTCACAAAGACTTCACACTCTCACCTATGTCTAATTCGCTTAGCCAAACTCTAGATTCACCTAGCTAGACAATTGGATTTTCCAGGGTAGACTTTAGACTCGCTTAACTAGACACTACACTCGCCCAACCAAATGTTGGACTCGCATAGCAGGTGGTCAATGTGTTCATTTGTTCTTGAGCTTTTACCTAGTAAGAGAGGCTCCTGCCCAACGAAAACTCATGCTTTCCAGCATCTACCTAGAAATGGACAACAACATGCAAGTCATCCAAAAATCATCGAAACTCAATCAAATCATCATATAACTCAACCAACAACTCAAGATTAATATATAATAAAGTTCTAAATGTTAAAATAACATCAAATCCCGCACACAACCATAAAATCATGACCAATTCAATAATTTTCTCCAAAACCTTAAAGCTCAACAATGATTACCAAGCTCATAACAATGACTACCAATCTTACAATAAATCACTATCATGAATTTCTAGGTAATTAAACAACATAATAACACTACAATAATAACATACAATTCACAAGAATCACACAAGGTTAGCTTTCCTTACTTCTTGTAGACAAAAGAACTTTAGTGAATGAGTAGAGTCTTGGGTCAACAATGATAGTTGGAATCTTAGCTTGTTGGAAGGGGCGAAATGCATTTGCTAGGGGGCTTCTCTCTAATTTTTCTTAAGCAAAAATATCCAAGGTTGGCCTAAGGTAGTCACATATATAGGATTTAAGGGAAGGCATGGTTTTGTCCATGGGTTTTAGGGGATTCCCTTATCGAAAGGGCCTTGGGATTTGGTTACCCATTGGTCTATGAGGTTTTGAAAAAGTGGCTAGTGGACTTTGGGATCTACAATGATGGCTTGTAATTGTCAGGGTTTTTTTTGGAACTTTGGTCGTTCGGTGTTTCGTCTCAAAAAATATGTTTTTTCGCACTAAAAAACATGCCAATAACACTAATTTGACTATACTCATTTGGGAAACACTCAAGGTTATTGTTTATCAAATGTTTACTTGGCTTAGGTAACTACTTTAGGAAAACTAGTCTTGGTAAACATGCTTCCGACCATTCTAGCACTTTCTTGAGAAACGCATAACACAATATTTTACTAAGTCTTTTTTAATTAAAAATATATTTAATTATTCAATCACTTTAATTAATCAAAACCCAAAAACTTCGGTGTTACAAATATACCCTTTATGGACAGAATTATTTAAAATAGATCCTTTATATACAGAATTATTTAAACTGGTTGGCACTAAATTGAAATATAGTTATGCCTACCACCCAAATAAATGGGCAATTTAAGGTGTTTAACAAATGTTTAGAAACATAATTTAAGGTGGCTAAGTCGGGTAGAATTTTGGTACACATCAATAACTAAGAATGACTCCCTTCAAAGCACTGTATGGAAGGGACCCATCCATATTAGTCAAAAGATATGTAGATCAATCATCGTTAAAGGAAGTAAGCTTGAGAAAAGAAAGAAATAACATATTGGAATAATTGACAGGACAAGTGACTAAAGCTTAATCTAAAAAAAAAGATCAATTTAGTAATCAATTTTTATTTCTTAAAAATATAAAATAAAAAAATAGTAACCAATTTTTATTTAAAAAAGTGATTAATTTAGTGATCAATTTATTTTTTACTTATTTAAAAATTTAAAAAAATAACAACCGATTCAACGATCGATTTTTATTTTTTAAAATAGTGATTGATTTTTATTTTTTAAAAAATAGCGATAGATTTAAAGATCTATTTATTTTTATTTATTTAAAATTTTGAAAAATAGTGACAAATTTTTATTTTTTTTAAAATAAAAAATAGAGACCGATTTAGTGATTGATTTTTGTTTTATTTATTTAAAAAATTCGAAAAGATAACAACCAATTTAGCAACCTTTTTTTTTGTTTATTTAAAATATTTGGAAAATGTAGCAGCCTATTTATCTATCTTTTTTGTTTTATTTATTTAAAAAAATTCAAAAAAATAATGATTGATTTTTATTTAAAACATTTCCCACTCTTTTTTCAATATTTTCAACCTTATTTAAACATCTCCCACCTTCAATCATTTTTCACTCCTACTCTACCTGTCCTCCCCTCCTTCCCCTCCTTCCTTGCACTCGCCGCCTCCCCTCCTTCCCTCCCTACCCGCCCTCACCATCGCCTACGTCTCCCCTCCCTCCCGCTCCCCCTCCCTCCCTCAATCGGAAAAAATAGCAACCAATTTAGTAATCAATTTTTATTTTTTTAAAAAAATAACAACCAATTTATTTTTTTATTTAAAAATTCAAAAAAATTGTGACTGATTTAATGAATTTTTTTATTTTTTTAAATAAAAACTGATTTTTATTTTCGAAAAAATAGCCACAGATTTATTTTTATTTATTTAAAAATTTGAAAAATAGCAACCAATTTTTTTAAATAAAAATATAGAGACCGATTTAGTGATCAATTTTTGTTTTATTTATTTAAAAAATCCAAAAAAATACCAATCAATTTTACAACCGATTTTTGGTTGTTTATTTTTAAAATTTGGAAAATATAGCAACCTATTTAGCAATCTTTTTTGTTTTATTTATTTAATTTTTTTTTTAAAAAATAACGAGTGATTTTTATTTAAAACATTTCTCACTCTTTTTTCAATATTTTAAACCTTATTTAAACATATATCACTTTCAATCATTTCTCACCCTTCCTTCCCTCCTTCCCCTCCTTCCTTGCCCCGTCGCCTCCCCTCCCTCTCTCCTCGTCCTCACCGTTGCCAGCGCCTCCCCTCCCCCTATTTGACCATCGCCTGACTGAACACCCTAACCATCCCACCGAACGCCGCTCGATCGAGTTAAAAAAAAAGCAACAACTTTAATGATCGATTTTAAAAAAAATAATGATAGTTTTAGCGATCAATGTAAAAAAAAGCAACAACTTTAGCAACCGATTTTATTTTAAAAAATTAAAATTAAAAATTTAGCCACCGAATTAGCGATCAATGTGATTTTTTTATAAAAAATAAAACAGCGATCAATTTAGCGACCACCAATTACCACCAAACTAAATTTGATCGCTAATCCATTTAGCCACCAGATTCCAAAAAATAGCAATCGATTTTGGTGGTCGCTAAACTTAAAATTTTTTGTAGTGTAATTAAGATAAATGTGTCAATTTTGCTCTGGCCCGGTAGACTGGCTCAATAGGCCAAGTTGGGTCGGCTTGTCAAAATAATGACCTAAAAAGTAGTGAGCTAAATTGGTCTCAATTCGCGGTAGGCCAAAACATGGATTTATATGGTTGAATACTACCGAATCTATTTTTAGCCAATATTTTTTTTTTATTTTTTCTTTTAAAATTTATATAAATTTAAGAAAAAAGATAAATGGGTTTTTTGGCTTTACTTTGGCGACCAAATTAGGTCATAAAATATTTAGTGATGAAAAAATCAGGCCAAACTATCCATTTTCCTACCCCTAAATTAAAGGATAACACTTCTATTTATAAATGTTATATTAATTTTTTGGTCAAAAGTGTTATTCTATTGCTAGCTATGCAAATAAATGTTATTTTCTTGTATAGTTAGGAATAAAACATCTGCTATATTCAAAAGACTTAATTCCTAATCGTTTATGGCAAAATTTATGAGTGAAAATGAAACATGTTATTCCCGTTTAGTGTATCTCCTATAATCGTGACTATTCATCCATGTCTTTTTGCCACCTTAATAGTTTGTATTGTGCAGTGTCTAATACGATAAAATAAAATTTGCTACAATAACTTTTTTTTCTTTATTACATAGCATTTATAAATGTTGTCTGAGATAATAAGAAATGAAATGGAGTAAACTAATGATGTTATTTGAAATGTACCTTACATTTATCATTTATTTAAATTATATCAACAATTTGGTCATTAAATTATTTAGATTTGTTTTACATTGGTCTCTATCAAAGAGAAAAAATGGAAAATGAATTTGCATAATGTAAAAGGCTTCGGTTAATTAGTTTTTCTAATAAATGATATAATGATGGAATTTTGTGTATATATATATATATATATATATATTTACTAGTTTGTGAAAAAATGTGAAGCTTTTTTTTAAATGATATATTTAAAATTTTAAAAAATATTACAAAAAACAAAATATTTTCCATATTTAAGTTAAAGAATTAAATTAAAATGATGATAAAAATTAATATAAATTTTTACTCTCCGTCAAATCTAATTAGTCAATTGTAACCTATCTACGATTTTTAAGTCATAGTTTGGACTGGAAGTTTATTCCTTAGAAATTATAACTCTTGTTTTTATTTATTACCTAGTCTTGTATTCTCTCTCTTATTTTTTTTTCTTGAATTTTACATTATTATATATATAAATTTTGACTAGACACTACAAGATTTTTTTATTTTTCTACTAATTTTAGCTACCATTTAGTAGCTAAATCCTATCTAATTAACTAGAATATTATTTTTTCTAGTTAAATTTAAATTATATCCATTTATACTTTTTATTCCTACAAATTAGCTAGAAAATAACTACAAATTAATTAAGATTATTTTCTTAGCTAATTTGCTACTTATTTCATGCTACCATTAATATTATAGTAATTTTGTAGCTAATTATTTTTACTAGAAATTAGCTACAAAATAACTATTAATTTTAAAATTAGCCACAAAATTATTTGGTAGCAAATTTTAAATTTTCTAGTAGTGGGATTTAAAAAATGTTAAATATGAAAAATGTTACCTATTAAGTTTGGTAACATTTTAACAAATGATGTATATGAAACATGTCATAAAATGTTATTAGCAACATTTTATATTTATTAAATGTTACTAAATATATATAAAAATATTACTAAAAAAAATATTGATAATATTTTTATAAATATAATTAATAAAATGTTACTAAAAGTAATATATGTAGTAGTGTTTGAGGTCATAGGCCATTTTTATATATTTATTTAATTAGTCATTTTTCTTTTTTTTTCCTTCCATATTTTAACTAATATTTTTCTTAAATATAAACTTTTATATCATATTCTAATTTATATGAAAATATAGATACCAAAAGAAATAAAATGAAAATAGAGACGAAGTGGTTGTATTAATTGTGGAAATTCTAGCATGTATTAAGATGATAGCAGGACTAAGTGGGAAATACAAGAAGTAATGTAGAAAATTAAAAAAGAAAATGATAATCTAGGCATGTTCAAGATTGTCTAATTCTCTCACAAGCCATAACTAATTCCACCCTACATCACCTATTAACCTTATCCCTCGATGCCTTTTCTCCATACAAAATCACTCACACCCTCACACATTATTGCCAACTAGGCAGTATATTATTCTCCTAATTTTGATCAGTTGCATCGTACCTCAAAGTTTGATCAAATGCATCATATCTTTTCTCTCTCTTCAGATATTTAGTTATTTTATTTGGGGTTCTATCAATATTCAATACTCCCTCCTGAAGACGTACCTTATCCTCAAGAAGGAAACTGGGAATTGCTCCCTAATTGTAGATAATTCTTCTTAAAAAATTTCAAAGTCTAACAAATCTTTCAATTTATTCAAAACTTTTGTTTTCGTATTTGACTTTTGCCTGATAACCAATACCTTATAACATATTGGACTTTCAACTCTCAATCTTGTCCAAAAATTGAGGTAGTGATTGACTAGTAACTTTTGCAACAACTTTCTAGAGCAAGGAGACATGAAGATTGGACGCACTTTGTTCCCTCCGTGAGTTGCAACTTATAAGTAATTGAGCTGATTTTCTCCACAATCTCTTATGGACCATAGTAGATAGGACTCAATTTTTGGTTGACCCTTTTAGGAGAAATTTTCAATTTGTAAGGTTGGATTTTAAGAAACACCACATCTCCCACTTGGCATTCAACATTTCTCCTATGATTATTAGCTTGTTATTATGGAAATATGTACTACTAACAAGATGTTTTGTATATCTATTATACAATTGTGGTTGATGTAAGTATTTTGAACTTGTTATTGAATTTTAGGTTAGTTAAGTATTAATAAACTTACAACTAAAATTGATTTTAATATGTTAGGTATCTCCGTCAACTCTATTTGTCAAGGGGGCAAACACCTATATGGATTCATTTACCCTCTTCTCCTTCAAACATTAGGTAATAAAGTAGATGAGATTTAAAAATACTAGCAATAAAGGCTTAGTGATGGAAAGAAAAGGTGTTATTTAGCACCTTACTACTATTCTAAGTATAACTTTACATTTTACATTATAATTTTTATCATTGACTATAATTTTTGTCATCAGTTGACTAATTTTTCTTAATGCAAGTTTCATTGGCAATTACTTGTTCTTTGCCTACAATGTTTTTGTCTTTTTTTGTTTATTGAGGCATAACTCAGACAAAGAGATACACAAAAGATTGGACAAGTATCTACTTGTAATACATATAACTTTCTATTATAACTTTTAACTTTTTGTAACAACACTAACTGATTATTGATTGATGATAGTGCTTTTCAAGTATATGGTAGGGCGTTAGGTAAGCATTCGTCACAAATAAATAAACTACACATGATTAGCTCTTTAGTAAGTAGTTTAACGATCGTAGTTCAATTATAGTTTATAATACTTACTAACTTCAATATTTAGATTGGTTATTTCAATTCTTCTTTATTTGTAGACCCAAAGATAACTTAGGATTTATGAATGTGGGTATTGTGTGATGAAACATTTGCTTAGCATTATCTTTGAAATTATTACTAATTCATGGATGGAGGTAAGTACAATGATAGTCTAAGGATTGATCATTATTTCCTCTATCATACTAGATTTTTCTATGTTAATAGTAGCACAAAGTCAACCTAGGTCATTCTTCTCAAGGACATGTTTGTTCTAATATTCTACGGTGCAAGGCTAAACAAGGGTTACGAAACTGGGACGTAGGATGCAGATTCAGCAAGAAATGAGAAGGGGGGTTTAAACAGAAAAGTAAATTAGCAAGAATGTAAAGATTATCTAGAGAAGTTAACGAGAGTAAAGATTTATAGGCTAGGTAAGAAATTACACCTATATCTATCTAATGTATATTTAGGATATCAGATACAAGGTAATCAATGGAATGGTTCTGTTTCAGATTCCTAGTGTGCATGTATTTCCTCACCAACCTATTCCTAAGGTGACTGCCTAACGTTCGTTCGTTACCGACTGAGGGTTTACATAATCCGCGACCTCAAGTTAGTAGGGATTAAGCTCATGGTTGACGTAGATTATCTAAAGATTATCTATATTATTACTTAGGTAGTTTCCAGTCAGACCCTAATCTAAGCGTGATCCATTCTTAACATGCATAATCGTAACAAAATCAAGGGCAGATTAACTATAGGAATTACAAACATACAAGTACAAAGAAACATATGCATTAATTGATTAGTCAAAATATCGATACACAGATGGATTTAATGGAAAAGATGATGGCTAACTTCCTACGACAACCGCCAGTAGTAGTTGTAGTGTTCCACCTACAATGGCCAGGGTACGGAGGGGTTGAATTACTAAGTAGTGTGCCAGCGAGTCTTGACAGTCCCCTCTTAGCAACCGGCCTCGATTCTCAACCCCTGGTCCTATGTTCACTTGAGCTTGAGCAACCGCCGTATTGAAGCACCGTGGAACAAAGAGGTATGAAGGAAAATTAGGCTTGGGGAATGGAAAGTGTTTAGGATAAGTGTAGTTGTGTATGATTGATCTGCTAACCCATGAATGTTGACATGTAGTCCTACTCATACATGCATAAGTTACTAACTTTATAACCCTATTAACTGAAATAACAAATTTACCCACCTGATCTAACAGAAATGCTAGAATTAACTACCCTAACTACTTTCCTAACTACCACGTGCTAAATTACATTTTATGCACGTGCTTGAATCTACCGAAGCGGAGTCGATCTTTTGAAGCCGGGATGGATCCAATTCTAGATGTGAGTCGGCATTTGATTTGAGGTCAGCATCTGGATAGACTCAGATGCGAAGTCAGTCCTACGGAGTCAGTTCCCGGTATGGAGTTGGCATGCGGATGTCACCTTGGTATGGAGTCGGCTTTACAAGAGTCGGCATCTTGACTGTTGATGATAGAGTCGACATCATGGAGTCGACATCATGGAGTCGGCTTTATCTAATCGGGACGCATCCAGCCTTAGCTGGGATGACTTCATTCTGACTGTGACAGAGTCGGCCTGGAGGGTTTTGTCTGGCCTGAATGACTTCCTCTAGCTGATTTGAATTCGTCTAGTATCTCCATTGACCTGCAAAACAAGACTTCTATATTTGTTAGCTAAAATCAGTAACTTAGCCTAGATTTGCATTTTCCTTAGTTTAACCTTGGAACTCTAAATCTTAATTAATACATGATTCTTAACTTTAAATTATAGTCTATCATACTCGTCTAAAGACCTTATAAGGGATATAAAATATGTACTATCGTACAACACTTTTAACAACAATTAATTATGTTTTCTTAGTTCATGACGTATTGTTTTAAATCTTCTTATTTAAAATTCTAAGTATTCAATGATAATGCAACATCATTCCTTGATGAAGAAATTGACAACATTAACGTTGGGAAAAGTTCTTCCTATGAATTAGTAAATCTTCAAAACAGTTTAGATAGAATACTTAATATATTGTAGAACATTTATTATTACAATTATAGTTTAGAAAATTTAGTTTGTTTAGTGTAATTTTGAGATGAGAGAACATTGATAATTTATAAAATTTTAACTTTAGTGAACATTGATAGTTTACATTTATTGTAAATTCTTATTTTCATTATAGATTGTTTTTTGTGGCCTGAGGCCAATTTTACAAGAATGGATTTAACAAAAAAATAAAACAATTTTTAAAAAAAAATCCACTATTTACATTGACTATGATCATAATTAATGTAAAAAGGATGACTATTTACATTGTTATGCTCTTAACTGATGTAAAAAGTCACCCTTTTTACATTGGTTAAAAACACAACCGATGTAAAATGTCACCCTTCGCACTAATGTTTACAATTATCAAGGTTGAACTTTTTAAGTAACTCTTTAACATACATTGTTTGATAGATGTAGATTCTATCATCTGCTTGCCTGATCTAAAGTCCTAGAAAGAACTTGAGTCCTTCCATTATGCTCATTTCAAATTCTTTCTACATCAACTTAGACAACTCTTCAGAGAGATTGATTAGTAGCTCCAAAGATAATATCAACTACGAGATACTTACTCTAGTCCATAAAGGACTTTCTTTAGTTTAAAAACATGACTTGGAAAAGCATCACTCTCAAACCCAAGAGGTAGTTTCATATAAACTTCCTCATTTATTATATCATTCAGAAAAGGACACTTAACATCCATTTGATGTAGTATCATATTATTATGAACTACAAAAGATAATAAGATGTGAATGACTTCTTCCTACCCACAAAAGAAAAAAATTTAGTAAAGTCTATTTCCTCCTATTAAAAATAGTCTTGAGCTACTAACCTAACCTTGTTTCTTACAATCTCACCATTTTCATCAAGCTTATTTATGCAAAAATATAATGTCTAAGTATCATTAATACTTTTTCCTTTTAAGAGCTCATTTCGTGCAAGTATGTGACCATGACAACAAATGTTTAGTATATGTCTTATGTATATTTAATTTTCTCAAGTTAAATAATTATTTCACCTCTATCTCTTTATATATATATATATATATATATATATATATATATATATATATATATATATATATATATATATATATATATATATATATATATATATATCAATCATGTGGTATATAATTATCTTATTTATTTAAAATTATTTATTACTTTAAACTTTTTATTAATATTTTGAGTAATAATTGATAGATATTCTTTTACTTTAAACACTTATTAACACACAATTTCTTTTTCGTTTTGTTTTTACCTTCATTTCATGTTACACTTTTATCTTTTTTATCCTCTTTCATCCATTAGATATCAAATAGGTTGAAGTATCTATAAATTATTTTCATTATACTATGGCAAAAAAAAAAATAACAAACCAAATCATAGTTTTTAAAAAAAATAGTATATATAAAATAATGTATTAGATATAATTTCAATGATGTTTAATGTAATTTGGAATGTGTTTAAAGGCAAGCATACCCTATTGTAATAGTAATAAAAACATGAGTGTAGATATCAAAGGACTAGTATAGGTAATTACCAGTTTCTAAGAGTTCTTATGTAGTTTAGACATAATTTTGATTTTGGAGAAGGTTTATACAACAAAAATAGTAGTGAAAACAAATAAAATAGAGAAAGGTAAATAGAACATACAAGAATAATTGAAAAGAAAGTAGACTAAAACAAACATAAAGGTACAAAGAAAAGAAAAACCCGTAATGATTATGGGTTCTGCTCCTTCATTCTGTACTAAGCCTTGAACCTTCCCAAACGCACTATGGTGCCGTTAGAGATCTTTGGAATCAATAAAAAAACACTAGAGGAATGGTGAAGTATGAGAGAACGAGTTGTGGAGTGTTGGGATGATTGGATAGTGGGATGATGGGATGCTTCATTTCTACCCTTTGGTTGCTCCCTTTATATTATGCGAAGTGAGTCTTTATGGTAGACTTGCTCTTTTTAGGGTGAAAATATTGAATTTTGTTATATTTTCTCCTTTTTTTGCTCGTGGATCTGTATTGCATAAATCTCAAGAAAAAGGTGAATTACTATATATAAAAAATATTAAGAATTTTATCCAAAAAACGTAAAATTAATATGCAAAATATCAGTTTATCAATGTTTCATATCTAGATGAAGTACATGGATAATAAAAATTAGGTTTGAATTTACCTGTTTTAGTCATTGCAAATTTTTTTGTTATTTTTAAAACCTTGACATTTTCTTACTGACATTTTTCAGTCCTCGTCACTAATTCTAATTTGTTTACTACACACATGGCTAACAAAATAAATAATATTAATTGAGATAATTAAGGTAACAAATAATACTATAAATTAAGATAATTAAATTATTTCTACGTCCTCAATTTAATTAATTAGTGTATTTATTATTTTATATAAATATGGTAATTACATGTAAGTTATTATGAACAATGATTTTATTTTTTTAATATTATTCTTATTTTTCAATTCATTAATTTACTTTTTACATTGTACTTTTTAAAAAATATATAATTAATTTTAATATATTGCTTTATGTTAATTTTATATTTAAATTTATTACTTTTGACTTATTGTAACATACTTTATTTTTTAAAATATATTATAAGCAATAATTTTATCTCTAAAGGTAAATGTAAATTGAAATATAATATATTGAAATTAAATTATATTACAATCAATAAAAATTAATAAATTTAAATATAAAATAACATAAGACAATATATTAAATGAAATTATAAATTTGTAAACAAATTATTTTTAAAAATACAATTTTAAAAATAAATTAGTGAGTGAAAAAATAAGAATAATCTTAAAAGCAAAAAATACTCTTCATAATATATTAAAAAATAAATTATAAAAAATTATATGCAATTATCTTATTTATATACAACAATAAATACATTAATTAATTGAATTACGCATCTAAAAATAATCTAATTATCTTAATTTAAAATATTCTTTATTGTCTTAACCATTTTAATTAATATTATTTATTTTAATAGTCATGTTATCACTAAACTAACTATAATTAGTGATAATGACTAAAAAATAATACTAAGAAAATATCATGGATCTTAAAATGACAAAAAAAAAATTACAATGACTAAAATATATTAAAAACTTATTTAAGACTAAAATATAATAAAAAATAATATCTCATATTATTTTAGATTAGTCAAAAGAAGTTTTTCAAAAGAGTAACTTACTTTTGAACATTCTTCATGGCTTTCCTTATTTATTGTTGCAGACAAATATTTTTCACATTTTGAATATCTATAATATATATCTTCCATAATTTTAAATAGTAATATCAGTTGTATGATATAAAAACTTACAAAATAGGAAATTCTCAACTACATACAAATTAGAAATTTATGTTAAACCCCAAAAAGTAATCCCCACATGTTAACCCAACAAATATATATCTTTGAATGATGATAAATTGTAGTCGAATTTTATCAAATGTTTTTGCTGTATGCACTTATTTTTGTTTTACTTTTAAGAATAGAAGGTATAAAAGTAATGCTCTGACTTAATAATGTTCACAAATTGATTTAATTTAATGCAAATTGTAAAAATTATTTGGAAAGTTCAAATCAAATACACATTATAAAAGAAAATAGATCATGCATAAATAGCCAATTTGTCATTCAATCACGATTATTGTTTATTGTAAATTTGTAAATTTGTTAATTTTTACAATAAACATCTTACAAGTCATATCAACGATGATTTGTGATTGAATGACAATGACAATGACAAACTACTTTACACAATCAATACATAATTATTAAACTCAATTTATAAAAATTATATTGTGATAAATAAATTATATCTAACTAATGATCTTGAATTCAATTTCTAGATATGCAGCTATATTAAATACTCGACAAGAGAACTTTGTCGCTAATCCTATTCGACTCGAACAAAAGTATTTTATAGTTTGACCCACCATTTGAACCTCATTAGTGGGCACAAGGACTCAAGCATTTGTATCTTGAATCTATTCAACCACCACCCTCACGTGATCTTCACCTAATGTTTGGTGATGCATGGTTAACCCTAACTTATATACTTTCCAATGGCCACTAAACAGGGATCTTCCTCTCTACATACAACTCACACTAATTTAGGATATCAGTATGAGTGTCCTTCCTTGATGGGTTAGGAGCAACACAACTACCCTTTGTGCTTGGGTGTCTAGGCTCTTGACCAGTAGGTTGCATCATTATCAGTGGTTAGGAGAGGCTAATGGATGCTAGCTCATCCCTCAATTGCTATTGCATCTCCTCTCTCAACTCTTGGTCATTTACTGTTTGAACTCTAGTGTAATCTCCTAAAAATCTGGTCACAAATATGCTGGGTCATTTCTGCCAATTATTCCTTGGAGATAATTGCTGAGGTAAGTGCATGGCGTGAAGGTTCTCCAAAATGCTGGCGAAGCCCCACACCTCATCCAGTGGTTCAAACATGACTAAGGTGCTTTAGTCACCTAATGATAGTAGTGAGGATATCCTCACAGCCATGAGGAACAAAAGTTCCTTATGTGCTCTCCTCAACTAAGGAACCCCGCAATTAAGATTTTCTCAATATATGTAAACAATTAATCATGTGTTATATTTTTAAAAACTAAAAAATGAATTTAACTTATAATCTTTTCAACAACTTTCTTAGAGGAGCCAGAAGTGTAATTGCCCAACGACTTTAATCAGGCTCTCTTCCATAGGTCATGGTGTGTAATATCAACTAATGAAGGATCTACTTCTACTCCTTCTAACTCTACTTGTTTGACCTTTTCAGCCACCAATTTCTTCTACAAAGCTTTATAATCCCCACTAGAAAAAATATAGGGGTGGAGATTCTTTACTTGAATTTCTTTTCCTTTTTGTCTTTTCTCCTATTACAATAACAAAATACTAACATAAGCAATTGCATATAATTATATAGGTAAATAAGAGAAATAAAAGAAATGTAAACTAACTTGCAAGGTAGGGTCGAGGCATTGTTAAACAAACTTTTGTCACTCAGCCTTTAAAATGGCAATATAAGTTGGCAATAGAGACTTATTCTTGTACTTTCCATGTATGTAGGTGGAACTGAGTTGAGTCTTAAATCCTCTTCATCTCTCACCAACATAGAAAATCCATCTTCTTCTATTCAAATTTTTTTAGGAATATCAAAGGTGAGCTACATTAACCCAAAAGTAATCAAAGTTAATAAATCAACTAAGATATAAAGCAAATATTATAATACTTATTGACAAACACATACAAGGTAAAAGTGACATATTGTAATAGTTTGTCAAATCATGTTCTTAACTTATTCAAGTACATTGTCCCAATCCTTGTACACAATTCTAAAATGATTTTTTGCTTGGGTCGCAACAAAGGACTTGAACTGCATCCCTACTTCCCCTATAGGATTTCCAAGATCATCAAAATCTATGACAATTAACTCATTTTCAGTATAGCAAAGAGTCATATCTCTCAACTGTGTACCCTGTCTAGCTCTTTTTTGGGTAAATTTATAAGCATCATATGTGCCCTTTGAAGGATCTCCCATCTCTTTATTTACAAAATAAACAATGAATATGACAGTAAATTGTGTAAAGAGTAAATAAATAACAAACATAACTATAATTATAAATACACAATTAAATACAAAAAACATTATAAAACAATAAATTTTAAATAACTAATTACGTGACCTTATCAAATAACAATAGTTTCCCAAATACCTTCTATATGATCATGGCAAGTGACATGTACATGTCACTTCCATGCATGCTCCTTCATTAAAGAACAACTGCCTACATTTTGCAAGACGGATGATTAACATAAAACACTTGTTTTGCATGAGATGCCATGATGAAAGACTCTCCCTTATAACCAACCTTGTGAAGGTCGACCAATGTAAATCCTAATTCATTGGTTTGTGCACCCATGATACTGTCAACTCGCTTATAGACAGACACTCTAAATTTAGTGTAGTTGACATCCCAGATTTGTTCAATTACTCAAAAGTAACATATTAATGTCATAATTGAGTTTTTATCCTTCAAAGTAGAGAAGTGCATTGACTCGGCCACAACCATAATGCCACTATTCTGCACAATACTCTTTTGATCTTCCGCCTTTGTATAGAATGAAAACTGATTGATATCATATCAACTCCAACATATGACATCAAAGTTAGGTCTATGTTCTAGCCATTTTATTGTTTTTGAAATGTTATCATCCTTCAAAATTTGGTCTTTAAACCAATTTACAATAGTTTTGTTGTACTTGTTGGTGATCCATTTTTCGTTTGTTTGAGTTTCTTCTTCAAAATGTCTTGATGAGCATATAAGTAAGATTGAACTTCTTTAGTATTATTTAATATATACAAATGTGTCTGAAGAACTTCCTTTCAACCCATGCTCTTAATTGTTACACCTCTTGTACCCTTTTTCTCCATATCTACCTTCATGACAAGACATAGGAACCCCCATAAATTTAGTTGTGGACATGTTGCATATGCAAAACTTTATAGCTTTTACTGCAATATACCTCTCAACAATAAAGCTTTTGGACCGATATGGATTTTTACATAACTTTTCAATGTCTTCATATAGCGCTCAATTAGATACATCCACCATAAGAAGACAAGACTACACAATCTAATCTCCCTTACTAGATGAACAACTAAATGAACCATGATATCAAAAAATGAAAGAGGAAAATATCACTCCAATTGACATAAGATAATGACATTCATTTTCCAACTCATTCAACTTTTGAAGGTTTATGACCTTGCTACATATGACATTAAAGAATAAGCATAGCCTAGTTAGGACTTTTCTAACATTTTTTGGCAAACATCATGAATAGTCACTCATAATAGTTGTTGCATCAACACATGTCAATCATGAGACTTTAAACAAACTAATTCAAGTCTTGTATTGACACAAGTGTTCTAAAATTGGAAGAGTAATGATGAGTCACAATTTATACATCTTTTAAACACCTAAGAAGGATGTTTGCAAGACTTGTGCTTAAGAATGGATTGTTAACTAAGATTCATTTTATGGGCATAAATATAGAGAAAATACGAATTTGTGTTAATTCAGATTTCTTAGCTAATAAAAAGTATCACTCCTTCTTCTACAAGTCAAGCCGAGTTGACCAGGGTCAACAAAAGAGTCTCAGCCGAGATGAAGTCGTCCCTCAGCCGAGATGAAGTCGTCCCGGCCAGACCGACTCCATCTCGGCCAAGGCAGAGTCGTCTCAGCAGTCCTTGCCTTGCAGTCCAGCAACCCAATAAAGAGTGGCCCAATTATATTGACCACATCAGCTATCTAGCTCGGAGGCCACCTCAGCGTCAACTCAGCTACCATGTCACTCTTAGGGAATTTGCCACGTCGCGGTGGAAGATCTTCATAGGGGTAGAATAGGAAATTCACATTGTAATTCTGTTAGGATTCGTTAGGATTAACATATCACAGCTCCTGTATATATAGGAAGAGCTGTGCACTTTTTACGAGTCTTTGAATTCACTCTGATTCCACACTCATTATATCCATTTTCTTGCACTCATTCTCTCCATTTTCACGGTGGTGCACGGTGTTCATTGGCGTTTCTCTTGATTGAGGAAGTGCAGGTTTGAGACTGGGAAGCCGAAGTTTGTCAGAGGGGACTGATCAGATTACTGACGCACTCTGGTGGATCTGATCCTCAACGCTCAGGCTATCAGAGGTGAACCACTACCATCAACCATGGCGATCGTCGTGGAAGATGGATCCACCTGAATTCAGAACCACTGTATTTGTATTCTATTTCTATTAATCAACTTCATTCTGCATTTCTTATCTCCATTCTCTTCCTTTCCTTTAATTCATGATTTAATCCGCGATTGCAATTAAATTGTGAACAATGTTAAGCTAAGCCGATTAGAACTATTTTAACTAATTCAGTAGGTAATCATTTAACGATTGTTATTCGAGAACCTAAAATCAGCTTTGAATTTAATCCTTGCCAACTGATGAGGTAGCGATTGCATAAATCCTCGGTATGGCAATGGACGAACCTTTGGCGATTGCCATAAGACTTCCCAAGGCTGATATGGACTGAGAACTGGAGTGTGGAAAATGGATTGGATTTGGACTTACAGGACTGAGCACGAACACAATTAAATAATAATAATAGATAACTAGTAACAGTAATATATATATACTGCATTCATAGTCTTAGTTTACTTCCTGCTTTGCTTACATTCAAAATCCCCCATGTTTACTGTTTTCTAGTCTGAGACAGAGATAGTCCATCTCTATAGCGTTTGTCTGCACTCAACCGAGACCAAGCCGGATTGTCTCTGCCAAGATTATCTCGGCTCTGTCTCTGCCGAGAGCGACTCGGCCAGTGCCAAGGAGAGTCAACGCTTTACATCTCAGATTCTATGTCACTTCACTTCACACTAAGTCACAACTGAGCACAATGTGTCCTTGAGAAGAATGACCTAGGGTTGGCTATGCTATAGTTAGCTTTAGTTATTTGACAAGCGCGTTAAAATGACTAAAAACGAGCAACTATCAAATTGGCGCTATTGCCGGGGACACAAGTTCTTTTGTGTCTTTGTGTGCCAAGTTAAGTGAGGTCGAATTTGTCTGTGAAGTGTGTCTGTCAAGTCAGTCTTGAATCTTTTGAATTTGTCTCTGTCTGTCTTTCAGATTGTGGATCCCAATTAAAAAGCATGCTACCTATTATTTGTTTCTCTGCGTGAATTCACCGCCAAAAAAAAAGAGAGAAATAAAAAAAAATATTTCTGTAGCTACGTAGTATTCACATTCTATTTTGTATTCATTGCTGCATCTTTCTCTTTTTGCATTGCATTCTTGCTAGTTAATTGCATTCTTTCTGTATGCCATTCTGCAGTTCCATTAGTTAGTTAACTGATAGTTGTAGTTTCCAATTCTGCATTTATTATTGTAAGTACTGATTTCAATTCTGATTTTTCTGCATAATATGTACAATGCATGACTAGGAGTAGTATTGACCCATTGTATGCTTTTGACCCAGAGATAGAATTAACCTTACGTAGATTACGGAAAATTAGGAACGCTGTAGTAAATACTAGTAGTAGTTCAGATTCTACTGTTCATTCTAACCTGTCTTCCGCTAACACATTTGTTTCTAGCTCTAACATTTTTGCAGAATCAGGACAAATGGAGAATAATGATAGAACATTGAAGAAATTAGCCACTCCAGACGTGGTTTATCAACCATGGTGCATCCAATATCCATAGCTGGAGCCGGCTCAAACTTATGAATTGAAATCTGGTCTTATACACCTGTTGCCAAAATTTCATGGTCTTGCAGGAGAAGACCCCCATAAGCACCTGAAAGAATTTCATGTGGTTTGCTCCACAATAAGGACGTAGGGGATATCGGAGGACTATATCAAGATGAAGGCATTTCCATTCTCCCTGAATGGAGCAGCGAAGGATTGACTGTATCTTCAGCCAGTGCTTTTCAACACTTGGGGGGACATGAAACACACATTCCTGGAGACGTTCTTTCCAGCATCCCGCACTGCGTCTATCAGAAAGGAGATATGTGGGATAAGGCAGCATACAGGAGAAACATTGCACGAGTACTGGGAGAGATTCAACAAGCTCTGCGCCACCTGTCCACATCATCAGATCAACAAACAGTTGTTGATCCAGTATTTTTACGAAGGATTATCATTGATGGACAGAAGCATGATCGACGCAGCCAGTGGTGGAGCATTGATGGATAAGACACCAGCAGCAGCAAGGCACCTGACTTCCAACATGGCCAGTAACACACAACAATTCAGAATCAGAGGGCTGAGTCAATCTCGGATGGTGAATGAAATCGGCACAGCTGCTAACTAAAGATTGGAAAACCTGCTGACCGAATTGACATCATTGGTGAGACAACTTACTGCCGAACAACACCAACAGGCCATGGCAGCCAAGATTTGTGGCATTTGTACTTCCGTGGAGCACCCCACTGACATGTGCCCCACTCTCCAAGAAATCGAGTCGGACCAACCAGAGAATGTTGGAACCATAGGTGGATTTCAGTACGGGAGGCAATCGTATCAGAATCGGCCATTTGATAGCCAGCAGCAGGGGAGACAGCCATTCCGGCCAAGACCGAATCACGGGCCATATGCTGCCCAACAATTCGGATCTGCACCAAACACCTATCAGAGACAAGCAGGTTATCAACAGCCGACTCCACAATATCAGGCACCACCTTTCCAACAGCAACAACAATAGTAGAGAGTGCCTACTCAAGGCACCTCTCCATCTCTAGAAGACCTAATGAAGCAGCTTGCAACCAGCAACCTGGAGTTCCAACAATCTGTGAGCTCCAGCAATATGCAGTTCCAGCAGAACATGATCGCCACCATCCAGGACCTCAAAACGCAGATCGGCCAGTTAGTCAATACTGTGAGTCAAATGTAGTCAGCAGGATCCAGCAACCTCCCCTCTCAAACAATTCCAAACCCGAGAGGAAACGCCAGTGTAGTCACTCTTCGAAGTGGAAAAGAATTACCTCAACCTATACTGCAGAAGTTGCCGAGATCAACAGAAGCCCACTCCGAGCTAAATGCCGACTTGCAGTCTCGGCCAGAGACAACTGTCCCACTACCATTTCCATCTCGGACCACTTCGGCATGGAAGCCAGAGTCGGATGAAGAACTGTTGAAGATGTTCTGCAAGGTGGAAATCAATATTCCACTCCTCGATGCTATTAAACAGGTCCCTAAGTACGCAAAATTCCTTAAGGAATTGTGTGTACACAAAAGGAGAAAGATAAAGGGGAGCAAGGAAATTAGAGGGGTGGTGTCGGCTCTGACACAGAATGAAGCACCCACTGTAGGTGCTTCAACTTTGCCAAAGAAATGCAGAGACCCTGGAGTCTTTTCGGTCCCATGCACCATCGGCGAATGCACTTTTGCCAATGCCATGTTGGACTTGGGAGCCTCAATTAATGTCATGCCCACATCAATCTACAGGTCCCTGAATTTTGGTGACTTGGAACCCACAAGGATGACCATTCAGCTGGAAAACAGAAGTATTGTCCAGCCCCTGGGAGTTCTCGAGGATGTTCTCGTCCAAGTCAATGAACTAATATTTCCAGCTGATTTTTACGTGCTAGACATGGAGGACGAAACATCCGAGAGGGAATCCACCTTAATTCTGGGAAGACCTTTCTTGATGACAGCCAAAACAAAGATTGATGTGCATGCAGGGACGCTCTCCATGGAATTCGGTGACGCCTTGGTGCAATTCAATATTTTCGAAGCTATGAAGCATCCAACCGAAGATCACTCTCTCTTTGGCATTGATACACTTGATGAACTAGTTACAGAATATCTTCAACTAAATGGCAGTAGTAAAAATATTAAGGAGTCTGCTAAGAATGTGGTTGAAAGTAGTTGCCCAGGAGTTACAGATGAAGAGGCCGACTATGAGGAAGTACAAGACCTCTCCAACTCTGAGGACAATCGTAATGATATTGTTGACTTGGCCTTTGAAGTGGAACTATCCGAATTGTTAGACCGAGTCTACAACCAAGAACACTCAGAGTGTACGCGCGATGCATATATCAAGGTCGCCGAAGCGGAAAAGTCTTCAATTGCACAAGTGGCGACAATTTTCATGGCAGAGATCGAGTCGGCCAAAGGAGACCGAGTCAAGGAAGAAATGAAAGTCAACTTGACTGAAATAAAAAGCAAGGCCGACACGCTTGCCGAGACTGACTTGGCAACGGAAAACCAGAAACAAGCTGAGGAAGAATTCATTGTTCCATCCGGATCCGATTCCAAAGAGGCGCAAGAGGCCGATGCCGACTCCAATCCGACAAGAACCGAAGTCAACATGTCGAGCCGGCCGAAGCAGCCTGAGGCCGAAATAATGTCAGCACGCCTAGTGCCGAATCAAGATCAAGTCGGCCAGTCGGATCCAAACTCAGAAACTGAAAGATCTCCATTACCGTCACCACCCATAGAATTAAAAACATTGTAGAGTCACCTGAAATATGCCTACCTGGACAAGGAACAGCAACTCCCGGTTATCATTGCTAGCAATCTCCGCCAAGAGCAAGAAGACAAGTTGCTGGAGGTCCTAAGGCAACATAAGAAGGTAATAGGGTGGAAACTTTCTGACCTTCCTGGCATAAACCCCTCCATTTGCATGCATAGAATATTAATGGAGGAGGAAATCAAGCCCATAAGGCATTAGCAAAGAAGACTGAATCTGACACTCCTGGACGTGGTTAAGACAGAAGTCACAAAGCTCCTTGCGGCAGGGATCATCTACCCCATCTCGGATAGCCAATGGGTGAGCCCTGTGCAAGTGGTGCCGAAGAAGTCCGGGATGACTGTCATGAAAAACCAGCAAGATGAGCTGGTCCCAACAAGGATTCAGAATAGCTGGCGAGTATGCATAGACTACAGAAAATTGAATCAAGCAACTCGCAAGGACCATTTTCCTCTGCCTTTCATTGACCAAATGCTTGAGAAGTTATCTAGGAAATCCCATTATTGCTTTCTTGATGGATTCTCAGGCTACATGCAAATTCATATAGCCCCTGAAGATCAACACAAGACAACCTTCACCTGCCCATTTGGCACCTTTGCGTATACACGCATGCCATTTGGCCTCTCAAATGCTCCGAGTACATTTCAACGTTGCATGATGAGCATCTTCTCGGACTTGCTGCAGGACTGCATGGAGGTATTCATGGACGACTTCACGGTGTACGCTGACTCATTTGAAGCATGCCTGAATAATCTATCAAGGGTGTTGAAGAGATGCATTAACGCAAATCTCGTGCTCAATTTTGAAAAATGTCACTTCATGGTGACTGAAGGAATAGTGTTGGGCCATCTGGTATCCAACAGAGGTATTGAAGTGGATAAGGCTAAGATAGACATCATATCATCCCTTCCAAACCCCTTTTCTGTGAGCGAGGTTCGTTCATTTCTAGGACACGCCGACTTTTACAGAAGATTCATAAAGAATTTTAGTAAACTTGCCCTGCCTCTCTCCAAGCTGCTATAGAAGGATGTGGAATTCAACTTTGACCAGCCCTGTATTGAAGCATTTCAAGAGCTGAAAAACAGACTTACATTCGCCCCTATTCTGCAAGCACCAAACTGGGACCTGCCATTTGAACCGATGTGTGATGCATCCGATTCGGCATTAAGAGCCGTTCTCGGCCAGAGAGCTGGAGCCGGCCTCCCTGTGCATGTAATTGCTTATGCATCTCGGACTATAGATTCGGCCCAGCAGAATTACACAAAAACTAAGAAGGAACTATTGGCAATTGTGTTTGCCTTGGACAAATTCCGCCCATACCTTCTCGGTTCAAAGATCATTGCGTTCTCTGATCATGCTGCTTTGAGATACTTGTTGAAGAAGCTTGATGCCAAGCCAAGACTGATTCGGTGGATGCTTCTCCTTCAAGAATTTAACATAGAAATCAAAGATAAGAGAGGTGCTGAGAATTCTGTAGCTGATCACCTGAGCAGAATTGAAAGAGAAAGCGAACCAATACCTATCCGAGACGAGTTTCCAGATGAGCACCTGTTGCACAAAAGAACGTCTCCACCATGGTTTGCTGACATTTGTAATTTTGTGGCAGCATCTCGGTTCCCACCAGAGGCATCTCGGGCATACAAAGATAAACTCCGAAGCGATGCCAAGTATTACATTTGGGATGATCCCTCCCTTTGGAGATTGTGTAGCGACATGGTCATCTGTAGGTGCATTCCAGAAGCCGAGATCAATTTGGTCCTCCAATTCTGCCACTCGGCACCTGGAGGCGGCCATTATGGATCAACTCGGACTGCAAGGAAAGTGCTGGACTGTGGCCTTTATTGGCCAACTATCTTTAGGGACGCGCATGAATTCGTCTCCACCTGTGAGAAATGCCAAAAAGCAGGAGTGACCATGAGTAGAAGACATGAAATGCCCCAGCAACCCATCCAATTCTGTGAAATTTTTTATGTCTGGGGAATAGATTTCATGGGGCCATTCCCAGTCTCCAATGGATATTCATACATTCTGCTGGCCGTAGATTATGTATCAAGATGGGTAGAAGCCGTTGCCACCAGAACCATTGACGCAAGAGTAGTTGTGGACTTCCTGAAGTCCAATATTTTTTACAGGTTTGGTGTGCCGAAAGCGCTCATAAGTGACCAAGGCAATCACTTCTACAACAGAGCCATGGCCTCTCTTCTTCAGAAATATGGGGTAGCACACAGAATTGCTACTGCCTACCACCCCCAAACAAATGGCCAACCAGAAGTGTTCAACAGGGAAATTAAGAAAAAACTGCAAAAGATGACCAATCCCAGCAGGAAGGACTGGAGCTGCCTCCTTGAGGATGCTCTTTGGGCACATAGAACTGCACACCGAACACCTCTGGGGATGTCCCCCTAAGGATTTGTTTTCGGAAAAGCCTGTCATCTTCTTGTGGAACTAGAACACAGAGCATAGTGGGCTGTTAAGCAATGAAATCTGGCCTATGACCAAGCTGGAGAGCAGAGAAAATTTCAACTGTAAGAGTTAGATGAACTCCGCTTGGAAGCATATGAAAATTCTAGGATTTACAAGCAAAAAGTCAAGCGATTCCATGACCAGCAGATCCTGAGAAAAGAATTCAGAGTTGGCCAGAAAGTCCTCCTGTTTAACTCACGCCTTAAGCTCATTGCAGGTAAACTTTGTTCTAGATGGGATGGACCTTTTGTTATCACTGATGTGTTTCCCCATGATGCAGTACAGCTAAAAGATGAACATAGTAACAACACCTTTCAGGTCAATGGGCATCAGATCAAGCCATTCCATGAAGGTTCAGCGCCAATTACTCATGACATGGAGATAATCTCATTGATGGAACCGGCTCCACCAGACGACCCTGCCTCGCATTAAAGACAATGCAAAATTTTAAGTGTGGGGGAGGGGATAATGTTACAGTCATTTAAATTGCTTTGTCTTGTTTCTATTCCCATCCTCCTGAACTCTGCTAATTTTAATTTGTCTATTTGATTTTGTTAAATCTGTTTAAATGCTTTGTTTCATTTGTTTTTCTTAAATCTGTCTTCTGTTTTTCAATAAAAGCTATCCAACCCGAGTCCATCTCGCCCGGATCCGGAACGACTTCGGTCGAGCAGGATTCCAATTCTGTCATTTCAATTTTTGTTGGTTTTCTCCTAGCAGAATCCCAAATTGGATTTTCGAAAAGAATTTGTTTTGAAAAGAATCGTAAATTGGCTTCTGGAAATTTGAAATTGACAGTAGGAAGTAATTCTGCAACTCTAGCAAGAAATTTCTCTAGCTTGAAGGAAGTGAAACTTTTGCGCTCTAGTCAGTGATTGACTGAAAAACTGAAAAGGAAACCCTCTGTGATAGAGCAAACATAGCCCGTGTGAGATTTTAAGCCTTTGTAAATATTGATGGCTTACATCTTGCCATTTCTCTTCCCTTCTAGTGTGATTTTTCCATTCATGATTAACCGCATATTCTACATTTTGCCTTAACTCTCTGGATACAACTGTTCTCACATGCAGGAATGACATGATCTAGGCCATGTTTCTTATAAGCCCTGAGCCAAATAAAGCCTACCTGAACAAATGTGCCTGTTGTTTACCCCTTTTGAGCCTAATGTAACCATTCTTCCTGACAGCTCACTACAAGCCAAGGCCAGAAAAACCATGAATCAACCTCACCCTCGGGGAGTAGAGGAGTTTTGGAATTGTTTTGGGAGTAAGTCATGATCAAATGTGAGGGAACTCCAGGAAGCAAAATTTGTTCAGCACCCTCTAAGGCTCGAAAATACAAGAAAAAGGATAAAAGCAAGTGAAGGAAAGAAAAAGAAAAAGTGGAGCAGCAGCTGAAAATCTCAGCTGAAATGAATAAAGAAAGAAAACAGCTGCATAAATTTGTATAATAAGAAAAAGAAAAGAAAATGAGCTGGTAGCAATAAGAAGGAGGAATTGACAGCATCTTGGGTTATCCCTCAGGCCGATAAAGCTTACTCCTTATTGCTCCTCTCTTCCTCGTGGGTCCTAAAGCTAGTTTTCTCATATTTTATCCTACCTGTGACCTAGCCTCGCTACAAGCCGAAAAGAAGTCCTAGTGATCAAAATTGTGTGTTTTTGCAGGTGTAAGAAGAGAGCTTTGTCAAAGTATGGTAATATCAGTTCCATGAGTGTTGAGTGTAAATACAAACCCAAACACGTGTCAAGTGAGAGAGTTATTCGCTTAAATGAGATCTCTGTCACTCTTGGTCGCCTTCTCTGGTTTGCAGATCATGAATTTGCCTAAGAGCGCATAAGGAGTAATTTTCAGATTGTTAGAGTATCTTGATCCCAGGGTGAAGGAGTACCGACTCTGTCTCGGTTGAACTGAAGGAAGCCAAGTGAAAAATTATTTTCTATCTTTAAAAATTCCCCTTGATGGTTTTCATTTTATTTTGCTCAGGAGTGCAAAAGGGTAAGTGTGGAGGTGTGATGAGTGACAATTTATACATCTTTTAAACACCTAAGAAGGATGTTTGCAAGACTACTCTGTGCTTAAGAATGGATTGTTAGATAAGATTCATTTTATGGGCATAAATATAGAGAAAATACGAATCTGTGTTAATTCAGATTTCTTAACTAATAAAAAGTATCACTCTTTCTTCTGCAGGTCAAGCCGAGTTGACCAGGGTCAATAGAAGAGTCTCAGCCGAGATGAAGTCGTCCCGACCAGACCGACTCCATCTCGGCCAATAAAGAGTGGCCCAATTATATTGACCACATCAGCTATCCAACTCGGAGGCCACCTCAGCGTCAGCTCAGCTGCCATGTCACTCTTAGGGAATCTGCCACGTCACGGTGGAAGATCTTCATAGGGGTAGAATAGGAAATTCACATTGTAATTCTGTTAGGATTCATTAGGATTAGCATATCACAGCTCGTGTATATATAGGAGGAGTTGTGCACTTTTTACGAGTCTTTGAATTCACTCTGATTCCACACTCATTATATCCATTTTCTTGCACTCATTCTCTCCATTTTCACGGTGGTGCACGATGCTCATTGGCGTTTCTCTCGATTGAGGAAGTGCAGGTTTGAGACTGGGAAGCCGAAGTTTGTCAAATGGGATCGATCAAATTACTGACGCACTCTGGTGGATCTGATCCTTAGCGCTTAGGCTATCAGAGGTGAACCACCACCATCAACCATGGCGATCGTCGTGGAAGATGGATCCACCTGAATTCAGAACCACTGTATTTGTATTCTGTTTTTGTTAATCAACTTCATTCTGCATTTCTTTTCTCCATTCTCTTCCTCTCCTTTAATTCATGATGTAATCCGCGATTGCAATTAAATTGTGAACAATGTTAAGCTAAGCTGATTGGAACTGGTTTAACTAATTCAGTAGGTAATCATTTAACGATTGTTATTCGAAAACCTAAAATCAGCTCTGAACTTAATCCTTGCCAACTGATGAGGTAGCGATTGCATAAATCCTTGGTATGGCAATGGACGAACCTTTGGCGATTGCCATAAGACTTCCCAAGGCTGATATGGACTAAGAACTGGAGTGTGGAAAATGGACTGGATGTGGACTTACAGGACTGAGCACGAACACAGTTAAATAATAATAATAATAGATAACTAGTAACAGTAATATATATTTACTGCATTCATAGTCTTAGTTTACTTCCTACTTTGCTTACATTCAAAATCCCCCTTGTTTACTGTTTTCTAGTGTGAGACAGAGATAGTCCATCTCTGTAGTGTCTGTCTGCACTCAACCGAGACCAAGCCGGATTATCTCTGCCGAGATTATCTCGGCTCTGTCTCTGCCGAGAGCGACTCGGCCAGTGCCGAGGAGAGTCAACGCTTTACATCTCAGATTCTATGTCACTTCACTTCACACTAAGTCACAACTGAGCACACTGTGTCCTTGAGAAGAATGACCTAGGGTTGGCTATGCTATAGTTAGCTTTAGTTATTTGATAAGCGCGTTAAAATGACTAAAAACGAGCAACTATCAAGTAACCCTAAGGTACTTTGATGCCCTTCAAACACTCGCAAAAACTTATTTTCTATTTCTTTTCTTTCACATTCTATGACATGATGTAAGTAGATATATCCGCCTACCAACTAACTGTGGTGTCCTATACCCATGTCAACCAAATCTAGTCTTGTGTTCACACCATTGTTTGTCTTACCATGAATATTCAAAAGCGTCCCAATCATACTATCACAAACATTTTTTCCATATGCATCAAATCAATACAATGTCTTACATCAAGCTTGCACCAATATGGTAGATAAAAAAAGGTTGACCTTTTTTTCCATAGTTTTTCTCAATGCCCTCTTTTTGTGCCTTGCCGAAGAAAACATTTATGTACTTCACACGTTAAAAAACTTCATCACTAGTTAAAGCCCTTAGAGCAACATCATTCTCCTAATATCCATTCAAAACTTTCTTCAATTGACGATACGTGTGATTAGCTTGGAGAAATTTGCAATGCTCAAGGTAACATGCCTTCCTTCCATGTGTCGTTTGATGGTAGGATGCGCCTTCTTCACATATCGGACATGCTTTATGTCCTTTAACATTGTACCCAGTCAAGTTTCTATATGCTAGAAAGTCATTAATGGTGCAAAATAACATGGTATGCTTCTTGAAATTTTGATTGTTATATCTGTCAAACACATCAACACCTTCGTCCTACAACATTCTCAAGTCTTCAACCAATGGATTTAAATACAAATCTATATCATTTCCTAGTTGTCTTGGACCATAAGTTATTGTAGATAACATCACATACTTGTGCTTCATGCACAACCAAGGATACAATTTGTAAATCACTAGGAGAACAGGGCATGAACTATGTCTGCTACTTAAGTTACCATACAAATTCATTCTATTTGTAGCAAGACTTGCCCTAAGGTTTCTTGGCTCATTGCTGAATTTCAAAAACAACCTATCAATTTTCTTCCATTGCATTAAATCAACTGCATGTCGAACCCGTCTATTACATTACCTTTTATCTACATGTTATCTAAGGTTCTTTACATCATCTGAATTAGCAAACAATCTCTTAAACCTTGGAATTATTGGAAGATACCAAAGTACCTTTGTTGGAGGACCTTTTATGCTAATGTCACCACTATAATCACTATCTTTCTTTATGTACTGTGATTCCCTACTCTTCGAACACTAATGCTTCACTTTAAACTGTTTCTTGTACAAAATGCAATTATTAGGGCATGTGTGTATTTTCTTATAGTCCATACCCATCAGACACAATATCTTCTTCGCCTCAGAGTTACAATTTGGAAATGTATTCCCTTCATGAAGCATGTCTTTTAACAACTCTAGTAATTTGGGAAAAATTTTATTAGTCCATCCATTTTTTACCTTTAGATTGAACAACCTTAACACAGTCGATAACCTCTTGAAATTAGTACACCTCTGTGTATAATGGCTTTTTTGCATCACTACACAAACTATCATACACAATTGATCATTGAAAAGATTTTGGACCAATATGACGAAACATGTCTTCTAGTCAATTATCCATATCTACATCAACTTCCTCTCTTTCGGACACACTTGGGATGTCTATCAACTCGTCATACCATGTCTATGTTGTATAACTCTTGCAAAACTTATCGCAAATACGATGATCCCATATTTCCTTAACTTTTAATTTTCCTTCATTAAAACAGTTGAAACACGAAAAATAGAACCTTTCAGTACTATCAGAAGCATGTGTTTTAGCAAAGTTGAGAAATAATTTTACTCCATTCTCATATTCATCACTTGCCATTGATCCAACTACGATCCATAACTACGCTATCTAATAGACAAAACATATATTATGCATATCAATCTCACTTTTTCAGATAAGGTGTGGCTCTATCTCATTCAAGAAGATATTTTTCTATACTTAATTAATGCATACATGTTAAGTGTTAAGTATATAATTTGACAAAGTATCGACAAAATTTCGCATTGCTCTCTAGAATGCACAAAATGAAAGTGGTGACATCAAAACCACTACAATCAAGTATGCACCCAAAGAATTACACATAATGCACTAAATCAAAATTATATCAGTTATAGA
The DNA here is from genome assembly GCA_025330945.1 of Mucuna pruriens. NCBI lineage: Eukaryota > Viridiplantae > Streptophyta > Magnoliopsida > Fabales > Fabaceae > Mucuna > Mucuna pruriens. Next base: position 819,304 of record JAENHJ010000368.1, on the reverse strand, counting down.
TTTGAAACTTAACATCTATGTATTAATATCGTATATAAAAATCATTCTTTCCAAACTATCTAACTTGGACAATTCAAGATTTAATTTAATGATTACTAATTCTGATAATTATATTTAATCTCAAACAGGAAACTAGGGTTCATTCAATGGATAAGTTTAATATAAAATATAAAACAATGGATAAATAATAAGCATACAATTAAACACAATTTATATATAAATCAAGAACCAAGAAAAAATATTTCTAATTTACCAATAAAATATCAAACCATGCCTAGTCACATCACTAATCATCGCTTTTCTCAAACTAAGTTTGACTCAAATTTAAGCACATGTTTTATTTAGTGGTTAAAAACTATAGCCAATGACAATGATTACTTTAGTAAACTTGGTTTGACTCAAAATTAAGTGCATGGTTTATTTTGGGATCAAACCATGGTTAGTTGAGTCAAACTAAGTTTGACTCAAAATTAAGTGCAACTTTGATTTGTTGATCAAACAATGATGGACCATGGTCAATTGAGTCAAATCAAGTTTGACTCAAAATTAAGCACATATTTGATTTGGTGGACCATGGTCAATTGAATCAAATTGAGTTAAACTCAAAATTAAGCAAATTTGGTTAATCATTTTAATGTTTTTATAAGGGACATATGTTCTACTTATTTTAATTTTGATAATATATCTAAAAAAAGTCTCTTTAATCATAAAATTGACCAAACTATGCTCTATATGGCTAGGTCATACTAATTTATTAAAAAATCATCAAAAGGCTCAATTATGCTCTATATGGTCAATCATGTAAGGTCATACCAATTTATTAAAAAATGACCAAGCAAAGCCCAATTATGCTTTATATGCACAATCATACAAGGTCATACCAATTTACTAAAAAAAATCACCAAACAAGGCCCAACTATGTTCTATATGTCCAATCATACAAAGTCATACCAATTTACTAAAAAATCACCAAAGAAGGCCCAACTATGCTCTATATGGTCAATCATGCAAGGTAATACCAATTTATTAAAAAAAATCACCAAAGAAGACTCAACTATATGTTCTATATGGCCAATCATGCAAGTCATACCAATTTATTAAAATATATCACCAAACAAGGTCAAACTATGCTCTATATGGCCAATCATGCAAAGTCATACCAATTTACTAAAAAAATCACCAAAGAAGGCCCAACTATGCTCTATATGGTTAATCATGCAAGGTAATACCAATTTATTAAAAAAAATCACCAAAGAAGGCCCAATTATATGTTCTATATGGCCAATCATGCAAGTCATACCAACTTAGTAAAATATATCACCAAATAAGGCCAAATTATGCTCTATATGGCCAATCATGCAAGGTCATGCCAATTTACTAAAAAAATCACTAAAGAATGCTCAACTATGCTCTATATGCATAATCAAGCAAGGTCATACCAATTTACTAAAAAAAATCACCAAACAAGACCCAACTATGCTTTATATGGCCAATCATGCAAGGTCATGCCAATTTACTAAAAAAATCACTAAAGAATGCTCAACTATGCTCTATATGCATAATCAAGCAAGGTCATACCAATTTACTAAAAAAAATCACCAAACAAGACCCAACTATGCTTTATATGGCCAATCATGCAAGGTCATGCCAATTTACTAAAAAACTCACCAAACAAAGCCTAACTATGCTCTATATGGTCAATAATGCAAGGTCATACCAATTTACTAAAAAAAACTCACCAAACAAGGCCTAACTATGCTTTACACGGTCAATCATGCAAGGTTATATAAATTTACTAAAAAAAATCACCAATTAAGGCTTAACTATGTTTTATATGGCCGATCATGCAAGATCATACTAATTTACTAAAAAAATTACTAGACAAGGCCCAACTATACTCTATATAGCTAATTATGCAAGGTCATATCAATTTATAAAAAAAATCAAACAAGGCCCAACTATGCTCTATATGGCCATTTCATGCTAGGTAAATGTATTCAACCACATAATATAATAAACTCATCTTACTATTGAAATTAAAATGTTAAATATATTCACTTACCTAAATGACATAAATGTGACTGATTTAAGGGGATTGAGTGAAAGAGATATAAAGCCACCTATAAATATAAACACGAATAGAGAATATACTTCAAATTACATAAAATAAAATTTAAAAACCTAATGTAACCATGGCCAAAACAGCCAAAACTATTTCAAATCATCTAGTGGTCATGACAGGCACAATAAAACAATAAAATAGTGACCAATGGTGGTTATGGCGAAAAATGCCACCGCCATTAAGTGTTCTAGTGAGGGAGTGAGGGTGGCCATGGTGAAAAACTCCATCGCCATGACGTGTTTTGGGGAGGGAGGGCAGCTATGGAAAAAAAACATTAAGGAAGGAAAGGAGAAACACTTACTAACCTATTTGACAAGGATGACAACAATGAAAATGAAGCAATGAGGATGAAGGAACAATGATGACAACAATGAGGGAGCGAATATGAGAATAAGCAAAAATGACAACGAAGGTTTTGAACTAGAAAGGAGCATTTTAGTATTTTAAGGTCACTATTTACATTGGTTTCTATTCCAACCAATGTAAAAAGTGAAAAGTTTACATCAATTGCTACCAAATTGATGTAAAAAGTCACTTTTTACATCGGTTGGTAATCAACCAATATAAACTTTTCACAATATTTACAAAAATGTCACTATGTTTTCGTTTATATTGGTCCTTTAGGGGACCGATGTAAATTGGCTTATTTAAAAGCCTATTTTTGCACTAGTAAAAAGTATGTCTACACCTATGTATCCAACATCTATCTTGACTCTAGATGACTCTAATAAAAAGGTAGACCAAACAACATACAAAGGTATGATTGATTCTCTTTTGTATCTGACTACGTTTAGACTAGATATCATGTTTAGTGTATGCTTGTGTGCACGTTTTCAAGCTAATCCTAGAGAATCACACCTCACAACAATAAAATGTATTTTTAAATATCTTAAAGGTACTACTAACCTTGGTTTGTGGTTTAAGAAATTTGATAAGTACAAGTTAAAAGGCTACTATCATGTTGATTATCCTAGAGACAGAATAGAAATAAAAGTACTAGTGGAAGTTGCCACTTCATTAGAGTTGATCTAGTCTCCTAGGAAGGCAAGAGACAAGGCATCATTGCCTTGTCCACTACAAAAGTAGAATATATATCTACTGCTAGCTGGTCTCGAATTCTCTATATTAGGCACCAACTTGAAGACTACAATATCTTTCAAAGTAACATTCCTTTACTTTGTGATAATACTATTTCTATAAATCTTTCAAAAAACACCATATTACATTCTAGAGCAAAACACATAAAAATTAAATATTATTTCATAAGAGATTATATTCAGAAAATGACTTTTGATATAAAATTGATCAACACATATGAACACTGGCTGACATATTTACAAAACCCCTTCCTGAAGATAAGCTCATTCATATCCAAGAACTTCTTGGTAGCAAATTTATAAAAGAATGAATTTTAATGTTTATGTGATTTATGTGCCCAAGCATTCTGCATTCATAAGTCTCACAACGTCCAAAGCATTACTTATTTATTAAGTGCCTTTCTCTTCTTTATTATTGAGTCATTTTATTGCTTCCAATAAAAATCTTTTGACCGTTGTAACTTTCTAATGACTATATTTTAACCATAAATGCTTTTATCGTTTCTACAAAATAGTTTCTATAAAATTTCTTTTTGTTTTAAGAAGTATTCATCAAGAAATCTTGTCGAACCCTTTGCAAAAATTTCTTGTGAAAATTTTCTATTTTCTTATGATCTCTTTCTAAAACTCACCCTATACTCACCATGACCCAAAACCTTGACCTACTCAAAACCTCTGTTGAAGACAAGATTGAGAACCTAGAGAACTTGCTAGTGTACACAAAATATTCCTTTGACATACCTACCCTAGCCAAGATGGGTCTTGATCTTATGTTGATCTTAATGCTTATGGGATCCTACCTTTCTTCAATCATGAACAAGTTGTTTGTCCAAAACTGATCAGCGAGTTCTATACAAACTGTGTCATCTAGGATACCTTCATTACTAAGAAGGTTCTTGGAGTAGACATTAGAGTAGTCATTCCGTCCATAGTCACTACTACATAGTGTGAAAGGGCTAGGAAGTCTATTTTCTGGCTAGGAGAAAGACTATGGTGGCATGTATGTGATTGGGGATGCTCTATTGAGACCATATGTCAAAGGACCATGTGCCCTAAACAAGATGAATGATAAGGCTAAGACCTTTCAACAAATTCTTAACAAGGGAATCTTGCACAAAGTTGGGTCCAAAGATCACCTCTTTGATATTCATCTATTCACCTTGTTTCATATGATGATTGGATAAAATTTTCACCTACCTAGTCTTCTCTTTGCACATCTTAGGATGAATCTTAAAGAAAATGGGATGAAGAAGAAGAATATGACCCACTCTGCCTTATTAACCAAGATATTTTGGGATCAAAAGGTATTCAAAAAATTATTTTCTTTACCTTTTTCTGTACAAGAAGCATACTCAGCTTCTTTCAAACAACCTCAGTTTCGGAAGAATAATATTTCTCCTATGACCCTAGGCTTATTCCTTGTCTTTGAAGACCATCTAATAAGCATATTGACCTCTACTAGTGTTGAGCTGAAGGTTCAACACTTCTTTCCACCTTCTCAAGTCATCAAACCTCTACATATTTTCTAATTCAACTTAATAGGATCTACCCCAAGCTTCACATGCTAGATTTTAACAGTTACAAAGAGGAGAAGACTAGAACCTTAGTTGTGGGTTTTCCCTGCAATAAAGAAACTTCTCTTTGAAGCTTCTCTACTAATTTAAGGGCTTACTTGCATGAGAAGATGATGACGGGTCCCTTTGACGAGGATGAAGCATGCAAGCTATGGAGACAACATCTTTGAATCCATAGTCATCAAGTAAGTAGTCATCTGACTCTTCAAGAAAGATTGGACACCCCCATAAAGTCCAAAGGAAGCTTCCATATGTTGAAGGAGATTCCAACTCATCACTTTGATTATTGGTTATCTGTGCCCTTCAAGAAGTAAGATCTTGATGAGTTTAGGTTGCTCGATCCTAAGAATACCTTCATCTCTACTACTGTACACTCCTTGGGTCTCTCTTTTTTAAACTTGTAGAAGCCTCATCCTTAGGAGAAATTGTTCAAATGCTACAAGGATTTCACTTCTCTTGTTGTGTAGCTACCTTAGCCTGTTTTCACCCTACCTGCCCTTCTTACACCTCTTTCCTCACCCTCGAAGCCCTTACCTCCTCTATACCTAGCCCTCTTCCACCTTTGTTTCAAGCTCTCACCCTCTATCAACCTCCTACCTCCCAACCTCTTCCAAATTTGTCTCAACAAGTCTTATTTGCCAGCAAAGCCAACATTGATCAACATTTTGGTCAATTAGAGTCTTGACTTATGGGAATGCTTTCCCAATTTCTTGGCCCTCCACCTTCACCACCTACACCTTAAACCTTAATTAGTTTCACTTAATACATGAGTTTTGTTTTCACCTTCTTTGCATATCTGTTTATGTTTTCCCAAGTCTGGATGCTACCATCCAAAGAATTACGGGGAGGTTAAGTTGTTATTATCCTATATTCTTATGCTTTTTTGTATTTATGCTCTGACACACACATAAAGCATCCTATTTATTATGATGTTTTGACATATCTATTATCTATCTCTTAGTATAATTTTTGTCATCATAAAAAAGGGGGAGATTGTTGGAGTATTTTATATATGTGTCAAAAAAAAATCATGTTTTTATTATAACAAACATTATGACTAAAGAGTGATGACTAATGCCCAAAAGATCCATATGCTTTGATTATAACAAACATTATGACTAAAGAGTAATGACTAATAGTTTTTTAAGTACTCAGCATTTAAGGAGTACGACAAGTCACCACAACCTTTATGATAAGGAGTTTGCGTCCAAAACTAGAACTTGTCCTTGACAAGATGACCAATAACGTCCAAAAGAGCTTATTGTCCATAGAAGGACCTCATCGAAAGAATGATTAAATCATTTTGTGTTTGTGATATCTCATAACTTGGTTTTTATCTTATACGTATATGTTATCTTATATCTCAAAATTTTGTGCTCAAGAACATTTTTAAACGTTCATATCTATTTATATGTTATTCTCTGTTGTGCTTCATTTTTTAGAAAGAAATGGCTTTCATTTTCAAGCCTTGAAGAAACAAGTCAACCTTGATAGAAGAATGTTTTGATCAAGCTTCTACGATAAAAGGAACAAGCAGAATGATCATCTACATATCAGTCAAAGGAAGCATGTTTAAGGAAATAGAAAAATAGTTTTTTTGTTCTACCTTTTTCTATGTCCTCAAAAGAAGAAGACAAAAGCTTTGAAAAAGTTCATCTTTAGCATTTAATGTAAAGATGTTTTCTCTCTCACCAAGTAGAACAATGACTCTCTTTTCTACATCCTTATATATATTTTCAAGGAAGAAGTAACAAGAAAGAAAACAACAAGTGAATATACTACAAGTTCAAAATAGCTCTAACGAGTTTGTGTTCCTTTGGACAACATCTTAAAAAAGTTGGTAAAAGTTTTCCAAGAATAAAATTTGATCTTATCTTTGTATTTGCTTTGCTAAGCAAGTCAAGCTTTGTTTTGTAACTGTCATATGTTCACCTAGTGAAATATCTTTTGTAAAAACTTTATTTGCTTTCAAGATAGCCTGAAAAGGCTAAGTGTTAAAGAATACTTTGGTTTGCTTGTAATCAAGTAGATTACAAGTGTTGTATAACTTGGATAGTTTTTGAGAATACTTGGTTCTAAAGTCAGTTTGACTTAGATAAATCCTTTAAGTTGAAAGAACTAAATGTAGCTTTTGTGGAAAAGTAAAATAGAATAAAATCTCTGTGTTGCTTTACCTTCCTTACCTTTACTTTAAGTTCTACACGTTTTGAATGATCCCTTTGGACACCATTTGTGAACTGATATTTACTTTGCATATTTTAAAGTGTTTTAAAAATCACACATAAACACAATTCAACCCCTTCTACTTGTATAGTTTCTTCTTTCTTTCTTTCATGGAGTTCGATTGCAATTGGAAGTACTACTTTATCCAAAAAAGTCAATCTAGTAAGAGGAAGTGTACCTTCTAACTAATGCTATTATTTGCATTAATGATGAAAGAGGTTTTTAAGGCCTCTATTTACATTAATGATGAAAGAGTTCACCATGAGAGAAATGAAAAAAAAATCCTAATATCCTTTTTCTTGTTTAATATTGTATGCAAATAATAAATTGTACTATTACAAATTCATTTTCCTAAAATTGATAAAAAAAATTGAGAAATGGAAACATTACTCATTAATTGACTAATTATTGGTGATTATTTTATTTTTATATAATTTTTTTATATAATTTGTTATATTTTTTATGTAAATTGGTGCCCTCTAAAAATGGGCCCCTAGGCAATCGCCCCATCTTGATCACTCTTATGGCCACCACTAGCACCACTAACAAAGAAACATGAAACACACAAGAAGGGAGGTTAAATTGTGTATATGATATTTTTAAACCTTTTAAAAAATGCAAGGATATAAGTTTGCCAATGTTGTCCAAACGGATTGTCCAAAGAGGTGCATAATGAAAATAGATAAAGGGAGAGAGAAAACAAAATAGAGATTTTATCTTGGTTCACTCTTCGACAAGAGTTACGTCCAATTCCTTCAACATGAAGGATTTACTCCACGGTTCACTCTTCAACAAGAGTTACGTCCAATTCCTTCAACATGAAGGATTTACTTCAGTAAAGTCAAACTAGCTTACAAATCAAGTATTCTCAAACCTCTTCAAGTTATAAACATTTTTTAATACTTAGTTTCTTTAGGCTATCACAAAAAATGAAAAGATTTTAAAAAAGGTAACTTGCTAGGTGAGTGTTGCAACTAGGGTCACGATATTTTGCAAATATTTTTTAAAAGAGAAAAGATGAAGGGATGGAGTCGCCACCAATGTTTATTAAGGAAAAATACTAAAAAAACCTTAGAAAAAAAGAATGGTATTTAAAACCAGATTTTGAGTTCATAAGTCAATTACGCATAGGGAACGTATTAGCACCCTACAATATTTGTTAAAGAAACAATTACCTCAAATTAATTAATTAAGCAAATTATTCTTAAGTTTTAAAATATTTATCTCACCTAAATAAATTATATAGTTTTGATGAAAGATAAAATTTTAGTATCATTATTGTACATAAATGGGAAGTTAATCATTAGGTTTTTAGTCTTTAGCTTAGTGATCCCCTACTTCTACGCATCCCCAAGTGCAATGGGGAGTTAGTTACATAGTTCTTCGAGGATAGAATATATTTGTGTGTTAATTTTGATTTTTATTTGTCATAGTCCATGCATCCCTAAATTAAAAAAGGTGTACACGCAAGACAATCCTTTTGAGTTATTTAGTTTATGCTAGAGGAGAGTTTAAAGACATTAAGTTGTCACTACTTGTGCCTCAAAACTTCAAGATTAATAAGATGTCACATCTAATTCATCACTTTCTCATTAGAAAAAGGTTGTTATCATAATTGATTACATTCTAAAAAGAGGAATCATTTCAACTAATGCCAATAACTATAAAGAATTTTCAAGATTATCAAGTTGTGCAACTCGCATCCTGGAAGATTTTGAAGATTGAGAAGATATCACATCTGGTCAAACCTTTTTTAGAAGAAGGCCTTGGGCTTTAGAGCAAACACAGTCTAGACAAGAAAGTTTGAGTACAATGATTTGGAATGCGTCCAAAAGACCTAAGAGCTGTCCAAATACTTCATCGTCCAAAGGCTATGGACATGTCCAAAGACATGTAGCATCGAAAGGACTTGGATGAGTCAGAAAGTTAATAAATGAAAAGGAGAAGGAGCCACCAAAATGGGCGTCCAAAGGCTATGGATGCATCCAAAGATGTCCAGCGTCCAAAGGACCTAGATGAGTCAAAAAGTAAATTAATGAAAAGTAAACGGAGCCACCTACCTGGGCATCGAAAGGCTATGGACACGGCCAAAGATGTCCAGTGTCTAAAAGATCTGAATGAGTTAAAAAGATAAGTTAATAAAAAAGTAAAAAATCTACCTAGATAGGCATTCAAAGGCTCTAGCGTCCAAAGGGGTATGGACGCGTCCAAAGATCACTAACGTCTAAAGAACTAGATGAGTCAGAAAGATAAGTTAATAAAAAAAGAAAAGGATTTGCCCAGATAGGTATCCAAAAGGTATGGACGCATCCAAAGACCTAGATGAGTCAGAAATGTGAGTTAATAAAAAAGAAAAGGAGCTACCCAGATAGGTGTCCAAAGGGTGTGGACGCGTCCAAAGACTTGGATAAGTAAGAAAGATAAGTTAATAAAAAAAATAAAATGAGCTACCCAGATGGGCATCCAAAGGGTATAGACATGTTCAAAGACCTAGATGAGTCAGAAAGACAAGTTAATAAAAATTAAAAGGAGTTATCCAGATAGGTGTCCAAAGGGTCTTAGTGTCTAAAGAGTATGGATGCGTCCCAAGACCACTAGTGTCTAAAGACTTGGATGAGTCAGAAAGGCAAGTTGATAAAAATGAAAAAGAAAAGGAGTTCCCAAATAGGCATTCAAAGGCTCCAATGTCCAAAGGATATGGACGCATCCAAAGGGTCTAAAGACTATTAGCGTCCAAAGGCTTGGATGAGTCAAAATAGTGAATAAGAGAAAGGATCAATCCATAAGGCGTCCAAAGGGAGCATCCAAAGAACCTCCAATGTCCAAAGGATGTCTAGTGTCCGAAGACACGTACATCCCAAGGGCATCCAAAGACATGTATGTCCCAAGGGCATCCAAAGAGCCTAAACGCAATTTATTTAAAAGGAAAAAGGCTACATAAAGAGTTTTGCATGCACCAAAAATCAAACGAATTTAAATCCAAGGGATTAGTGGTACCAATTTTTGTTTTCTCGTGGCTACTCCTGTATGGGCTCTGTCTATTTGGGTCTCCTCTACAATCTTGTAAGCTTCTTCACTGCTTAAAACTTCACGAAATGTTGTCTTTCCCGTGCTCTGCTTTTCTTTTCAATTTCTTCTCCCCTTTTTATTCATTGCTTATTAAACACTTACAAGTCACCTTCCTTTTATCTCTCAAGATATTCTCTCATAAATTCTAACGTGCTCTGCTTTTCAGTGTTTCTCTCCTAGTTTCTCATTTTCAAATTTTTTCTGCCCTGGATCTTCGTTTCATCTAGGTATTTATAGGCTTCTGTAAATTGATTGTTTTATTCAACTTGCCTTCTTTCCTTTGAAAGTTGGTCAATTATAGTAAAGCATTAACAGTTGGAAAGCAAAGCAAAAGCTGTAAAGAGTATAGCAGAGCAGCATAGAGCAAAGGTTGCAGCTCTTTTGGATGCTTGACATGCAGTAGAGCCGGAAAGCAAAGTTGTAAGCAATAGCAAAAATTAGGGATTGCAGACATGAAGAGAGGAAAGAAGGAGGGGCTACATCCCCTTTATACACTTAGCTATAACGTAGAGCAGTGCAAAGTAGAACAGAGCCACAATGCAAAGAAGCCCTTTTGCTTTGGATGCTCGCACAAAACAACCCATTTGGATGCTTGTCCAAAGGGCTTGGCAGCACGTAGGTAATTTTTTGGATTTCTTTGGACTTGACATTATTGGTAGGACAAAATTTGATGTTCACAATGAGCATATACCAATTACAATAACTTCGCTTAGCAAAGCAAATATAGAGATGAAAAACAAAGCTTTACAAAAGCTTTTCTAAAATGTTGTCCAAAGAGCACTTGAGCTTTTGGAAAATAGTATTGTATCTCGATTTTCTTTTCATGTTATTCTAACTTCTTTTTCTTTCACTTCTAATTGTTTCTTTTTCTTCTTCATATGAAGGATATATAGGCATAGGAAGAGAGACTTTGTTCTGCATGGGTAGAGGGAGGTAACTTTTGCATTAAATGCCAAAGATGAACTTGTATAGAGCTGTAGTAGAGTCTTTGTCTTCTTCTATGGTCAGAGAAAAATTATGGTAGAAAAGGATGATTTTTCTTTTCCTTAACAATGCTACCTTTATTTGATAAGAGACATTCATTCTGTTTGTTTCAAAATATACAAAGGTTTGATCAGAATTATCTTGTATCAAAGTTGACTTGTTTCTTCAGAGCTTAGAAAGAAAACATTTGCTATTTTGAAAAACAAAGCATTGCATAACATAGCATATATATATATATATATATATATATATATATATATATATGGCTTGATCAGAATTATCTTGTATCAAAGTTGACTTGTTTCTTCAAAGCTTAGAAAGAAAACATTTGCTACTTTGAAAAACAAAGCATTGCATAACATAGCATATATATATATATATATATATATATATATATATATATATATATATATATATATATGGCTGATCAGAATTATCTTGTATCAAAGTTGACTTGTTTCTTCAAAGCTTAGAAAGAAAACATTTGCTACTTTGAAAAACAAAGCATTGCATAACATAGCATATATATATATATATATATATATATATATATATATATATATATATATATATATATATATATATATATATATATATATATATATATATATATATATATATATATATATATATATATATATATATATAGGATATGAATGTTATAGAGATACGTTGTAGCAAATAAGCATAAGTTAAAAAATGAGTTACGAGATAAGATAAGCATAAGGAACGAAATGTCTTTCATAAGGGAACTAGGTCCTTTTATGGACGAGGTTTCATTATTGGATGGGATCCTTGTATGGACGATGAGCATGTTTAGACACGAGTAGATATACTAGTTAATGAACAAGTTTTTTCATATGACCGCAGGCCTTTTCCTTTATAGTTAAGTACTTAAATAAAGCATTAGTCACTACTCTTTACTCATAATGTTTGTTATCATCAAAAATTGTTTTGGACGCATATATACTACAAAAAAATTTTAAGTTTAGCGAACACCAAAACTAGTCACTACACTTGAAAAATCGGTCGGTGAATTTGGAAATCGATGGCTAAATTGAATAGCAACCGAATTAGCAACGGATTATTTTCGGTCACGAAAACCCCAATGACTAAACCATTTAGCCACCAAAATATTTTGGTGACTATTTAGCAACTATTTAGTGACCGATTTTCGGTCACTATTTATACTTTTTTTTGCAAAACTCTAATCAATCGCTAAATCAGTGGTTGATTAGTGGTAATTAAACAAAATTTGTAATATATATATATATATATATATATATATATATATATATATATATATATATATATATATATATATAAAGTTGTTAATTTGGTTGTTAATTTTGTGAAAAATAAAAATAAAAATTTAATCGCTAAATCAGTTGCTAATTTTTAAAACAATTAAAATGAATAAATTTTTGGTCGCTAAATTTTTGAAAATAAAATAAAATAAATAAATTTTGATCACTAATTTTTTGAAAATATAAAAAAATTTACAATTTCGAACACTAAATTGGTCGCTAATTTTTGAAAATAAATAAAAATAAATAAGTGGTGCACAAATTGAAAGTGACACATGAAATGGGGATAAGTGGACTGATGCATGCGTGCACAAAACGAAGCACACATGGACCAAGGAGTGGGTGTGCAAAACGAAGCATGCATGGATCGAGGCGTAGGTGCACAAAACGAAGCACATATGGATCGAGGCATGGGCACACACGGATTGGAGAAGTGTGTGGCCTAAGAGTGGAGGGAGGTGGCGGAGAGTCATGCAGTAGGTGAGGACATTGCATAGAGGCGGAGGGCAACAGGGGTCGCATGGAGGGTAGAGGGGGCATGGGGTGGAGGTGAAGGGTGGTGGGGGTCATGTGGAGGTGGGGTGATAAGGGGAGGTGGAGGGTGTAAGTCGCACGGGGCGGAGGGCAGAGGCGACGTGGCGGGGTGGGGGCTTCGCACAGAGGTGGAGCAGAGGTTGTGTGGCGGCAATGGCCAACAAGGTACGGTGGGAGGGAGGGAGGAGAGGAAGGGAAGAGAGGGACAGGAGGGATGAGGGAGGAGTAGAGGAAGGAGGGAGAAGAGGGAGGGTTGGTGGTGGCAGTGGTCGAAGAGTGAGATGAAAATATTGGAGAGTAAGATGGAGAGAGTGAGAGTGGGAGATAAGAGTGGAAGATGAGAGTTGAAGTTGGAAATGTTTAAGTGAAAGTGAGAAATATTTGAAAATGAAGATAGGAAGCAAAGGTTGATAAAATTTTATCAAAAATATCATTAATATTTTCATAAAAATTTAAAATATCACTAAATTGAACCATTAAAAAAGTACCTTTAATTTTTTTTTCTAAATTTTGAACACCATTAATATCTCCAATTTATTAAATACCCCATTAAAAATAAATAGACTGAGTTGAATTAAAATAAACTTGAACACAATAATTACTTATAATCTAAACCTAAAAGACTAATTTAATAAAAAAAATGCAGTATTATTTGAATACATAACGAAAATATAAAAAATTTAAATACAAAAATAGCAAATTTATTATATTTTTAAAAAAATAGACTTAGTTGACTTAAAATTAACCTCAACATCATAATTACACAAAAATTCAACAACAAAATACAAATTTAATCAAAATCACACTATTATTTGGATAAATAACGAAAATATCTAAATTTTAAATACAAAAATACTAAATTTACTTTATTTTAAAAATAAATAGACTCAGTTGACTTAAAAGAAACTTCAACACCATAATTACACAAAACTTCAACAACAAAAGAAAAATTTAATCAAAACCACACCACACTATTAATTGGATAAAGAACAAAAATATATAAAATTTACATACAAAAATACTAAATTTAATTTATTTAAAAAATTCAGTTGACTTAAAATAAACTTCAACACTATAATTACACAAAACTTCAACACTATAATTACACAAAACTTCAACAACAAAAGACAAATTTAATAAAAAAAAAAACACTATTAACGGAGTTTTCCATGTATAGGTTATTTACAAATGAAAAATAACCCATTAGGTTATTTTGAGAGAATAATCAAATGTCACAAACAAACTTATTGCTTGAATTATTTCAAATAAGATGGAATGAATATACTTTAATAAAATCTATTTTATTTTATTTAATCAAAGACTTCTATATATTTCTTTCAATTAATTTGTGATGTATGACGTCATTGAAAACCTTATTCCATATTAATAATTCTTTTTAATTATATTTTACATTTTATTTGGATTATTTTCTTATATTTTTGTAATATTTTTGTTTATTTAACTGACATTATTTATGGTAAAGAAATTATTTACTGTTATTTTCAATTTAATATTATTACAATGACTGCATTTTTTATAATATTATTCTTATGTGGAATATTAGAAAATAATATGTTAATTTTAAATTTTTTTTTTTAAATACACTTAAACAATTGTCCATGTCCATTTACATAAATTATATCTATTAACTTAAATGGTTAGAATAATTATTCTTCAAAAAATTTTAAATATAAAATAACTAGATTTTTATTTATAAAAATTAACTTTAAATTTTAAATATATATAAAGAATAAGGTTGTTGTTTTTAATTAAATAAGAAATATTTTTACTGTTCATGATTTAGCAATCCATCTATATCGATTGTTAAATCGGTTGCCATTTCACTTTTTTTATATTTTTTATTAAAATCTAAAATTTGGTGGCTAATTCTGTTGCTAATATTTTTATTATTTTTTTAATAAAAAACTATAATTTGATCGCTATTTTTCTTTTTAATTTTTTAATTTAAAATTAAATTCGATTATTATATCTGTCACTATTTTTATTTTTATTTTTATTTAAAAATATAAATTCGATTGCTACTTTTCTTTTTAATTTTTAACCAAAAATTAAAATTCGGTCGCTATTTAACTTTATATTTTTTATTAAAAATTCAAATTTGATCGCTAATTTGGTCGTTATTTCACTTTTTATATTTTATTTAAAAACCAAATTCGGTCACTATTTCTATCGCTATTTTACTCTTATATTTTTTAATTTAAATTTAACTTTAGTAGCTAATTCAATCGATATTTTATAAATACATAAACTATACAATATTTTGTCGCTAAATTGGTCATTAGTAGCGATAGATTATTTCAATCGATAATTTCGATCGCTAATCAATGATTTTTTTAATAGTGATAGAAAATGCTCCAACAACTAACACATTGACATTTATGTCAATTGCCACATTATCATCATGTCATCAAATTAATGTTATGTCCATAGTTCTACATCAACAAAAGTTGTTAAATGTTTAAGAAAAGATTAAAGGGGAAACTTAAATTGTACAATTATGATATTTGAAAGACTCAATTCAACTAAAACTTAGAGGACCAAAATTATACAAATCTGTACTAGTTAAAAGATCAAAATTACACAAAATACTTAGAGAACTAGAAGTGGACTTAAACCTAAAAGATAAATAATTTTAAAAGAAAGAAGTATGTTTTTTGTGATAGTTCTGCGGACATGTTAAATAATAGTGTTTATTATTAATTTTAGTGTGCATTAAGAATATTTCTTAGTTTAGAAACTAATGATAATTTTATAAGTTTATTTTATACATATTATTAGGAAGGAATCCTAATAAATTAATATGCTTTAATCATCTATTAAATGTGTTAAACTTTATTGATATATTTAGTATTATTTTATTAAATTAACTTGGAAAATTTTAATTTTTTAATATTTATATATTAAAAAATTTTAATGGATTATATATTAAAAAATTTTAATGGATTATATATTTTTAAAATATATCAAAAGAAGAACTACTTAATTACACTTTATTTATTTTATTTTTATAACAAGAGTTAATACAAACGAGAAAAATAAATAATTGCAATCTAACGATTAAATTGAAAAAAGATATACTGTGTAAACAATTCCCCTGTGCCATAAATATGTCAACTTTAATACCTGCGTTGCCAATTAACACCTCTTATCAGAAAATTTAGAATCACTTACTATAAGTGCTGGTACCTAAAATAAGTTTTGGATCAACTGTATTTGGTCATCTTAATTTATTTGCTCAATTACAGTGTCTGTTTTGATTTAAGTTGCGTTTAATTAAAATTTCATTTCTATTCATATATTTGGATCATATTTTCTAAATCAGAATTTGAAATAAATTAGATTTTAGATTATTTTAAGAAATTGTAAAGAGTAGTTCTTCTGATTTTCTTTCTAAAAATTTACTTTTTAACACAATTAAAAAAAAAACTTGAACAAATGAGTAATATAAAGGGTAAGACATATATGTTAAATTGGTGATTTCAATATTATTTTAGTCAAGTATAGTGACTTATGTTGTTCTTATAAATCATCCGTTGATGCTGTCTAATCACGTTAAGAAATATCTATATGAATAGAGATTAAGTAGATGATACTTGCAAGGATTTTAATGCTTAAGTCATTTCGGTTTCAGAAGAATATAAGGATGAATATAGCTTAGGTAACCTTTGGTGTACTTTTATACAAGGAAAAAGCGCATTAAGATGAGTAACCTGTTTCTATCAAAGATATGATTTTGGTGACTTTCTGAGGATTGGTCTTATTAAGACTTTGATAGTGAAAATCGTATAATTAATCATGGTTGTTGACCCATTTTATTTAATGTTTTGTTATGGTTAAGATTCTTCCCAATGATAAAGTCACATGATTTAAGAATTGTTGAGTTTAATAATTATGATTGAAGTCTCCTGGATCAAGAATGAGCAATGTGAATGTTGTAAGACAAAGAGACTTGATGAAGTGGATTGATGTTCTTGGAGTTGGGAAGATACACAACCTTATAAACCACAAATGTCTTAAGCGAAAGAGATTTGATGAAATAGACCAAAGTTCCTGGGAGTTAGATAGGGAGGATATACACTTCTTATCACAATTAATTATTATAACTAATTAATAAATTGAGTACAACCAAAAGACAACATAACGAGTAAATTGATCTTTTAAAGTTTTTTATTAAAATAAATTATTTGTTATTTACATTTCTTAAATATTTGTATTATAAATAGATGCTAAATTAAATACAGGAATGTATATAATAAATTATAAAGCTGTTAGAGATCAACTATTATAATTTTAAACAATAGTTATAATTGTATGCTTTGCCTTTTAAAATATATATATCTCGTACAATCAAATCTAATATCTAAAGTTAATAATATTATCAACAAAGATCGATCGTTATAATTGTTATGGATCGAGTTTAGATTGAGTTGGAGTTTCGTATATAACTTTTTTAAAAACTTTAAATTATGTAAATATGGTCCAAAATGGACTAAATTCATATATCTTAAACATGTGATTGGGAATTTATGATGCTAAGATGGAACACACACAAAAAAAAATAAAAAAATAAGAATGCTCAAAATGAATTATCGAGCATGAGAACAAACATATAT
The DNA here is from genome assembly GCA_025330945.1 of Mucuna pruriens. Classification (NCBI taxonomy): domain Eukaryota; kingdom Viridiplantae; phylum Streptophyta; class Magnoliopsida; order Fabales; family Fabaceae; genus Mucuna; species Mucuna pruriens. The sequence continues at coordinate 801,760 of JAENHJ010000368.1, read as the reverse complement.
TATGAATTCAAAATCAGTTATGACGATAATATTTAGTTTCGTTTCGTTTTTCCTTTTAAGAAGTATTATTAATGTAAAAATATGTTTCCTAAAAAAGATGTGTTTAAAAATTTATAATAATTAAATAAATCTTAAAATAAATAAACACTTTAAAAATATTTTAACATTTTAAGACGTTAAAAACAGTAATTTTTTAAAAGAAATTTTAAAAGAAAAGTCCTAGAAATCAAGATTTTAATTATAATTAAATTGATCATTGAAGTGAAGTGATGAAGATATTGTCCACATTTCATTAATTAAACTGATTAGAACTGATAAACTTAAAATCTATATAGATTTTTAATAAAGACTATGCATATTTTTCTATCAAAAATAACTTTGTTTAAGTGAAATAAGATTATTATAAATAATAAATATTTTATAAGTATGTAACATATTTGTATACTCAGCTTAAATTTGGAATACTGGTTGTACTAGAACGACCTCTCGTGAATTAATCGGTGGTAGTATTATATAATATATTAAAAATAAATTAATACAAAATTAAATTTAATTTAGATAACACATTAAAGAAAAATATTTATAATACGTGCAAATAAGTTATAATTAAAATGTTCAACACCCTTTTATAGTAAGTGGATTCGTTTTTAAATGGGTCCATGAACCAACCCATTTGGTTTGCAGTATGCAAAAGGTTCAATTGAATTGGAAAGTTACTGATTCAAATGAGTGTATGCTAAAATTGATACCTATTCAACGTCTCAACTAAAATTTATTTAAAGAATTAGGCTTCAACCCCGTCACTTCTCAAACTTCAATCTTTTACATTAATTACAAATGTGTAAAAATAATAATATTGAAGTTATGTTACAACTTAAACCCGTAATTAATATATTGTATTCTTTATACTAAGATTAGAAACTCTACGTATTTTTACATATAATAATTCTATCCAATCAGAGCAGAACAGTAAGAATTTTTCCAAAAATTTAAGTAATTAAATGAAGTAACATGTCAAGAAATATTTAAATAAATATATGTCATTCTTCTGAAATATTCTAACCCCTTAATATTTTTCTATTTTAGAAGTACAACTGACATTCTCATGGAGACACTACGAAGGCAGGCAAGAAAAAAAAACTATGCTATAAAAAACATCTTACAAATACTTTCAATTATAGACATCTATATCAAATTTTGATATTTTTAGTTACATTAAGTGAAATTTGATACACCCTAGAACATTTTATTATGTGTCATGCACACCACACAATAGAAAATCCATTTTAAATAAAACTTGAGTAGTTGTTCTTCTCCAAGCATTATTTATTTGCATTTATCGCTTAGTGATTTAAACTTGGAAAAATGTACAATGTTTCTATGTGAAATCATGCCTTATGGCCAAAAAACAATGCTTAAAACTACTGGCAAAATACATAGTTTGCCTCTAACCTAGGGAATATAAGGGCCTCTCTGAACCAATTGGAAAATTACCGTTTTTAGCAAAACAATCAAATTTCAAATGTTGGAACTTCAGACTCAAAACCATGAATAGCCTGGTATAATACCCGAGGCCCCATACCTCTGTAGGGGTCGCTTTCTCTTTTCACCTTTAAATAAGTAATACATCTCTCAACCTCAGATTTCACTTGTAAATAAAACTCCTGAGATTTCTTCTTGTCTCTCAATTCTTGTTCCCTTCCTGTCAAACAATATCTCATTAAATTTAAGAAGGAAAAATAATTTTAACACCATATTTCATGGACATCTGAGCTGTAAATATGCGTTGGGCATACCTTTCGTTTCTAATGGTTTTCCAAAATAATAGTACAATCGGCCAGGAACTTTAGGCAAAATCAAAGGCATATGTATTGGCTGATTTGCCACCTCACCACCAGCATCACGCCTAGATTTCCAATATATAAGGATATATAATAATGTATATGAATATAAGATGGAAAAGGACAATTAAGATGTATATATAAGATGTTATATTTTATAATTTGGTATGAATTTAAAAAATAAAAAAAAAACACCAAACCAGATACCTCAACTGCGTAGCCTCACTTGTGAGGCTTTCTATTTCAGACCTAAAGTAAGGAATCTTCACCAAGTCATCATAATCAAAAACTACCTGAAAACACCAATGTGATATGATGTGTTATGGTAAATCTAGGTCCGCGACATGACAAATCATGGGAAAATAAAATTTAAAGATGGACATATTCATGCATTAAAAGAACAAGAGTTTTATGTTACTTTTAGAGTCGTAGCTATTAGAAAACTAAGCATAAAAACTATTGGACACTTCGAAAATAGTTAGATGTTTTACTATAGCTATTGAACATTTTACTAAAATTATTGGATGTATACCAGAGCTATTTAACAATCTGCCTAAGCTATCAAACACTTTGACAATACTATCGGACACTTTACTAGTACCCTCGTACAAAGGAGAAAAGAACAAAAATTGTTCTGGTGTATATTCAATTATAGATACAGTTACAGTTTTGCACACTAACGAAGTGTTACAGTTCCGCTTAAATAAAGAAGCTATGAAGTCCTTATTGGACAAAGCAAAAAATAATTATGACTAAGCTAACAAGTATAATTAGTTTGTTGCAAGTTGCTTTTTCTAAACATAAAAACCTTTAACAAAATTTATAAGAAAAGTAGAAAACTGTAGAGATAGTAAATATTTTAACATACAATTAGAAAAATCTCAATTTCCAACACTCTTTGTGGATATTTTTCTTCAATAATCCAAGTTTTGGTATTAACTATCACTCTCACAAATGAGGAGATAATATTTCCTAGCTAAGGACAAAAATGTATGCATGTTTCTTAATCCATTTTCGATCTCAAGGACCTTAGCTTTAGGCATCAAATAAGCTTTGATAGCTACAACATACTAACCTTACTCTTCCTGTCCTCCTCGAGTTTGTTGTATCCAAAGATGACCAACTTTTCTTTAACAACTTTTGTTGTGAGCTTATTTGAACCACACTTCAAAGTCTAAAATGCCTCCTTAAATGACATACTATTCAAATCCTTATCTTCCTTTAAAACATCACATGTGGCCTTTTTCTTCCATTGTAATGAAAATTTTCTATTTCTCATATTACTGAACATAACCTTACACATATGGTCAAATATGGTGCAACTCAAATCTTTAAAATGCAAGGAATAATTCATTTCTAGCATTTGTCTTATACTCAAAAGACTTTGATTTATCTCAGCTACATATAAGACATATGAAATATATTTAGTACCTGAGGGAGTGTCAATAACAATAACTCCTTTTTTCTTTGACATCAACACTTTCTCCATTGCCAATGATAACTTTGAAGAAGTAAGATTGATTCAATTCCTTCAAAATACTAGTATTGTGGGTTATATGATTGGTGTACACGTTGTTTATAAGTCACATTTATTTGTTATTGTTTTCTGAATAGCAAGTAGCAGCAAATAAATGCTCTTCATTTTGTTCTTCATGTTTGGCAACTTGGGCTTGTTGTTCCTATTGGTTTGCTTTATTTTTGCAAACCTTCTCACATGACCAAATTGATTGCAGCTGTGACATTTAACGTGTTAACACTTGGCTTGAACCAACAAAAAATTTTAGTATGGTTGTTCTTTTTGTAGTGTAGGCAAGGTCGAAACTTATTTTTCTATCCTCCTCTTTTGTTGTCTTCTTCTTTTTCCCCACCAAATGGTTTTTTTCTAGAACTATAGTAGCTTTGTTTTTCCTTTGTATGTGTCATAAGTGCACCTTCAATATTTTCTTTCATTCTTAAGGATCTCCTATATTCAGTAGCTTGCAAAGCATTAATGAGTTATACAAGTGTTATTTCAAAAAAATATCCTTATTTTCTTTTAGATAGGAGATTTTTTATTCAAACCACTTTGGAAGCGTTACCAAATTATTTTTCCACAACTCTTTAATCACTAAGCTTCTCCCCAAGCAATATAATTTGTGTAACCACCTTTGAAAGTCCGTTTGTTTGAAAACATTTTAACAAATTCACTTTCTTTCATTTTCAAAGCTTCAAACTCTCTCCTCAAGTTCAACACCTACATTTTTTTTGTTCTATTTCCCTTGAAACTTCTCCTTCAACTTATCTCAAGCCTCTTTTGTAGACCTAAGAGTTGAGATCTTGATAAATACATCATCATGTAGTACTACATGTATAATGGCAAGGACTTTGCCTTTCTTTGCCACTTCAAATCATTGTTATTTCTTATCTGAGTTATTGTTGGGTTGTCTGGCAATTGAGGTGCGTTACTTCCATTTTTCACCATATCTCAAACTTTGAACTCTAAGATAAGTCCTTATTTTCACAACCCACATATGATAGTGTTTTTCAACAGAAAAAGGAAGTGGTGGCAAAGAATTATTGGAAGAAATTTTTTGTGTTTAAAGATTTTTTTGTGAGGGTTTTTTTGGTAGGTCTCTCTTTTTTTTTTCTTTACCCCCACAACCTCTGTTTTTTTTTCTCTCTCGCATCCCCTTAAATATCAATGTAGCTCTAATACTTAGAAAACTAAGTATAAAACTATTGGGCACTCTGAAAACAACTATTGGACACTTTACCAAAGCTATTGATACGAGAGAGCTACTGGACGTTTTGACTAAGCTATTAGATATTTTGACTTTACCAGACGCTTTAGAAATGTTATTAGAAGAAACTAATAACCTCACACATACAAAACTTAAATAGAGAAGATATGGAACTCCTTATTAAACAAAGCAAAAAGCAAATTGTAACTAAGTTAACAGGTAATCACAATTAGTCTATTGCAAGTTACTTTTTCTAAATATAAATAATGTTTAACCAACCCTACAAGCAAAATAGAAATACTACCTAGACAATAAATATTTTAACATAACAGTTAGAAAAATCTTAATTTCCAACTATAGCTAACCTCAACACCTGTAGAAAATATGGAAAACTCACAGTTTCTAAATATTTCATTAGGAGCATTCAATAATTAAAATTACGATAACATCTAGTGTCCCACAAATTGTAAAGCCTTTCCCAATTACTCAACCTTCTAACACATGCAAATACATACATAAGACCATATACGCAATGATAAGTAAAGAGTTTATTTTTTATTTAATATCTATGTTAAAACAAATTCCAATCATATGTTACCACTTTGTTTAAATAACTTGAGTTGACTATGCTAACAACTACCCGCAATGTCAAAATCTTTTAATGATGTGGTAACACTTGGATGACAGTGAAAAATTGCATTTCACTCACAATGAACCAAAATTAAATCCTAAGGCTTATAGAGAAAAGTTTGTAGTAAATATGAGAAGTTTAGTAGAATTATGTTTTCCATAAAAACAATTGGTCACGCTTTGCCTGATACAAGCATTTTTATGCCATTATAAGTTTGTAAAGGAAAAGGATTGGTTCAGAAAAGACTTCAACTTACTTTACCAAGGTCATCTTCCCCAACTGCACCAAAAGGTACAATTTTGGCCCCAAATCTTGCTGCCATCCTGACAAACTCAGGTTCTTCAGGCCAGAATAACTTGTATTCTTCACCCTGAGAATTATTACAATGCTAGAGATTTTAAACGAGCGTATATTTCAAAGCATAAAAATAGAGACAAAGACAAATAAGTGCATGTTTCATTTAGGTTGGTTACTTTTGAAAATTGATCACATCTTCCCTTCATTGCAAATAGTGATTATTTCTCATGAAAAGTGTTTCCAAATAGGTAATGGATATGAGAATGATACAATATGCATTTGCTTTCATTTTTTATGCCTCATTTTTTTAAAACCTGAAAGATACCACATCTTATACGTTTACACTTGGTGTTCCACCTCAAAACCCTGCATTTGTCATACACCAGAGGCAACAGATAGTACACAAGAAGATGATGCACTAATTGAATGTAAAGGATTTGATTAGAAAATTTTACAGGACCATCTCGGTAACTCCAACGTACTAAATATCATTTCAGTCAACTAGTTTGAGTAATTTTATGATGATAAAGGGAAAGTAATATGGAATATATAAGTATATGGAATATATAGAGTATATGGAATATAAGTTTAATAAGAAGTTCATAAGTAATAACTTAGAAGTGAAAATTGGAGACAACGTCATATAACGTCACAAAATGACAAAGAAATAGAAAGAAACGTAAAGTCTAGAAGTCGAGTAGGATGGATGAATTGAGGAGTGCTTTAGGTGTTATCTATCAGCTACAAGACATGTGATATTGTATGGAACTATATTTTGGATGGTAAAATGCTAACAAAAGAATAAACTCAATGTAACAAAGGTGAGAATTTTGCATAAGATGTAGACATAATAGGAAATATAAGATTAAGAATTTGGAGAGAAAGTTGAGGTAGCAACTAACATAAAAAAAATGGTAGAAGTTTATTGTAGGTGATTTTTACACGTGTGGGGAAGAGATCAATAAAATCCCTATCATGCGAGAGTAAATCGATATAAGGGTAGTCCAATAGCTAGAGGCAAAGGAAAATTGAAAAAAAGCAATAAGTGTGAAACCATTAAGAAGAATCTAAGGTCAATATTTATCTATAAACATGGCTTGGTTGTTGTAAAGGGAAAATAATGATTTTGTTCCCCAGCATATCTACAACTAATTACATTTAATGCAATTTCCTTTTTCTATTTTTTCTTAAATGAAAAAAACACACAATAGTGATATCTGATAATTCATTCAACTTATAAGTTTTGACACGTTCTTTCCAAAATTTATAGCCCGACTTATTGCATTTATGTCCGTGATGGTAAACAAGTTATAGACGTTCGAAAGTAGTAAATAATAAGCAAATTCATGATTTCATGTAAAAGATGAAACTAACTTGTAATAGAAATAGCTTAGTTATTATGATTTACCTTCCTATGAAAAGCCTCGCGTATCCCTCCAGGATATAGTAGGACATGAGACTTAGAAGAAAAAAGCTTGAAGAGGTTAGTTGGTGCTACAGGGACAATACCCATAATTCTATGACTGTCAAAATAAGATATATCTGGCAATTTTCCTTTTTTAGATCTCCTAAACATCAGGGGATGTGCTATACCTCTAACAACGATATTTCTTTCCAAAAGGAATTGAAATATCAGGGGAACTTTTTCTAATCCCAACAACATGTGGTTCCCAACAAACAAAACAGGCCCCTCTGAAGGAATTCCAGCAAGGCCTTTTACAATTATCCCATCCTCCAAAGTTGAGAGCATTACAGTTGCGACAAGGTTATATAATCTGAAAGTATTATAAGTGTAAGGTGTCAATGTTATAATTAGTTTCATTATACTACAATTAATTAATTCATTAGTTAATCAAAATGAGTAAAGGTAAATTGCCAAATATATATAGTCATTAAGATATAAACTCATCACGGTAAGCAGTAGGCTGAGCTCTCCTTCCAATCTACTATCTTTATGATATATACTATGAAGTCTCTTGTTTGTAATTGATGGCTTATTAATTCGATTGTTTTTACCTGTATGATTCTAATACTTTTTTGGCCTCATCAAGTGTTGGTGGTATAAAATCTGATGCATAGTCATGATACTTGCCACGACGGTAGTATGAAGTGCTCTTAATTATTGTTACCAAGTCAATGTTTCCTTCCTGCTAGTAGTGGATAGAAGCACCATATTAGGGTTTGTTTGAACTTCCAAAAAGATATTTGATATATTTTTCTCCCATCAAATGAAATATGCAAACATAAGGACAAGTATGCATGCAAAGAAGTAAAAATGGAGAAATCTATACCAAGAATAGGAAATGGCCACTGTCATCAAATTTGCGAAGCTGGCATTTGGATATAGGTAGTAACTTAAGTAGTCTTTCACCTTCTTGTTGACTAGGTAGTAACTGATCATTTCCACTAAAAAGGAAAATGAAAAAGTAAGTTTCACTTCATACACTTGAAAATATGCTATGTATATGTGATATTAGGCGAGACTAATTTACCATCCACCTTGGAAATTCATTATTCAATTAAAGTTAATGCACAAATTAGATAAATGGAATTGCAGTCAAGAATGGGAAATCCCACTAGGTTCATCATAATGTAATCTTGTTTTAAGATGAAAATCAATTACTTTTACCATTTAAGCTTTTATTTGTTAGCCAAGTTATCCCATAGCATTTGATCAAATTTTCTACATTGAAGGCTCACTATAGGATGTACTTCACTTCTATCAGGAATTGAAAACTTGACAAAGTATATATAATTCTGTATTATGACATATATATGACGTACAATGTCAAAAAGAATGAACCTGCAAAGTATCAAAGTTTGAGCTTTAACAGCAGAAAGACGTGAATTGGCATAAGCAGAAGCTGACTTAAGTATCTTTAGTTTCCATAGAAGTGTTTCTTTTGGTAATATGTCAGCAAGAACCTGAGAATTTAATCAACAATAGATTTTCAATATAAAAAGTAAATAAAGGGACAACTCAAACTTAACAACAAGAAGCCAAAGTAAAGAAAATTCAGTCATGTCAATCCACGTTCTTCAAAAGTCTAGCATAATCCACTTTTATAATGTTTATGATTACAAGAATGAAAAGAAAATAAGCTATCCAATTTTCAACTTAGATTTCTTCTAGAATATAACCCATGCATTGTCATTACTTTTCATACAAACTACTTCACATATTCAAAGCATAAAGAAAAAGTCACATTACTCTTCCAACAGGATTTTTTTTATGTTTTGGACGAAGAATAATTGACCATTACAGGTAGAGATAATGAGAAAGTAATAAAATCCTTCACTAGCTCTCCAGCTGTATTTTGTAGAGGAAGCTCTTGGACCACGTTATTTAGCACCTTCCTTAGAGATTCACCTAATGTTACAAGAAATATTAAAGGCATAAATGGAAAAATAAAAAGGCATCATTTTTGTTGGTAAAAGATAAACAAAGTATATAGGTCCTTGATCTATGTATGATAAATGATCTTTCCCTAAAAATTAATTAGTGTTTAAGGATCTTGAAGTAGAAACTTTAGCATAAGTCCTTTGTGACAGTTTAGTTGAGTACTTGCTGATTTAATATTTTAATTAACAATAAAACTACAATTCATGAATATTCAATTAAAAATAAGCAAAATCAACAAAAAAGGGAAAATCTTGTTTCACTAATCATAATTTAAATATTATATAATGAAAGGAATGCAAAGGGGGGAAAATGACAAAGAATCATAAATACAAGCTCCAAGAAAGTCATGAAACATTTATATGATAAAGGAAGAAAATAGATAAATCTACAAAAATATCATAAGACGTAAAAGATGGAGCATAAGTGCCATGAAAAGATGCATGGAATTAATATGAAATTATATGTAAATGACATGAAGTCCATAAAAACTTCTCATTAATGGAGAACATAAGAAAGATATTAGCTTATGATTTCAAGCATTGAAAACAACCAGAAACATACAACCAACTAAGAAAAGTTACTTGTTGTTGAGACTAAGACAACTATCTGGTAATATAAACAAGCTATAAATGGAGCCTTTCACTAGGTCCCAAACTTCATATTACGTGTTTCAAGAATAGTTTTTTTTCTTAAAGGAATTACTATCTTATATATAGTGCATGTTTAGGAAAGCTCTTTTTAATAGGAATAATAGCTTTTTTTCAAACGTTCTCAAAAGAAGCTGCAAAAAAAGATATTAATTTCTTAAAATAACTTGAACCAAACACACAGTTTCTTTTAGATTACATAATGATGCAAAAGTATTTGAAGACATAAAAGATCTCTTAAGGTGAAATTTAAACCTAAACACATCTCTCATGGATCTTTAGAAATAGTTCATAAAAAAACATAGACTTTAGGGCAAGATACACAAACCTGTTGTTGATTTGAGAATGTTAGGTAGGCTAGGAGATAATGGTTCAGGAAAAACTTCCAATAATGGTGTTACATGTTGCAAGTTTGACTTGTTGAATGAAGTTGCTGCCAAATTGGGTAAGGAAGCTGAGATTAGGTATTTTGTCCATCTCTAAACATGGTGCAGTTACAAAAAAATCAACTTGAATATTATATAGGAATTTTCATTCAAAGCTCTAGCTAAGGAACTCATGTTTGCTACACCATTGTCAAATGTCAATGAATGACATCATTATGAAAACACTAATCTCCATCATATTCCTAAGCAACATTAGATATTGGTGTTCAAGCTTAATCATGGTTAGAATGAATTGTTAGACTTGCCATCAAACAATAATAAGCTAAAATCAATCTTTCATTGTTGGAAGACATGAGAAGGATGACACACTTGGGTTAGCACCAACACAATCCAAGACTTAAACCCCGAGTCAAGGCCAAACCAAGAATATAGATTAAATTTCAATTTTTACACAATGTATGATCTACTTCTTCAACATTGTATCTCATCCACCCACTCACACGTCGTTGACGACTCTAACATTCATGACTTTCACTTGTCAAAGTATTAATAGCAAAATTTTACATATCAGTGGACATATATTGCAGTGAATTAGTAGTCCATCATGGCTACTAGAGATTCTCAAGAGTTAAACTCTTACTTTTAGTCATGTTTATGGTGATGAATTGTCTTGAACAAGAAAAGGCAAGAGAATAAATCTTATCTACAAACATCACTAAAGTTACCTGGGTTCACCAAAATTATTACAAGATCAATATCAGGGTTAAGTGCCGCAACAGCCAGTGCAAGGCATGCTCCTAAAGATTCTCCAACAAGATATATTGGTTTGTTTGGTGAATGTTGATATTCTGACCTAATTGTTCTCTCAACTATTTTCACAAGCTCTACAAGAGGGAAGTATACAAAACAATAAATTATGTCAGAATACATTACTGAAAGACAACATCAATTTTCTGAAAATGTGAGGACAAATCATGTGATCCCATTTTTAAATCCCAATAAACATGCTCTTAACCATTTAAAAAAAATAAAGCAAAAATAATAGAATCAATTAACTAATGGTTAATTAGTGACAGAGAGTTCAATACGAGCACAAAACAGTTTAATGAGATATAAGAAAAAGGAGTACCTATAAATGGTGTTCTATTCGCGACTGGAATATGCAAGCACCATATATCAAAAATCCTTCATTCAAGAAAAAAGCACAGAAAGAGAATTTCTCACATATCTGTTGATAACCCAAGAGCAACATCCAGCTAGAAGATACCCTTTCGCTTCAAATTCATTTCATTGCTTAAAAACTAAAAAGTGCATTCCTAAAAATGTAAAATTTGGTGAGTGCACTTAGGCCTTAACATTAAATAATCACAAACCTTCCCAGATTTTGATGATGTAAAATAAGTCCAAGTCCCACGCCATCAATCCCTGTAAAATTTGGAATGTAAGTTATTCACACAAATTGATGTGTAACGTTATTGTTTGAAATTATGACAGAATATATAAGTTGAAGACAAAAAAAAAAATAGGAAACTTGAAACATTAAAAATGATTAGATTCATTGCACTTTTTACCCACCAAATTTTACGATTTTATGAATTTTACCATCCAACGATGTTATTTGTACATTTTATTAAACATTCGAAATTTTACACATTTTGTCTTATTTGTTGATTGTTAGTGTGGCAGTTGATCACTGACATGACAAATTAATTGTTGATGTGTGGATTTATGTGATAATGAAATTAGATTGCATTTTTTACCTTCCAATTTTTAAATTTTCACATATTTTACTATCCAACTATTTTTTTACATTCCCCGGTAATATTTATTTGCACATTTTGCCTCAAACTCCTAATCTTTTACGCATTTTGTTCCCTATAGTGTAACTAAGCATTTTATATTTAAATTAGTTGTAAAAATAAGGGCTGGCCCTTATTGTTCCCCGTCAATGGAAAATAATTTAAAATCATAGGCACTTGATCTAATGAGGATGTATTCATGTCGTTTCGAACTTTATGTGCATGTAGATAAGCATTTTAGAGCCCTCTACAACTAAGAGAAAAAGTCACATCATATGGTTGTAAGCATTCATAAGGGACGAAGCATTGTCCATAATAAAAGGGAACATTGTTGGAATAAAATATCTAGGAGTTTTATTTGTAAATCTTTGAGTCAAGACACTCATGGAACAATGAAGTCACAAGTAGTCATTAAAGGACTGTATCCAACCTAATGGATGACGGTAATGGACGATCCTAACAATAGGAATTCATTGCATTAATTCTTGTATGATCGTCCATTGAAACATGATAGACGTTAAATGTACCTCAAATGCCTTATCTATAGGTGCATATGGGAGACCAGCCATGGATCCTCCATTCATGTCTTTGATCCAAGAGGAAGGTGGAGCTAGTCTCCTTATGGGTAAGTGTTTGTCCTATCAATCATGATTTACACAGCTCATCTTTGTCTTTCACGTTTGTAGGATCTTCAATTCTGAATTTAAGGACAAATTCTTTTCAAGAATGAGAGTCTAATACAAACCGGGGAGATAAGGAAGAGTAAAAAAAAGACATGACACAAACTATAGGATATGACCTTCAAACACCCTAAACTAGGGGTAGATTGAAGAGGTTGGAGACTAGAGTCCTAAAGAACATGAACCTCCTTAGAGGGCAAGAGGCGTCCAAAGAAGTTTCCACTTTGTTTGTATTGTCCTTATGTAGTTTAGACATTTCTGTATAGGCTTTTACATACTTTGTAATAAGTAGGAGGACCTCGTAAAATTCTTTGGACGCATGGTGCCTTATGGACGCTCATAACCTCTTTGGACGCACTTCGTGTCTTTGGACGCTCCGTTTGGACAAAGAGCTCAATGTGGCGTACGAAGCCTCTTGGAGGTTCTATGAAGCCTTTGAATGAGGATGTCATTTGGACAACCTAGTTGGTTGACGCGTTTGGACGTTGAGGCCTTTGGATGCTTCTATAGATGTTGGTAGCTTTTGGACGATGGAAGACTCATTTCAGGGAATGGTCAAAATGCCCACTAGTGTTCATGCATATAAATTCATAGTCCAACTTAACTCAAATGTTCATTGGATCAAGCTAATTAATTTGGCCTGTTATTTTTTAAGTCTCTATTTTAACATTATGGCTTGACCTAGCCTATTAGATCAAACTAGTCCAAGCCAAGATTGACACCTCTAATTGGTACGCTATTTTAAAAGAAATTAATTTTATTACTTTTGACTGTAACAATATCCCAGACTTAAATCTTGAATTAAAAAACATGTTTCATTTTCATAAATATTTTTCGTCCTAATTTCTTTTCTATTATTTGTACCTTATTTAGGTCCATTGGTATGAAAATGAACACTATATTATTTTAGTGAGATAAAAAGTAGCCAAATTATGAGGAGAAAAAAAAGGAAGCCAACAATTACAAGAACTAATGGCCATGAGAAAGATTTTTAAATTTTAGAATCAGTTTTATATAATTTTATTATTGGAGTAATTGATCTTGTAATTTTTATATAAGAACTATCGTTTATATAAGAAATAATTCTTAACAGGTTTTAAGAATTGTTAAACAATTATAGGATTCAAATTCTTAAAAATTATTATATTATTGAAGAACAAATTTATTAAAATTCTTAAATTTTATGTGACATTATAGAATCCATCGTAAATGAGTTAAACAACTCCATCATAATTGTACCATTAGAAATACTCATAATTTTTCAAAATTTATATCAGAAAAGAAATAAAAGGTATATCGTAATTAAAATATTTTTCGTAAATTGATAAGCTTTATAATTTAGCAGAAATATTTATAGCAATAGCACGCTTGACAAAAGTAGCTAAAATATTTACTATAAGTTTAATGGTTTATTTCAAGTGTGTGTTTTTATCATAATTGCATAATACTTTTTTAACAGATATTTTTTAATATATTTTTAACTATTAAAACATTATTTTCCTTTTTAAATTATAAAAATTATTTGAAAAAATACCTCTAATATTCCTTCTTGAATTGTATACATTATTAACTGTATAAGATATATTAAAATTAACTAAAAATTAACAACACAATGTATTTTATAAAAACTTGCAATTATATTATGCCACGTATTGAATAATTGATATTATTTTTTATCACTATAATCTTTATAAATTTTATTATATTTAATATATTTTACAAATTTTAAAATGATAAAATGATGGATATAACGTGTATTTTACCTTTCCAAATTAAGTTTTACAATTTGCATTAAATTAAATCAATATACGAACACTCTTAATTCAGAGCATTAGTCATATACCTTCTTTTCTTAAAGGTAAAACAAAAATCAGTTATACAGCCAAAACATTTGATAAAATTGGACTACAATTTATCGTGATTCAAGGATAATTATTTGTTGGGTTAATATGTGGGGATTACTTTTTAGGGTTTAACATAATTTTCTAATTTGCTTGTAATTGATAATTTCCTAGTTTGTAAGTTTATATTTTGCAACTAAAATTGTGCAAGATATATATATATATATTCAAAATATGCGAAAAATATATTTTTGCAATAGTAAAATAGGAAAGGCATGAAGAATGTTCAAAAGCTGGTTACTTTTTAAAAACTTCTTTTGGTTAGTCTAAACTAATATGAGATTTTTTTTATTACTTTTTATTATCCATGTACTTCATCTAAATATGAAACATCATTTCAATTATATCATCATCATTATATATACTATTGTTTTATAATAAAAAATTGGTTGGGCTCCACAGTTGTTTCTTTTATTTTGTCATAGTATATAAAAAATAATTTGTGAACATGTCAGATCTATTTGATATCTAGTGAGGAAAGGAAATAAAAAAGGTGATATCTAATATGATTGGGTAGAAAGATAATGATAAAAAGAAATTATGAGCATTAATAAGTGTTTAAATAATGTCTATCAATTATTACTCAAAATAATAATACAAAATTTTAAAATAATAAATAATTTTATAAAAATAAGATAATTATATACCGCATGATATAAATAAATAAATATATATATATATATATATATATATATATATATATATATATATATATATATATATATATATATTGTAAATTAAATAATTTATTTAACTTGAGAAAATTAAATATAGATAAGACATATACTTCACATTCGCAGTCGTGGTAACGGTTACGTACTGGCTGCAAAATGAGCTCTTAAAAGGAAAGATTTTTAATGATACTTAAGAGATTATATTTTTGGAGTGTGGATGAAAGAGATAGATAGAAAAAATAATAAATTAAAAGATATAATGAAAAATGAAAAAAATGAAAAAATAAAAGTAAAATGAGATGAATGATAAGTCCATAAGTAATTTCCAAAAGTAAACGATGAAAACAGAACTGGAGTCCAAAGAAGAAAAAAAAAAGAAAAAAAACAAAATCACAACAAATAGATAACAAAAAGATTCATCAAAAAATAAAAAACCTCCCTAAGAGTCTTTAAACTAATTTACTAAAATTAAAAAAGTCCATTTATATAATTAATAATATTAAATTTATTATAAATTATATATATTTAAAATTATTAAGACTTATTATTTTATATTTTATTTAATTAATGTATGTTAATAATTTTTATCTTTATTTTAATAAAAATCATTTATTTTATTAATTTATAAAACTTATTATTTATTAACTATAAAATATAAAATAATTAAAAGTATTTAAATAAAAATAATTAACAGAAACAGTTTAAAAGTGGTATTTTATTAACAGCGACAAACAAATTTCATAAAAGAGTATGTGTAACAGGAAAAAAAATACCTGACCCGGCAAAAGAGCAGAAGAGGAGAATTGTCCAACCGCGAAGCGCACTCCAACGGCGAAAACCACCGCGGCGGTCCACTGTCCGGTCTGATCAACTCCTTCGATTGCTCCAAATATTCCTTCCAACCGTTCCTCAGTTGCTTCTCCTTCTCCTTCTTCTCTTTCTCCACCGCACCGCTTCCTTCTTCACGCTTCACCTCCGCGGTCGCCACTGGAACCCTGTCCATCGACATGGCGAGGCGCGGAGTCGTAATCGAGATCCGCTGGGAGTTTGGTTTTCCGCCCGGCAACGGCGGCTCGCGGCGGAAGAGCGCGGAAGGGAAGAGGCAGGCTCCGGTAGCCGCCATGGCCGCGGGAGATTCGAATATGAAAAGCGTTTGAGGAAGTTACAAGGGAAAAAGGCGAATCAATCAGAAATGGTGACTGTGGAAATGTAACAAATGAGATTGACAAAAATGGGAATAGGAATAGAGAACTATACTGTGGGAAAATCAGATAAAAGCAATCAGATAGGAGCAATGCTTCTTGCATGGGAGGTGGAAGAGTCTTCTAGATGTATGTGTCCACTATCTATGTTGTGTATTTATGCTTGTGCGCTTTACTTGATATTTGTATTTTTCCACACAATTTTTTTCCAATGTAAAAATACAATAAAATTATTTTAGAAATTGAGGAAATAGATACAACCTCTCCTCCGATTACAAATGGTAATATTTGTTAAGCTGATCGAGTTTTATAATATACAAGTGTTAATAATATCTTTAACATAATATTTTATTAATTAAAATTTATTAAAAATTATAAAATTATTTGAGAGACTCATTAATTAAGATGTGAGACTTATAATTTTTTATTTTTAATAAAATTTATTAATATGAGAAAATTTATTCAAAAGAATGTATTGAATAATTTGTTGTTAACATTTTTTAATAGTTATTTTAAAAATTATATTTACAATACTTTTATTAGGTAATGATGTAAAATTTTTTTTACGCTTATAATGTATAAAAATGGATAAACTGCATTTTTATTCCTTATTTTGTTTCAAATTAACAATTTTTGTCACTCATGGTTTGTTATGGACTTTAGTCTCCCAAATGTGAAAATTCACATTTCAACCTAGGTAAAAAGTGAAATATAACATCTTAGTGCACCTAACATATTCATCTTCTCTAGGGTTGAAAACTTAAACTGTTTTTTTTTTTTAACATTACCCCTACCACCACCATGTTGTTATGTCATCACTTGTCAACACCAAGTTGTTTAAGTAAGTTACTCTACCACCACAACTATTTTAATGACTATGCATTGATAATATAAAAAAATTATATTATCAATTAATTAAAATCAACTTTTATGTAAAGTATTGAAAAAAATTTATATTGTCAATCCATGTATTTTTTTTTATTATTGATTGATTATATAAATTATTTTATAATAATAATATATAAAAATTAAACTCTTAAATATATAGTTAAGGATGCATTAATAGTATTTTATATTTTTAATTCTTTAATAAGTATTATAAGAATATTTAGTCGCATTTTTTCTTCATCTTATAATATATGTTATTTTAAATATTATAGTTTTTCACAGAGTTATTGTTATTTTAAAAATAAGAAAATATCCATTATTCTTTTCAGTAATATTTTTGCTTATCGATATTTCACGTAAATATTTAAATGGATGTGTAACTTTATTCGAACCTTTTTACTAAGGAAATTGTTAAAAAAATAATTTTATTATAATAATTTGTGTAATTAATAATTTAAAAAATAAATTAATTTAAAAAATAACTTAAATATATATTTTTATCTCTATTATAAATGTATGATTTTGATTTTTTATAAGTGACATGATATTAGCACGATGACATCATGATAATATTATGGTTGATGCAAGGGTTAATGTGTCAACGATGATATGACGTGGCATAAAAAATAAAAAGATAAAATTTTCAAAATGTTAAAAGGTGAAAATCATATCTCAAACCTAAATTCTGTCTGCAACACTTAACCATTTACCTAAATGGGTTTTTTTTTTACGAATAAATGAAATATATATATATATATATATATATATATATAACTTAAAAGAAAATTTATCATAAAAAAATACTATTCAAAGTTTAAATGTCTTTTTTTTATAAATATCATATGTATTTTTTTACCAGAACTATTCTTTTTTGAGTTAGGTATGATTGCAATAGTCTATAAATAATAAAAAAATTTCTAAAGTAACTGTATATTTAATACCTGAGCTTAATGTCAATTGTCAATTCTTTTAGCCTTTTAAATTATCTCAAAATTGTTTTATTTAACTCCGCTCGTTTCTATTTTTTTTACTGAGATTAATTTCATTCAAAGATGTTAAACTAAAATGATATGCATTTATTTAAATTATTTCTCTAGACACGTAAACTGGAGACGGGAAAAGTCACTGAAATCAATGTTTTTAATTATAATTAAATTGATATTGAAGTGATGAAGATTTGTGCCAACTTCATTAATTAAATTGAGTAGAATTTATAACATTTAAATATATATTTTTAATAGGGAGTATAAATATTTTAGAATATTTAATGTAAGGGTACGTTTAATATTCAAATTCGAAATAAGTAATTAAGCTGGAACATCACGCGCTCCCCTAGGTGAAAATATTATATAATATATTAAAAAATAAATTAATGCAAAATTAAAATATAATTTAGTAAAATATTAAATTAAATTAAATAATTATATTACATATTTTATAAGATAAAAATTATAACAAGTATTTAAATAACAACAATTTTTATCAATTAAATAACAACAATTTATGTATACATATTATATATGACACCTTATTTATTTAAGAGATGTCATAGAATAAAAAATTTAAAAACAACTTTAGAAAATCTATTTAAAGCGATTATCTAATATTTCAGCCAATTTCCCCATTTTCTTAAACTATCTGAATTGACTACTTAATTAGTTTCCAGTCCAATTAGTCAAACCCACGTGTTGGATCTATATTCATAATAGTGTTTAAAAGATTGCACGGGCGTATCAGTTTATGAAATTGATGTTGAGATTCCAGCACACAAATCAAGTTTGCGTAGCGTGTTCAACTACTGCTATTTAATTTTTGGTTTTTTAAATTTTCAAATAAGAAAGTCGACGATCTGTATATTTTTTTTTTCTTTCAATGAAATACACTCAAATAATGAATAAAACAAATAAATTACATTTTTTCCTACTAGTAATGAATATTATATTATTCTTTTTTACGTTAAAATTTATAATTTTTTAATAAATTTGAATAATGAAATTTTACTCTATTTTTTTATTTTCTGCTAAAAAAATTTATTACCAAAAATATTTTTTTATCATCCTTTGGAAATGTTATATCGCCTTTTAGAAGTGATAAAATAGGCTTGACCCAATAAGCTGCCCCGGTTGCTCATAGGATGGGGTTGGCTTCCTCAACAAAATACTTAATATACACCACATCGTATATGTTAGGTTGCTGTTCTATTTGGGCATATGTTTCACATATAGGTATCCTGAGGGAGAAGAGTCTGATTCCGGTCTTGAGACGAAGATCTAGAGCGATAGTGCACATAGTTGTGCCCTCACAATGCCAATGTAGCATAATGGTTGGTAGGGTATTTGAGAGTTTTTATTTATTTATTTTTTTGTTTGAAAATTGGATAGCAAAATAATGACAAAATAGGTCATGAAGGATGATATCGCCTTGATACCATTTTGAAAAAAAAAATAGAAGAAAGAGATATTGAAAATCGTGTGTATCAACTACACAACATAGTCCATTTTATATAGACAATATAATAAATACAAATAAATATAGGAGATAATATCCCTATTTACACAATATGATATGCCTAATTAAATAAGGAAATTAACCATAAAATATAAAAGAAGAATAACTCCTAAGAGATCATCTAGGATGTTCTAAAATATTCTGATATTGTTAGATATTTTTCTGATTTTCCAACAAAAGCCTACACTCACTCCTCTTTCTCTTACTCATCATCACCTACAAATGGTGATCAACCCAACTATAAGCAATGTAACAAAAAGGGAGTGAGAAGTCTATCTCAATTCAAGCTCTATGTATTAAAAGAAGGAATCACAAATAACAACCACACGCTATTATACACAATCACATAGAGCCATTATATAGATGCACATGAATAACAATAATGCAACCTAATTACAACTTCATATGCAATGTGATATCAATCTAACATAAGAAAGTGGGCTAGTTGTAACACTGCTTAACCCCTCTAGTTGACCTGTTCTAGCCTCTAATTGACTTACTACGCTCTAGCATGATATCATTTGGTAACACGTTAGGATCTACTCAACTTGCATGTATGCTCCGACACATGGGATCAAACACGACCATTAAAGGTTAACCACTGAGTTGCCTTAGGAGGTCTAGTAAGCTTACCAATTGGGTTTGTATCTACTTCCTTACACTTCATCTTGTTAAGTGAATGCATGATACATATATAATTTGTTTTATTATTCCACTTTTACAATTTGGGCTGATGAGGACCATTCTAGTCGTTATAGACCTAGGTACCTCATCACACATCTCATAATAAATTAGTGAGTATCATTTTTGCCTCTTAAAGTGAGTGACTCACTTGACAAGTGTTACTTGGATCTTAATCTTGTCATCTCATAGGCTAGGTCACTCATCACAAGACACTCACTTTTATTAACTCATTTCAATTCATATTCAGAATGCACAATTCTCAACATAATGCAACATATACATATTTCATTTCAACACGTGTTCTCATAGCGAAATTTAAATGTAAAACTTGGCATATCTCAACATACTCATATATATACAACTTACCACATCCTAACATAACATAGAATACATGAATTCTTGAACACAACAATTTATAACACACATATAAGGTAAGTTCAAGGTAGCATGAGCATGCTACCTAAAGCACAACCATACACAACCAATGCAGGCCTTGGACGGGTGTGCTCATCAAGCATAGGCATGCTCAACCTTGAGCACGAGCCTACTCAATTTTCTGCAACTAACGAATTTCCAAAATTCGTTTGGAAACACGAAAACTAAAGGGGGAACATAGGGCTAAATTTTGCATGATACAAATAATAAAAACAATTTGAACAATAATATTCAAAGTAATAAAGCTAATCCAAGGTATTTAATCTCTCTTTCAAAGAACCAAAGCATGCAAATTAAGGATCTTAGGGACAAATCCTCTACCCATAGTTATCCTTGTGCTCTTAAGCAAGACTTCTCACTCCCTCTTTAATTAGAATGTTGACTCCAAGCAAAAGTCCTTTCTCCCCAAGGTCGTCGGTCCTATTCCTCTAGTGTCCTCTTCGAGGATTCTTCTCCTTGGCTTTTTATAAAGATAACACCAATGCTTTTAGAAAATTAATGTGTAAGACTAAGGATGCTTCAAGTCACCTCATTATAAAGTCATGTAGTGGGCTTTGTTGCTCACTTTGATGCCCACAATGAGCATGTGTGTGTTCATTCATCATTTGGCCAACATAGGTATGTTTCATTGAACATGATTATGTTCAAGGGCCTACGTGCATTCTAACCCAAAACATGGGCCTAAGGTCATTTTCTTCACTTTTACTTATAAAAACTATGTTAAACTCACTTATTTATCCAAAATGTACTTTATTAATTTGGTGATAAAATAAGCTTTTAAACATCCAAATAATAATTAATAATACTATATAATACAAGCAATGAAAAATTGGTGTTACCTCACAAGTCTTAGACTCAACCACCCGCTAATCACTTTTTCCATGACTCGCTCCACTCAAGCCCAAACTCATATGTGAACCTCTTCAAAAACCAAAGCACCTTCTTGTGACCTAGGAAAATAGTAGGGTTCCATTCTTATAGTTTGAAAAGGTTTGGAAATAAGATTTTTCTTTTTTTTTTGTCATGAATGTATTGTGTCAGTTCCAAAAAAAAAGGCACAATGGCAAGCAACAAAGGTTATGGGAAAGTAAAATAGGTTTTGGACTTAAAATGTCAAAATAGATAAATTAAAAAAAACTAACAAAGATGACATGTATTTTTTAATTGATGTGGCAAGATATGATTACAAGGAAGAGAGAAAGGGCATGTTAGAAAATAGGTTATTTTTATCCGTTAATGAGGTAGGTATGGGCAATATAGCCTCAATGGATAAAATTTGTATTGTGTCTTCCTTTATATTCGTACAAGTATTCATAAAATGGATATTTGCATATCTTTTAATATTTGTGGGTATCTATAGATATTTGCATATATTTATTAACAAAATTAAAAAATGTTTAAAAAGTTAATAATACTATTCAATTATTTTCAGTTTTTTAAAAAATAAATTAAAAGAAACAAAAAATAAAATTTGTCAAATCCTATCCTTCCTTCTAGGCCTTGTTGGTCTGCTCATGTCGGCCGGTCATTGTGCATCTTTTGGTCGGCTAGCCTGGGCTTGGTGCAGTTATATTGGCGACGCTTGACTTTTGCGCTCCTCTAAAATGTGTCTGCGTGTTGTTCTCGTTTTTCGTAACCATTAATCATTGCCATTTAAAATGTGTCTTCATATGTTTTCTTAATAGTTATTCTCTTTTAATGATTTGTCAAAAACCCTTTGTCTCCTTGCTCTAGGCCCTTCACATTCCCTCGAGTGACAGGCGAAAAACCCTTCACTATTCTCCTTTACTCTTCACTGTTTTTTTGAAAGGACCCTTGCTTTCTCACATCTTCGTTTGCCTTGGTCCCTACTGTTCCTTTGCTACGAACAGTACGTGTTCGTGCTTCCCTGCAATCTTCATTCTTCGACATTTCCCCTATATCTTCAATGGCCAAGCGCGGAGGTAATTTTTACTTCCCTTTCTCCTTTCTATTTGTTTGGTTACTTTGTTTTCTGCTCTTGGTATTTGGTGCTGTTTCTTGGGTTTTTTTTCTTTCCTTTTACATTTTTTGGGGGGTGTTTTCCCTATTTTGGACTTGGGTTTTTTGGTTTGACCCTTGTGTTTTGTTCGTAGGGAGCCATTTCGGCAAGTCATCTGGTTCCTCCAACCCCGGCGGCTCCTCTGCGTGAGTGAGTGAAACTCAGCATTCTGCTACCCCGGGAGCAAAGGAGGGGTTTCCCTACAAGATTGTTTTTCGAGAGGCCCAAGAGAGTGGCTCCAAGGAGGGGGCTTCTAAGGGCATGTCCTCGTGGATAGACTCGGGATTCGTTACGACCCACTCTTCCTTCACATACCCGAACAAGTTGGTGGGGATGGCCGATGCCATCTATTGCTAGGGGCCCTGGTTGGCTAAGGTTCTCCCTTGCCGTTCTAATGAGTTTGTGTGTGAATGGGCGGCCGAAAGCGAGGAGCTGTTCTTTTACTTTTACGAGACCCTGTTCTCGAAACTCAGCATCATGCTCCCCTTCACAGAGTTCAAGTAGGTCATTCTCTACTCGCTAAATATAGCTCCAACCTACCTTCACCCCAACAACTAGGCATTTGTGCGAGCGTTCGAATTATTAAGCGAAGATCTGGGCCAAAGCCCTCACTGGGTGTCTTTTTTTGGTTCTTCTCGTTGTGGAAGATGGAGAAGATTG
This sequence comes from Mucuna pruriens, assembly GCA_025330945.1. Taxonomy (NCBI): domain Eukaryota; kingdom Viridiplantae; phylum Streptophyta; class Magnoliopsida; order Fabales; family Fabaceae; genus Mucuna; species Mucuna pruriens. Next base: position 778,384 of record JAENHJ010000368.1, on the reverse strand, counting down.
GATGGACCTCTTTGAGCAGCCACCCTCAGAAAAAACTGATGACGTCATTTTGTGAAAGCTACAAACAATTCAAGGAACATTTCTTTTGGGTAGCAACCGACCATACCGGGCCGAGCGTGCTTTTTTATGAGTCTGGGGATTCTCTTTTCCCCTTGTATTGGACCAATCAGCCAGCCATTTCGATGTCGGTTGACCGGGATGAGCTTCAAGACTAGGAGGACGTGTTTGTTGAGGAGCTCGGTCGGATATCCTCTCTTTCTTGTTCTAAGCTCATAAGTAACAAGGGTGTTAAGTAACAAGGGTGGTTAGTTCCTTAGTTCCCTTCCCCTTTTTTTTCGTTTTTTTTTTGCTGATTGTGTGCTCCCTTGTACAGGTTACTCTGTTAAGGATATTGCCACCATGAAGGCGCGCTCCTCCTGCTCCATGACTCCGAGTGTTGCTGAGGCTTCCCCGTTATCGGCCGCCCAGTCAACCGAGGAGAGAACTTAGCCCCCCCCCACCCCGTGGTTGTTTCGAAGTCTGTTGGGGAATCTCTGCCACCCGCGGTTGAGGAGATTGGTGGTTTCTCTGCCAAACATGCTGCCGAGGTAGGAGTGCTTCAAATCCAAGAGCGACCTTCCAAAAGGGCGCTTGCGGCCGAGGATTTGACCGAGGATGATGTTAACTTCAACTTCTCTACGTTGGTGGGTGCCGATCGGGTGGAGGTAGATGACACTTGGTTGGCGTCATGATGAGCTGACCTCCAAGCCCCTCAATTTTTAACCCTCAGTACCCTATTGGCGAGGTGGTCGACAAGTACTTGGGCTGTCCCATTGATCAGCAGAAGGCTAGGGAGTTGGGGTTACTCAAGTCCTTTGATGTACTCTAGAGGTATGGCAGCTACACCCTTGCTTTTGCCAAGGCCATGGAGAGGGAATTTAGGGATCTGATGGCTCACTGAGATGCCCTATCTGCAAAGAATAAGAAAGCCCATGACGCCTTGTTAAAGTTGAGCGTCGAGTATGCCGATGCTCAGGTGAAAATCAACAATTATCGTGACGCGATAGCCAACCTTCAAGACGAGCTGGACTGGGCTGTGGTGGATGATAAGCTCGTCGTTAGTCATCTCAACGTGCATCAAATAAACTAAAGCTAACTATAGTATAGTCAACGCTAGGTCGAATCTTCTCAAGGACCCAATGTGCTCAATTGTGATTTAGTGTGAAACGAAATGATGCAGAATCTAAGGTGCAGAGTATTAACTTGTCTCGGCCACTGGCTAAGTCGCTCTCGGTAGAGACTGAGCCAATATGATCTCGGTGGAGATTTATCAAGCTTGGTCTCGGCTAAGTGCAGACAGATGCAACAGAGTTGGACTGACTCTGTTTCAGTACTTGCAAAGCAGTAGATGAGGGGGGTTGAATGCGAGTAAAACAGAAAGTAAACTAAAACTGTGAATGCAGTGAAAATATACTAAGGCTACTGATATTACCCTTATTATTATTATGATATAATTGTACTCATGTTCAGTTCTATTAGTCAAAGTCCAATTCAATTTCCTCACTCTTGTTCCCAGTCCATATTAGCCTTGGGAATTCTTATGACAATCACCAAAGGTTCGTCCATTGTCATACTGAGGAATTACGCAATCGCTACCTCATCAATTGGCAAGGATTAAGTTCAGAGTTGATTTTAGGATCTCAATCAACATTCGTTAAGTGATTACCTACTAAATTAGTTAAACCAATTTCGATCGGCTTAGTTTAACATTGTTCACGTTTTAATTGCAATCGCAATTCAATCCATGAATTAAAGAAGAGGAAAGGAACAGAGATAAGAAATGCCGAATGAAATTGATTAATAGAAAATAGAGTACAAACACAATGGTCTGAATTCAGATGGATCCATCTTCCACGATGATCGCCATGGTTGATGGTGGTGGTTCACCTCCGATAGCCTAAGCTTTGAGGATCAGATCAACCAGAGTATGTTGGAATCCCAATCGATCCCCTTTGACAGACTTCGGCTTCCCAGTCTCAAACCTGCACTTCCTCAATCGAGAGAAACACCAATGCAGCACCGTGCACCACCGTAGATGGAGAAAAATAAGAGCGAGATAATGAAAATGATGACAATGCATAGAGTATGAATTCAAAGACCCCTAAAATGTACACAACTACTCATATATATACAAGAGCACGTGAACTATGACACCTAACAGAATTTACAAAAGTGAATTCCCTATTCAATCCTTGCGTAGCTTGTGTTACACGTTTCTCCAGGAGTGACATGGCGGTTGGAGCTGAGGTGGCCTCTAAGCTAGATAGCTAACGTGGATAGTGTTGGGATGCGCCTACAATGAGCTGCTGGGCTGCAAGGCCTGGCCTGGCCTGTTGGGCTGCTGGACTGGCCGAGATGGAGTCGGTCTCGACTAAGTCCTGCAAAAGAAGGGAAGAAAGTTTTTTATTAGCTAAGACCTTCAATTTAGCACAAATTTGTATTTTCTCTATTTTTAGGTCCATAACATGAATCTCAACTAACAACCAATCCTTAAGCACAAAATAGTCTTACAACCATCCTTCTTAGGTCTATAAAGATGCATAATCTGTGACTCATCAGATCCCCACACTTAACTTTTTGCACTCCTGGGCAAAATCAAATGGGAATTAATAAGGGAGATTTTTAAAGATAGGAAAGAATTTTTCAATTTTGGCTTCTTTAAGTTCAGCCGAGACAAAGTCGGAACTCATTCACCCTGAGATTAAGACACTCAAAGAATCTGAAAACTACTTCTCCTGTGCTCAAGGCGAATTCATGACCTGCAAACAGTGAAGGATAACCAACAGTGATAGAGCTCTCACTTAAGCAGATATTCTCTCAAACTCTCAAGTGTTTGGGTTTGTATTTACACTCAACATTACATGAAACTAGTGTTTTTTTTTTCATTTTGACGAGGCTCTCCTTCTACACCTGCAAAAACACAAGCACTCATGATCACTAGGACTTCTTTTTGGCTTGTAGCGAGGTTGGGATCACGGGTTGGATAAAATATGGAGAGTGGTTTCAGAACCCGTGGGGAAGAGAGGAACAATGGGGAGTAAGTTTCATCAGCATGAGGGGCAGCCCAAGATGCTGTGATCTCCTGCCTCTATTCAATTCTTATCTTCTCACTTCTTTCCCTTTCAGTGATCTTTTATTTTTTTTCTTTCTTTCCTAATATTCATGCAGCCTTGTTGTAATTCTTTGTTTTCAGCTTTGATTTCTTAGCTGCTTTCTACTTTTCTCTTTTTCTTTCATTTGCTTGCTTCTTTTGTTTTCTTTTCGAGCCTTTAGAAGACACTGAACAGATTCCACTTCCTGGAATTTCCCCCACACTTAATGATGACATACTCCCAAAACAATTCCAAGGCTCCTCTGCTCCCTATAGGTGAGGTTAAATCATGGTTTTTTTTTCTGGCCTTGGCTTGTAATGAGCTGTCAGAAAGAATGGTTGAATTAGGCTCAAGGGAGTGAACAAGGGACAAAATTTTTCAGGTAGGCTTTATTTGGCTTCAGGGAAACATGGCCTAGATCATGTCATTCTTGCATGTGCAAACAGTTGTATCTAGAGAGTCAAGGAAAAATGCAGAATACACAGTTAATCATGAATGCAAAAATCACACATGAAAAAAAAGAGAATGGCAAGATGCAAGTCATCAATATGTACAAAGGCTCAAACTCTCAAACAGGTTATTTTGTTCTATCATAGAAGGTTTTCCTTTTCAGTTTTCAGTCAATCACTACTTAAAAACACAAAAGTTTCACTTCAGTCAATCACTACTTAAAAACACAAAAGTTTCACTCCCTTCAATCTAGAAAAATCTCTTCTCAAAGTTGTAGAACTACTTCCTACTGTCTTCTTAAACTTTCAGAAGTCAATTCAAAATTCTTTCCAACACACATTTTTTCGACAATCCAATTCTGAAATTCTGCTATGAGAAAACAAGACAGAGAACAAAAAGACAAGTAAAAATCATGTCTAGCCGAAGTCACTCCGAATTCGGCCGAAACAGCACAGAACCAGGATGAACTCGGCTTCAGTAGTTTTTATTGAAACCGATTGGAAAAGAAGGGAAAATGACTTAGGAGAAAATTGAAACAAAGACACTAAATTCAAACAGACTAAGGAAACAAAATCGAAATTAAAACAAAACAATTAAAACAAAACAAAACAAATAGCCAAAATGAAAAGTATGAACAATATCAAGACGCTAGAGTTTGGTCTGCAGCTTCAGATGGCCACAACAGTGCTCCCCCCACACACACACACACACTTGTTTTATGCATTGTCCCCAATGCCTAATATGATTGAGAGGGGTTGGCAGAGTAGGCTTAGGTTGTGCCATCTAGTAGAGCTGGTTCCATTAGTGAGATGATCTCCATGTCACCTACAATTGGTGCTAGACCTTCACAGAATGGCTTGATCTGGTGCCCATTGACCTGGAATGTGCTATTACTATGTTCATCTTTTAATTGCACTACACCATAGGGAAATACGTTAGTGATAACAAAAGGTTCGTCCCATCTAGAACGAAGCATACCTGCTATGAGCTTAAGTCTTGAATTGAATAGCAGTACTTTCTGGCTGACTCGGAAGTCTTTCCTCAAGATCTATTGGTCATGGAATTTCTTGACTTTCTACTTATAGATCCTGGAATTCTCGTATGCTTCCAAGCGGAGTTCATCTAACTCTTGTAGTTAGAATTTCCTCTGCTCTCCAGCTTGGTCATAGGCTAGATTGCTTTGCTTGACAGCCTAGTAAGCCTTGTGCTCTAGCTCCACAAGAAGGTGGCAGGTTTTACCAAAGACAATCTGGTAGGGAGACATCCCTAACGGTGTTCGGTATGCAGTTTTGTGTGCCCAAAGAGCGTCCTCAAGGAGTCGGCTCCAATCTTTCCTAGTTGGGTTGGTCATCTTTTGTAGTGTTTTCTTAATTTCCCTGTTAAAAACATCTGCTTGGTCGTTTGTCTAGGGTGATATGCTATGGCAACTCTATGCACCACCCCATACTTGTGGAGAAGAGAAGCCATGGCTCTATTGCAGAAGTGACTGCCTTGGTCACTTATGAGCACTTTTGGCACACCAAACCTGCAAAAAATGTTGGACTTCAGGAAGTCCACAACTACCTTTGCATCGTTGGTCTTGGTGGTAATGGCTTCTACCCATTTTGACACATAATCAACGGCTAGTAGAATATACAAGTAGCCATTGGAGACTGGGAATGGCCCCATTAAATCAATACCCCACACATCAAAAACTTCACAAAATAAGATGGGTTGTTGGGACATTTCATGCCTTTTGTTCATGGCCACTCTAGCTTTTTGACATTTGTCGTAGGTGGAGACGAATTGATAAGTGTCTCTAAAAATAGTGGGCTAATAGAGGCTGTAGTCAAGCACTTTCCTAGCAGTCCGAGTTGATCCATAGTGGTCGCCTCTAGGTGCTGAGTGGCAGAATTGGAGGACTGAATTGATCTCGGTGTCAGGAATACACCTGCGAATGACTTTATCACTGCAGAGTCTCCAAAGGTAGGGATCATCCCATATGTAGTATTTGGCATCACTCTAGAGTTTTTCCTTATATAACCAGGATGCCTCTGGTGGAAACTGGGATGTTGCCACATAATTGTAGATGTCGGAAAACCATGGTGTGGACGTTTGGATGTGCAGTAGCTGCTCATCTGGGAACTTGTCTCGGATAGGCATTGGTTCGCTTTCTCTTTCAATTCTGCTTAAGTGGTCAGCTACAGAATTCTCAACACCTTTCTTATCTCTGATCTCTATGTTGAATTCATGAAGGAGAAGCGTCCACCGGATCAGTCTTGGTTTGGCATCTAGCTTCTTCAACAAGTATCTCAATGCAGCATGGTCAGAGAACACAATTATTCTTGAGCCGAGAAGGTATGCACGAAATTTGTCCAAGGCAAAGACAATTGCCAAAAGTTCCTTCTTAGTGGTTGTGTAGTTTTGCTGGGCCAAGTCCATGGTACGAGATGCATAGGCAATTAAATGCACAAGTTGGCCGACTCTAGCTCTTTGGCCGAGAACAGCTCCCAATGCCGATTTGGATGCATCACACATCAATTCAAATGGCAGGTCCCAGTTTGGTGCTTGCAGAATGGGGGCAGATGTGAGTCAACTCTTCAGCTACTAAAATGCTTCAATATAGAGCTGGTCAAAATTGAATTTCACATCCTTCTGTAGCAGCCTGGACAGTGGTAGAGTAAGTTTGCTGAAATTCTTGATGAATCTTCTATAGAAGCCTGCATGTCCTAAGAAAGAGCGAACTTCCCTCACAAAAGTGGGGTTTGGAAGGGAGGATATGATGTCTATCTTTGATTTATCCACCTCAATGCCTTTGTTGGAAACCAGATGTCCCAACACAATTTCCTCAGTCACCATGAAATGACATTTTTCAAAGTTAAGCACTAAATTGGTGTCAATACATCTCTTCAACACCTTGGATAAGTTGCCTAGGCATGCTTCAAATGAATCGGTATAAACCGTGAAGTCGTCCATGAACACCTCCATGCACTCCTATAGTAGGTCCGAGAAGATGCTTGTCATGCAACGTTGGAACGTGCTCGGCACGTTACACAGGCCAAATGGCATGCGCGTATATGCAAAGGTACCAAATGGGCAGGTGAAGGTCATCTTGTGTTGATCTTTAGGTGCAATATGAATTTGCATGTACCCTGAGAAACCATCCAGAAAGCAATAATGGGATTTCCCTAATAACTTTTCCATGACTTGATCAATGAAAGGCAAAGGAAAGTGATCCTTGCGAGTTGCCTGATTTAATCTTCTGTAGTCAATGTAGACTCGCCAGCTATTTTGAATCCACATAGGTACCAACTCATCTTGTTGATTTTTCATGACAGTCATCCCAAACTTTTTTGGTACAACTTGCACAGGGCTCATCCACTGGCTATCCGAGATGGGGTAGATGATACCTGTAGCAAGAAGTTTCATGACTTCTTTCTTGACCACGTCCAGGATGGTCGGATTCAGTCTTCTATATTGTTGCCTTATGGGCTTAATTTCCTCCTCCATCAATATTCTGGGCATGCAGATGGAGGGGTTTATTCCAGGAAGGTCTGAAAGTTTCCACCCAATTGCCTTCTTATGTTGCCTTAAGACTTCCAGCAATTTATCTTCTTGCTCCTGGCAGAGATTGTTGGCAATGATAATCGGGAGTTATTGTTCCTTGTCCAAGTAGGCATACTTTAAGTGATTCGACAATAGTTTCAGTTCCATGGGTGGTGGTGGAGATGAAGATTTTTCAATTAATGATTTCAGATCTGTCTGGCCGACTTGGTTTGGACTCGGCACCAGGTGTGCTGACATGATTTCGGCCTTTGGCTACTTTGGCCGACTCCTATTGGTGAGTTCAATTCATGTTGAATTGGAGTCAACATCAGCTTCTTGAGCAGCTTCGGAGTCAGATCCGAATGGAACAATGAACTCAACTCTTGTTTGTTTTTGGTTTTCATTAGCCGGTTTGGCTTCGGCTAGTGTGTCGGCCTTGTTGCTTAACTTCTCGGCCGAGTTGACTTTCATCTTCTCCTTGACTCGGCCTTCTCTGGCCGACTTGATTTTGATGTCGGCCTTGTTGTCTAACTTTTTGGCCGAGTTGACTTTTATCTTTTCTTTGGCTTGGCCTTCTCTGGCCGACTTGATTTCGGCCATAAAAATGGTTGCCAATTATGCTGAGAAGGCCTTTTGATCTCGACAACCTCGACTTTTGCTTGATTGTACACTCTAGGTTCTCCAGGTTGCAGACTTGGTCTAACATTTTAGACAGTTCAGCTTCAAAATCCAAGTCGACAATGTCATTATGATTGTCCTCAGAGTTGGGAAGATCTTATACTTCCTCATAGTCAGCCTTTTCTGTAAAAGACCTTAAGCAGCTGATTAGATCAGTGCTTCCAGCAAAATTCTCAATGTCTTCACTACTGCCATCTAGTCGAAGATACTCCTTAACTAATTCATTAATCAGGTCAATGCCAAAGAGAGAATGGTCTTCGGTGGGGTGCTTCATGGCTTCAAAAATATTAAACTGCACTAGTGGTCACCGAATTCAATTGAGAGTGTCCCGACATGCACATCAATCTTTGTTCTTGCTATCATTAGGAATGGTCTCCCAGAATTAAGGTGGATTCCTTCCCAAATGTCTCATCCTCCATATCTAGCACATAAAAATCAGCTGGAAATATTAGCTCATTCACCTGGACGAGAACATCCTCAAGAACTCCCAGTGGTTGGACAATGCTCCTGTTAACAAGCTGAATGGCCATCCCTGTGGGTTCAAGATGGCCAAAATTCAGGGACCTGTAGATTGATACAGGCATGACATTAATTGAAGCTCCCAAGTCTAGCATGGCATCGACAAAAGTGCATTCGCCAATGGTGCATGGGATAGAAAAGATTCAAGGATCTCTGCATTTCTTTGGCAAAGCTTGTGCACCTGTAGTGAGTTCTTCATTCCTTGTAAGGGTCGACACCACGCCTCCTATTTCCCTACTCCCTTTTATCTTTTTCCTTTTGTGTACACACAATTCCTTGAGGAATTTTGCGTACTTCAGAATCTGTTTGATTGCGTCGAGGAGTGGAATATTGATTTCCACCTTTCGGAACATCTTCAGCAGTTCTTCATCTGAATTTGGCTTCCTTGCCGAGATGGTCCGATTTGGAAACGACAATGGGACAGTTGTCTCTGGCCAAGGTTGCGAGTTAGCATTTGGTTCAGAGTCAGCTTCAGCTGATCTCGACAACTGCTGCAGTGTAGGTTGAGGTAGTTCTTTTCCACTTTGAAGGGTGACTACACTGACATTTCTTCTCGGATTTGGAATGGTTTGAGAGGGGAGGTTATTGGATCCAGCTAACTGTAAATGGCTCACACTATTGGCTAACTGTCCAATTTGCATTTTGAGGTCCTGGATGGTGGTGGTTACATTCTGCTGGAATTGCATGTTGCTGGAGCTCACAGATTGCGAGAACTCCAGGTTGTTGGTTGCAAGCTGCTTCATCAGGTCCTCCAGAGATGGAGAGTTACCTTAAGTAGGCACTCTCTGTTGTTGTTGTTGTTGGACAGGTGGTGCTTGATATTGCGGACTTGGCTGTTGGTAACGTGCTGATCTTTGAGGCATGTTCGGGGTAGGTCTAACTCTCTGAGCCGCATATGGCCCTTGAGGCAGTCCTGGCCGAAATGGTTGTCTCCCATATTGCTGATTATCAAATGGCCGGGTCTGATACGGTTGCTTCCCATACTGAAATCCATCTATGGCTCCAACATTCTCTAGTTGGTCCGACTCCATTTCTTGAAGAGTGAGGCACATATCAGTGGGGTACTCCATGGAAGCACATATGCCAAATACTTTTGCTGTCATGGCTGATTGGTGTTGTCCAATAGCCAGCTGTCTCACCAAAGATGTCAATTCGATCAACTAATTCTCCAGTCTTTGGTTAGAAGCTGCATCAATTTCATTCACCATCCGAGACTGGCTCGACCCTTTGATCCCAAATTGTTGTGTGTTGCTTGCCATGTTGGAGATCAGATGCCTTGCTGCTGGTGGTGTTTTATCCATCAAAGCTCCTCTGTTGGCGGCATCAATCATACTTCTGTCCATCATTAAGAGTCCTTTATAGAAATATTGGATCAGCAACTGCTCACTGATCTGACGGTGTGGACAGGTGGCACAGTGTTTGTTGAATCTTTCCCAGTACTCATGTAGAGTCTCTCCTGTGTGCTGCCTTATCCCATAGATTTCCTTCCTAATGGACACAGTTTTGGATGTCGGAAAGAACTTCTCTAGGAAGGTACGCTTCATATCTCCCCACGTGTTGAAAAGTGCTGGTTGAAGGTACAGCTAGTCCTTTGCAGCTCTGTCAAGCGAGAATGGGAACGCCTTCATCTTGATATAATCTTCCAGAATCCCCTACGGTCTCATTGTGAAACAGACCACATGGAATTCTTTCAAGTGCTTGTGGGGGTCTTCTCCTGTAAGACCATGAAACTTTGGCAACAAATGAATAAGACCAGACTTCAATTCATACGTTTGAGCTGGCTCCAGTTGTGGGTATTGGATGCACCAAGGTTGATACACCACATCTGGTGTAGCCAACTCCTTCAATGTTCTGTCACTGTTCTCCATTTGACCTGGCTCTACAAAATGGCTAAAACTAGTAACAGAAATATTGGTAGCAAACTGGTTAGAGTTAATGACAAAATCAGAATTCCTACTATTATCTACTACCAGATTCCTAGCCTTCCTTAATCTACGTAATGTTCTCTCTATTTCAGGGTCAAAAGCATATAAAGGGTCAGTGCTACTCCTAGTCATGCATTATAAAATCATGCAGGAAAATTAGAGTTGAATCAGTACTCACAGAAACAGTAAACTACAACTATCAGTTAATCACCTAATAAACTGTAAAAATGCAATGTAAAAAAAATGCAAGTTAATTATGCAATGTAGAATTGAATGTAGAATATAATGCTAACAGTACGTAATGCAAAAATTGAATGTAGTGCATAAATAGATTTTCTTCTCTCCTTTTTTTTTGGCAGTGAAATTACGCAGAAAAATTAGCAGAGACTCAACATGCTTTATTACTCAAACAGACATAGACAATTTCAAAACTCAATAAACTGACTTAACAAACACACTCTACAAACTTGAAATTCGTCTTCACTTAGCTTAGCACACAAAGACACAAAAGAACTTGTATCCCCGGCAACGGCGCCAATTTGATAAGCTCGTCTTTAGTCATCTCAACGCGCATCAAATAAACTAAAGATAACTATAGTATAGTCAACCCTAGGTCGAATCTTCTCAAGGACACAGTGTGCTCAATTGTGATTTGGTGTGAAACGAAATGATGCAGAATCTAAGGTGCAAAGTATTGACTTGTCTTGGCCACTAGCCGAGTTGCTCTTGGTAGAGATTGAGCCGATATGGTCTCGGTAGAGATTTATCAAGCTTGGTCTTGGCTAAGTGCAGATAGACGCAACAAAGTTGGACTGACTCTATTTCAATACTTGGAAAGCAGTAGATAAGGGGGGTTGAATGCGAGTAAAACAGAAAGTAAACTAAAACTATGAATGCAGTGAAAATATACTAATGCTACTGATATTACCCTTATTATTATTATGATATAATTGTGCTCATGTTCAGTTCTATTAGTCCAAGTCCAATTCAATTTCCTCACTCCTGTTCCCAGTCCATATCAGCCTTGGGAATTCTTATGACAATCGTCAAAGGTTCGTCCATTGCCATACTGAGGAATTATGCAATCGCTACCTCATCAGTTGGTAAGGGTTAAGTTCAGAGCTGATTTTAGGTTCTCAATCAACATTCGTTAAGTGATTACCTACTAAATTAGTTAAACCAGTTTCGATTGACTTAGTTTAACATTGTTCACGTTTTAATTGCAATCGCGATTCAATCCATGAATTAAAGAAGAGGAAAGGAACAAATATAAGAAATGCCGAATGAAATTGATTAATAGAAAACAGAGTACAAACACAGTGGTCTAAATTCAGATGGATCCATCTTCCACAACGATCGACATGGTTGATGGTGGTGGTTCACCTCTGTAGCCTTGAGCGTTGAGGATCAGATCCACCAAAGTGCGTTGGAATCCCAATCGGTCCCCTCTGACAGACTTCGGCTTCCCAGTCTCAAACCTGCACTTCCTCAATCGAGAGAAACACCAATCCAGCACCGTGCACCACTGTAGATGGAGAAAAATGAGAGCGAGATAATGAAAATGATGACAATGCATAGAGTGTGAATTCAAAGACCCCTAAATTGTACATAGCTACTCATATATATATACAAGAGCGCGCAAACTATGACGCCTAACAAAATTTACAAAAATGAATTACCTATTCTATCCTTGCGTAGCTTGTGTTACACGTTTCTCCAAGAGTGACATGGCGGTTGGAGTTGAGGTGGTCTCTATGCTGGATAGCTGATGTGGATAGTGCCATTGGGCCAACCTTATTGGGCTGCGCCTATAGTGAGCTGCTGGGCTGCAAGGCCTGGCCTGGCCTGCTGGGCTACTAGACTGGCCGAGATGGAGTCGATCTCGACTGAGTCCTATAGAAGAAGGGAAGAAAGCTTTTTATTAGCTAAGACCTTCAATTTAGCACAGATTTGTACTTTCTCTATTTTTAGGTCCATAACATGAATCTCAACTAACAACCAATCCTTAAGCACAAAATATTCTTACAACTATCCTTCTTAGGTCTATAAAAGATGCATAATCTGTGACTCATCAGTGGAAATGAAGGAGTTAAGGTTAGTGTAGCAGGATTTCTAAAGCTCCCGAGACTACTTTCGTGCTCAAACATAAAATCCGAAAAAGGAAAAGGAGGGCATGGTGTTGGCCAAGGTGCCTGTTGATGAAGAGATATCTTGGCTAAAGCGCAGGATCGTTTGTTGGCTAAGAAGGATGCCCTGTTGGACAAGTGTAGGTTCGCCATTGCAGAGTAGTTTGAGGAAGGGTTTGCCCACGCCTTAGAACAAATGGCCTTCCTTCATCCCGATGCAGACATCTCTGTTGTTGGCTCCTTCAAAGAAGTGGTGGACGGGAAGCTGGTTGACATTGAATTTGATCCTCCTCCTACCAGTTGATCTTCCCTATATCTTTACAATAACACTTGTTAGAATTTTAGCCCCTTTTTGGGTTTTTTGAACAATGATCTTTGGCTTATTGCTTATGTTAATACATTTCTGTCATTTCTTTTGAATATGATTTTTCTCCTTGTTAAGTTTATATTGTTACACATCGAACGTTAGGACCAATGCTTTAAATTTTAGTCCTTTCGATGGCTTCTTGATCTTTGGCTGAGTCTCCTTAGGACTTGGTGCTTTTAGAATGTTTTTTGAGATTTGAGTTTCGCAGTCGAGTCCTTTTATGAGATTGGCCTCCAGCCACGTCTTGTGCCCTTTTCCTCATGACTTGTCTTTTCTTTTTCTTTTTGACTAGCTCTCATGCTCTCCTTTTATTTTGAGTGTTTTAGGGGTTCGACTCTTGCTTGCTTATTTCGGTGTGGGTTTGACTTTTCTGTCTTTTTGTGGGCTTTAGGGGGGTGTTTTCGGAAATTGGAGCTTTTGGCGTGCTTCTTGAGAGTTGTCTCTTAACTGGATCTTTTGCTTCCTTGCCTGGTTCACGTTCTCAGTCGGATCCTCATTTTTTTTTGCGTCTAACAGCTGCTCTCCCAATCGGGTCCTGAGTTATCTCGCTTGGAGGGGGTCCACTGACTGACCACTCGCAAGTCTTTAATAATCTCGCCTGGAAGGGACCTTTTGGTCGTCCTCTCAGTTCTTTCGTCTTCATGCTTGGAAGGGACCTTATGGCTAACTTCTGAGGTCTTTGGCCTTCGTGCCTGGAAGGGACCTTATCACCGACTTCTCAAGTCTTTTGTCTTCGTGCCTGGAGGGGACCTTTTGGTCATCCTTTCAGGTCTTTTGTCTTCATGCCTGAAAGGGACATTATGGCTGAGTTCTCAGGTCTTTGGCCTTTGTGCCTAGAAGGAACCTTATGGTCGACTTCTTAGCTCTCTTTGTCTTCGTGCTTAGGAAGGACCTTTTGGTAGACTCCATAGGTCTTTTGTCTTTATGCCTAGAAGGGACCTTTTGGCCGACTTCTCAAGTCTTTTGTCTTCGTGCTTGGGAGGGATCTTTTGGCTGACTCCTCAGGTCTTTCTCCTTCATGCCTAAAAGGGACCTTTTGACTGACTTCTCATGTCTTTTGTCTTCGTGCCTGGGAGGGACCTTTTAGCTGACTCCTCAGGTTTCTCCTTCATGCCTAGAAGGACCTTTTGGTCGACTTCTTAGGTCTTTTGTCTTCGTGCCTAGGAGGACCTTTTGACCAACTCCTCAAGGTCTTTTTCCTACGTGCTTGGAAGGGACCTTCTGGCCAACTTCTCAGGTCTTTTGTCTTCGTGCTTGGGAGGGACCTTTTGGCCAACTCCTCAGGTCTTTCTCCTTTGTGCCTAGAAGAGACCTTTTGGCCGACTTCTCAGGTCTTTCTTTGTTTTAGCTGTAAATGAATTTTCATTGTATTGTATTAGTAAAAATCAAATTTTTGATACATTTAGGATATACCTGGGTTTAACTATAGTACAACTGGAGGTTCATCATGTTCCATATTTGGGGGATTTTCTTACCGTCAAGTTGCTCCAAGCGGTAGGCTCCCTTGCCGACTTCCTTAGTTATTCTAAACGAGCCTTTCCAGATAGGGGTCAGTTTGTTGTTGTTGGCCGTTCGGGTTATTTTCCTTAGGACTAGGTCGTGAGGCTTGAATTGCCGGGGGTCTCTTGGTGTCTGGCCTCCCTAGTCTTTGCTGCATACTCTTTTACCTGCACAACTTTGCGAACTTCCTACAATAGATCTAAGTTTACTCTTAGCTCGTCTTCACTCTCGGCGGGCCAGAATAAAGTGATCCTGGGGGACGGTTCTCTAATCTTGACTGGAATGATTGCTTCTCTGCCGAAAGTTAAGCGGAAAGGTGTTTCATTTGTGGAGGAGTGCGGGGTTGTATGGTAAGACCAGAGCACCTAGGGGAGCTCTTTTGCCCATCTTCCCTTTGCCTCCTCAAGCCACCTCCATAGTCCCCTCAGGATGACCCTATTGGCAGCCTCAACCTGCCCGTTCGCTTGGGGATGGTCTACTAACGTGAAGCATTGTTTTATCTTCAGCTGGGTGTAGAAACTTGCTGTCAACCGAGATGCGAATTGAGTCCCGCTGTTGGAGACTATCTCGGCTGGGAGGCCAAACGATATATTTATCTTCTTCTAGTATAAGAATTTGATTTTTTCTGCCAAGATTATGGCTACAAGTTCGGCCTCGATTCACTTGGTGAAGTAATTAACCGCCACGATGAGATACTTCACTTGACCTGGAGTTGGTGGGAATGGCCCCAGGATGTCCACCCCAATTTGTGGAACGGCCAAAGCGAGGAGATAAAGTGCAGCTACTCTAGGGGTGCTGTGTTCACTTCCGCAAATCTTTGACACCTATCACATCTCTTCACATACTCCACGCAATCATTTTTCAATGTTGACCAATAGTAACCAGCTCTAGCAATCTTGTTGGCTAATGCTCGACCTCCTATGTGTGTGTCGCGTACCCTTTCGTGCACTTCCTTGACCACATATTGTGCCTCCTCACTTTCAATACATTGGAGTAACGGGAAAGAGAAGCCTTGCCTGCACAGTTCTCCTCCAATGATGATGTACCTGGTCACATCCTTGGCTACTTTCCTAGCTTCGGTTGTGTCGCTTGGCAGCTGTTTGTCTTTTAGGTATTCCATCAAGGGGCTTATCCATGTTCTCTTCCCCTCCACGCTGCAGACCGCTGGCTCTTTGATAGCCAGCTGACTTATACTCTCGTCGATGACTGACCGCTGTACTCCTCTTCTATGGGTGGTGGAGTGTGAATTTCTTGAAGGTGGCCGCCATCCCAGTTTCTCTTTTGAGGTATTTTATCAACTAAAGGTCTCTACCCTGGTACTCACCATTCACCTAGCCCATGACAAGCTTTAAGTCACTCTTAGCTGTCAGGGTCTTGGCTTCTAGCTCCTTGGCCAATCTCATCCCGGTCAACAGTACCTCATACTCGGCCTAGTTGTTACTAGCTTTGAATTCAAAATGGAGTGATTACTCAATCAACACTCCATTTGGTCCTTCCAATATCACCCCTGCTCCACTCCATGACTAGTTAGATGCTTCATCCATAGATAAGAACCATCCGCTATTCTCCTCAGTCGCTGGTCCACTTGTTGCCATTCTGTGATGAAGTTGACCAGTGCTTGGGCTTTTACATGGCCTATGCTCTCATAGGATATGTCGAATTTGGAGAGCTGGATGCTCCAAGTCACCATCCTCCCAGCCAAGTTTGGTTTTCTCAACACCTGCTTGATCGATAGGTCTGTTTGGACGATCACAGGGTATCCCTGGAAATAGGGGCGAAGTTGCCAAGAGGCGATTATGAGGGTGAGAGTCACCTTCTCTATCTTCTAGTATCTGCTCTCCGCGTGTTAGAGGACCTTGCTTATGAAATACACTAGGTGTTGTTTTCCCTCCCTCTCTTGCACTATCGCTGCACTCACGACATCCTTTGCCACCAAAATGTAAACTAGCAAGGGAATGCTGGGTATTGGCCTCGTTAGGATTAGGGGGAGGCCAATAGTGCCTTCAGCCTTACGAATTCCTTTTCGCTTTCCGCGGCCCATGCGAAGGTGTCCCCCTTCTTAAGAGTGTTAAATATGGGAACGGTCGTCTCCACTGACTGAGAAAAGAATCTCGACAATGCTATGATTCTCTCAGCCAGTTGTTGTACCTCCTCGATTGTTTGTGGGCTCCTCATATTAATAACCACCTGTCATTACTCCGGGTTGGCCTCTATCCCCCTTTCGATCAACATGAATCCAAGAAATTTTCCCGCCTGGACCCCGAAAGAGCATTTATCGGGGTTCAACTTGAGTTTGTGCTTCCTAAATACCTGGAAAACTCTCTCCAAGGCCTTGCAATGATCCGCTGCTGCCGTGGACTTCACCACCATGTCGTCCACATATACTTCCACATCAGTGCCTATGATCTCTTCAAAGATCTTGTCCATTAAGCATTGGTAGGTTTCCCTAATGTTCTTTAGTCCGAAGGGCATCACCTTGTAGAGTAGGTTCCCAAGTCTATTATGAAGCCTGTTTTTGCTTCGTCTTGAGGGTGCATCTTAATCTGGTTATAGCCTGAGTATGCATCCATGAAACTTAGGAGGGTGAAGCTAGACACCCCGTCTACTAACCGGTCTATATTGGGCAACAGATATGGGTCCTTGGGGCAAGCTTTGTTTAGGTCGGTGTAATCGGTGCACATGTACCATTTCCTATTAGCCTTCTTTACCATGACTACATTCGCTAGCCACGTGGGGTATTGTATCTCTTTGATGAATCCAGCCACGAGTAACTTCTTAGTCTCCTCTCGGGCCGCCCTTCGCTTTTCTTCTCCTAACTTCCTCCTTTGTTAGGCGACCGACTGGTAGCCTAGGGAGATTGAGAGATGATGGCATAGGAAATCCGGGTCAATCCCAGGCATGTTGGCTGGGGACCATGCGAACACATCCCTATTAAGGCAACAAGGCGGCTCTCATCAAACCTTCTCTGGGTTTGGAAGGCTTGAAGGTGGGTATGGGGTCTTGGGTCCTATCAAACGACTCAATCACCACTTCGTGAAAATTCGGAGGGATGATTGTCTCGTCAATCTCTTCACTGAAAGGTTGGACCCAAAAAGCTTGGGTACTTGGGGCTGACGGTAGGGCCGCCGCTCCCCCCAGCTTCTCCACTATAGCCTTCACTACTGCTAACTGACAGTGAAACTCTTCCTCCCGCTCACCAGCCGCCTTCAAATCATCCATATGTCGCGCCTCGGCCTTCTTGTGCCTCTCCTCCACCTCCAACTGTCGTTGCTCTGCATCCACATTCAGTCGAGACTACTCATCGCTACATGCTTGCAAAGATGCCACCGCCTGTAACAGCCTTTGTAACGTATCCTCCTCATCTCCATTGGAAGAACTGGCGGCCTGGTTGCGCGTCACTGGCATTGTTGTTGGTCTTCCTTCTTTCGTGCTCCTGAGCTCCAAGGTTGGTCTCCTAATCTTAAGGTGTTGGGAAAAGTTTCACTGAGGCCCCATGGTGAGAGCCACTACTCTCGTCTAAGAGTACAAGTAGTTGAATGTCGTTGGTAAGTTTTTTTAATCAACCCTAGGATTAAGGACATTGAGGTATTTATACATTGTGGGGCAGGTTCAGGGGTGACTTGCTAAGCAAGCAACCTCCTAACCACTTGGTAACTAACTTGTGACCACTTTGAGAGTCTCTTCCTCGTGTGATGGGCCTCTAGGAGCGTATTGGCTTATTGGACCAACCCTACAAACGCTCCTTCTCGCTCACCTGGGCTCCCATCCTTCCTTCTGAGGCTTGTTGGGTTGGGGTGCAGGTATAGTGGATCAAGATCGAGTAGCCGACCGGTATACTAATTAAAATACTCAAAATTACATAAATATACTAATTAAAATAAAAAAAAATGAAAATTAAATGAATAATGAGTAACCAAGTACTTAAGTATTATTATACTTGATTGTCTTGTTAAAAAAATTAGATATAAAAGATATCTATGTCCATTATCTATAAATACCAATTAAAACTTTTTTTTTTTACTCGCAGGGAATTTTGTCCCCAAGTGTAAATTTATATGTTATCCCTAGTCATAAGTTTTCTTTATCATTAATTCTTTTTTCCTTAACATTTCGAGCAACTTTTCTAGAAGTTCACTGCCAACATTTTTAAAGGTTACTTTTAATTTCGTCATTATTTTTTAAATAAGTAATTTCAACTACACGTTTTAGCTTCTTTTTTTTTTTTTTTTCCAGTTATGGAGAGTAATTCTTAATACATAATTTGTTGTGGTATATGTTGAGGTCTTATCTTGGCTTTGAGTGGATCAATTGTTGACTGAGGCCTAAGGGCAAGTGATAACGATTAATTAACTAATAATCTTATTAACTTAATTTAAAGTAATTAAACGTTGATTGTATGATTGCATTCCATGACAAAATGCATAAAGTAGTTGGAACATGTGACTAGGCACTGAAATTGTGGATGCCGGAATTAGTATTATATAAATTATATTACTAGAGGTGAGATTCTTACTTTTTTTTATTATTTTAATTAAATGTTTTTATTCTTTTCTCTTTTAAAAGTGACATTATTTTTTTATTTTTTAACTATTTCAAAATATTTTTTATTTGTATATTTAATTTTTAATCAATTATCTTTATATATATATATATATATATATATATATATATATATATATTATTTTACATTGAATTTCAATAATATTTTTAAAGAAATTGTCAATAACTAAAAATAATTTTATATCATAATTTAAAAGATTCATATAAATTTAAAATATAATTATATATTCAATGATATGTATGTATTATATATTTTAATTATATAAAATTAATATTTATTTTGTCAAATGCATCTATACTAATCTGTAAGCAAAGGATTAAGCACGTGTAATAGTGTGCAAAGAATAGGAGAGAGTTACTAATTACGTCGAAATTCTTCGAAGGAATAATTTAAATTAGTGACCCATAACTGATAAACTAATAATTTTTGTACAAATTCGACAAGTTCATCACAATTGGTTTTCCGGTCGATCATGTGTAGTTGCTCGAGTCTATTACTACACTCATTCTTAAATTCAAAAATTGATTAATTTAATTAATAATATTAAATTTATTAATAATTTATATTATTTTTTAAAATTATTGACACTCATTACATTCTCTTTATTTAATTATTTTTTATTTAATTAATTATCGTTACTACTAGAAATATGCTATTTACTTACGAAATTTCCTACGAAAAATAATTTGCAGGAATTTTGTAAGAATTTCGCTGTGAAATATAATTGGTAAGAAATTTCTATAAATTTTATTACCAAAATATATGCGTAAAAATTTATTGTAAATTTTGTTACTATTTTAATAATCATAGGAAATTTGGATAAAAAATAATAGAAAATTTTCGTAATTTTTTTTTGTTTCTTATAAATTTATTTAAAAATAAACAATTACAGAAAATATTTCATACAAATTTAAAATCCACATAAAATAATATCTGAGAATTTTTTTACAAGAAAATTCACAAAAAATATCTAAAAAAAATTTGTAAAATTTTTTTTTATTAAATTAATAATTATTATAATTGAATAAAATAAAATAGTTTTAAAAGGTTGTCGGTAACTGTAACAGGAGCGAAAGAAGGAGGTCGCAGCCGAGATAGTGCGAAGAGATGACATGATTAAGTCTGCTTCAAGCTTGGCTACCCGCATCAAGAACGCAATGGAACGGAAGAAAGAACAGGAGCTATTCTTGAGGAATGCTGAAAGCAAGGCCAGCAGGCTTACTGAATTATGAGAAAAATAAATCTATATTTTCACACTACTAAAACCCCCGCGCTCTCTATTTGCATCTCAACTCTCTCACTCACATCGCGAATCCTATCTTCTTCCGTGGTTGGTCTCTTTTCTTTTTCTGCGAATTTTAACCATTTTCTGTTTTCAACTCTCGTTGTTCTCTTTGCTCACCAAGTTCCTTTCCACTGCGCATTGCATCAACTTTTTAACTTCCGCTGAGCATTTCAATTCGTGTTTTCTTCTTCCATTTCTCACCTTCACATAAATCTATGATTGTTTCTTTTTTGATAAGATGTTGTGAATGAATACCTTAATCTGATTTTTAACTAAGATTTAAGAATGCGTTAGCTAATAGAATTATGAGTTGCATTTCCACTACTTAACCTAGGACAGGCACAACGGATTAAGGTTTTCTTTAGAAGCCTCTGGCTGTCGTGGATTATTTATTTATTACTTTATTATTTTATTTACTGCACAACACTAAATTCTTTTCTGATTTTTTGGTAGATTTGTGTTATATTGTAGCTTGATGAAAGATCGTGATCTAGTAAAAACTTACTCTGTTTTACAGTTAGCTTTTATAAGTGAGGGGGCTTCTGCTTCCATTTTTTATGTAACTTTGTTATTATTATTTTTGAAATGGTCCGGTCCAATAGTATACTAGCCTAGCTCTTCCCTACATTGTATATATCGTAGATACTTTTTTTGTGATTGATTATGTGACAGGATATGTTTCTTTGTTCAGGCCTCATTTGAGTCGCTGTAATGGTGGTAAGTTACTTGCTACTAATTTTGTTATATTTTCTTTTCTTACACTTTTTTATTTGTTTGAGGATTTCCTATGTGGTGAATGCTATAGATTGATAAAATTTTTAAAGATGAAGCCAGTGAAGAAAAAGGAGAGCAGGCAAGAATGGTGAGCTTGTAGTGATTTTATATTTTGTCTGGCTTGTTAAGATAATACTACTTCTGATCTTTATTAACAAATATCTTGTCCTTTTTATGAGTATGGAAAGTTGTTCTACTCTAACTACGTGTGTTGCATGTATGATTTGGTCTTGTGCAGGCTTCTTTTGTTGGAGCCATGGCTATTGCTGACTTAGTGAAGACAACCTTAGTGCCTAACGGAATGGTAACATCTATTCTTCACACATTATATGCTGATAAATTATTTTATTTTCTACTCCTAACTAATTCATATATTTTGGATGTGATAACTGCAGTTTTGCAGTCAACAGGTAGAGGACTTATGATTGCAAATTGTGAAGTCTAGGCTTTGAAATTTTCTAAAGCAAATGAGAAACTCCTAGTTTCATGGAAGGCCTTAACCAACCTAAAACAAATTGATGTCTGTGTGGGGTAAAAACCAAAATATAGGTGAATTTTAGATAGATTAATCTAAGGAACCTTACTAAGATGCATAAAGCTCTGAAACCATAAAAGAGACTTAAAAGTGCTATGTTGCAGTTCATCACTGAATGGAACTCACCAATTTGATGCAGCAGAAGTGAAGAAAAGTACTAAAGGCTCTCCAAATTTCTCAAAATAGTTATTCCAGAACTCCTTGTACACGAGAGTCATAGATGGCCTTGGAACATCCTTGAGTATAGGAAAGTGGCTTAAAAATTGCTTTGGACATGCCTCTAATCATGGTACTTGGATAATTAAAAAATAAATCTGTGTTTAGCTAGATCCAAAAAGACATTAGCTTCAATATCAATTCAAAAAGAATTTGAGTTCTGTTTACTTACTAGATTTCTGCCAATAGTCCATAATGAAAACACTTATCTTTGAGGTGGCAAACCATTTGTTACTTTCCTAATACCTATCCAGCTAAAGGTGGGTGTTATCACAATGGTAATGTTGCTGTCTTGTGGCTTATAGTTCACAGGTTCAAATATTGGAAAAACTTCTCTAATACTCTTGGGGTGGGGGTGTAGGTGGGATAAGGTTGTGCACATACTCATCTCAGACCCCACTAGATAAGGTTGTGTACATGGTCACCCTTTATAATACCCATCCAGTTATTAATGAGAGTATTGACGTGGATTTTTCTGTGCATCTTTAAATCATAAGATAATCATCTTAGAAAATAGTGTCTATGCTGTTTGCCAAGCTTTCTCCTTCAGACAATTGTGGAATATTGGAAGAACTTTAGTCTTGATATACCATATTCAAATTTGGTCTATGTATTTTTCTGCATACTTGACTAAAAACTTACTTAAAGTGTGTATGTTATTTTGAAGTTAGATTACAAAATTTCTATATGATCCTACAGTTTTATTATCATTTCTTACTCAAATGTGGCTATTAAAATATCTTCCAATCCATAAATAATAATAAACTTCAATTTTTAATATGATTTCGTAATAGTTAGTTTGGAATACTTTATAAAGGCCATCACAGAAATATTTGGTTGGACTTGGTAATTTTTGGCTGGGTTGTGGCAGTTTTTCGCTTTTCTGAAAAGTAGGAAGTTTCCTTTAGTTGATGTGATAATTTATAATATAGTTATTCAATTTTTTTACTGCACAAACTATGAAAGCAGATGTGATTATGCCTCAGGATTTTTTTATCAGTAAGCTATATTGTGATTAAGTTAACTATGTCTTTTCATGTATTTAGCTTTTCAATAATATGTTTTATATGCAGGGAAACACTAATTAGAAGCTATCCAAATTATAAAGAAACTTGGAGGATCGTTGAAGGACTCATTCTTAGATGAAGGGTAATATTGCTGAAAAATAAGACTATTTTGCAGTTTTGAAATAGTAATGCTTCAACCTATTATTGAATCCTGTATATCTTTTTTGTATCAAGTTGCCCAGGCAGTCTTCGAGTAATTTATATAAGGTTGTTTATAAAAAATATAATGATCAACTTCTGCACTTTCCTGCATAATGAAGCATTTGCATTAGTAATCTTCTATTCTTGTTATTTATTTTTCAAGCATAGCTTATCCTTGCACTACCCTGGGCAAAAATACGCTTTCTGAATTGGATTTGTATTTTTGGTCAGATTCATTCTTGACAAGAAAATTGGTATATAGAAAATGCAAAGATACTGGTGGCAAACACTACCATGGACATGGACAAGGTGAAGATATTCGGTGCACGAGTTCGTGTTGATTCTAGGATTAGAGTTGCTTAGATTGAAACTGCTAAGAAAGAGAAAATGAGAGAAAAGGTGCAAAAGATGGCATCAACTGTTTTGTTAACAGAAAGTTGATTTACAATTTTCCAGAGGAACTCTTTGCTGAGCATGCTGATTTTGATGGCATTGAAAGTCTTGCTTTGGTAACTCATGGTGAAATTGCATCAACCTTTGACAATCCTGATGTTTTAGACCATCATTTTTATAATATTTAGGATAATTATATTGATAGTTATTATGATTTTGAATTATTAGTAATCATGTTGATACTCTTAATTGTTAATATTTTTATATATAATTGTTTATTTCAAATTTGTTATTATATGTTATTTATAGGGTGATTAAATTTATAATTATTGATAAATATTTGACAGGTTCATAATATATATTACTAATTTAAAAAAAAAAAAGGAAAAAAGAAAAAAATTAACAACTTTAATTTTAACCATCGAAATAACAATCATTTTTTTAACCATCGCTAATATTGAATTTTTTTGTAGTGACAATGTGCAAGAAAATTATTTAGGAATAACAAAATTTTCAAGAAATATATCTATACCTGCCAATTTTTCTACAGACATATTTGTAGGAAATGTTCCTTTCCTACGGATTTTCCTGCGACAATTTTCGTAGGAAATGCTCATGTATGTATATCTTGTAAATTTTCTTATTGATTTTTCTACGTTTTTTTTGTCAATTTTCCTGCGAATTTTCCAGTAGAATCCAAACACTTTCCTGCAAATTTAAAATCATGGAAAAATGTTTCCTACGAATTTTCCTGCGAATTTTCCTGTGAATTTTAATGTGAAATTTTCCTGCGAAATATATTCGCAAATAAATTTCTTGTCGATTTATATTTTGCAAGAAAGAGTTATTCACCAACGATTTACTGCGAATTTAAAACCATAGGAAATTTCACCGAAAACATGTTTTTTATGAAATTTTGAGTAAAATTCGTAGGAAAATTCACAGGAAAATAATACATTTCTAGTAGTACGTGTACTAGTTATCTTCTTTAATAATATTTAATATAAATTAATTGAGAATAATTTGATAAAAAAATTAATGCAAGAGATTATTTAAAAAGAGTCTTATAAAAAAATAAACTAAAAAAAGACTTAGATGAAGGGATACTTATAAGAGAAAGTGGTATTAGTTGAGGTGAACTATAATATTAAAACAAAAATTAAGGCATTTTTCCTTACATGAATGATTCTATGTTTAAAATGTCGATATCTAAATAAAATAAAGAAAGTGATTTAGATTGAATAATTTAAGCTCAATCTAATTGAGGTCCAAATATCATCAACCAAAAAAAAGGGTTAGATGTTGAAAAATCATAGAATATCCATTGATTAATAAGTATACACTCGTATTTAAATTTTAATAAATATTTGATTTTCAAGTACCATAATTATATAATTTTAATTTCTATCTATCTTTCTATTAAATATTTAATAAATATTAACATGATGCTAATATATGGTGTGATAAAGCGTGGTCATGTCAATGGCTTTAACGTAGATGACATGCAAAAATTAGATAAAAAATATAAAATATCAGTGATAAGTTTTGCACCTGATCTCTTTGTAGACTAATACCATCACTACCTCCTCAACTAAATTATTATTTTAATATATAAATGAAAAATATACTACACATAACTTAAATGAAAAACTAAAATTATATATATATATATATATATATATATATATATATATATATATATATATATATATATATAATTTTAGCTATGAAAAACTAAAATTATATATATATATATATATATATATATATATATATATATATATATATATATATAATTTTAGCTTTTCATTTATGTATAGTATGTTTTGCATTTATAATATTAAAGTAATGAAATAATATGATATTAACCTATTAAATAAATAATATGATATTATACAATATAAAACAATTGTGACTAGATGAAAAAATTATTATTGATGCAATAAATTTGTCTGTATTTCACTAAAAAAAAAAATTATATTTGTATCATATATTTATAATTAACCTTCTAATACATTTATATCATACCTAATATATTTTTATTTCTAAAAGAATATTAATATATATTAATTTATTTTTATTAAAATTACATTATTACTATTAATTTTAATGTTATTAATATATATAAATTCATTTACATGAATTATTATTTAATATTATTATTATATATTTATTCATAGTAATGATAGTATTGTTGGAGTGAAGAGACAAGAATTTAAAAACCAACAACTAATATTTTGTAAAAAAAATTTCTCTAATTTTTCATGTCGCATCGCTCATCACATTAATCAATCATGTCATTTTATTAGTAATAGTTAACATGTGCTAGATATGTCATATTATCCATTAGTGACACATTATTTTTCACATCATTCGTCAACATCATGCTAACCAAATTCATTAAATATTTACTGGAACACCAACAAAGTACCAAAATTACATAATTATGATATTTAGGGGTCAAATTCTAGTAATTGGAACTTGAACGATAAAAATTATATAGTTGCAATAACTATTTAATAAATAATGAATTTACAATAGTATTTACAAGTTTTGCACATAAGACTAAGATTTTTTTTATTTCAAATGATAAAAATAAGAAAACATAATAAAACTATGTATCACTTAAAAAAATCCTATTTCAAACATATTTTTTTATAACTCATAGGATATCAATTATTTTTTTTAAAAAATAAAATGTAATGATTATTTCTCAAAAATTTTGTTGAGTAATGTAATAATAGTTTAGTATAAGTTTATTAGATTGTTAAGTATATAAGTTAATGGATATCCTATCTACTTGTCAATTTAGTTCATTATTTTCATATATTTATAAAACTCTATAGAACAAAAATACTTCAAGCATTATTCAAGATTACAATATTTCTTCTTCGTCGTTCTTTTACCAATGATGACTCACTTTACCAAGTTCTTGACTATTACAAAAGCACTAAGTACATGTACTTATCCATATATTGTTGTTGTGTTGGGTTCATGATCTAACTTGAATATTAATGTGTTTTTATAGTGGTGTCTCTCACCTTCACAAATATTCTAAACCATGGTTTAAATTGTACTAGTAAAAAGTATAAGTTGTCATGCAATCTTATATATGAACTAGAAGGTAACCAATCACAATCAACACTTTGAGATTTTTAAGAACACACACTTTGATAGTTAAGAATATACTCAATCAATATCTGTGATGAGGCCAAGTATACACCTTGGCCAAGTGTCTGATGAGTCATAAAATGTACATCTTAAGTGGACCTAAGAAGGGTACCATTGAGCAACTCACGAGCTTAAAAGATGACTATTGGCTAAGATCCAGATTAATGACCTAAACTTGAGTAAAACACAATTTCTGCCTAATCAAGGTTTTTAGCTAACTATCTCTTCATTGCAGGTTGAGCCAAGCTCAGCCCGCCACTAGAAGCCCAGGCTGAGAGCCTCTCGGCTAGGCCGAGACTCAGCCTATGCAGGGAGCCCAATCAGGTAGATCCAGGTGGAGCTCCACGTCAGCAATCAGAGCCACCTTGGGTCCAGCTCAACTTCATGTCACTACCTGGAGTAGCTTGCAACGCAAGTCACAACAAGGGCAGAATAGGAATTGTACATGTAATTCTGTTAGCATCGATAGCTGTGTCCACTCTTGTATAAATAGATAGAACTCTGAACGAATAGGGGCTTTTTGGCATTCAAACTTCCCCGCGTCCATTATTTCCAAATTCTCTCTCGTTCTCCTCTCCTCCGCTCACGGTGGTACACGGTGCTGTTAATGGCGTTTCTCTCGATTGAGGAAATGTAGGCTAGGAACTGAGAAGCCGAAGGTTACCAGAGGAGACCGATTGGAGCACCAACGCACTCTGGTGGACCTGAACCTCAACATCCTAGCTAGTAGAGGTGAATCATCGCCGTCGTCCATGGCGATTGTCGTGGAGGATGGAATCATCGAATCCAGGCCCTGTGTTTGTATTTCGCTTTCAATATTATAAGTGTTTTCTGAATTCTGAACTTCGTTGCATTCCTGAAATCCAAGTTCAATGTGTTGCGATTGCACCTGGTAACAGAACAATGTTAAACTAAGCCGATCGGAATTGGTTTAGCTAATTCAGTAGGTAATCACTTAACAATTGTTAATTGAGAATCTAAAATCAGCTTGAACTTAATCTCTGCCAACTGATGAGGTAGCGATTGTGTAAATCCTCGGTATGGCAAGAGACGAACCTGTGGCAATTGCCATAAGAACACTGGAGGCTGATATGGACTGTGACTGGAGTGGTTGAATCAGAAAAACCTTGACTATTGGAACGAAACATGAACACAACAGTAACAATAACATTAGGAGTAGCGTGTTTGAATCTGCATTCTAGTTAATTTCAGTTCTGTTTGTAGTTAATATAAATTTCGATTTTAGTTGCATTCCAACCCCCCTCATTTACTGTTTTCAAGTTTGAGACAGAGGTAGTCCATCTCTATAGCGTCTATCTGCACTTAGCCGAGACCGACCCAGATTATCTCTGCCAAGATTCACTCGGCCTAGTCTCTGCTGAGAGCGACTCAGCCAGCGTCGAGATCATGCATTTAGATTTTTCTTCCGTTTACTATACATTGAAACACATTTCGAATGCACTGTGTCCTTGAGAAGAATGACCTAGGGTTAGCTATACTATAGTTAGCTTTAATTATTTGATAAGCGTTCAAACAACTGAAAAAGAAAATCATTATCAAATTGGCGTCGTTGTTGGGGATACAAGTTCCTTTGTGTTTTAGTGTGCCAAGTAAACCGAGTCGAATCCTAGTCGTAAGAAGTTTTGTTTAGAGTCTGTTGAGTCTGAATTTGTCAATAAATCTCTACGTGAATTCACTGTTAAACAAAAACAAATATATACAGATAGGTATAGTAGAATTTCTAAATCCGCATTACATTTAATTTTGTAGTACATATTGACGACATTCTGTTTTCAGTAGAATTAATTGTTGCTTAGTTACTTTAACTTCTGCATGATGCATGACTAGAAGTAGCACTGACCTGTTGTATATTTTTTATCCAAAAATAGAACTAACTTTACAAAGATTGCGAAAAATCAGAAACACCACAGTAAATATCAGTAGTAGTGTAAATTCTGCCATTAATTCTGACCAGTTTACTGCTAGCACTAACATTTTTATAGAGACAGGGCAGATGGAAAACCACGACAGGATGTTGAAAGAGCTAGCCACTCCAGATGTGATGTACCAACCATGGTGTATCTAGTATCCACAACTGGAGCCAGCTCAGACATATGAATTAAAGTCCGGTTTGATACATTTGTTGCCTAAATTTCACGGTCTTGCAGGAGAAGACCCCCACAAGCATCTCAAAGAATTTTACGTGGTTTGTTCCACGATGAGGCCGCAGGGAATCCCAGAAGACTATATCAAGATGAAGGCGTTCCCATTCTCTCTGGACGGAGCTGCAAAGGACTGGCTATATCTGCAGCCAGCACTCTTCAACACCTGGGGAGATATGAAACAAACCTTCCTGGAAAAATTTTTCCCAGCCTCTAGGACTGCGACCATCAGGAAAGAAATCTGTGGGATAAGGCAGCATATAGGAGAGACTCTGCACGAATATTGGGAGCGATTCAACAAGTTATGTGCCACCTGTCCCCATCATCAGATTAGCGAACAACTGCTGATCCAGTACTTTTACGAAGGATTATCAATGATGGACATGAGTATGATCGATGCAGCTAGTGGAGGAGCATTAATGGACAAAACACCAGTAGCAGCAAGGCATCTGATCTCGAACATGGCGAGCAATACTCAACAATTTGGGATCAGAGGGCCAAATTCGTCTCAGCCAGTGAATGAAATTGGCGCAGCCTCCAACCAAAGGCTGGAGAACCAGCTGACCGAACTGACATCCCTGGTGAGACAACTGGCTGTTAGTCAACATCATCCAGCCATGGCAGCAAAGGTCTGTGGCATATGTACTTCAGTGGAGCATCCAACTGATCTGTGCCCCCACTCTTCAAGAGACCGAGTCTGGCCAAACCGAAAGTGTTGGAGCTGTAGGAGGATTCCAGTATGGGAAGCAACCCTATCAGAACCGGCAATTCGATAATCAACCATATGGGAAACAACCCTTCCGGCCAAACCCACAACCAGGACCATACGCAGCTCAAAGAGACGGATACATGCTGAATGCACCCTATGGAGCAGCTGGTTATCAGCAGCCGAGTCCACAATACACAGCACCATCCTTCCCACCACAGCAACAAAGAACTCCTACCCAAGGCAATTCACCATCACTAGAAGATTTAATGAAGCAGCTGGCAACAAGTAACTTGGATTTTCAACAATCAGTAAGTTCCAGCAATCTACAATTCCAGCAAAATATGACCGCCACCATCCAGGATCTCAAGATGCAAATAGGACAGCTAGCAAATACCGTGAGTGAGTTACAGTCAGCCGGCTCAAGCAGCCTCCCCTCTCAATCCATTCCGAATCCGAGAGGGAATGCTAATGCAGTGACACTGAGAAGCGGTAAGGAATTACCCCAGCCTGAACAGCATCAGAAGCAGCAACTAGCCGAAGCCAATTCTGAAGCATCAGCCAACTCATAGTCTCATCTAGAGACAATTGTCTCGTTACCATTTCCATCCCGAACCGTCTCGGCAAAGAAACTAGATTCTGATGATGAGTTGCTGAAGATGTTCCGGAAGGTGGAAATTAACATTCCACTTCTCGATGCGATCATGCAAATTCCGAAGTACGCAAAATTCCTCAAGGAATTATGCGTACACAAAAGAAGAAAGATGAAGGGGAGTCGTGAACTTGGAGGTGTGGTCTCAAGCTTAACCAGGAATAATCCCACTGTAGGAATTTCGCAGGTCTTGCCAAATAAGTGCCAAGACCCCAATATCTTCTCGGTCCCATGCACTATTGGCAATTGCACATTTGCTGATGCTATGTTAGACTTGGGAGCATCAATCAACGTCATGCCTGCATCAACTTACAGGTCCCTCAATTTCGGAGATCTGGAACCCACAGGGATGACCATTCAGCTCGCTAATAGAAGCATCGCGCAACCTCTAGGAGTTCTCAAAGATGTTCTTGTCCGAGTGAACGAACTAATATTTCCAGCTGATTTTTATGTGCTTAACATGGAGGACGAGACATTAGGAAAAGGATCAACCTTAATACTGGGAAGGCCATTTTTAATGACAGCAAGGATGAAGATTGACGTGCATGCCGGAACACTCTCCATGGAATTCGGTGACACATTGGTGCACTTCAACATTTTTGAAGCCATGAAGCACCCCACCGAAGACCACTCCTTCTTTGGTATAGATATAACGGAAGAGTTAGTAGAGGAATACTTCCAACTAGACAGCTGCAGTGAAGGAATGGAAGATCTTGCTGGAACTGCTAAAGCCAGTAGCTGCTCAAAGGCCGACCATGATGAAGTACTGGAGTCTCCAAACTTTGAGGATGATCATAGTGACGTCAGCGACTTGGCATTTGAAAAAGAACCAACCAAATTAATAACCCAAGTTTGCTGCCCTAAGCCCTCAAAGAGTAAGAATAGTGTAGAGGTAAAAGTTGCCGAGACTACGAAACCTTTACCTGTACAATTGGCAACCATATTCACGACCGAAATGAAGTTGGCTAAAGAAGGCTGAGTCAACGCAAGGTCAAAAGTCAACTCGGCCGAAGAGTCAAACACACTAGCCGACACACTTGCCGAAACCATCTTGGCCAGTAAGGACCAGACTCGAGCCAAGAAGCTCATTGCTCCATCCGGATCTGAGATCGAAGCTGCAAAAGAAGCCGAAGCCGACCTCAAGCCGACAAGAGCCGAAACCATCCTTCCGAGTCAACCGAAGCAACACAAGGCCGAGATCACGTCGGCAATCCTAATGCCGAGTCAAGAACAAGCCGGCCAGATGGATCCGAAAGCTGTAACTCAAGAATCTCCATCTCCACCACCCATGGAGCTGAGACCATTACCTAGCCACTTAAAATACGCCTACTTGGATAGTGAACAGCAACTCCCAGTCATCATTGCCAACAACCTCCTCCCGGAGCAAGAGGAGAAGCTGCTGCAAGTCCTAAGGCAGCACAAAAAGGCAATTGGGTGGAAACTCTCTAACCTTCCAGGTATAAACCCCTCCATCTGCATGCACAGAATACTAATGAAGGAGGACATTAAGCCCATAAGGCAACAACAACGAAGGCTGAATCCGACACTCCTGGATGTAGTCAAGAAAGAAGTCACAAGGCTACTTGCTGCAGGCATCATCTATCCCATCTCAAACAGCCAATGGGTGAGCCCTGTGCAAGTAGTACCGAAAAAGTCCGGGATGACTGTCATGAAGAACCAACACGACGAGTTGGTACCAATGAGGATTCAGAATAGCTGGCGGGTGTGTATCAATTATAGAAGATTAAATCAGGCAACCCGCAAGGATCATTTTCCTTTGCCTTTTATTAACCAAATGTTGGAAAAGATAGCAGGGAAGTCCCATTACTGTTTTTTTGGATGGAATCTCAAGATACATGCAAATACACATAGCACCTGAAGATCAGCACAAGACCACCTTCACATGCCCCTTTGGCACATTTGCATACACTAGAATGCCATTCGGCTTGTGCAATGCTCCGAGCACTTTTCAACGTTGCATGATGAGCATCTTCTCGGACCTGCTGTAGGATTGCATGGAAGTGTTTATGGATGACTTCACGGTGTATGCTGATTCCTTTGAAGCATGCCTGAACAATCTGTTCAAGGTGCTAAAGAGATGTATTGACACGAACCTAGTTCTTAATTTTGAGAAGTGTCATTTCATGGTGACCGAGGGAATAGTATTGGGACATCTGGTCTCAAATAGAGAGATAGAAGTGGACAAGGCGAAAATAGGCATAATCACCTCCCTTCCAAACCTCGCTTCTGTGTGGGAAGTTCGCTCATTCCTGGGACATGCAAGTTTTTATAGAAGGTTCATCAAGGACTTCAGCAAACTGGCCTTGCCATTGTCCAAGCTGCTACAAAAGGATGTAGACTTCAACTTTGACCAGCCCTGCATTGAGGCATTTCAAGAGCTGAAGAACAAACTTACATCCGCACCTATCCTGCAAGCACCAAGCTGGGACCTGCCATTTGAACTCATGTGCGACACATCCAATTCGGCACTGGGAGCTGTTCTCGGCCAAAGAGCGGGAGTTGGCCAACTAGTCCATGTCATTGCGTATGCGTCCAAAACCATGGACTCGGCCCAACAGAATTACACGACAACTGAGAAGGAACTTCTAGAAATTGTATTTGCCTTGGATAAGTTTCGTTCCTACCTTCTCGGTTCTAAGATAGTCGTATTCTTTGATCACACTGCTCTAAGGTACTTGCTGAAGAAGCCAAATGCCAAGCCGAGACTGATCCGGTGGATGCTTCTTCTCCAAGAATTCGACTTAGAAATCAGAGACAAGAAAGGTGCTGAGAATCTTGTAGTAGACCACTTAAGCAGGATCGAAAGAGAAAGCGAACAATTGCCTATCTGAGACGAGTTCCCCGATGAGAAACTCCTACACCTCAAGACGGCCACACCATGATTTGCCGACATCTGCAACTTCATGGCAACATCTCAATTTCCATTTGAGGCATCTCAAACTTACAAGGAGAAGATCAGAAGTGATGCTAAGTACTACGTATGGGATGACCCCTATCTATGGAGACTATGCAGTGATAAGATCATCCGCAGGTGCATTCTTGACACCGAGGTCAAGTTGGTCCTTCACTTCTGCCATTTGACCCCTGGAGGGGGCCACTACGGCTCATCTTGGACTGCCAGGAAGGTGCTTGATTGTGGCCTCTATTGGCCTTCTATCTTCCGAGACGCTCATCAATTCGTCTCCACCTGCGACAGATGTCAAAAAGCAGGGATGGCCCTGAACCAAAGACATGAAATGCCCTAGCAGCCCATCCTATTTTGCGAAGTCTTTGACGTCTGGGGCATAGATTTTATGGGGCCATTCCCAATCTCCAATGGCTATTCATACATCCTGCTTGCCGTTGACTACGTATCAAGATGGGTGGAAGCCATTCCCACCAGAACCAATGATGCCAAGGTAGTAGTGGACTTTCTTAAGTCCAATATTTTCTGTAGGTTCGGTGTCCCAAAAGCGCTCATCAGTGACCAGGGGAGTCACTTCTGCACAGAGCCATGGCCTCCCTTCTTCAGAAATATAGGGTGGCGCACAGAATAGCCACAACATACCACCCCCAAACAAATGGGCAAGCTGAGGTATTTAACAGGGAAATCAAGCTTACACTATAAAAGATGACAAATCCCAGCAGGAAGGATTGGAGCAAACTCCTCGAGGATGCGCTATGGGCTCACAAGACTGTATACCGAACACCGCTAGGGATGTCTCCCTACCGGATTGTTTTTGGGAAGGCCTGTCACCTCCCTGTGGAGCTAGAGCACAAAGCTTACTAGGCAGTCAAGCAATGCAACGTGGCCTATGACCAAGCAGGAGAGCATAGGAAATTCCAACTTCAAGAATTAGACGAACTTCGCATGGAAGCCTATGAGAATGCTAGGATTTACAAGCAAAAGGTAAAAAAATTCCACGACCAAAAGATCCTGAGAAAAGATCTCCATGTTGGCCAAAAAGTGCTACTCTTCAACTCCAGATTAAAGATCATAGCAGGTAAGCTTCGCTCCAGATGGGATGGACCTTTTGTTATTACTAACATATTTCCCCATGGTGCAGTACAGCTCAAGGAAGAACATACCAATCGTACCTTTCAGGTCAACGGGCACCAAGTCAAACCTTTCCTCGAAGGTCCAACACCAACTAGAGAAAACACGGAGAACATCTCCTTGGTGGAACCGACTCCACCAAATGGCACAACCTAAGCCAACTCGGCCAACCTCTTCACATTGAGGACAATGCTGAAATTAGGTGTGGTGGGGGGGGATTCTGTCCATCTAGGACTGATCAGTCACGTCATATCTGCCCTTCTCTTCTCTAACTTTTTCATTTTCTCTAGCTTTTTCATTTCGTTTCTTACACATCTAATATACTATTTTAAGTCTCATTAATTAGTATTTTTGCTGCTTAAGTTTGGGTTTAATAAAAGATTCTCCACTGCCGAGTCTGCCACAGCCGGAATGGTCTCATCTTAGTAGAATTACGTGTCCAAAAAGGAGAGAGAAAATTCTTTGTTGAATCTGAGACTGACGAGCCCGTAAAAGCAATCTCTTCATTCTCGAGCAGAAGCTGCCTTTGCCTGAAGGGAACCAAACCTCTGGGTCCTAAGCGGTAAGTGGTGAAAAGGGGAAGAGGGAACCTCCAGAGTGAAGAAACAGAATCAGCCAGTGTGAGAAATTGAGCCTTGCAGCAGTGATGGCTTACACTCTCGCCATCTTCCTTCTTTCTGAGCGATTTTTGCAAAGCATGTTATTTATGTGTGTTGTATCTTGCCTTAACTCTCTGGATACAACTGTTTTACACATGCAGGAATGACATGATCTAGGCCATATTTTTTATGAGCGCAGAGCCAAACAAGCTGTCCAAAAACAAGCTGACCTTTGTCACCCCTTTGAGCCTAAATTGACCATTTTTTTCTTGCAGCTCACTACAAGCCGAGGCCAGAAAAACCATTTTTACCCTACCCTCGGGAAGCCGAGGAGCCGTGGAATCGTCTTGGGTGTGAGTCAGGATCAAGTGTGGGGGAAGTCTAGGGAGAAAAATTCGGTCAAAAAGCAGCTGAAGGTTCAGAAGAAGAGGAAAAGGAAAGAAAATGGAATGAAAGAAAAAAAAAGAAAGTACATAAATACAGAAAACAGGCAGCTGAAATAAATAACTGAAAATAAACAAAATCAGCAAGCTGCATGAGTAGAAGAAAGAATGAATGAAAAAACGGTGAGTAAATAAAGATCAAAGGAGACCACAACAATCGGGATTTCCCTCATACTGGTTACACTCACTCCTCATTGCTCCTTTCCTCCCCGTGGGTCCTGAAGCTAGTTTTCTTACATCTATCCGACCCGTAACCTCAACCTCGCTACAAGCCAGAAAAGTCCTAGTGATCATGACTATTGTGTTTTGCAGGTGTAAGAGGAAAGCTCTGTCAAGATAGGGTAACACCAATTCCATGCAATGCTGAGTGTAAACACAGTCCAAGACACTTGAGAGAAACGAGAAAATTGAGCACATGAGTAAAAGTTCTACCACTCTGGGGGCACTCCTTCCCAAGTGGAAACCATGAAGGCCCCTAGGAACCAAAGGAAGTAGCTCCCTGATTGTATGAGCGCTATGAACCGGGATGAAGAGAGGCCGACTCTGTATAGTCAGCTTATGGAAATCAACAGAAGAATCTCTTACTGAATTCTCCCTTGTCTAAATCATATATTTTGCTCAGGAGTGCAAAAGGCTAAGTATGAGGGTTTGATGAGTCATAAAATGTACATCTTAAGTGGACCTAAGAAGGGTACCATTGAGCAACTCAGGAGCTTAAAAGATGACTGTTGGCTAAGATCCAGATTAATGGCCTAAACTTGAGTAAAACACAATCTGTGCCTAATCAAGGTTTTTAGCTAACTATCTCTTCATTGCAGGTTCAGCCAGGCTCAGCCCGCCACTAGAAGCCCAGGCTGAGAGCCTCTCAGCCAGGTCGAGACTCGGCCCGTGCAGGGAGCCCAATTAGGTAGATCCAGGTGGAGCTCCACGTCAGCAATCAGAGCCACCTTGGGTCTAGCTCAACTTCACATCACTACCTGGAGTAGCTTGCAACGCAAGTCACAGCAAGGGCAGAATAGGAATTGTACATGTAATTCTGTTAGCATTGATAGCTGTGTCCACTCCTGTATAAATAGATAGAACTCTGAACGAATAGGGGCTTTTTGGCATTCAAACTTCCCCGCGTCCATTATTTCCAAATTCTTTCTCGTTCTCCTCTCCTTCGCTCACGGTGGTACACGGTGCTGTTAATGGCGTTTCTCTCGATTGAGGAAATGCAAGCTAGGAACTGAGAAGCCGAAGGTTACCAGAGGAGACCGATTGGAGCGCCAACGCACTCTGGTGGATCTGAACCTCAACATCCTAGCTAGTAGAGGTGAATCATCGCCGTCGTCCATGGCGATTGTCGTGGAGGATGGAATCATCAAATCCAGGCCTTGTGTTTGTATTTCGCTTTCAATATTATAAGTGTTTTCTGAATTCTTAACTCCGTTGCATTCCTGAAATCCAAGTTCAATTACTGTGTTGCGATTGCACCTGGTAACAGAACAATGTTAAACTAAGCCGATCGGAACTAGTTTAGCTAATTCAGTAAGTAATCACTTAATGATTGTTAATTGAGAATCTAAAATCAGCTTGAACTTAATCTCTGCCAACTGATGAGGTAGTGATTGTGTAAATCCTCGGTATGGTAAGAGACGGACCTGTGGCGATTGCCATAAGAACATTGGAGGCTGATATGGACTGTGACTGGAGTGATTGAATCAGAAAAACCTTGACTATTGGAACGAAACATGAACACAGCAGTAGCAGTAGCAATAGCATTAGGAGTAGCGTGTTTGAATCCGCATTCTAGTTAATTTCAGTTCTGTTTGTAGTTAATATAAATTTCGATTTCAGTTGCATTCCAACCCCCCTCATTTACTGTTTTCAAGTTGAGACAGAGGTAGTCCATCTCTGTAGCGTCTATCTGTACTTAGCCGAGACCGAGCCGGATTATCTCTGCCGAGATTAACTCGGCCTAGTCTCTGTCGAGAGCGACTCGGCCAGCGCCGAAATCTTGCATTTAGATTTTGCTTCCGTTTACTATACATTGAAACACATTTTGAACGCACTATGTCCTTGTGAAGAATGACCTAGAGTTAGCTATACTATAGTTAGCTTTAGTTATTTAATAAGCATTCAAACGACTGAAAAAGAATATCATTATCAGTGTCCTATTCGAATTAGTTAGCTAAAATTCAAGAGATAAACCATTTATCACATAGTTCTAAAACCACTACACATGATCAAATAGGGTTAATAAAAGTCATAATAGCCTCTAAAAAGTAAGACATAATCATTGAACTATTTGGAAAGTTGAATAGTTCATTTCTAACTAATTAAAGTCAACACTATAAATACTTTATCTCTAACTAGTAAATTATTTTTCTTTTCTCTTAAGCATTTATGATTGTTTCTTGATTTTAAGTGTCAAATATTTTTGTAGATACTTTCTCCAACAGGTAAAGAAGGCAGACTAGTCAACAATAAGAAAGATAATATCTGAATTCTTTTTTTTACCGTTCATTACTCATTGTCACCCTCAATTGAAAGATTTAGTAAGCATAGAAAAAATAAAACAATTAAAGGTTAAATTTTAGATTCATTAAAAAAAATTACTATTAATTTTTATAAAATAAAAAGATTACATATATTGATAAAAAAACTTAACATATAGCTCTTTCATTTAAGTAAAAAATATATATTTTTTAAATTTATTTTAAGTTTAGTTCACCGTTGGATTAGTCAGGTGAACATTAGATATTCTTAAAAATTTGTCTAAATCAAAATTTTAAATTAATGAAAATTAATTAATATATAAAATTTTTTATTAATGTCGAAATAAAAGCATAATATGACGCACATAAAGAATGGAGACGAAGCTGGCAAAATTAATTAACTCTAAAAATGTGTACCAACCCAATAATAATGGCTTAAACAATGGGACAAGTTGGGCTTCCAGTTCCACCGGATTAAATTACCAAGCGTAATTAAGCTGCTGATCTACCTTCATAATTATGATACTGCAATTAGTAAAAAGGTTATCAAATTTTGAGAATTAGATTTTCGCACAAACATACCAATAAAGGTTCAAAATTTGATGTAGTGCACGTGAAGAAAAATCTTGTACATAGCGTGATGAATATGAATGTTACAAAGGGGTCATGCTTTATTTTTATTTGTTGGGTGTATGGCAGGCATATTATTTCTGTGACAAATTTTTGTTTAATATTAATTGCGGCCAAAACCTAAAAATTCTACTTGACTTAATCATGAAACACAAAAACAATATGCTAATGCTAGATCATGTGTCGTGTTACACATGCACGATAAAACCTAATAATTTATATCCCACCTCCCTAAAGGGGTCTTTCATTTGACGAAAAAGAATAATGAATGGTGATATATTTAACCCATCATTGCCTGTCTTCTTTCCCAGTAACAAATTAAAACGTAATTAGTAACCCAAAAATAAAAAAAGTAAAACGTATTTTTCATAATTATGCCCTTTTATGTGGATGACAATAACACCGAATAAGGACAGGGCAAAAAAAAGAACATCATATCCACACGCAAGCAATCTTTATTTCTCCCTTCTTTTCCTCGCACGATCTTGTTTGTGTGTCAAAAGTGGGAGAAGAACAATATAGCAACAAAAACCAATGAAAGGACAAACATAAAAAAAGAAAAGAAAATATATTTACTTGACGAATACGCAGTCACATACGCAAACATGGAGCCAAAGACGTGTGAATCAAGACAGGTGATAAAACAAAATTAATTATATAAAAAAAAGTAAAAACATGAAAACTAAACAAAGCGTCAAATCAAAGGAAGAAGATTTATATGCTAAAAGCTTATGCAGATTGTCATAGTTTTATTTATAGTTACTTGTATTGAAAAAGTTTTGTTGGCCGAGATAATATTTTTTATTTAAATAATTTTTATATTTTGAATGAATTAGTATCTAATTATTGGTAATATTTTCTGTATATATAAAAATTAAAAAGTGGAAAGAAAACGATTGAAATTTATCTGTGTTTTTAGTTGAAATAAAGACCATAAAATTTAATTTTAAAAATATTTTTTTCTGAATTTAAAATTTTAAATTATTTTCTTACTTTAAAGGAAACATGACCTTTGGCGTAGTCGTCTTGTCGAGCATGTTTTTCCACGTTTTTCACTCTTTGTTTCATGACATTATGTTCCACGTAGGAGCTCTGTTTCTACCTCTTTAATGCTTCCTTATTCTTTTCATTTGTTCATAGGTACATTCGTCTTGTCCCTTCTGCCAGGTTCTATTTTGTACTACATTCGTCTTGTCCCTTCTACCAGGTTCTATTTTGTATCCTGTTTCTGTCTTTTCCTGAGTTGACTTTGTTCCTTAATACAACCGTGAACCTGCTCGCTTTCCACATCACTCTTCAGATTAAGGGTGGGTCTCATAGTCACGCTTTGGTCTTGCTGGGGTTGATTTTAGCCTTAGACTAGCCCAAAATACAACTCTATTTACTACTTCGATTTGGAGAGCCTTGGTATTTAGGCTGGACTCATATAGTTTTTAATGTTAGGCTAGTTTGAGTTAATTTTATGGTCCTATCAACACTTTTTGCATAGTTACCTGCCTTTACATTTACATCATTCCTTACGTATTTAAATATAAACTTGCTTAGGAACTTCCTTGACTACACCTACTTGTTCGTCCTTCCTTTACAAGTTCCGCTTCCTTCGCCTATAAATACACATCAAGTCCAGTTTAATCTCACTACGCTCATTCTCAAACAAATCGAATAGTTATAGATCAAAGAAAAACAATTCAACTAGGCAACATTTTGGGTTGGGCTCGAAATTGATAAAATGCAGAAAGAAGAACAAGACAGCGAGTATTTAGATTCGTTGATGTGTCCAAGCTTCAACTGCTACTACACCGATCAACTCGCCAGTATCGCAAATCAAGTTGGACAAGACCACGACAGGACTGAAAACCACAACGCGTTTTCCACCTCTCAAAATGACGACCCCGATTTCGAGTTCGCTGCGTTTCGAGACAAAGCCTTCTTCAATGACTATGCTTTTCCTCTTTTCAACAGCGACCTTCCGAGGGACCGCCGGAACAGCGTCGGCGGCGGACGCGACTCGAGCAAGGCGGTCCTCCGGTTTCCGATTACCGGCGGAGATGTTCGCCGGAGCGAGCATGATCCGCCACCGGCGCCGTCGTCGGAATCGTCGTCGGAGGCGGATGAATTGGAAAGGGTTCAGGCAGGGACGTACTGCGTGTGGACGCCGAATTCGCCGCAAGCTTCGCCGGGGAAGTGCAAGAAGAGCAATTCGACGGGATCGTCGTCGAGGAAGTGGAAGCTTCTGGATTTGCTTCGCCGGAGTAACAGTGAGGGGAAGGAGGCGTTCGTGTTCCTGACGCCAGTGCAGGAAAAGAAAAAGGTGAACGATCGGTGGAGCATTGATGTCGCCGGAAAACCGAAGGGGAAGGGTTTCGCAGGCGAGAAGAAGGTGGCGGTGTCGGCGCACGAAGCTTTGTATGTTAGGAACAGAGAGTTGAGAAGAGTTGATAAGAAAAAGTCGTTTTTGCCGTATAAGCCTGACTTGGTTGGATTCTGCACTAGTCGTTTGGGCAAGGCATTTCCTACATTCCGAGGACTTTGCTAAATGAATCCACTTTCAAATTTTCTTAAAAAAAAAAAAAAAGAAGAAAATGAGATCGGGGATGTTAGATTAAATTAAGTTGGTCTTTCTTTGATTCTTTTCAATTTTTCCTCTTTGAATTCACTCTGTATTGAACATAGTAATTTGTAATTAACATCGAAGCGAATCACGATTCATGTAAAATGGGTTAAATATAAACAGAGAAAATAATAACCAGATATAAAAGGATCCACTTGAAACATTAGAAAAATTGGCTTTTTATTTTTTTTTTTCCAATCCAACAAGATACATGCCGGAAGGGGGACCTACCAGATTCCAAGGCTTGAAGAGTCCAAAAAAATAAAAAATAAATATTATTGTTGTAATTTTTCATATTTTTATATTAATTTTTTTATAAGTGTACTATCCGGCCATGACGACCGTCGCAACTCTCGGGCAACCGGCCGAATAGATGATATGCATACCGACCGGCTAAGACGACTGGGAGGACCCTCGAATAAACGACCGACAGTAATAAACGAAGAGTAGGAAGGAAGCCAAGACCGATGGGACATGTCCCCTTTTTCAAGAAAGTCAGAGCAGAGGGAGGCACTTCCCTCACAGACTGAAAAGTAGCCTACCAAAGAAGTTTCGCTTCGCTGAAACCAGCAAGCCAAGTTGGAATGCGTGCCACCAGGAGTAAACTATGATCCCTTCCTATAAATAGGGAGCAAGGTAACTTGATCAGGACACGAAAACTCGGGAGAGAACATTGGTGCCCACCGTGGGGCAAGGTAAAAATTCTCCCAACCACTAAAAGGTACAAGCCCAACCTTGAGCAATGCCTATAACAAGAAATCAGGCAGGCTCCACGAATGAGGGAGAAGAAGATACTCTCTAGAAGCTGCTTCGCACTGTAGCCTCATTACAGGCATGTAGTGACGAGCAATCTGGAAAATTTACTGATTAGATTCAAAAAAAAAATGGAGTTACTAATGATTTTCTATCAAATGTATTATTTTTCTCCTTCAATTCTGGATAATTACTATTATTATTTTTA
Source organism: Mucuna pruriens (assembly GCA_025330945.1). NCBI lineage: Eukaryota > Viridiplantae > Streptophyta > Magnoliopsida > Fabales > Fabaceae > Mucuna > Mucuna pruriens. The sequence goes on along the minus strand of JAENHJ010000368.1, from coordinate 736,719 downwards.
TAAAAAATTTTCTTTATATTAATATAAATGAATTTTATTTATAAAAATGTGATTTTTTTTAAGTTTTTTTTATGTTGGATCGCCTAAGTGCCGAAGCCGAGCAAAGATATCGACAAGCAGAAGAACGACATTCGGAAGCCATGAGAAGGGCGCAACAAAGGGAGGAAGAACTTCAACGACAGCTAGAAGCAGCATAAACAACTCGTGGAGGGGAACCGTCCACACCGATGGAAAGTTCCCCCCAGATTTTCTGGGGGCAACCCTTCAACGAAGAAATTGATGAAACCCCGGTTCTACCAAACTTTAGGGAGGTATTAGTGGAGCCCTTTGACAGAACACAAGATCCCCATGCACATTTGCAGGCCTTTCATACGCAAATGTACATAAGTGGAGGAAATGATAAGTTGAGTTACAAACTTTTCCCCAGCACCTTAAGGGGTGTAGCAATGCAGTGGATGACAACGTTGCCGGCTAGGACCATCAGAACTTTCAATGACCTAGCTAGCACGTTCGTCTCTTAGTTCGCAACCAACAAAGTTAAAAAATTAGAAGTAGTAGACTTATTTGACGTGAGACAGGCTAGAGGAGAAAGTCTAAAAAATTATCTAGCTCATTTCAAGAATGCAACTGTCCGGGTAAATGACCCGGATCAAAAGTTTTTCGTGAAAGCTTTTCAAAAAGGGCTGAGGGCCAGCCTATTCAGCGATTCTCTGGCCCTCAGACGTCCGATAAGTATGGAAGAAATTCGAATGAAGGCTGAAAAGCATGTGGAGGTCGAGGAAGATCAGGTGGAACACTTGGAGGAGGAACATTCAAGAAATGGAGGAGACGACGGTCGGACCCTTGACCGAAGAGTGATTCACAAACCGGACCTTCAGAAACGACCGGATAACAAGCGTTTCACCCCACTGACCGAAAAGAGAACCCAGATCTTGAAAGAGATATGTCATACTAGATTGTTGCGTTTTGCCCCGTCCTTTGAAGGGAAAATCCTAGGAAACAACAAGGCAGAGTGGTGCGATTTCCATTGCACCACGGGCCATTCAATAGAAGCCTGTTGGACTTTGAAGACTCAAATTGAGAGACTGATCCAGGAGGGACGATTAAATCAATATGTCAGGCTACGAGATGAAAGACGAGGGAGGAGGAAGAACGGTCGGACAAAAGAAGGCGGGAGCAGTCAAGACAAGGCAGCCCAGTTTTGCATAGAGGCACCATCACCACCATACCGGGAGGCGTCTTTGGCCCGCCCTCGAAAAATTACCGAAAAAGGGAGGAAGTTCAGGCAATACTCACAAGGGCCAACCTAACACCTCTAGGAAGACGAATGGGCCGGTTATCACCTTCACCGACCGTGACATAAGGAGAGGAGGGCTGGGGTGTGACGAGCCCATGGTCATATCTGTTGTAGCTATTGAATATAAGATTAAAAGGGTACTAGTCGACTAGGGAAGCTTGGCCAATGTATTATATTGGACAACCGCCAAGAAGTTAGGAATCCAAAAGCTAACGAAGTATTAAGGAGCCCTTTACAGATTCGCTGGAGAGCGAGTTCCCATAAAAGGAACAGTGAAATTAGAAACAACATTTGGAGATAGGAGTGGAGCCAAGACAATCCCCGTCCTATACACAGTGGTGGATGCCGAGGCTTCCTACAATATAATCATAGGTCGGCCGACATTAAACAAACTGGAGGCTGTCGTTTCCACCCACCACCTCTGCATGAAGTTTCCCGTCGGGCTAACAGTCGCTACTGTTTGGGCAGACGTAGGGATAGCTAGAAGATGCTATGAAGATAGCTTAAAAGTGGAGTCAATTGCTAAGAATTTGGGGGTGAATGTTCTAGATTTCGACCTCGATCCGCGACATTTCTCAACCGAGGAAAGGCCTTACCTGGTTGGGGATCTCAAAGAAGTATAGATAGGACCCTCGGACACCCAAACAACGAAAATTGGCAAAACTTTAGGACAAGAAGGAGAAGACCGACTTGTCAAGACACTCCGAAGAAACGTAGACGTATTCGCCTGGTCCGCCAAAGATATGCCAGGTATAGACCTTAATTTCATGTGTCACCACTTGTCGATAAGCCTGAACGCTAAACCGGTGGCACAACAGAAGAGGAAACAAGGGGAGGAAAAGCGAAGAGCTGTTAAGGAAGAGGTCGGCAAGCTGGTGACAGATGGTTTCGTCAGGGAAGTACAGTATCCAACATGGCTAGCCAATGTAGTGATGGTTAAGAAGGCCAACGGCCGGTGGCGGATGTGTACAAATTTACACAGACCTAAACAAGGCATGCCCAAAGGACCCGTATCCTCTACCCAACATTGACCGGTTGGTAGATGGAGTATCAGGATATGCACTCTTAAGTTTTATGGATGCTTATTCTGGCTATAACCAAATCCAGATGCACCCCTCTAACGAAGAAAAAACAACTTTTATAACTAAAGAAGGAGCTTTTTGTTAAAAAGTCATGCCTTTTGGCTTGAAGAATGCTGGGGCTACCTACCAGCGGCTGATGGACAAGGTCTTCCAAAGAGCACTAGGGGTCGATGTAGAAGTATATGTAGACGATATGGTAGTAAAGTTTGAGAAGGAGAACGAACACTACGAGGCATTAGAGTGGGTTTTCAAAATATTGAGAGATCATTAGTTGAGGTTGAACCCCGAAAAGTGTTCTTTCGGGGTACAAGCTGGGAAGTTCATAGGATTTATGCTGACCAAAAGAGGTATCGAAGCTAACCTGGACAAGTGTCAGGCAATAATCGATATGAGGAGTCCTCAAGGTATCAAAGAAGTCCAACAACTCATGGGAAGAGTCACCGCTCTTTCATTATTTATCCCCCGGTCGGCTGAAACGGCACAATCTATCTTCGGGGCATTAAGGAAAGGAGGGAGGTTCACCTGGACGAACGAATGCGAAGAAGCCTTTCAAAGACTGAAGGCAATGATCGCCGCCCCACAAGTTTTGACATGCTCGGTCCCAAGTATCCCTTTATGCCTATATATTTCTATCTCTGAATAATGCCATAAGCGTTGTACTAGTACAGGAGAAGGACAGAGAGCAACGACTGGTATATTTTGTAAGTAAGGTTTTGCAAGGACCAGAGACGCAATACCAAAGAATTGAAAAAGCCGCCTTGGCGCTTGTAACCACCTCAAGAAGGTTATGACCGTACTTTCAGAACTTCAGCATAATTGTCCGAACAGATCTACCAATCCGTCAAGTATTGGGAAAACCCAACCTAGCCGGACGGATGGTGGCATGGAGCGTGCAACTATCAAAGTTCGATATCTTATTCGAAAGTCGAGGGCATATCAAGGCTCAGGTAATAGCAGATTTCCTCGTAGAATTAACCCTCGAAGGAGGAAGGGAATTGGAAGGAGAATGGTACCTCTCGGTCGACGGATCATCCAACCACACTGGAAGTGGAGTCGGAATCGTCCTGGAGGGACCGACCGAAGTCTTGATTGAACAATCCCTTCACTTCAAGTTTAGAGCCAGCAACAACCAAGCAGAATATGAAGCATTGCTGGTTGGAATGAAGCTGGCCCAAGAATTGGGAACAAAGAAACTCACGGCCAAAAGTGACTCGAAACTTGTCACTGGACAAATCAATGGAGATTATCCACAATTGTCTAAGTACCGAGAAAGAGCCTCGGCCATGGCCTCATCATTCGACAGTTTCATCCTCTTACACGTCCCGAGGGATCAGAACGAACGAGCAGACTTACTGGCAAAACTAGCTAGCACACAAAAGCGTGGACAACAAAGGACGGTCATTCATGAAAAGCTGAGCACACCGACCATCGACCAGTCGGAAGTCTTGTACATGGAAAGTAGGATCACTTGGATGACTCCAATTTTTAAATATCTCCAGAATGGTGAGACCCCAAACGATTTGAGAGAAGCTTAAAAGGTGATAAAAGAGGTCGTCCAATACACTCTTATGGGGCAGCATCTATACAGAAAGGGGTTTCTCTTTCCCACTTCTCAGATGCCTAGAAAACGAGGAATCGGCCTATGTAATAAGGGAAGTACATGAAGGAGTGTGTGACACACATATTAGTGGAAGAGCATTGGCTAGTAAAATAGCAAGGGCCGGCTATTACTGGCCAATGCTTAGGAAAGACTGCATGAAATATGTAAAAAAATGTGACAAATGCCAGAAATTTGCCAAAGGACATAAAGCGCCTCTCGAACGTTTACACCCCGTCACGTCCCCATGGCCCTTTTTCAAATGGGGAGTGGATATTCTGGGACCTTTCCCCAGGCACCCGGACAAGTAAAATTCTTGATCGTGGCAGTAGATTATTTTACAAAATGAATAGAGGCAGAACCAGTCGCCTCAATCACGTCCGAAAGAATCAAACGATTCTTTTGGAAAAAATCATATGTAGATTCGGCATACCGGTTGAGATAGTCTCAGACAACGGTACTCAATTTCCCTCAAAGGGAAGGATTGAATTTTGCAAAGACCTGAAGATAAAGCAATTGTTTACTTTGGTCGAACACCCCAGTCCAATGGCCAAGCTGAAGCCACAAATAAGATCATACTACAAGGACTACGAAAGAGGCTGGAAGAAGCTAAAGGCCGATGGGAGGAGGAGCTACCCCATGTATTATGGTCCTATCACACCACCCCTCATTCAACAACTAATGAAACTCCTTTTTTCCTTACCTTTGGCACAGAGGCCATGATCCCAGTCGAAATAGGAGAACCCTCCCCAAGAATAGCCCTGTTTGAGCCAAGTAAGAACGAAGAAGAACTAAGGGGCAACTTAGACTTATTACAGGAGGCCAAAGAAATAGCCCATATAAGAGAATATGCTATGAAGGCACGAGCAGCGAGAAAGTACGACCGAGGGGTAATCCCCCAAAATTTCGAGGCTGGGGACCTAGTTCTGAAGAAAGTTATTCAAAATATAGAAAAAAAAACAAGCTAACACCGTGTTGGGAGGGACCGTTCAGGGTAATAGAAGAAGCTGGCCAAGGAGCGTATCGCCTGGAAAACCTGGAAAGGAAAAAGTTGCCTTATACGTGGAATGCCGCCTCTCTGCGAATGTACTACAGTTAGATGAATAAAAACCTCTGATTACTTACATGAGTTTCTCCACAAGCCCGATAACGGTCGGCCACGAGGCCAGTCTGGGGACACGACTAGGCAACAAGCCCGATAACAGTCGGCCATGAGGCCAGTCCGGGGGCGCGACTAGGCAATAAGCCCGATAACGGTTGACCATGAGGCCAGTTTGGGGGTGTGACTAGGCAACAAGCCTGATAAACGGTCGGCCACGAAGCCAATCTGAGGGTGCGACGAATGAAATATAAAATTAGCGGCCAAACAAACACTCGTCTATAAAGTACTCGCTCGACTAAGAAAATTCGCTCGCAAAAAACTTATGAAAATAAATTAACAAATCAAAACAACGATCTACAAGACAAAAGTTCAACAAGCAAGTAATTTTATAGCAATTCATTTATAAGCAAATTGTTCAAAATTACATAAAGAGCATTACATAAAAAGCATTTTTTCTCAAAATAGAAATTTCCTAAAAATTTTAGGTACTAGGAGACAAAGGAACATCAACTATCCTACCATCCACGACTTCTTTATAAGGGTTAGTCCCTGGAAGATCCAAGTCGGGATATAAAACCTTGACTTGTGCCAAAGCATGGTTAAAAGCATGCTCGTACTGGTGCATCATGGTTGACCCTTGTTGGAGGATAGTTGCATCCTTAGCCTTGATCTGATCTTCTTTCGAAACACACTCTGCTTGGAATCGCACCAGGTCCGACTCTAAAACCGAAATCCTTTCCTGGCTGACCAAGAGAGATTTCTTTGCATCCTCCACCTTAGTGGTAAGAGAAGCACGAGCCATTTCCTAGTCAGCCTGGGCAAGGAGGTGTCGGTCAAAGGTATGCTGAAGTTCTTCTTGGAGCTCGGCCGTAGATTTCTTGAAAAATTCAAGTTGTTGGTCGGCTTTAGAGCGGGCTCTCTCCAAAACTCATTTATCCTCCTCTGCCTGCTCTAGTCAGCTGGTCAAAGAATTAACACGTTCTAACAAAGGACCAAACTCGGCCTCGGCCGTGCGGGTTAGGATGGCTGAATAGCCGGCCAAACACTGAATAGCGCCTTAAGTCCCCGAAATCCCCAACTGTTGTATCAAGTAGCCGTCAGAGGGGGTCAACAATGTTCGATCCATTATTTTTCCAACTGACCCCGAGTGCACCCACATAGAGGGGCTGGATGGATGCCCCAAGATGATTCCCTAAGAATCCAAGTTGACCCCATAAGACGAGCGATCACCCTAGGGCTCCTCGAGTCCTCCGAGATTGGCACGTTTTGTTGGCCTCTCTTGGACTTCTTCTTCGGCCGGTCACCTCTCATCTGACCATGCCGCAGCTACTTGGGAGTTTTCAGGAGACACTTCTAGGGGTCGACAGCCATGTTTTCTTTTGAGGGGAGTGGAGGGATGACCTCGACCGCAGGAGCAGTCGGAGTGCTCGTCCCCTCCTCAGCACCTTGAGAAAGCTTCCTCTTCATGTCCTTTAAAAATTTCACTGAAAAACCTGCAAATAAAACGACGCATTAAAACATGCGATTAAAAAGTAATAAGATACGCTTAGTAGGGAAGGCAAACACGAACCTATTCCACGAATGAGTTTGGAACATAACAGGTGTGGGAGATTTTCAAGTTCTGTGATGAACTCATCCTCCCACATATTTAAGTCCTTACGGGCTATAGTGATAGATATGACCGGTTGGGAGGTCAAATAAAGAGGGAAGTAGGGATTCCTCGACTGGTCGACCAAAATATTGGGGCCATTCTTACCCTGGCTAACGTTAAAAAACTTGTCCTTGAAAGTCTTGAAACTCTCAAGGAACGGTTTTAGGAGTTTGCGCCTAGGACGATCGCTCAACGACATCCACCCAACCTTGGCGACTTTCTTTAAAGAAAAAAACCAAAAAAATACTCCTAAGGAGGGCGCCCGTCCCCAATCTTCACACAGCAGCTCGAACACCTGCACGAAAGCCCAACTGTTGGATGTAGTTGAGTTGGGGCGACGTTCAAAGCACGGAGTACCGACCGCTCGAAGGCTGTGAAAGGAAGTTTGATGCCAAGTTTCGAAAATATTGGCTTGTAGAAGAAAAAGAAAGGAGCTTTACCATACGTCGGTTGACTGTTCACGGGCTCGTCCGGTCGGCACGAGTGGACCACCACAGACCATGGGCCAGGCTGACAAATCTTCTTTGTCGTCCCAAGCAGAGAACTTCCTTGGATGTAGAGTGAGAAGACCCTCCTAACGTCCGGATCTACCCATGAAAAGGGGTCGTCAGAGTTGTCATCCTCGGAGTTGTCCTTATACCAGATTTCGAAAGGAAGTAGCTCTCTCAAACTTGACGAACTCAAAAGGTCATCTTGGGAGGAAGAGTCAGTCCCCGACACGACCCTGTTGGGGGATCGATTTTCCTGAGAAAAATCAGCAACACCTTCGGAAGGGGCCCCTACGACGAAGAGAGGTAGGGTCAGTTTTGGACCCAACCAGAGGAGAAAAACTCTCAACAAAGAAAAGGGAGGAGAAAAAGAAAAAGAACCAAAAAGCGACAACAGAAAACGAAAACAATGGAAAAAGAAAAAAGAAATAGCAAAAGGGAATGTACGAAGTGAATACCTGTTGAATCCATAGTTTTTGAAGACGGAGTCACTGTGGGGAGTGAGAATGAAAGATGAAGAAGTCACGAGGAAGCTTGAGGAGGAACTGGGAACTCAGCGCGAAAGAAGAACTTCACGAAGAAAAGGCAAGAAATGAGGAAGTAAATGATTCAAACACATTAAAAACCTAGGGTAATCGCAATCATTGCGCTAGCCTTGGGAAGACAAACGACGTGCATTTAATGGCGCCACATCATAAGGCGCACATGCCTAAAGTTGAAAAGTTTGAAATTTCAAGAAGCCCAAGCGACATCTTCCCACATGCTGCATCCAGGGGAACTCTCGTGCATGTCCAGCCGAGTTAAGCTTGACTCCTAAAATAGGATCAAGCTTAAGGGGCTGTGTACTGTCTGGCGATGACGACCGTTGCAACTCTCGGGCAACCGGCCGAATAGATGATATGCATACCGATCGGCTAAGACGATTGGGAGGACCCTCGAATAAACGACCGACCGTAATAAACAAAGAGTAGGAAGGAAGCCAGGACTGATGGGACATGTCCCCTTTTTCAAGAAAGTCAGAGTAGAGGGAGGTGCCTCCCTGATAGACTGAAAAGTAGCCCACCAAAGAAGCTTCGCTTCACTGACACCAGCAGGCCAGGTTGGAATGTGTGCTACCAGGAGTAAACAATGATCCCTTCCTATAAATAGGGAGCAAGGTAACTTGATCAGGACACGAAAATTCGGGGAGAGAACAATAAGTAATTAAAACTATTATATTCAATATTATGTTTCATTTTTTATTTAAATTAAAATGTGAAATGTGATTATAAAAATATTTATGATGTTATTTTTTTTCTAATATATTATGTTCATAAATTCTTGTTAAATGAATTTTTTCCTTATTTTCATATATAAAAAATAGAGTAAACTGTTTAGACTTTTTGTTATTGTTTTTTCAATTAGTTAAGAACTAAAAATCAAAAATGAAATTATAAATAAATATATCTTCATATTATTTAATTAAATTTCCTAATTTGGCAGTGAAAAAGAATTTTAATATTTTTTTCTTTTCTTTGCGAAAGTACATCTCAGATACCTTTACAATTAATAAAAAAAATCTCTTTCAAACATCTTAAACTACTCTTAATTAATGTGTGTATCTCTTTCGATCATCTCAAACTACTCTCAATTTATATATGTGATTGTGTGTAGGTTGTGTGGGTACTTATAATTTTTTTAATTGTTTATTTGCTTTAATTTAAAAATAGATTTATATAATAATTTAAATTATTTCTATAAATTTAAAATATATTATATATTTTATATACTTAAAATATTAATTAATTATGAAATAGTTAAATTATATAAAAATAATTATTTATCTTGAATAGTAAACAAGTTAAAATACTAATTAAAATTAAAAAAAATTAATATATTAATAAAGAATATACATGTAAGATTTAGTATAAGGCAATAACGTTTTATCAATGATAGACAATAACATAAAAGTAAATTAAATAAAAAATATAATATACCTTTTTGAAAATCTTTAAAACTATCTTATTCATTCGATGTAATAAAATATATCATTTTTAAATAAAATTATGTATTTATTTTTTTAATATAGTATATATTTACTTTAACAAATTTTATTATGTTTAAAAAAAGGTTTTATTTATCATTTTGCCCATGGGTCATAAAAAGTCAGGACAAGCTTTGACAAGAGATATTGGTTAATGTTTAACACTACGGTTTTCTACGCTCAAATTCCACATTAGAATTATCTTATAATTACGCTCCCTCACATTTGTGAGTGTTATAAATGGGACATTTCCTAAAATATTAAATAAACTCTTTTTGTATAAATTGTTGTTACTCTAATAAAATATATATTGGCTTTTGGATTGAATTATTCTTATAGGTGTCTTAGTTCATTGGACCAACATCTCCACCTTCTACACTCACCTTAAGTGGATCCGGTAGAACTATGAGAATAAAAGTTTGGGTTGATCATTTTGACGTCATTAGTGAGAAACAATAAAGTTACTCACATCATGGTTACCACTTGTCCTTAATTACCTGGAGTTTCTCTTGTTCCCATTTTTAATTGTCACATTATCTATTGATGTTCATATCAAAACCAAGGTTTCTTTAGTTTTGAACTACATAGGTCTCCTGGTCATTAGAATGACATGGTCTCTACTTATTAAACCCAACATCGTGAGGAACCATCCAAACTATGTAAGCTACTCTAGGAGGCATTCCGAAAAACTTACTAATCCTGACATAAGATGAGATCATTTGTTGTATGGAAAGGCTTGCATGAGAGCTAGAGAATTTTAAGACAGTATGGCCTTTTAGTTTGCCCACCACTTCATAACATTTAGAAAAATATCAAGGTCATCAAATTCGTTGACTTAGATAAGGTAAGAAAAGGCTACGAAGCATTTTTGCCTATTCCTACAAGGAACTGACCTTAGTTTTGAACCCGTAGTTCTTTATTGGTCATCCAACTCCACCACATTATAAAAGTTATTTGAAAAGGATCACCTTTCATGTTGTCCTACTCCAAATCTAAGCTGAACACAATGAATAGAATTTTTCAATGAATGACTAAATACATCAAAATGGAGGATAACTTCAACACAAACTCCTATTCCCCTAAATAAGACAAGAACCATGTGGGAAAGCCAAAGAATGACAAGACAAGGATGAAATAAGGAATGTTAATGGGAAAAAGGAGAAGTCTTTTAGAGCACTGCAACAAGTATATATGCCTTGTTGAATGGGCCATTTGAGCAAATACCCTAGGAGGTAATGAAAATTGAGTTTACAAGTGGACAACAACCTCATCCTATAAAGAAGAAATCGTAATAAGATAGAAGCATGTGATGCACATTTCATGATGGCTATGACTACATTATTTATGAGTGTGTAGAGCTAAAAGATGCAATTGAACAACTTATCTAAGATAAAAGGCTCAAACTCTACGTTTGAAAGGATTGGAATGAAGGTGGTGAGCATTGAAGTAAATAAAATTAATCACATATCACCAAATTTGATAATGAAGGAGAATGGGCAAAAGCCATTCTATAGGTGATATACATATGGTGGAGGCATGGTCAAAACCACTAAGGGAGCTTGAAGAACACAAAGACCATAGCCTTGGAAGGTCCCATAACAAGGAGGAGATTGAAGAAACTTCAAAAAGAAGTTCAAAGAGAGATTGGCCTCCTTAAAGGCCAAAGAGATTCTAATTCGTACCTACTTTTGTATACCATTATGAATTACCAATTTGACCTTGTATAAACTTGTTTTAGACCTTTAGACCACTGTAATTTAGTGGTGTTTCCATGTAATTTAATTTGGATTTCTTGCAATTGATGAAACCCTAGGATCCACAACCATGACTTAGTTCAAGTAGAATCCAAACATTAGCCATTTCTAACATGAAACTAAAAAATGGAAGAAGAAAGGTATAAAATGGATTAAGGAAGAGATGATTCACCACTAATTTCAAAGAATTATAGAGATTCACAACAAGCATCATGAAAACTTAATAAGAATTGATTTCCTTGTGCAAGACAAGAGTAGACAGAAAATGCACTCAAAGTGCTAAGACACAAATTCAATTTCATCAAAAAGTGATTACACCAATTACATTGGAGGTTTATATAGTTCTTCCTTAATCCTAATTAAGGTCCCTAATCCTAATTAAGGTCACTTATTCGATTCCCAAGGCCCAAAAAGCCCAAACTCAAGTTGGATGACCCAAAATGCCAACCTACATGACCCTTCCCTTGACCCTTACATGATGTGACTTTCAGATGTGATTTTGGAGCAGAAAGAGTGTGAATTGGGTTGAAATCTGAACATAAAAGTTGTAAATCTCTTTTTTAGCTTTCTAGATACACTGAGTTTTTTCAATTAGAAGGTCTTTAGCTCTAGATACGTTTGATTTGGCAAAGCATGTCGGGGACAAAAGTTGTGATAGAAAATTAGCGACCGAAACTACGCTAGTTAGGAAAAATGGTACTAAAATGGACTTTTGCCTAAGGATAAGCTATCCTAATAAAAACATAATGAAAGTAGTATGAAAATACAGGGAGAATAAGGTCACTCCAGCCTTAAACAAAGTCATCTTGGTAGTTGGAAAAATTATACAAGTTAGGTGCTTATAGTGCTTCCTTTTGACCCTTAAGCATGACCGACTTTTTGGTACACTTTCTCTTGGGTTATCTTGAGCCTTCCCCTAATCATAGGACCTCCAATTGCAGGGGTTTCTATATCTTTGAAGTCTTCTTTAACTCTTTGACCATGACCTTCTAAGGAAAAGACCTTATCCCTTCTTGATTCTCCTTTTGACCTTTGACTATGGTCAACTTGTGGTTTCTTACCTTGAGACTTCTTGATTTTACCCTTTGTTATTGGACTCTCAAGTGTAGGGTAGCTTCCTTAACCTCGTCCTCTTGGCTGTTCATTTTCGCATATGCATAAGCAATTGAGCCAATAAGCCCAAAGTGACCAAAACACATTTAGTGACCAAATTTTTTGTCACTAAAATGTTGTCCACTTTTGGCTTGTGTTTTTTACTTACGTTTTGGGCATTTATGCTTAGGCCTCTAGATTAGTCTTAAGCTTATATTAAGCTAGTTAATTTTTATTAACACAACCTATATAAGGCTTGAATGTAATTAGCATTGATCACTTTTGCATTGAATGAAACTTGCTTATAAGCATTTTGAGAGTTCTCTCTCTCTTGTCTTGAACCAGAACATATTATCATCAAGTTACCATGGAACTTGTAGTGAATTTCTATCATTCTTATCTAGTTCTATAAACTATTTGAAAATCCTCATCCCTTTTTTCTTCCATATTTTCAATTTCTTATATCAATTGTGTTCTTGAGTTTCATTCCCTAATTTTTGGATTAAATGTTGACTATTTGTTTGTTGATCCATGAATCCATCATTTAGTATCTAGAGCTTGCTTACAACACCTACTACTGCACTTTGAATGTTTGAATCAAGATTTAATGGAGTTTCCCTCCAAAATTGGTGTTCCACTCCAAGTAAGTTTTCTTGAAAATTTTCTTAATTCTTTAGTCTTATTTTGTCTTGATTCAAACAAATATTCTTAAGTGTTCTTGAGAAGATTTCTTAAAGATTCCTTGTTTGATTCTTGTGAACACTAGGGTAGAAGACTTATGATGTTTTATATTAGCAAATTTTGATGTGTTTGCTTCCTATATCTATGGGCTTAGCATAGTTGTTGCTGATTTGTTGAGAAACTTGTTGATTCAAAAAAAGTACTGCACCTTTACTTTCTTAATTTCTCACCATGTGTTTGATGAAAATGTTGAGTTGAACTTTACTTGTTCCATAGCTTATAGAAGAATTTTTGTGGTGTGTTTGTGAAGAAAAAATTGAGAAATATTATGGACCAAAAAGATTGTGAGAAGTGCTTATAAAAGTGAAAAGAAAAAGTGATTATTTTCAAGAACAAGTGCTGGAAAAACATAGCAAAACCATATAAAAGAAAATAAGAAAAGAAAAAAGAAGTTAGTGTATGATCCAAAAAGAAAAGTGATACACCCAAGCCTTCTAAAGTTTAACTTGCATGTTTTGGTGACTTTGGATGTGATTTTTCTTATTTCTTTTGCATAAATGGAATTGATATATTCCATGTATCTTGTATTTTGTTTAGTTCCTTTTCCTTTTCGTGTCTTCTACTTGTCTCATCATATTACCCTTTGACTTTATCTTTTGTTATGCTTTTTTTGCTTGTCTTTCTTTGGATTCCTTGGTTTTGCCTTAGAGTTTTCTTTTCCTTGGACTTATTAAGTGTGGTAAAATTTGTTCCTATTTCATAAGTGACTTTTTGTTTGACAAGTAGATAGTGATTCTTGTATAAGCTTAGAGTGAGTAGAGGTAAAATGATAGAATGAACATTAGAGAAAAGCCAACCAAGTGTGAAACATGAGTGTAAAGTGTAAACACTTAGGAGTGGTGAGTTTTCCTATTTTCTTGCTTTTGCTTTTTGGTTAGTTTGCAATTTTTGTTTGTGAAGTTGAGGTTGGAGTGTAAAGAAGAGGAACATGGGAGATTCTAGTGAAGAGATGGAGAGTTATTCTTCTAAATGTGGGATGATGATAAAACAAATGAAGAAGTTGAAGGCTAGGTTGGACGAAAGGTTATATTGAATAGGTAAGGAGCATAAATAGGGCTTAAATTAGGTAAAAAGAGATACACAAAGTGTAAATGCTAAGGTAGAAGCCTTAAGTATAGATAAGAAGGAGCAAAATGGCCCTTCTATGCATGAGAATGAGAAAAGCCATGATGAAGGACATGTGAGTGGACATATTGGCTCTTTTAGGTCCACTAAGAGAGAAGGACATGAGAGGCATGAGAGACATAGGAGGCATAGAGAGGAACCTAGGAGAGGGGAGATGAATGAAGTGCAAAATACGTTCCTTTTTAGGAGAAAATAACTTGGATGCCTACCTAGATTGGGAAATGAAGGTAGAATAAGTATTTGAGTGCTTTAATTTTAATGATATGATGAAGGTGAAGCTAGTCACACGTGAATTTAGTGGCTATGCTCTTGTTTTGTGGAATCAAGTGCTTTATGATGTGAGGAAGAGAAAGAGGCCTAGTATGGACACTTGAGCCGAATTAAGGAGAGAGTTGAGGGAGAGGTTTATACCTTCCTATTATGCTAGACACCTTTGCAATAAACTAAAGAAATAGAAAACATACAAGAATGCGGGGGGGTTTGAATTTTGTGTGATTTTCTAAATATTTAAAAAAATGTAAGGATATGTAATGATATGAATATGGGCAAGCAAGTAAAAGGAACTCAAGAAGGAACAAGAGGGAGGATAGCACTACATTTCAAGGCCCCATGATAAGGGGTTGGATGAAGATAATCCAAGAGGAAGTGCACAAGGAACTACGCCTCCTATAAGGCTAATGAGGGCCCAGCTTTGTATACTTTGTTTGGCTGCCACATTGGCCTTTTATAGCTTATTTAAGAAGTGTTACAATCTATATTTTCATGGTAGAATACTTGTATTTCATTAACATAGGTTACTTTTGGGCCTAAAGGCCCAAACTAGGTGTTTTCCTTAGAGACTCAGAAAATTGTCTCTAAATTCGTGACCTTTGTGACCCTTTTTGGGCTTGCTTGGCTTAGCTACGTCTAGGCTGACTTGGGTCTCCTCTTAGCTTAGATTAGGATTATCTTAATTCTAATTAGATATTATGGAAGACCTATAAAAACCCTAAATGTAATTAAGCTAATTACTTTTGACATTGAATAGATTTGTGCTATGCACTTTGTGAATGTTTACTCTCTTCTCTTGTCTTGAACAAGAACCATAATTCTTATCAAGCTTCCAAGATACTTGTGGCGAATCTCCTTTACTCTTATCTAATTCTAAGCAATTATTGTTGAGTCCATTTCAATTCCCCTTCCATTTCCCCTTTTTAATCTTCTTCAATTTTCAGTTTCTAATTTTCTCATGTTCTTGAATTTTTGTTGAAGGATTTGTGGATTTGTGGATCCGTTGGTTTATCAAGTGGTATTTGGAGCATTGAATCTTTATTTCCTTGCTTAAATTAAGGTTTTAATGGAAGCATTTATAGAGAATTCAAGCACCTTGGGCACACCAACATGTAAGCCTTGATCCTTGAAATTTTGCTTCAATTCTTGGTTATTTTCCTACAAACTTGTTAAGTTTCCTTCACCTAGCATAGATCCACATTGTCACGGTTCAGTTTTACCTAATTAAATTCTGAGTTCTTGATTGAGTTCTTGATTGTGTTCTTGAGGCTTTCTTGTTTGATCCTTGCAAATTTTGAGGGGTATATGATTCTTGTTAACTAGTTAAAATCCCTGTTGAAATGTGAGCTAGTTTTGTGTACCCTTACCTTGATTTGATCTTGTGTTGATTTGTGAAAGTTGTTTTTGTGTATATGGTACTTTATTATCTAATTTCAAGATGCACACCAAGTGTTTGATGGAATGTTTAGTCAAGATATGCATCACTTGAAAGTTTGTAAGGAACTAATGATGTAGTTGTGAGAAAAAAGTGTGGACCAAAAAAGTTTGCATAGAAAAGTTATGAACATGAAAATTTTGTTTGATTAGTGGCATTAAGAGTTACTGGAAAAATAGAGCATAGCCACAAAGAAACAACAAAAGAAAGTTAAAGCAAAAGAGTGCAAGGTCCAAAAGAAAGTAAAGAACATACACCTAGTTTTCCTAGAGTTATTGTGGTGCAATTTTGATGAGTTTTTGGTGCATCTTTGCGATGAGTTCATGATGAATAAAACATGTTTGTCTATATTCCATGCATACTCCTTTAAGTCTTATTCATTTAGTGTCTTCTTATTGTCTTATTCAATTCTTTAGTTTAGCTTTCGTTCTTAGCTTTTGTTGCTTGTCTTTCTTGACTTCCTAGTTTTGTTCTTGAGTTTTCTTGTACTTAGAATTCTTTGAGAGGTTTGGAGATTTTCTTATCTTTAAATTGTAAATTTGAATCTTGATTAAGAGAGTAAGATTGTTGTAAAATCCTTAGAGAGGAGCCTTTGAGTGGAAAAGGCAATAGAGTACACTAGAGAAAGAGCCACTAAAAGTGAAACACGAGTTGTGAGTGGATACACTTAGGAGTGACAAGTCATTACCACATAATAGTTCTTAATTTTTATGGATTACTGATTGAGTTTAGTTGAATTTTAGGTGAGTAAGAAAGGTTGGGAAACACCATGGGGGACTTTAGTTAAGAGATGGAGAGGTTGACACTCAAAACCAAGTTGATGGTGAAACAAATGAAGAAGTTAGAGGCTAAGTTAGGTGAGAGACTTGAAAAGATGGAAGAAGAGAATAAAAATGATTTAAATTTAGTAAGAAAGGATACTCGAAGTGTCAATGCAAAAGTAAAAACCATAAGTAGAGGGAGAATTAAAAATAAAAAAATTATGTATTAATTGAATTGAATAATACAATTTATAATCTCCTTTTTGTAGGGTAAAGGTGAATTACTTAAAGATAATATAGCTAACAAAAAAAGGAAAGATAACTATTGTAGATAAAATGTGATATTCACGATCTCCTAATGAGATTTTTAGATACTTATAATCTCTTAATCTAATGAGTTATTTAGATGTTTGTAACCTCTTAATGAGTTATCTATCATATCTTATCAGATATTTATGATATCTCCAACACCCCGTCAAGTTAGTAAATGAATATTAATCATTCTCAACTTTTCATTGAGTTCTTGAAATCTAGCTACAGGGAGAGCCCTTTGGTGAAAACATCTGCCACTTGGAGTCCTGTAGGAACATGTGTTGTGACTATAAGTCCACTGTCCAACTTCTCTTTAATGAAGTGTTTGTCAATCTCTATGTGCTTTGTCTTGTCATGTTGGACTGGATTATGAGCAATACTAATAGTTGAGTTATTGTCACAGAAAAACTTTATAAGTCCCTCATATTTTATTTTGAGGTCATTAAGAATAATCTTCATCCACAATCCTTCATATATACCATGTGCCATGGCTCGAAATTTTGCTTCTACACTAGATCAAGCAACCACATTTTGCTTCTTGCTCTTCCAAGTTACTAGATTTCCTCCCAAAAACATAATATTTAGAAGTGGATCTTCTATCTACAACTGATCTTGCATAGTCTGCATCTGTATATATTTTCATGGATAATGTATCTTCTTTCTGAACAACAATCCTTTTCCTGGACTTTCCTTTAAATATTGGAGGATCCTTTCAACTACTTGAAGGTGCCTTTCCTTGGGATCATGCATAAATTAGCTCACCACACTAACAACATAGGCAATATCTGGCCTAGTATGTGATAAGTAGATGAATTTCCCCACTAATATTTGATATTGGGACTTCTCTATGGTTGGACTTTCTTCATACATAATCTTATGGTTTTGCTCAATAGGTACCCTGAGGTTTGACATCCTAATTTTCCTGTTTCTTTGAGGATATTGAGTACATACTTTCTTTGGGAGATAAAGACACCTTGTTTGGAACACGCAACCTCTATCCCAAGGAAGTATTTCAGTTTTCCTAACTTTTTCATTTCAAATTATGTTGTCAGTTTTTCTTTTAGAGTTAGTTTTTCAATCTTATCATCATCTGTAATAATCACATCGTCTACATAAACTTGGAGAAGAGTGAGTTTACCATTAGGAGAATGTTTTATAAAGAGGGTATACTCACCTTGACTCTACCTATTTCCTAGGGATATCATGACTTTAGCAAATCTTCCAAACAATGCTCGGGGAGATTGTTTAAGTCTATACAATGCCTTTTTGACTACGCATATCTTGTTCTTTTCATTATGAGTTAGGGGAATCTCCATGTAGACTTCTTCTTCTGGGTCTCCATGAAGGAAGACATTTTTAGCATCAAACTGTTGCAAGTTCTAGCCAAAATGGGCAACTAAGGAAAGAATAACGCTTATCGTGTTCCTCTTTGCTACAAGGGAAAATGTTTCCTCATAATCTATTGCATAAGTCTATGTATCAATCTTGCTTTGTATCGCTCAAGGGTCCCATCAAATTTACACTTCATAGTGTATATTCATCTACAGCCTATAACTCTTTTGTCTTTGGGTCTATCAACAATCACCCAAGTTGAATTTTTCTCTAATTCCTTCATATCTTCTTTCATTTCTTGGACACAATTCTCATCTTTCAATTCTTCCTGTACTAATGTAGGTGTTTTGATTGCATCAATGGCAATAATAAAACTCTGATATTGTACAGAGAGATGGTCAGTACACATAAATTGAGAAATAAGATACTTGATACATGATTGTTTCCCTTTCCTCAAAGCAATATACATGTCATTAGTAACATCCTCAATAGGGTTCTCAAGAATACTTACCTCCGGCTCAGACAATTGGACTTGCTTTGGGACCCTAGTGGGTTTCATGACTTCTTGAACTTGAACTTGAACATCCTGAGTAGGAAAAGGTAATGACTCGATGACATCTTGAGTAGGAAAAGGTAATGACTCGATGACAAGCTCAACTTCTAGATAACTCTCTCCCTGAAGTGGAGGGCTAACAAAGAATGACTGTGTTTCATGAAAAGTAATATCCATTGAGACAAAGAGGCGACAACTTAGAGGATGATAACACTTAAACCCATTTTTATTTGAGGAATAACCAATGAAAACACATTTCACAGCTTTAGGATCTAACTTTCCACAACGTGGATTATGAGAGTGGACAAAGGCAACACACCCAAAGACACGACTTGGTAACATATGTTTAATTGAACTAATATCATTTAAGACACGATTGGGTAATTTGTTGATGAGATAGGTGGCAGTTAGGACAGCTTCTCCCCAATAGACATTAGGAATAGACATTTGGAAGAGGAGGGCTCTAGCAACCTCAAGGAGATGATGATTTTTACTTTTTGCAACCCTATTTTGTTGGGGAGTATTCACACATGTCAGTTCATGAACCACAACATTATCTTTAAGAAACTTGGAGAACTCAAGATTTACAAATTTGGTACCATTTTCTGACCATAGTCTTTTAATAGATTTATCGAATTAGTTTTTAACAAGACAGAAAAAATTGACAAATATTTGACAAATCTCATATTTATGTTTCATAAGAAATATCCATGTCCAACAGGTATAATCATCAATAAACGATACAACCACTTAGCCCCCAATATAAAGTTACTAGCTGGCCCTCACACATAAGAATGAATAAGGTTAAAAGGTTCAAGACTTTTATTATTACTAGGAGAAAATGTTGCATGATGATGCTTTGAAAATTGACAAAAATCACACTTAAAGGACTCAATAGACTTTTTTGTAAATAAATAGGGAAGCATTGTCTTAAGTAACTCAAATGGTGGATGTCCAAGACATTTATGGTAAAGCCAAATTTGAGAAGCTACCCAAGTTTTTGAGGTTGCTTGTTGACTGGAAGGCAAATATTATTTATTGGTGTTGTTACCTATCTTTGTATGTTGTAAGTAGTATAATCGACCTTGCTCTTTAGCAACTCCAAACGTCCTCCCCGTTGTAAGTTCTTGAATAACACAATGAGAACGAAAAACTGTTACTATACAATTCCAATCTTGTATAAGCCTATGTATAGAGATAAGGTTGTTAGCCAATTTTGAAACATGAAGAACATTGTGTAGGGATAAAGAGGACTGAAGTTGGACATTTCCAGATCTAACAATAGGAACATGATCTCCATTAGCAATAGTAATGAGTTGCTTTTTGGATACTTTAAGGTATGGTGTATAATATGAAGGAAATGGGGTCATATGATTTGTTGCCCCAGAATCAAGGATCTAGATGCTTTGTGGAACTGAACTAGAAATATTGAAGGAACTCTTACCTTTCATGGTCAAGTCACACGAATAAAGAGGCTTACTTGTTGAGTTTAGGAGGGCTTGAAGGTGGTCCACATCTTCCTTGCTAAAGACTTGAATATCCTAGTCAAGTTGCAAGGTAGAAGGATGTTCAACTACATTCTCCTTATTGGAGGTTGTTTGATTCATCCACATCTGAGTTGGGCCTTTATTTCCAACCATTCATTCAAGAACTTTCACCTTTCCATAAATCTTATAGCATGTATCCTTGGTATGTCCTGGTCGTTTGCAATACGTGCAGTATTCTCCATGACTACTCTTTCTGAAGGGTTTTTCCTTCGGAGGTTGATCCTTTTATGGAACTTTTTCCTATCACCATGGGAGATCCTGTGTTGGAGCTTCCTTTATCAAGCATGACTAATTGTTGGGTCTCTTCATTCCATATAATAAAAAATACCTCAAACAAAGAGGGAAGCTTTTCCTTGCTTAGAATATAAACCTGAATAGGATTGTATTCAGAATTCAAGCCATGGAGGAACTTAAAGATTCTCCCCCTTTCAACGAGCCTAGTGTATGCAATAGAATTAGCTTTTCAGATCTTCAATCCTTGGTACCAGTCCAACTCGATCCATAACCCATTCAAAGTCCCATAATACTCTATTATTGAGAGTATTCCGTGTCTAGAGTTGAAGATCTTGCTTTCAATATCATAGCTAGCAGTAGAGTCCTTTTTATTAAATATGTCTCAATGAGATTCTCCCACATCTCACGAATGGAGGAATATAACATATAATTTCAGCTTAATTCTAGAGTCATAGAGTTCCATAGTCATGTCATAATGAGAGAATCCTCATCATCCCATGCTTCAAACTTTGGATCATCTCTAGGTGTGCCACTTCCTTCAATATGACTCAACTTCTTGCGCCCTTTGATAGTAGTATGAATATATTATGCCCTTTGTAGATAATTACGATCGTCAAGTCGAGAAGGACCCACCAAATTTGGAAGTTCATTAGCTCCCAAAATAACAACTTTATCTTCTGCCATTATCACCGATAGGTTGGAATGACAAAGAAGACTTAGACTAGTCTTGCATCGACGTGTGAGTTTCGTTAAAGGGTAGCAGTTCACTGAAGTGAGGTAATGGAAATAGAGCTCCCAAGATTTGGAGCTCTGATACCAAATTGAAAGTAAAAGAAATTGTGTATTGATTGAATTGAATAATACAATTTCTAATCTCCCTTTTATAGGGTAAAGGTGAACTACTTAAAGATAATATAACTACAAAAGCCATTGTAGATAAAATACGATATTCGCTATCTCCTAATGAGATTTTTAGATATTTGTAACCTCTTAATCTAATGAGATATTTAGATATTTGTAACCTCTTAATGAGTTACCTATCATATCTTATCAGATATTTATAATATCTCCAATAGGGAGAGGGGAGAATAGGAAACCCATCCATGCATGAAAGTGAATCTAGTCATTGTGGGGGTCATATGAGTGGGTCCTCTAGTTCTCATAGGATAAGGATTATAAGAGGTTAGAGAGACATGGGAGACATAGGATAAGGAGGTAAGAGGCTAGAAGAGATAACTTGGAGAGTTTTTAGTGCAAATTTCCCTTTTTCTTAGGAGAAAATAAGCCAAATGCCTACCTAGATTGGGAGATGAAGGTAGAATAACTATTTTCATGTCATAACATCCACGAGAATTTAAAAGTTAAATTGGTAAGCTTGGAACTTAGTACATATGCCTTAGTTTAGTGGTACAAAATCATGTATGATGTTAGGAACATGAGAAGGCCCTATTATGAAACTTGGGCTGATTTGAAAAGAGGGTTGATGGATATATTTGTGCCATCCTACTATGCTAGAGACCTATTTGTCAAGTTACAAAGGTTGTATCAAGGATCTAAAAGTGTAAAGGAATACCATAAAAAGATGGAAGTGTGTATGATGAAGGAACAAATAGTAGAATCCCAAGAGGCTATAATGGTTAGGTTCTTGCATAAGTTAAATAAAGAGATCCAAGACATAGTGGAGTACATCATTATAGTACCCTAAAGACTTAGTTCATCAAGCCACTAAGGTTGAGTCCCAATTAAGGAGGAAGTTTTTCTCTAGGAAGTCCTATCCTAATACTGGTTGGAAGGGTAAAGGATAAAGAGAGAAAGAGGCCTAGAAAGGACAAGAGTCCTAAGAAGGGGAGTGAGATACCCCAAGGTCGAAAGCTTAAGTCTACTCTACCTACCTATAGTCCCTCAAAGTCAAGTAGTATCAAGTATTTTAAGTGCTTGGGAAAGGGATACATTGCTTCCCAGTGCCCTAATAGGAGGACTATGATGCTCAAGGACAATGGTGAAGTAGATAGTGAAAGTAGCATGCATGAGGACACTTCTTCTAGTTGAGGAGAGTCCTCAAGTGTGGCATCTCATTAGAGGATGATCTCCTCATGGTGAGAAGGCTAATGAGTAGCTCAATGGGAGAGGAGTTGAAACCCAAAAAAGCATCTCATTGAAAGACCCCAACCACCTAGAGGCGTACCTTGAGGACATCACCCCTTTCCCGTTGTAAGCATGCTATGCATTAAGGACAATGCAAGTTTAAGTGTGGGGGGGAGGGGTAGCCGAGTGTAGTTAGTCCAAGGTTTACTTAAGTTTCATTTTCATATTTATCCGATCCAACTCCGATTATCGTCTGTGCTTCCATTTTTCGTTTCTATTTTCCATTTCCCACTTTCCTATTTTCTGTTTTCTGTTTTACATCCTTGTTTTCTATTTTCTGTTAATTTTTTTATTTTGTATTTTTCGTTACTTTGTTTTTCCTACAAAGCCTCTGCTTTCCGACCATGAGAAAAATTGTACTGCATAAAATCAATTTGAAGTCTGTAGGTTGGACGAAGCAGACATAGGTTGGACGAAGCAGACATAGGTAATTCATAATCCTGGATAAAAGATTTTCAGACTTAACATGGAAGGAAAAATTTTCATCCTTAGGAAGATAAGTGACTGAAAGATTGAAGTTGAAATCATTGAGTGATAGAGCAAATTTAAACCAAGTAAGATTTTGAGCCTTGTATAAATAAAATCGCTTTTATCTTGCCATTCTCTTCCTTCTTGTGTGATTTTGCATCTATGTTGACAGATTACTTCAGGTTTTGCCTTGACTCTCTCTATACTTCTTGCCGCACATGCATTAATGAGATTATCTAGGCTGCCTTTCTTTACAAGCTACTAAGCCAAATAAGACCTACCTTGTGAAATGAATCCCTTGTTTACCCTCTTCGAGCCTATACAACCATTCTTTCTATGATAACTTATTACAAGCCCAAAGACTAAAAAACCATGACCAACCTGGACCGTAGGGGTCAAAGGAGCTTTGAAATTGTTTTGGGAATAGGTTTCATACAAGTATGGGGCTAGTCTTGAAACATACGAGAGTGGTCTATTTGAAAAGTAGTTTGTACCAAGTAGTACTTGGATATTGAGAAAAACAAGGGCTAAGGTAAAAAGAAAAAAAAAGAAGAGGGTATGAAAAGAAGAAAAAGAAAGGAAAACAAGGGAAGCTACAACAGTAAAAATACTGCAAAAACAAAAGTACAAATAAAAAAAATGAAGCCACAAGACAAAAGGTGAAGCAAAAGAAAGAAAAATGAAAGGGGAAGTATTGTAATCATCTTAGGATAGTCTCCATACTCGTGGAACTCATTCCCCATTGCTTCTCTCTCCTCTTTAGGTCTTAAGCTCACTTTACCTTCTATCTTTCTACCTTACCCTTGGCCAAGATACAACCCTTAAAAAGTCCTTTTGATCATTTTTCGCATGAGGTTCAAAGAGTGGAAGTTAGAGGCAACCCAAAACATAGAAGTGCTGGTTGACATAAGAATGCCTAAGAGAAAATAGCACCCTAAACACTTGAGAGATTGAGAGCATATGGCTAGTGAGAAGCTCTATTATCTTCTAGTTGCTTATCTACTTTGGATACAAGAAGGAGTACTTCCATGGATTGATTGAATAACTTGATTTTGGAAATGAATGTGTGCTTGTTCTGTTTCAATAAAAATTGAAGGATTTCAAAATTGATTAACTACATACAGATTCTCACAGTCAAGTTTCCTTTACCTTCTTCAAAACTTTCATGTCTGATTTTGCCTAGGAGTGCAAAAGTGTAAGTGTCGAGGTCTGATAAGTCATATTTTAGACACCTTACAAGGTCCTAAGATAGGCACAATTGAATATGATTTGAAACTAAGGAACTCATATTAACAAAGATTTAGATTACTGGCCTAGAAATAGGGAAAATATAAATCTATGTTAATTTGAGGATATTAGCTAATAAAATGTTCATCTTAATTGTGCAGGTCATAGTAGGAGTCCCGGACCAGCTAAGACCGACTCGAAACCAAAGTCTAAGCTTAACTCCAAGTCGGCCTCGGCTTTGAACCTGAGGAACAGATTCTACTTCGGCCATTAAGCCAAGCTCCAACAAAAGATGACACACGACAAAGAGTCTCAAGGAAGAAAGCAGTAGTTGTGGGTGGTTAATGATTAGAAACTTTTAGAAATAGTTAGTCAGTAGTTGGAAGCTTCTAAAAACTTCTTTGTAACTTCTCTTAAAAACTTCTGCTAGAAGCTAGGAACATGTATAAATAAGGAAGCACACATCACAGTTAAGAGAGTTGATACCCATCCCGAATTACGATTCTGCAATTCATCCTTTTTGCTCTAGTTCTATCATTTTGGTGGTGTACAATGCATCAATGACTCTTGGTCGATCGAGCGAGCATAGGTCAAGGTTCGAGTTGAGCTAATTTGCCAGAGATGATTGACCAAGAGGGATGAATCCATTCATCTTCACGACATGCTCTGGAGGGTATTGCCTCTCATGCTCCTTGATCTTCTTCGGTTGAACCACCATAGTTTCATCCATGGCGATCGTTGTGGTGAATTGAGTTAGCACTCTCATCCATTTCATGTATCAACCCCTGTATCAATAACTTGTTTCGTCAATAATAGTGATGTTTTCCATATTTTCTCTATTTGCAATTCCTATCATATTGAACTGCTTTGTACTCCATGCTTGCAGGAGGAACAATAGTAGATAATGTTAGATTAGGCTGATTGGAATCGATCTAACAAGAACTTAGGTAATCGTTAATAGAATCTTAGATCAACCAAGAGCATAATCCCTACTTCCTTGAGGCAGCGATGGTGAAAGCCCTTAGTAAGCAACAGATGAATGTTCAGTGATCGTCATAAGATTTAGGTTGGTTTGGAATTGTATACAAATCATTAGGAATCAGAACTAGTTGTTAATGAACTTGTGAATTGATATAGTCATTGTTCATAGTTCAGATTGTTATTGTTTTCGTAGAATAGCATCTTGCCTTTACACACAAAACCCCCTTGTTTATGTTTCTATAAGCCCATGTCTATGTCCACGCTTAGCCGAGACAGTATTAGATATAGCTCAGCTGAGGCTATATCAGATCTATCTCTACCATGAGCGAGTCGGCATTTTACACACTTAGTGTTCTTTGTATGACCTTCCGAATTCCGCATTAGTTACAATTGAATACACTGCGTCCTTGAGAAGAATGACCTACGATTGACTATACTATAATTAGCTTTAGTTTTATTTGATAAAAGCCACTACGACAAAAAGCGAATTATCAGTCACTAAAATCCAACATGACCAACCTCACCACCATTCGCCCATGGTAATAAAATAGCTCAAAATTTACTTCACTTTGAGCTCCAAATCCAATTACACTTTCGGTTTGCAATTTCCCAAGAATGGTGGGATATTGCATTTTCCCATATCATGTTCTTCCCTCTTAGACTTTTCTCTTCCCCTCATATTCCTTTCACGTCTTTCCTCTCTATTATTTCTCTTAACCCTCTCTTGCCTTTCACGCCTATCCCTCCTAAGAGTCCTAGAGGATTCATTCCTTTCACTATAATGGCCTTCATCATAGCTTCCCCTACTCTCATGTAAGGATTGCCACCTTAGGTCCCTCATTCTTCTCTCTACTAAGGGCTTCCACTTTAGCTTTGATACTTTAAGTGTCTTTTCTCATGGAATCAATCACCTCCTTATGCTCCCTTCCCATCCTTTCTAACTTCTCTCCCAACTCCCTCACAAAGCTCATCATGTATTTGAATTTTGGGGAAAGGTTATCCCACTCTTGGCTAGAATCTCCCATCTTTTCTCTTTGTTTCTTCACCCTTAAACACCTTCTAATCCTTTAAAAACCTGTAGAAAAAAATAAGAACAACAACCCAAGAACTCACCACTCTCTAAGTGTTTCTACTCTCACTGGTGTTTCATTCTTTGTGCCTTTTTCTCTAGTGTGCTCTCTTGCCTTTCTCCTATCTATCTCTACTTTTAAGTTTTGTACAAGAAATATATTCTACTAATCAAACAACTAGCTGTAAGTGAAAGATAAGCAAATCTCAAAAATCTCTTAAGAAGTTCAACTTAAAGAAAACTCTAAGAAAAAACTAGGAATCCAAATAAAACAAGCAAGAAAAGCTTAAGAAAAGAAGCTAAACTCAAAAGGAATTCAAAGAGACAATTACGAATACTTAATAACTAGGAAATAGACATAAAAAAAGAAGGGGAAATGGAATAATACATGGTTATTGACAATTCATATTTTAGACACCCTATAAGGTCTTAAGATGGGCATAGTAGACTCTATTTTGTGCTTAAGAATCACGTATTAGCTAAGATTCAGATTTCCAAGGTTAAAATAGGGAAAATACAAATTCATGCTAATTTGCTAATTTTAGCTAACAAAAAGAGTAGTCTCATTTTCTAGATCGAACTAGAGTCCCGAACCATCCCAACTGAAACCGAGATCAAGATGCATCTCGATCAACCAAAGGCATCTTGACTAGCTGAAGCCGAGACCGAGACCGAGTCCTCCCGGCCATCCAGCCGAGATCGAAGGTGTCCTGGCCAACTAAAGGCATCCTGATCATATGAAGTTGTCCTAGCCAAGACGAGTTCCTCACATGGCCGACTCTAGTAGCTGACTCCGGTTCTGCGTAGCCGACTTCGCATAGAGGCTTCACATGCTGACTCCAGCTTGCCAAATCTAGCCCAGCTGACTTCGTCTTGACTAGATGAAGTCGACCTGGCCGAATGTAGCCGACTTTAGATCGAAGTAGTCCTAGTTAAGGTTCGAAACAACCCGATCAGATGAAGCCGACTCTAGATCGAGGTTGTCCCAACTGAGGCCAGAAGCGTCCTAGGCGGATGAAGCCAACTATACAATGCCGACTCTATCATCAGTAGCCAGATGCCGACTCTGCATGTCGACTCCTATAAAGCTGACTCCATAGGCTGACTCCGTGTTTGAGTCCTATCCGCACGCCGACTCTGAACCGGATGCTGGCCCCAAACCGGATGCTGATTCTAGATGTCGACTCCCATCCGCCCAGATCTATCCCAGCAAGCAAAGACTGAGTCCACTTCAACAATTCCAACACGTGTCATTTAGGAAAATAGTTAGTTAGTTGAGTCTATTATTTTTGTTATGTCAAACAGTTATTTTTGTTATGTTAGACAGTTATTTTTGTTATTTCTGTTAGAAAGTTAGTTAGTCAATACATGTATAAATAGGGAATTGTAGCTCGTTCGTTGGGTAGCGAAGCTTTACCAACTATACACACACTCCACCTTTCACCTTCACTCTCACTTCACTCCTCTTTGTTCCACGATGCTTCAGTATGGCATTCAATCGATCGAGTGGACGCAAGACCAAAGTCTGGGTAGCAGTCGGTTGCTAAGAGGAGACTATTAGGGCTCGTTGGCACACTACTTGGTGATTCAACCCCTCAGTACCTGGCCATCTCTAGTGGAACACTACAGCTACCACTAGCGGTCGTCACAGGAAGTTGATTACATCTTTCCCCTGTATCCACTTCACCTCATGTATCATTACACTGGTTAATCAATGAATGGGTTTGTTTCCTTTGCTTTTATGTTTGTAATTCCTATTAGCTTAATCTGTTCTTGCTTGTGTCATGGTTGTGCATGGTAGGAATAGATCAAACTAGATTAGTGATAGAAACCCAACCAACAAAGTCAAAGATAATTGGCGTGACATTGGAGGTCCCATGACTAGGCCCAAAACCCAAATAATGAAGCAATCGTTGTCAAGCCTAAGGTTGGAATTACAAAAAGAATCAGAGACTGTACCAAAATGGGTAACTTTATTACAAGTTGATGAAGATTGAAGCCCATACTGAAGAACATATATAAAGCCCAAAGTCATTATCATGTAATTTGGGCTGAGTAGTTAATTAGGATTTATTTACATGTATTTTCACATAAATTACTTTTGATAGTTAGTAGAAAAAGGGAAAGTTGGATAGTTGGTGGAAAAATAGGAAGGTCATTAATGATGGAAATAAAAGGTTAGTGGGGAGATCTAGTGGATGGGATTTTATGCCAATTAAGGTATTAATGGACATTAAATCCATGAGATTTTATGCTAATTAAAATATTAATGGCATTGATTTCAGGGTTGTCTAGTAAGCCTATAAATAAACTCTTGTAACCATCCAGAAGGACAGAATTCATAATTTGAATAATATTCGTGTTTCTTTGTAAGCATTTTTCCTTTGGTTCTTAGGTTAAAGAACTTTTATAGTGTTGGTTCTGCCAGCAGGTCGCGGTTAGGGTCTTACTTCTGATAACTTTGGTTCTACCGGCAGGTCGCGGTTAGGGTCAAGTTCCTCTTTTCATCTACTTTCAAGACGGTCCAATTTTAAGATCATGTCATTTGGTATCAGAGCTTCGGTTCTTGAAATCAGGTGTTTTCTATCCTTTGTGTCTCTATTTTTTTCAATTTATTAAAAAAAATAATAATAAAAAATTGTTAGTTCTTTTGATATTTCCCGTACTTTGTCATCCTTGTTTATTCTAATTATTTGTGTCCATTCATATCCCCTTTGTTTAAGTCATTAAGTTTGTGATCCTTCCTTTTGCCTCATTGTGTTTTGTTTCCCTTTGATAAAAAAGAAAGAAAAAGAAAAAAAAATCACACAAAAAAAAGAGAACGAAAGAGAAAGGTGAAAAAAAAAAGAGCAAAAACAAGAAGGGCTAGTAGCCAATTTGTTATTTTGCCTTGCATATTGAAAAAAAAAAAACTAAACAGAAAAGTTTGAATTTTTTGTCATATTTCCCCCCTTGCATCTACACTGCTTTCATCGTACGTGTCAAACAATCTAGAATTCTTTGTTTCTTGCTAATAATTCTTGTTCTCTAAAGTTATCAATTACCAAATCCTTATTGTTTCTTGCTGCGTACCATCATTCTTAAAGGTTCTTACTTAAGAGCTCATAAGGAAAAGTTGAGTGGTAAAAGGCAGGAGTGGTGAAAGGCAAGAGTGGTGAAACAAAAAAAAAAGCCAAATTGAGTGATACACGAGTGATTACAACATAATTCGAGCGTAAACACGTGAGAGAGTGTTGTGTGAGGATTTTTTATTTCTGTCTAACTTCATTTTGCAGTATTTTAATCATGAGTAAAGAAGAAGGAGAACGGGATGTTGATCTCAAATTATTAATCAAGGTTTTTCAAGAACAATTCAAAGTTGTAAATGCCAAGTTGGATGATTTACAACCTATACCTAGATATAAGAGCCCTACAAGTCGACACAATGTTGAGGAAGAAGAAAAGGAGTATTCAAATGGAAGATATAATGAAAATGAATGGAGAAGAAAAGGTGAACCAGGACGTGACAATTACTTGGATAATATTAAGATGACAATCCCTACATTCCAAGGGAAGAATGATCCTGAATTGTACTTGGAGTGGGAGAGAAAAGTTCAACATGTGTTTGATTGTCACAACTACTCAGAGGAGAAAAAGGTAAAATTAGCAATTGTTAAATTTACTGACTATGCTAATATTTGGTGGGATCAGTTTGTGATTAATAGGCGTAGAAATGGAGAAAGACCCATTCATACATGGGAAGATATGAAGTCTATCATGAGAAGGAGATTTGTATCAAGTCATTACCATAGGAACTTGCATAGAAAATTGCAAAGTTTGACACAAGGTTGTATGAGTGTGGAGAATTACTATAAGGAGATGAAAATAGCCATGACTAGAGCCAATGTGAAGGAAAACTGTGAGGTAACAATGGCTAGATTTATTAGAGGTTTAAAGAAAGAGATTGCTGATGTGGTGGAGTTGCAGCATTATATGGAGATAGAGGACTTATTGCACAAAGCAATTCAAGTGGAGAGGCAATTGAAGTCTAAAAGCTCTTCCAAATTTGCTTCATCTTCTAGCTCTTCATGGAGATCAAATTGGAAGAACAGTACAACTGTTACAAATCCTAAAGAAGATGTGATTGCCAAATATTCAAATGCTCCTCCAAAAGAAGTAGAAAGTGAGAGCTCAAGTGATGATGAAATGCCACCATTGGAGAATTCTAGTGATGTGGAAGTTGCTGAACCTGTAGATGGAGTTGTACTTGATACTAGGTGCGCTCTTAGCATACCACCTAAGGAAGATGATGATGTGAAGCCACGTGAGCATATTTCTCATACTAGGTGCCTTGATCAAGGGAAAGTGTGCAGCATGATTCTAGATGGAGGGAGTTGCACCAATGTGGCTAGTACTATTCTAGTGGAGAAAATAAATTTGCAAACTGCCAAACACCCTAGGCCTTATAAGCTGCAATGGCTTAGTAATATTGGAAAAGTAAAGGTTGACAAGCAAGTTTCAGTTCCTTTTGCTATTGAGAATTACAAAGATGAATTATTGTGTGATGTGGTTCTTATGGAGGCAGGGCATATACTTTTGGGCCGCCCATGGCAGCTTGACCGCAAGGTGACCCACAAGAAGTATACCAATTGTTTGTCGTTTATTTACAATGAGTTGAAAATTACTCTTACTCCATTTTCTCCAAAGGAAGTATGTGAAGATCAAATAAAAATGAGGAAAGTAAGAGAGTGTAAGTTGAGAGAAGAGCAATTGAGCATTCAAGAAAAAGAGAGAAAGGAAAATATGAGTGAAAATAAGAAGAAGAAAGAAAAACATGAAATTGAGTGTAGTGAAGAGAAAAGTAAGAAAATGAGTGCATTTGCAAAGACAAGAGAGGTTGGGAGTGTGTTATCAGCAAAAGAGAAACTACTTGTACTCCTGTACAAGGGTGTTTATTTCACTAACAAATTTCATTCTTCTTTTCCTTGTGAAGTTGATTCTTTGTTACAGGAAGTCGCTGATGTTTTTCTAGATGAAGTGTCTCATGGATTACCTCCTTTAAGAGGTATTGAGCATCAAATTGACCTCATTCTTGATTGTCCAATCCCAAATAGACCAACCTATAGAACAAATCCCAAGGAAACAAAGGAAATTCAAAAGCAAGCGAAGGAGTTGCTGCAAAAGGACTTTGTGAGGGAAAGTCCTAGTCCATGTTCTGTTCCTGTTATCTTGACTCCAAAGAAAAAGGGAACACGGTGCATGTACGTTGACAGTCAAGTCATCAATAAAATCACTGTAAAGTATAAATATCTTATTCCTAAGTTAGATGATATGCTTGATGAATTGTTTGGTTATTGTATGTTTACTAAAATTGATTTGAGTAGTGGATACAATCAAATGCATATGAAAGAAGATGATGAATGGAAAATAACTTTCAAAACAAAATATGGTTTATATGAGTGGTTAATGGTGTCATTTAGCTTAACTAATGCTCCTAACACCTTCATGAAGATAATGAATCGTGTTTTGTGTTCTTTCATTGGAAAATTTGTAATAATCTATTTTGATGATATTTTGATTTATAGCAAGACTTTAGATAAACATGTTGAATATTTGCATGTTGCTTTTAATGTCTTAAGAGGAAATAAATTGTATGGAAATTTCAAAAAGTGTTCATTTTGTCTTGAATCTATTGTCTTCAAGTGGGATGATATGCATGAGAAAACTTTTAATTTGTTGAAAGATAAGTTGACCAATGCACTTGTGCTTTGTTTGCCTAATTTTGATAACACTTTTGAAATTGAATGTGATCCTTTTGGTGTTGGAATAGAAGTTGTATTAATGCAGAAATCTAAACCAATTGCATATTTTAGTGAGAAGCTAAGTGGGGTTGCATTGAACTATTCTACCTATGACAAGAAGTTGTATGCTTTGTTTCTAAAATCTCAAGGTAAGCTTCAAAAGAGACATGTCAAGTGCCTGAAGTTCATAGAGATATTTCCTTATGTGAACAAGTACAAGAAAGGTAAAGATAATATTCTGGCAGATGCATTGTCTAGAAGAAAGCACAAGGCAAAATTTGTTAGAAAGTTGCATGTCAAAGTTCGAGCTAATATTGAGAAGAGGAATGAACAATATGCAAGCCAAGAAAAAGGGCATGTTATGACTTTTGAGCCTAAAGATTATGTTTGGGTTCATAGGCGAAAAGAAAGGTTTCCTACTCAAAGAAGATACAAATTGCAGCCAAGAGGAGATGGAACATTTCAAGTGTTAGAAAGGATCAATGACAATGCCTACAAGTTGGATTTACTAACTACATATGGTAATGTAAGTTCTACTTTAAAATTTACTGATTTATCTTTATTTGTTGTTGGTGAAGAATTTGATTCGAGGACGAATCCTTTTGAAGAAGGAGAGAATGATAAAAACCCAATCAACAAAGTCAAAGATAATTGGCGTGACATTGGAGGTCCCATGACTAGGCCCAAAACCCAAATAATGAAGCAATCATTGCCAAGCCTAAGGTTGGAATTACAAAAAGAATCAGAGACTGTACCAAAATGGGTAACTTTATTACAAGTTGATGAAGATTGAAGCCCATATTGAAGAACATATATAAAGCCCAAAGTCATTGTCATGTAATTTGGGCTGAGTAGTTAATTAGGATTTATTTACATGTATTTTCACATAAATTACTTTTGATAGTTAGTAGAAAAAGGGAAAGTTGGATAGTTGGTGGAAAAATAGGAAGGTCATTAATGATGAAAATAAAAGGTTAGTGGGGAGATCTAGTGGATGGGATTTTATGCCAATTAAGGTATTAATGGACATTAAATCCATGAGATTTTATGCTAATTAAAATATTAATGGCATTGATTTCAGGGTTGTCTAGTAAGCCTATAAATAAACTCTTGTAACCATCCAGAAGGACAGAATTCATAATTTGAATAATATTCGTGTTTCTTTGTGAGCACTTTTCCTTTGGTTCTTAGGTTAAAGAACTTTTATAGTGTTGGTTTTGCCGGCAGGTCGCGGTTAGGGTCGCACTTTTGATAACTTTGGTTCTACCGGCAGGTCGCGGTTAAGGTCAAGTTCCTCTTTTCATCTGCTTTCAAGACGGTCCAATTTTAAGATCGTGTCAATTAGGGTTTGGTCGGAACCAATCTAAGAAACCTTATAGGTAATCGATAGATAACCTACATCAACCACAAGCGTAATCCTACCAACTCAAAGCCGCATTTGTGTAAGACCTTAGTCGGCAATGAACGAATGTTAGGCGATTATCTTAAGATTTGGGTTGGTGTGGAAATGCAATCATAATAGGAATTGAAACCCAAAACCATCTTGTTAATACTTGTGGATAGTGATAGATCAATATATGTTCCGCTTAATTATAGTTAATTGTAATTGCATTTACCTTTATAGATAGTCATTTACTTTCTGCACTTTACTTTACTAGTAAACCCCCCCCCTTTTACTTTTCGTTACCGCGTCCATACTCTACACTCTTTGTTTTACATGTATCTCAGCCTCTTTACACTAGAATTCACTAGAATCACATGTCCTTGAAAGATTCGACTTAGGTTACCCTATGCTACCCAAACCATAGGAAGTTATTTTGATAGTTGAAATAACGACTAAATTCTAACACTATCAAATAGGTGCCATTGCCAGGAACACAAATTCCGTGTCCTAGTGTGCCAAGTTTGAGTAGTTACCGAACTCGAGTCTGTAGAGTGTCTTGTCTAATTTTTCAGTGGTCGTGTCTATTTTTTTATATATATTGAGGTCTGTTTTTTACTAACTATTAACTCTGTTTCTTTTTTACTAAATGATTGAGTTTGTTTGTTTTACTAACTATTGAGTCTATTTGCTTACTAACTATCGACTCTGTTTTGTTTACTAATTGACGAGTCTATTTTTGCTTATTAACTACTGAGTCTGTGTTTTTTTATTTTGTCGAGTCTATTGAGTCAAGTCTGTTTTTTTTAGTTTACCAAGTCTGTTTTTAAGTGTGACGCATCTGCGTTTTTTTAGCGTATCGAGTCTTCGTGTTTGTTAGTGAAGAGTCTATGTTTTATTAGTATACCGAGTCTGTGTAGGCGTGAGTAATTTTTAGAAAAAAAAAAAGGCCAATTTGTGTATAATGTTTTTCTAAATAAATTTTTCTCTTCTTTTCTGTATTTTGCATTATTTTTTTTCTCTTTACATCATTCGTTTACTGTATTTTGCATTCATTCTTTTCTACATAATTTTTACTGTATCTTGCATTCTTTTTTTTTTTCTGCATAATTATTTTACTGTATTTTGCGTTCATTTTTTCTACATCATTTGTTTATTGTATCGTGCATTTATTTTTGTTTTCTGCATAATTTTTTTTATTACATCGATCTTAGTCATTACGTTATTTTCTGCATAATTTTTTTTTCTGGTTACGTAGTGCATGATTTTTTTGTTTTTCTAAAGTTTGTTCTTTTTACTGTTATACGGATCATTTTAGTATTGTCGGTTAATTTTTTTTTCTGTTACGTAGAATAATTTTCTGTTGTTTCTATTTTTTTTATTTGATTCTATTAATAGCACGTATACCTCCCATCCTAATACTAATACCAATTTTAATTCTTCTATGCTTGATATTGGTTCTAATTCTAAGGACATAGGATACACATGCTATGATGTACCAATCGTGGTGTCCTCGATATTCTAACTAGGAACAAGATCTATTAGGGGAACATTATCAGTCTACACTAACCCGTGTACTTATCGAGTTTCATGATTTTGCAGGTAACACTCAACACTACTTTAGGGGACCTATTGCATCTGGAGTAAGGAAGGAGGCAACTGCTGCTGGCAACCAGAGAGTGAAAGATAGCCTAGAGGAATTGACATCTCTTGTTAGACAACGAGCTACTGGACAACACCACAATAGGCCACTAGTGCAAGAATCTGGCATGTGTGGTTCTATAGGACATCCAACTAATGCTTGTCCCAGTCTACAAGAAATTGATTTGTCGTGATACTAATCGATTCCACAACTTGGTAGTGCATCTTCGCTAGAAGAGTTCATGAAGAAGTTGACAATGAACAACATGAAATTCTAGGAGGATATGCGTGCCACACTATAGGATTTGCAAACGCAAATTGGAGAATTAACCACCACAACAAATCAGCTTTATTCCAAGAGATTTGGACATAATCCTTCTCAAACCACCCCAGTCCACAAGACGGACATATGAGTGACATAACTATGGGGAGTAGCAAGGAACTACCATAACAACGATTAGTTAATTTGCATTATGAATTTTCGGAAATTCCAGATTCAGAGAATTCTATTATTGATTGTAATTACACCTGTACTAATTTAACTAAATGTTCTAATTGTGTACAAATTAGTAATGTTATTAATGCAGATGTATGTGCAAAAGTCATAGCTAATTTTAAAGTGATAGCAATATAACCTCCATTGTCGTCCATGGCGCAGCCAATGCAACCTTCAGTAGTCACCATTGCTGTACCAGACCTTGTCGACTTTGTAGACGATGTTTTTGACTCTGCTGAGATGACTGAAGTTTTTGCCTCTACAGTGGATGTGTCTGACTCTACTGAGATGGCTGAGAGTGTCGACTGTGTAGATATTGTGTCTGACCTAGCAGATATGGTTGATGTTGTCAACTTGGTGATTGATGTTATTGACCTTACTGATATGACCGATGGTGTTGAGTCTGTGTTGGATATTTCGGACAATATGACTAAGACTACAAATTCCGTATGTGCTAATGTTGACCTTGTTGATAGGACCAAACATGCTGATTCTATTGTTGATATGTCAATGGATGTTAGAATTGCTGACTATGTTATTGATATGTCGGTGGATGTTAAAATTGCTGACTTTATTGTTGATATGTCGGTGGATGTTAAAATTGCCAACTCTATGGTTGATATGTCGGTGGATGTTAAAATTGTCGACTCTGTGGTCAATATGTTAGATGGTGTTAAAATTTTTGACTCTGTGGTTGATATGTCGATGGATGTTAGAATTGTCGACTCTGTGGTTGATATCTCGGATGGTGTTAAAATTGCTGACTCTATGATTGATATGTCGAGCAATGCTAATATGGCTGAAATGGCCAACTTTGTGGTCAATATTTCTGATTTTACGGATATGACTGAAATTTCGAATTATGTGGCTAATGGGTCCAACCTGACTAAAGTTTCAGATTCTGCAACAGAAGTTTCAGACCCTGTTAATATTTTTTCAGCTTATGTGCTAGATCTTGCCAACTCTTTTGATATTTCTGACCTTGCTAACATGGTTGATATGGCCAGTTTTTCTTTTTCTTGTTTAACCAACCTTGAAAGCAGGTGTAATAGTGACATTGAGTGTTCCATTTGTGTAGAAATTCAAGTTGCTATTGCTGAAGGGCCAATAGGAGCAGAAGCGGCAGTAGTAGGGGAGGCCAAAACCGACTCCATAACTCTGGAGGAAGCTGAGTCTGACTCGGACAACATACAGGAGGAGGCCAAAACCAACTCCACCAACCTGGAGGAAGCCGAGACCGACTCCAACATATAGGAGGAGGCCAAAACCGACTTCACCACTCTGGAGGAAGCTGAAATCAACTCCAGCCATCAATCGGAAGCCCAAACCGGTAAATCAAAGTCTGACTCCAGGAATCAATAGGGAGCTAAGTCTGACTCTAACAATTAGGAAGAAAGTGAATCTGCCTCTAGGAGCTGAAACTGCAAATTCCCAAAAGTGGAGTCTGTTCCCGGTATCCGAGTCCATCACCACACACAAGCAGAGTCTGGTCTCGATAACCAAGTCCACAACTAGACAGAAGTCGCACCTATGCTCGGTAACTGACTCTACACATGGACAATCGAGACGACACTAAGACAATCGACTCTACATTCGGATAGCCAAACCCAATCCCAACAATTGAGTCAAAAAGTAGCAACTGAACCTTCTTCACTTCCCTGACCAGCAAAGAGTTTATACTAGTGTCATCCATGGTGCAACCGTTACAGGCCTCAATAAAATTGCATTCTGAATTGTCTGAAAACTTTAAATTTTCTACAAATTCTGATCTTAAGCATACTGTTAACTATGAATATTCTCTTTGTGTAAAAATCAACAACACTACTAATG
This sequence comes from Mucuna pruriens, assembly GCA_025330945.1. Taxonomy (NCBI): domain Eukaryota; kingdom Viridiplantae; phylum Streptophyta; class Magnoliopsida; order Fabales; family Fabaceae; genus Mucuna; species Mucuna pruriens. The sequence continues at coordinate 699,305 of JAENHJ010000368.1, read as the reverse complement.
CGAGTGTAGGAATTCTTGACAATGCAGATATTGTAGAGGGTGTAGCAGTGCAATCCCCATTGACACCCAGTGTGCCACCATCACATGTTCCAGTAAGTACAGCCAACCAGCTCCAAGTAGAAGTGTTGTTACAAGACTGGAAGAAGCCAAGAAGCTTCTATGGCCACCTGGTCAACAATTCGTTGTTCAGATTTTTGTTGAAGAAGCCACCAGAAGATATGATATTGAAAGTATCAAGATGGATAAGGAGGAGACTCCCTCAAGCTATTATAAACAGGAGTGGAGCACAAATACTAGATATCAAAATTTTCACATTCTTTCCCCCTTGAGAAAGAAGTTCTTTTCTTATTTTCCCCCTTTCCATTATGTGCATATATGTTTGCATTTGCGGACAATGCTTCATTTAAGTGTGTGTGTGGGGGGGCGGGGGAGGGGGGGGGGGTAGTAGTAGGTGTTTTTTCTGGGTTTTTATTTTCTGTTTTACTATTTTTTGTTTTTTATGCGTTGCTTTTATTTCTGTTGAGTCCGTGCCGACTCCAACTCCATTGTTGCTGAGTCCGTGCCGACTCTGGTTTTGTTGCGTTTTTCTATTTTTCGTTCAGTTTCCGTTTTTTCTATTACTTTGCTTTTTTGTTTTTTGATTGCTAAGAAAAATCTTTTGCAAAGTTTAAATGGATTTCTTTAGGATGAATAATACATGAAGAGGTAGTGCATAATCCTATATTAAGAGGTGTCTCAATATGACATGGAACAAAATTTTTGCATTCTTAGGAAATAAGTGACTAGAAAATTAAAGTTGAAATCATTAGTGATATATCAAATAGCCGTGTGAGATTTATTTGGGCCTTATAAGAAATGACTTTACATCTTGCCATTCTCTTCTTTCTTGTGTGATTTTTTGCATCTATGTTACTAGATTATTATAGGTTTTGCCTTGACTCTCTTTTATACTACTTGTTTCACATGCATTAATGACATGATCTAGGCCTTCTTTCTTCACAAGCTACTCGCCAAAATGGACCTACCTTACAGATAAAATCCCTTGTTTACCCTTTTTAAGCCTATATAACTATTTTTCTTCTTATGGTAGCTCATTACAAGCCCAAAAGCGGAAAAACCATGATCAACCTAAACCATAGGGGTTAGAGGAGCTTTGGAATTGTTTTGGGAATAGGTTCCACATAAGTGTGGGGGTAGTACCTCAAGGTATTGCGAGTGGTACACTGAACGATTGGCTGGTACCAACTAATGCATTTATGTTATGATAAAGGGTTATTGAAAAAGAAAAAAAAAGGTGTAAAAAGAAAAATGGAGGATAAATAAAGGAGGAAGCGGCAAAAGCAAAAAAGTTGCAAGAAAAATGCAACACAAGGCTGCAAGAATACAAAAATAAAAAGTGGGAAAAGAAAGAAAAGAATATAAAGGTAAAGAAAAGGAGTGTTATGTGAAATATTTTTTTAGGGTTAGTCTCTAGACTTATAGACCTATTCCCCATTGCTCCTCTCTCCCTTTTGGTTATTCAAGCTCACTTCACCTTTTATATATCCTACCTTACCCTAGCCACGTTACAATCCTAATAAAGTCCTATTGATCACTACTTGCATGTGTTTTTAAAGTCGTATAATTAGAGGCTAGTCAAAACTTGGTAGTACTAGTTAACATAGGAAGTTTGAGTGTAAACACAACCCTAAAACACTTGAGAGATTGAGAGCACGTACCTAGAGAACATTCTATCATTTTGTGGTTGCTTTTTGATTTTTGTTGTTTTCTTGTTCACTTTGGATGTTAGAAAAAGTAATTTCATAGATTGATTGAGTGTCTTGATTCTAGGGTGAATGTATACTTATTCTATTTTGTCAAACTTAAAGGGTTTCATTTAAAAATGCATCTTACTCTCATAATCAATTGTTTTCATTTTTTCCTTAATGACCTGTTCTGATTTTGTCCAAGAGTGCAAAAATGTAAGTGTAGGGGTCTGATAATTCATATTTTAGACACTCTATAAGGTCTTAAGATGGGCATAATAGACTCTATTTTGTAGTTAAGAATCACGTATTAGCTAAGATTAAGATTTCCAAGGTTAAAATAGGGAAAATACAAATCCATACTAATTTGCTAATTTTAGCTAACAAAAAGAGTAGTCTCATTTTGCAAGTCAAACTAGAGTCCCGAACAATCCCAACCGAGACCGAGTCCTCCATCCATCACAATTGAGACCAAATGCATCTCAGCCAACCGAAGGCATCTCGACCAACTGAAGCCGAGACCGAGACTGAGTCATCCCAACCATCCAGCTGAGATCGAAGGCGTCCCGGCCAACTAAAGGCATATCGGCCAGATGAAGTTGTCCTGACCAAGACGAGTTCTTAACATGGCCGACGCCGTCTCTAGTAGTCGACTCTGGTTCCGCATGGCCGACTCCAGTTCCGCATGGCCGAATCCACATGGAGGCTTCGCATGTGATAAGGCTTGTATTTAGTCGTCTTTACGCGCATCAAATAAACTAAAGCTAACTGTAGCATAGTCAACCTTAGGTCAAATTCTCTCAAGGATACAGTACACTCAATTGTGACTCAATGTGAAAATTAGACTAATGCAAAAAACACTCAAGTGTAGAATGCCAACTCACCCTCGGCAAAGACTGATCCGATCCGGTCTCGACAGAGAAGGATCCGATCCGGTCTCGATAGAGAAGGATCCGACATGGTCTCGGCTTAGCGAAGACTCGAACGCAATAGAGTCTGAATGGACTTGGTCTCGGACTAGAAAGCAGGAAATAGGGAGATTTTGGGTTATAGAGATGTAATGACAGAAAATAAACTAAGTATGAAAGTAAATGTGATCAACTTCAGATTCTTATGACGATCGTCAAACATTCGTCCATTGTCATACCGAGGATTTCACAATTGCTACCTCATCAATTGATAAGGATTAAGCTTGTGATTGATTTTAGGTTCTCTATTGTTTACCAAATGAAGTTGTTAAATCGGTTCCAATCGGCCTAGTCTAACATTTGTCTACTCAACAGTGTGCAATCGCAACAATGCAAGCAGATTAAAGGCAAGATTCATAATCAAGAAAAAAACAATTGAAACTATTATGTTATTGAAAATAAGTACGATTATAGGGCATCAATTCAATGGTTTCTGCCTTCCATAACAATCGCCATGGATGGACGGCGATGGTTCACCAATGATAGCCAAGACGTTGAGGATCTGGTCCACTAGAGTGCATTGGCTGCGCCAAGCGATCCCCTCTGACAACCTTCAGCCTCTCAGTCCTTGACCTACACCTCCTCAATCGAGAGAGACACCAATGAAGTATCGTGCACCACTGTAAAGATGGAGGAGCGAGCGAAAAGATGGAGTGTGTGACTTATGGAAATTAGGGTTGAATTCAAGATGCCCTAAAATGTGCACGAGGTCCCTATATATACAAGGCTGGATTCCTCACGCCGTACAGAAAATCTGAACAAAAAGATCCTAACAGAATTTGTAGACTTTGAAATGACTATACTACCCCTACGTGATGATCATCTACATGTTGTAAGTTTCTCCTGGAGTGACGTGGCAGCTGAGCTAGATCCGGCTGATGTGGCACTATGTTTGGGCTACCAACTGATTGGGCCGCTCTACTTGGGCTGCTTGACTGTAGAGTCAGCCGGTCCAAGAGGGAGTCGCTCTGGCCAGGACGGCTTCTCCTGGGCTAAGGCTCTACTTGATGGGCCGAGATCATTTGGATTTGGCCTACAAAAAGGAATGAAGTCTTTTATTAGCTAAGACCCTCAAATTAGCATTGACTTATACTTTCCCTATTTCTAGGTTCATAATATGAATCTTAGCCAAGACGTGATTCTGAAGCACCAAATAATCTTAAAAGAACCCATCTTAAGTCCCTGTAAGGTGTATAAAATATGACTTATAAGACTCCCACACTTACACTTTTGCACTCCTGGGCAAAATCAGATTTAACCATTAAGGGGGATTTCAAAAATGAAACAGTTTTCAAATGAATTTCTTAAGTTAAGACGAAACAGAGTTGGCACTCATTCACCCTAGAATTGAGATATTCAAGCAATATGTGAAAGTTACTTTTTCCACGTCTAAGGAAAATGAGCAACCGGCAATTATCAAAGAGTGACTAGGAAGTGACAGAGCTCTCTCTCAAGCAAATATCCTCTAAGTCTCTCAAGTGTTTGACTGGCCTTTCTTTCCATACCTTCAAAAACACATGCAATAATGATCATTAGGACTTCTTACCGGCTTGTAACGTGGCCAAGGTTAAGGGTAGGATACAGGATGGTAAGTGAACTTTAGTAACCATAGGGAAGAGAGGAGGAATGGGGAACGAGTTCGCAGCATGGAGGGAATCCCCAAGGACACTACGGTTCTATTAAGAGCATTCTTACTTACTTATTTCCTTTTTGTATTCCTCTTTTCTTCTTTCTCTTACTTTTTGTATTTTGCAGCTTTGTGTTACATTTTTGTGGCAACTCTTAGCCTTTTGCTGTTGTTTCTTTATTTTGCTTTATCCTGCACTTTTCTTTCTTTTCCTTTTTCAACTTTTCTTACCACTATAGCCACTTTGCTTTGGGTACACCACTCTTGCTATGTCCCCTGGTGTCTCCCCCACACTTGAACGAGACTCATTCCCAAAACAATTCCAAAGCTCTTCTATCCCCTCAAGTTGAGGTAATCATGGTCTTCCGGCTTTGGCTTGTAATGAGCTGTCATAAAAAAATAATGGTTATTCAGGCTCAAAGAGGGTAAACAAGGGATAAAATTAGCAAGGTAGATCCATTTGGCTTGGGGCTTGTTAGAAGAATGGCCTATATCATATCATTCCTATATGCGAAACTAGATATATTCAGAGAGTCAAGGAAAAATCTAGAATACACAGCTACATGAATGCAAAAATCACACAAGAAATGAGAGAATGGCAAGATGCAATGCCATTTATGTGTAAACAAGCTCAAAAATTCTCACACAGCTAATTGCTCTACCACTAATGGTTTATCTTTTTCTATTTTTCAATCACCTACTGCCTAAAGATGCAGAAATTTCACTCCTTGCCAAGTTTGAAAAAACTTTCCTCCAGGGTTAAGCATTACCTCTTATCATTTCATCTTTCTAAGAGAAATCCATTTAAATCCTTTTTAAAACATTTTCTTCCACACTTCAGGAATCTGACTCGGTTAGGGAAAACAAAACGAAAGTGAAAATGAAGACAGGAATTGAAAAAAACCGAAGTCAGTCCGGGCCCAGGTTGGAACCGGAGTCGACATTGACTCGGCTAAAAAGGTTTTATTTGAAACGACACCTAACAAAATGAACTTAAAACACAAAAGAAAAATGCAAACTACTTAAAACTAAAAAGAACAAAAAATAAACAATCAAAATGGAGTCAGCATAGAGTTTGATCAACATAGAAAATTATAAGAATAGAATTGAGCAAACCTTGGATGACTACACTTTTCCCCCCACACTTGAATGATGCATTGTCCTCAATGCATGACATGAATACAAAGAGGATTTTGAGGCTCGCTTAGGGTGTGTCATTCGACAAAGCCGGTTCCATTAATGAGATGCTTTCCAACTCGTCCACTATCAGCGCTGGACCTTCATGGAAAATTTTGATTTGATGCCCGTTGACCTAGAAGGTTCTGTTGGTATGCTCATCCTTTAATTCCACTGTACCATAGGGAAAAACATTAGTGATAACAAATGGTCCATCCCATCTAGAATGAGGCTTACCTATAATGAGTTTTAACCGTGAATTGAATAGGAGCACTTTCTGGCCGACTCAAAACTCCTTCCTCAAGATTCTTTGGTCATGGAATTGCTTGACCTTTTTCTTGTAAATTCGGGATTTCTCATGCTTCCAAGCGGAGTTCTTCCAGTTCTTGCAACTGGAGCTTTCTTTGCTTGCCAGCTTGGTCGTAGGCCAAGTTGCATTGCTTTACTGCCCAATAAGCTCTATGTTCTATTTCAACCAGGAGATAACAAGCTTTACCGAAGACAATCCGGTAGGGAGACATCCCCAACGGAGTTTGGTATGCAGTTTTGTGTGCCCATAGAGCATCGTCAAGGAGTCGGCTCCAGTCCTTTCGGTTGGGATTGGCCATCGTTTGTAGTGTTTTCTTGATTTCCCTGTTGAATACTTCAGCTTGGTCATTTGTCTGGGGGTGGTATGCTATGGCAACTCGATGCACCACCCCATACTTGTGGAGTAAGGAGGACATGGCTCTGTTGCAGAAGTGACTACCTTGGTCACTTATAAGCGCTTTCGGCACACCAAATCGGCAGAAGATATTGGACTTTAGAAATTCCACTACAACCTTTGCATTGTTAGTTTATGGCTATGGCCTCCACCCATCGCGATACATAATTTACGGCAAGCAAAATGTATGAATAACCATTGGAGAATGGGAATGGCCCCATGAAATCAATACCCCAAACGTCAAAGACTTCACAGAACAAGATAGGTTGTTGGGGCATTTCATGCCTTCTACTTATGGCCATTCCAGCTTTTTGGCATTTTTCGCAGGTGGAGACGAATTGATAGGCATCTTTGAAAATGGTGGGCCAATAGAACCCGCAATCAAGTACTTTTCGGGCTGTTCGAGTTGATCCATAATGGCCGCCTCCAGATGCTACATGACAAAACTGGAAGACCGACTTGATCTCGGTGTCTGGAATGAACCTATGAATAACTTGATCATTGCAGAGCCTCCAAAGGTAAGGATCGTCCCATATGTATTATTTGGCATGACTTTGAAGTCTCTCTTTGTATAACCGGGTTACCTCTCGTGGAAACTAAGATGCTGCCACAAAGTTGCAGATGTCTACAAACCATGGTGTAGGCGTGTTGATATGAAATAGTTGCTCGTCTGGGAATTCATCTTTTAAAGGCATTGGGTCATTCTCCCGCTCGATCCGGCTCAAATGGTCCGCTATAGAGTTTTCAGCACCCTTCTTACCTCTGATTTCTATGTTGAATTCTTGGAGGAAAAGCATCCACTAAATCAGCCTCAGTTTTGCGTCTGGCTTGTTCAGCAAGAATCTCAGTGCGACATGGTCAGAGAACACAATGATTTTGGAGCCTAATAGGTAAGTACGAAATTTGTCCAAGGTAAATACAATTGCTAACAACTCCTTTTCTGTTGTTGTGCAGTTTAACTGGGTTGGGTCTATTGTTCGGGACGCATAGGCAATGACATGCATTGGTTTGCTGACTCCACCTCTCTGGCCTAAGACGGCTCCCAATGCCGAATTGGATGCATCACACATAAGCTCAAATGGAAACTCCCAGTTAGGTGCTTGAAGAATAGGGGTGGATGTGAGACAGTTCTTCACCTCCTAGAATGCTTCAATACAGGGTTGGTCAAAATTAAATTTCACATCCTTTTGTAGTAGTTTGGACAGTGGCAGGGCAATCTTGCTGAAATTCTTGATAAATCATTTGTAGAATCCTACATGTCCCAAGAATGAGCAAACCTCCCACACAAAAACGAGGTTTGGAAGAGAGGTGATGATGTCAATTTTTTATTTATCAACCTTGATGCTTCTGTTGGATACCAGGTGTCCCAACACAATTCCCTCAGCCACCATGAAGTGGCACTTTTCAAAGTTGAGCACCACATTTGTATCTATGCATCTCATCAACACCTTGGATAGATTTTCCAGACATGCATCAAATAAGTTGACGTATACCATGAAGTTGTCCATAAATACTTCCATGCAATCCTGTAGCAAGTCTGAGAAGATGCTTGTCATGCAACGTTGAAATGTACTCGGTGCATTGCACAGGCCAAATGGCATGCAATTATATGCAAAGGTACCAAATGGGCATATGAAGGTAGTCTTATGTTGATCTTCAGGTGCAATATGGATCTGCATATATCTAGAGAATCCATCTAGAAAGAAGTAATGGGATTTTCCTGCTAATTTTTCCAAGACTTGATCAATAAAAGGCAAAGGAAAGTGATCCTTGCAAGTAGCCTGATTCAATCTTCTATAGTCAATACAGACTCGCTAGCTATTCTGAATCTGCATAGGTACAAACTCCTCGTGCTGGTTTTTTGTGACAGACATCCCAAACGTTTTAGGTACTACTTGTACTGGACTAACCCATTGGTTGTCCGAGATGGGATAGATGATCCCAGTGGCTAGTAGTTTGGTCACTTCTTTCTTAACCATGTCTAGGATGGTCGGATTCAGCCGTCTTTGTTGTTGCCTTATGGGCCTGGCTTCCTCCTCCATTAAAATTCTATGCATGCAGATGGATGGGTTTATGCTTGGGAGGTCAGATAATTTCGATCCAAATGCCTTCTTATGTTGCCTTAGGATGTGCAACAATTTATCCTCCTGCTCTTGGTGGAGATTGTTGGCAATGATGACTGGAAGTTGCTGCTTAGTATCCAGATAGACGTATTTCAAATGGCTTGGCAATGGTTTCAACTCTATGGGTGGTAGCGAGGATGAAGAGTTATCATTAGTTGTTTTCAGATTTGACTGGCCGACTTGAGTTGGACTCGGCACTAGGTGTGCCAACATGATCTCGGCCTTCAATTTCTGTGGTCAACTCCTATTAACCGGGATAGACTCGAATTTTGTCGGATTAGAGTCAGACTCGGCATTTCTCCCTATACTAAAGTCAGATGTGGATGGAATACAGTTCTAGACTTGATTGTTCGAAACAAATTTGGCTCTTGCTTGCCTCTGGTCTTCACTGGCCAAGTTGGTCTCGACTTGTGTACGCACAATTAGGTCGGCCTTGACACTTGTCTTTCTGGCCGAGTTGACTTCGGCCTTCTCTTGGCCTCGACCTCCTTTCGTCGACTCATACTCAGTAGTGAACATTGTTGCCACTTGTGTTAAGGATAGCTTTTCGGTCTCAACAACTTGGACTTCTGCATCATTTGAACACTCCAAGTTCTCATGCTTGCATACTTGGTCTAATAATTTGAGCAAATCAGCTTCCTGACTCAAATCGGCAAGGTCAATGTTATCATCCTCGGAGTTGGAAAGATTGTGTACTTCCCACAGTTTATCATAGTTGGCTTCTTCTACTATAGATCGTAAGCAGTCAAATGCTTCAGTGTCTCCAGCAAAATCTAAAATATCTTCACCGCTGTTATCTAGTTAAAGACACTCCTCAACTAGTTCGTCAATCAAATCTATGCCAAAGAGTGAATGGTCCTTGGTGGGGTGCTTCATAGCTTCGAAAATATTAAACTACACTAGGTGTTGCTGAGAGATTGAGAGAATATGTCTTGAGAGAGCTTAGTCACTTCTCAATTACTCTTTAATGTTTGCAGGTTTCTTATTTTCCTTGAATATGGAGAAAGTAACTTTCATAGAATGTTTGAATGTCTGGACTCTGGGATAAATGCTTGCCTAATCTGTTTTGTCAAACTTGAGAAATTATTATACAGTTGAGATGCCTAAAGAATATGGGGGAAGCACTACTTTTAATGTGATTGACATGATTCCTTTTGTTGTACTCAAGCTCCAAATTTGAGGCCAAGTTCTCTTCAATAAGGGAAGATGATGCATATATGGAGGGTCATGGTCATATTCCTCATGAAGGCTTTAAGGAGAAGGAAACCTCTGCACTTGAGGGTCCAATGGCAAGGGGAAGATTCAAGAAGCTTCAAGGATATATGCAACAAGAATTGGACATCCTAAAGGGCCAAGGAGAGACCATGGAGGGACACACTTTGTATAACTTGTCCAGTTGCCAAATTATCTTGGTATAGTCATTCTTATAGTGTATTTTCCTTGTACTTTCATATTAAAATAGGTGTATTTTCATAATATAGCTTAGAATTGTGCCAAAGGCCCATTTCAAACTCCTTACCCTAACAAACACTTTCGATACCTAATTTACATGACTAAATTCCAAGCAAGACTTCTTACTAAGCTAAGAAGGCCTTTAGGGCTTGTATGGGCTTGGCTTGGCTTGGGTTTCGTTAGTATTGCTTAATTAGGGTTAGATTAGCCTCTAATTAGGATTAAAAGAGGACAATAAAAGCTTATTTTTTAATTACCTTAATCACTTATGAATAAAATTAGAATTGTGCATTGCAATCTTTGAGAGACTTTCTTTCTTCTCTTGTTTTGAACAAGAAACCTAATTCTCATCAAGTCTCCATGATGATTGTAGTCTCTACAATCTCTTATTTAATACCATAAATTAGTGGCAAGTTCATCTCCTTCTTAATCCATTTTTCCCTTTTCTTCTTCTTTGAACTTTTTGATCATCATTTCCAAGGCATTTTTCGGCAATTTGGAGTTTAGGTCTTGATTGTAAATCCAAGGTTTCATCAAAAAGGATCTCTATTTCCACACTAGAACTACCCATGCTTAATGCTCATTTTTTTCTCCCTTAAAACTCAACCAAGGGCTCTAACTAAAACTCCAAATCTTGCACAAAAACTGAAAATAAAAAATAAGGCAAACTCGCAACTCCTAAGTGTTTACACTTTACTATCATGTATGCACAAACTAAAAAGTATAGAATCTAGCCATAATAAAAAATCAACAAGAATCACAAACTATGAACTAAACTAGTACAACATGTATACTAATAACTAGGTGTGTTCATAATTGAAATGAAACTCAAAACCAGAAAAAAATAAAAGAAAAATTAAGAGATCACCTTTGCATGCATGATGAACTTGGTGAGGATCTATAATGATGAGATTTGAACAAGACATAGAGACTCAAACCAATTTGCATTGGAAAGGATCCAATGTGCTAGTAGAAAGGGGATGAGTCTCGTGGCAAAAGCATTGCAACAAGTCCCAAACATGGAAAGAGAGCAAGATAGTCATGAGCCAAAAAGAATTGACTAGTAAGAGAAAGATGCTCACTATTGACAATAGATAAGCTTTAGAGAGAAGGTACACTTACACCAATATATATACATCAAACAATTCCAATAAAAATTCTATCATGGAGATTTTACCAAAAATTGTGCAAGAATAACTTATTAAATCTTTTCATGAAGTTAAATTTAATCTCCTCTCTGAATCACTTTTATCTAGTTAATTAATCACAAATGAGAAAATCACAATGTTACAAAGTTTCTTAATGTTAAGGAACAATGTTAAACTTTATTCATGGTTGGAGCATATGACAAGACATTTTTTAAAATATAAACAATGTTGTTCAATAGGTTCTTATCAATAAAAATAAATTGTTTAGCCTAGATTTAACAAAAGTGAAGAAAAATCAAGTGTATTTTTCCAAAATAATAGAAAGAGAAGAGGGAGAGGGAGAGGAAGAAGGGGAGAGGGGGAAGGGGAGAGAGAAAGAGAGAGAGAGATTCACCATTGGTAGTTGATAAACTCTAAAGAGTGAGAGTACACTTATACAAATATATGTGAATCAAACAATTCTAGCAAAATTTCTATCTTGGATTGCTCACTAAAAATTGTGCAGGAATAACATATTAAATCTTTTATCGATGTCAAATTTAGTATCCTCTTGCAATCATTTTTATCCACTTAATTAATCATAGATGAGAAAATTAGCGTCGTAAAGTTTCTTAAAATTAAGGAACAATGTTTAACTTAATTTATGGTTTGTGCAAATGACGAGACATTGTTTAAGATGTAAGAAATGTTGCGCAACAAGTTCTTAACAATAAAAATGAATTTTTCAGCCTAGATTCAACAGAAAAAGGAGGAAAATTAAGTGTATTTGTTAAGAATAAAACCCTTGTCTAGAACTTAGAATTAAAAAAAAAAAGAATCAAACTCCAAGAATTAGAATCAAATTTTGAATCATAAAATTTTAAACCTAGAATCAAAACTAAAATGAAACTCAACCAAAAAAACAAAATAAGAAAAATTAAAAGATCACTCTTGCATGCATGATAAACTTAGTGAGGATGATCAAGGATGAGAAAGACCTAACCTGGTCTGGCCAAAAGTTGATTTAGATGAGTTTGGGTTTTAAAATTAAACCTGGCATATTTTGAGGACAAGTTTGAGTTATGTTTTAGGTCAACCCAACTTGAGCTGATGTCCATTATTCTCTTAAAAAATATAATTTTTTTCAACATTTGTATATTAATAATAAATATTTTTATTAAATAAATATCATTTTGTATAACATACTATTATATTTATAATAATATTTATTTTAAAATATATATTATAAAACATACTTTATTTAAGTTTTATACTCATTTTATTCTATAATTTAAATATATAATATTAAGATTGATGCATTATGTTAAGGAGTCAGGTTGATTTGATCTTTTCTCATTTTTCGAGTCTTAATCAAATCGAGTTCAAATTTAAATAAATGATTCGGTCCAAATTTCAAGTCGAGTAACGACAAACATAAACCAACTCATACCTTGTTGATGAGATCATAATAACCTTTGAAGAAGAACCTCAAGCAAGGAAGGAGGTCAAGAAGAACATGCACACCAAAGCACTTTAAGGCCCTATGACAAGGGGTGGGATGAGAACATTACAAGAAGTGCTTAAGAAGATGGGCCATCTCAAAACTCTAGAAAAGCCTACACAAAGCTCAGCCATATACTTTGTATGGGCTTGTATTTAAATCCATAATACTGTATACCTCTTTTGTATTAGCTTAGTTTCATTTGTACGTATTTACTTTGGGCTTTATTAAAGCCTTAGTACTAGATATAGGATTTGTAGGCAAATCCTTAATTATCCTAGTTAGTAGCTTATTTCAATGGCTTGTTTGGTTGCTTCCTTGCATGGATGGACACCTTAGCCTCTTAACCAATTACCCTAGCTTCCTTTAGCTTCCCTAGGATGTGAGAAACAATGGCTATATAAAGCCTTATTTACTCTTTGTAAACAACAATCTTTGAATGAATGAAAAACTTGTGTTGCTTGCAACTTTAAAAAGGAGACTCTATCTCATTCTTGAGGAAGAACCTACAATTCTTATCAAGTTTCCATAAGGCATGTGGTGGATCTCATTTCTCTTATCTTCCTTTCCCTTAGGTAAGGGATGATTTCCATTTCCTTTTCCTCATTCCATTTTATGCTTTTCTTCTTCCTTTATTCCTTGTTTCTTGTCCCAATTTCCATCTTTGGAATTTCTTGAGATTTTTGTGAGTAAGTGGATCTGAGGTTGCATCAAGTGGTATTCAGAGAATCCTTACTCACATTGGTACTATTCTTAAGTGGTTTATGAAGCTTTCACCATGGAAATGGTTGCACCAAGCTTATGACACAACTAGTAAGTGCCACCAAAATTTGCTAGCCTTTCTTTGCTTCATTTGATGTGTTTTCTGGAAAATTCTTATTGGGTTTTGTTTACCTAACATTGGTCTACCTTTCTATGGTTTCTTTTTTCATAATTGAGTCTTGATTCACGTTCTTGAATGTGTGTTCAAGAGGTGTTTGTGCAAATGTCAAGAAGAAAACCTTGAGTTCTTGATGAATCTTGTTGAATTTTTGCACTAGTTGTATATCTTGTAGGTTGAACCCATATGTTCTTGGATTTTCAAATTTTAAATTGTATAAAATAGTGGTACTGTAGTGTGTATTGTTATTTTACACACCAAGTGTTTGTGGAAAAGTCCATGTGTTAATGTATATGAAGTTCTTGAAAAATGTTGGGAACTTGTAGTGTTTTTGTGAGAAAAATTGTGTAATTTGTGGATCAAGAGATAGTTTGTGCTATAGTAAAAAAAAGTTGATTTGTGGAATTTGAAAAAGTGTTAAAAATAGTTATTATCCATACACAAATAGTAAAGAAAATGATGCATGGTCCAAAAAAAAGAGTTGTAAACACACCTAGTTACTAGTATACATGTTGCACTAATTTTGTGCATAGTTTGTGATTCTTGTAAAGTTTTTCATTATGGTTGGATTATATACTTCTTTTACATGTAATTCCCTATATGTTCTTGATTTTTATTCCTTTCTTGAGTCTTCTAATTGTCATTGAAATTTCCATTTGATTTTAGCTTTCTTTTTGTGCTTCTATTGCTTGTCATTTCATGGTCTCTAGTTTTGTCTTTGGAGTTTTCTTTCCTTAGAATTCTTAAAGTCTTGAGATTCGATGTATTTCACTTGTAGCTGAAAACTTTATTAAGGAATTCAGATTCTTAGCACAAGCCATAAATAGAGAAAGAGTAGTAAAAGGGAAGAGAGAATATTAGAGAAAAGGCCCCAAAAGTGTGCTTACACGAGAGTATAGTGTATTAGGAGTGGTGAGTTTGTCTTATTTTTATTTTCGATTTTGTACAGTATTTGGAGTTTTAGTTGCAGCCTTCATTGAGTTTTGAGGGAGAAAAAGTGAGCATTAAGCATAGGTAGTTTCTACTATGGATATACAGACCTTTTCTCCAAAAACCAAGTTGATGATGGAGTATATAAAGAGAAATGCTTGAAAGATTTGTACCTTTATTTTACACTAGAGATCTTTTCATTAAATTACAAAGATTATATCAAGGATTTATAAGTGTTGAAGAGTATTTAAAGAAATGGAGGTGACTTTAGTAAGATCCCCAATGGTAGAACCTCAAGAAGCCACCATGGAAAGATTTTTGCATGGTCTCAACAATTATGTATTAATAATAAGTATTTTTTTATTAAATAGATTGATTTTTTAAAACATACTATCTATTTATAATAAGAATATTTATTTTTAAATATATATTATAAAATCTACTTTATTTAAGTTTTATACTTATTTTATTCTATGATTTAAAATAATATTAAGATTGATACATTACGTTAAGGAGTTAGGTTGATTTGGTCTTGTCTCATTTTTTGAGTCTTGATCCAATTGGGTTCAAGTTTAAATAAATGATTCAGTCCAAATTTCAAGTCGGGTAGACAAACATAAACCCAACCTAACCTGTCCCTTGTTGATGAGATCGTGATAACTCTTAAGGAAGAACATCAAGCAAGGAAGTAAAACAAGGAGAATATGGACACCAAAGCACTTCAAAGTCCTATGACAAGGGATAGGAGGAGAAGATTACAATAAGTGTTTAAGAAGATGGGCCTTTGATAAGTCATATTTTATATACCTCACAAGGGCTTAAGATGGGTATTATTAAGACTGTTTAGTGATTAAGAGTCTTGTCTTAGTTAAGATTCGAATTATGGGCCTAGAAATAGGAAAGATATAAATATGTGCTAAAATGAGGATTTTAACTAATAAAAGAGTGGATTTATTTTACAAGCCCAAGCTAAGGATGTCTCGGCCCGACCAAGAGCATTTCGACCCAATTGAAACGTCTCGGCCAGTAGAAGCGGTCCCAGCCAAACTAGCCTTCCCGGCCAAAGCTGACTTCAGTGGCTAAAATTACTCTAGCAAGAATGCATATATGATTATGCTAGAATTAAGGAATCTGTAATGCAGATATGATTATGATAAAAATTAGGAATCTACAATACAGATATGATTATGATAGGATCAAGGAATTTGTAATCTCCTAGGATTGAGGAATATGTAATCTCCTAGGATTGAGAAATCTATAATCAGTAATTCAATTTTGTAATCTGTTAGGATTAGGCTGCACCGTAGCTGCCCAGCTTGTGTATAAGTAAAGCACGCTAGGCCATGTCTTCGGTGGAAAAATAGTGGAATTCTAGACCTAGCACCGTCAGCGATTGCAGGCATTCAAAGCTAGCATGCTGGTACATGAAGCTTCAGTAAGGTGTCTCTCTTGATCGAAGAGGTACAAGATCAGGATTTGGGATGCTGGAAGCTACCGGAGGTGATCGCTTGGTATAGTCGATGCACTCTGGTGGACAAAAACCTCAATGTCTGGCCAATAGCAGGGCACCATCACCGTCCTTCCAAGGCGATCGTCGTGGAAGGCGGATTCTCTGCAAACTCTAAATTTCTCACCTTGTACTCAAGTTTGTTTTCAATAATATAAACGGTTTGCATTTCTGTCTTCTAATTATAATTCCTATGCTTTTAATCTGCTTTAACTTTTTCGCGATTGCACATTGTTAGGAGTAAATCACATTAGACTAGGGCCGATTAGAACTGGTTTAATAATCTAGTTAGGTAGAGAACCTAAAATCAACCAAGTACATACTCCCTACCAACTGATGAGGTAGCGATTGTGTAAATCCTTGGTATGGCAATTGACAAACGTTCGACGATTGTCGTAAGAATCTAAGGTTGATTCAGAGTATAATCTTAAGTAAAGAATCTGTAGACTGATTGTGTATTGAATTCAGATTTGGTACAGTAGTTAGTTTAGCGTAGTATAGTTTACTTTCAGTACTTAGTTTATTTTTCTACACTTAAACACAAAATCCCCCTATTTACTATTCTTCCCAGTCTGAGACCGAGTCCAGTCCAACTTTGTCGCGTCTGTCTAAGCTGGAATCATATCGGCAGTTCTAGTTGGTCTCCCACCGAGATCATCCCAGTCGCACTTAAGCTGACCGACAGTAAGTCAGCATGTCACAACATTTAGTGGTTTCTGCATAATTCTCTCGATTCCACACTTAGTCCCAATTAAACACAATGTGTCCTTGAAAGAATCGACCTAGGGTTAGCTATACTATAGTTAGCTTTAGTTTTATTTATGCGCGTAAGACGACTAAAAACTCGCTTATCAAATTGGCGCCGTTGCCGGGGACATAAGTTCTTTTGTGTCTTTGTGTGCCAAATCTGAGTTAAGCCAAATCCTGAGTCCATGAAATGCTATGTTTGTTTTTAGAGTTTATTAAGTCTAAATTTCTTTTCTCTGCATAACTAATTTTATCTTGTCTACATAATTGATTTTTTGTCTTGCATAACTAACATTAAACTTGTTTGCATAACTGACATTAACTTACAAGTTTTTTTTTCTGTTTTTCTATTTCACTTCTGTTATTTTTTTTCGATTTTTTTGTTTACTTCAGTTGGTTAGCTTTTTGTTTCTCTTTTTGGTTTTTTAACACTTGTGCACTTTGATCCTAGTATTGTCCCTAATTCTTCTGATCTTGATCATTCTGCTCATGGAGCCAATGGAGAAGGGAATAATCTATATAGTGTTGTTGTGATGTATCAATCGTGGTGTCCTCAATATCCCGAATGGGATAAAGCCTGGTCATATGAGAATTATCCATCTGAGCTAACAACTGTGTTGCTTGAGTTATATGATTTTGCAGGTAACACTCGCCATTTTGACAATAGAGGATCCACGACATCCAGAGGAATGAATGGGATTGTTGCTACTGACAATCAGAGATTTGAAGGATACATAGATGGATGTGGAATGTGTGGTTCTGTAAGACATCCACCCAATGATTGTCCCATTTTGCAAGAACCACCACCTCCACTCAGACCACAACCGGTACAAGAAAGTTCCTTAGAGGATTTAATCAAGCAATTGGCCATGAATAACATTCAATTCCAAAAGAATGTGTCTGTCACACAACAACTAGTGCAGCAGCTTAACAGTTCACCTTCTCTGGAAGATCTGGTGAAACAGTTTCAACAAAACAACATGCAATTTCTACAAAACAACATGCAATTTCAACAAAATATAAATGCCACAATGTAAGATTTGAAAGCACAGATTGGTCAATTGGCCACCACGATAAACCAGCTGCAGTTCGAAGATTCTGGATAGGTTCCTTCCCAAGCCATTCTCAGTCCACGGGAGAATATGAGTGACATAACCGTGAGGAGTGGCATGGAGCTACCACAACAACAATCACTAAAAGTGCAATATGGATTTTTTGGAAATCCAGATTCAGAGAATTCGACCACTATAATGAGCTTTGCCTACTCTAGTAGTGTTGCCAACTCCATGCTTCCTGCTGCCAACTCTACTAAGATGGCTGAGATTGACGACTACGTGCCAACTATTTCTGATATGGTTGATGTGGTTAAGATTGCAAATTTTATAACTGATGTTACTGATCTTTCTAATATGACATTGGATGAGATTTCGAACCAACTTACTAGGGTCGAGATAGTTGATCCTGCATGTGCTGATGTTGACATTACTAATCCCATGTGTGTTGATGTCAAGATGGTCGGTCCCAGATATGCTAATGTTGATAATGTTTTTGTTGATAAGGCCGAGGATGTTGATTCTCTAGTTGACAAGTCGAACAATGTTAATATGACTGAAATGGCCGACTCTGTAGTTTCTATGTCAGACCATCCCAATATATTAGAAGTTGCCAACTCTATGGTGGAGGTTCCGAGTCTTGCCAATATAATTAAGATTGCCGACTCCGGGGTCAATATTTCTGCTTTTGCCAATATGCTTGAAATGTCAGATTTTGTGGCTAACGGTCCAACTTTGCCAATGTGGTTGATAATTCTAACAATACCAATATAACTAAAGTTTTAGATTCTAAGACTGAAGTGTTAGATTCTGTTAATAATTTTTTGGCTCATGAACCAACACTTGCCGATTCGGGCAATCAAAGCCAAAACCGCAACCAGGCCAAATCCGTGTCTGACCCCAAATGCTGAATCTGTAAGAAAGCTGAGACCGACATGGCACCCCAAGGCTAAAACCTAGTGTGGGCTGAAAGCGACTCAGGTGAGGAGACTAATGCCGAGTCTGACATGAGCATACGACCAAGAATCGAAGGCAACTCAGACGATGAGAACCAGAAGTAGCCCGAAGCCGAATCCATTTCGGACAACCACGTCTGGTGGCAAGAACCAATCAAGTCCGACTCTAGCGGCCAACCGGGAGCCAAGTCTGATTCAGGCAATCAAAGCTGGAATCAACCAAAGGTCGAAACTGACTCGGCACACCACTTGCCGAATCCAGGCCAAGCCGGCCAATCAAGCAATCAGACAACAGCCGCGTCTAGTTCAGGTGGTTGAAACTGATATCAAGCAAAGTCCGAATGTGTCCTTGGTAGTCAATGCCGCAACTTGACGGATGCTGAGACTATATCCGGTAGCCGCATCTACACGTGGACAATTGAGATGACACGCGACCATCCGACTCTACATTCGAAAAGTCAAATCCATTCTTGGCAGCCGAGTCAGGAACCCATGAATGAACCTTCTTCACTTTGCTCACCAGCAGTAGAATCAATACTAGTGTCATCTATAGCGTAGCCATTCCATGCCTTAGTAAATTTGCATTCTAAATTGACTAAACACTCTGAATTTTTTGGAAATATGGATTTTAAGAATTCTGTTAATTGTGAGTGTACCTATACTGGATTAACTAAATCTTCTCTATGTGTGAAAAACAGCAATGACACTAATGCCAGTGCAGAAGTTATAGGCAATATTGTGGAGAAGCTATTGGAGGATATCATGTTGAAACTATCAAAATGGATGAGGAGAAAGCTCCCCCAAGCTGTAGACAATAGGAGTGGAGCAAAAATACTGGATATCAGATTTTGCACATTCTTTCCACCCTGAAAAAAGCAGTCTTTCTATTTCACCCTTTCCCTTATGCGCATATATGCTTTGCATTGAGGACAATGCATTATTCAAGTGTGGGGGGGGTGTTCAGTAGTGGGGTGTTGTGTTTTGTTTGTTTCTATTTTTCATCATTCTCTATGTTTCATTGTTTCTGTTTTTGCTATTCTCTGTTATTTCAATTTTCTAAAAGCTTTCTAGTCAAATCTATGCCGACTCCTATTCCATCTCGGCCGTATCCGGATTAACTTCAGCCCTATTTCAAATTTTGCTTTTAATTCTGATTTTTGTTTTGTTTTCCCTTTAACTGAATTCTGATTTCTGATTGCCGAGAAAAATGTTTTGAAAAAAAATGGATTTC
Source organism: Mucuna pruriens (assembly GCA_025330945.1). Classification (NCBI taxonomy): domain Eukaryota; kingdom Viridiplantae; phylum Streptophyta; class Magnoliopsida; order Fabales; family Fabaceae; genus Mucuna; species Mucuna pruriens. The sequence continues at coordinate 679,580 of JAENHJ010000368.1, read as the reverse complement.
CTTTTGAATTGGATAAAACAGTAAGAGGCAGTGCATAACCTTGGAGGAAAGATTTCTCAAGCATGACAAGAAGTGAAATTTCTGTATTTTTAGACAATGAGTGATTGGAAAACTGAAAAAAGGAACCTTGAGTGACAAAGCATGTATTCCTGTGAGAATTCTTGAGCCTTGTATAAATGGCTTTACATCTTGCCATTCTTTCCTTTCTTGTGTGATATTTGCACTCATGATGACTGGTTACTCTAGATTTTGCCTTGACTCTCTGGATACATCTCATTTTGCATGCAGGAGTGATATGATCTAGGCAATGTTTCTATTAAAGCCCTGAGCCAAATGGACTTACCTTGCAAACTTTATCCCTTGTTTACCCGCTTTGAGCCTAAATAACCATTTTTTTCTAATATGACAGCTCATTACAAGTCAAAGCCGAAAAATCATGATCAACCTCAACCTTAGGGGGATAGAGGAGCTTTAGAATTGTTTTGGGAGTCAGTCTCGTTCAAGTGTGGGGGAGACACCCGGGGACATAGCAAGAACAATGCATCCAAAAAGGGTTGAAAAAAAAAGAAAGAAAAACAAGTGCAGAATGAAACAAAGAAAGGGAAAGCAGCCAAAAGTTATAAGCTGCAGCAAAAATATAGCACAAAGCTGCAAAACAAGAAGTGAGAAAAACACGAAAAAAAAATGGAAAAAGGGAAAGAAAAGAAGTGAGCAAGAATGCTCCTAATAGAACTGTAGTGTCCTAGGGGACTCCCTCTATGCTGCAAACTCATTCCTCATTGCTCCTCCCTTCCCTATGGTTACTAAAGCTCACTTACCATCCTGTATCCTACCCTTAACCTTGGTCACGTTACAAGCCGACAAGAAGTCCTAGTGATCATGATTGCATGTGATTTTGAAGGTGCAGAAGGAGAGGCTAGTCAAAGTTTGGTAGTTTCGGTTGCATGGGATGTTTGAGTCTATACACAATCCCAAACACTTGAGAGATTAAGAGAATATGCCCTAAGAGATAGCTCGGTCACTTCTCGATTACTCTTTAATGTTTGTAGGTTGCTTATTTGCTTTGGATGTGGAGAAAGTAACTCTCATAGATTGTTTGAAAATATGGATTCTCAGATGATTGCATGCTTCATTTGTTTGTCAAACTTAAAAAAATCATTTGAAAACATATTTCCTCTTTCAATTTCCTTGAACGATCAAATCTGATTTTTTCGAGGAGTGCAAAAGTGTAAGTGTGGGGGTCTGATAAGTCATATTTTATACACCTCACAAGGGCTTAAGATGGGTATTATTAAGACTGTTTAGTGATTAAGAGTCTTGTCTTAGTTAAGATTCGAATTATGGGCCTAAAAATAGGAAAAATATAAATATGTGCTAAATTGAGGATTTTAACTAATAAAAGAGTGGATTTATTTTGCAAGCCCAAGCTAAGGATGTCTCGGCCCAACCAAAAGTGTTTCAACCCAATTGAAGTGTCTTGGCCAGTAGAAGCGGTCCCAGCCAAACTAGCCTTCCCTACTAAAGCCGACTTTAGTGGCTAAAATCACTCTTGCAAGAATGTAGATATGATTATGCTAGAATTAAGGAATCTGTAATGCAAATATGATTATGCTAGAATTAAGGAATCTGTAATGCAGATATGATTATGTTAGAATTAAGGAATCTATAATGCAAATATGATTATGATAGAAATTAGGAATCTGCAATACAGATATCATTATGATAGGATCAAGAAATTTGTAATCCCCTAGGATTGAGGAATCAGTAATCTCCTAGGATTGAGAAATTTGTAATCAGTAATTCAAATTTGTAATCTGTTACGATTAGGCTGCACCGTAGCTTCCCAGCTTGTGTATAAATAAAGCACACTAGGCCATGTCTTGGTGGAAAAACAAGTGGAATTCTAGGCCTAGCACCATCAGCGATTGCAGGTGTTCCAAGCTAGCACAGTGGTACATGAAGCTTCAGTAAGGTGTCTCTCTCAATCGAGGAGGTACAGGACCAAGATTTGGGAAGTTGGAAGCTGTTGGAGGTGATCGCTCGGTATAGCCAATGCACTCCGGTGGATGGAAACCTCAACATTTGGCCATCAACGAGGCACCATCGCCATCCTTCCAAGGCAATCGTCGTGGAAGGCAGATTCTCTAGAAACTCTAAATTTCTCACCTTGTACTTGAGTTTGTTTTCAGTAATATAAATGGTTTGCATTTCTATCTTCTGATTATAATTCATGTGCTTTTAATTTGCTTCAACTTTGCCACAATTGCATATTGTTAGCAATAGATCACATTAGACTAGGGCCGATTGGAACTGGTTTAATAATCTGGTTAGGTAGAAAACCTAAAATCAACGAAGTACATACTCCCTAGCAATTAATGAGGTAGCGATTGTGTAAATCCTTAGTATGGCAATGGACAAACGCTCGGCGATTGTCGTAAGAATCTAAGTTTAATTCGGAGTATAATCTTAAGTAAAGAATCTGTAGACTGATTGTGTGTTGAATTCAGATTTGGTACAGTAGTTAGTTTAGCGTAGTTTAGTTTACTTTCAGTACTTAGTTTATTTTTCTGCACTTAAACACAAAACCCCCTTATTTACTGTTCTTCCCGATCCGAGACTGAGTCTAGTCCAACTCCGTCGCGTCTGTCTAAGCTGAAATCATATCGGTAGTTCTAGTTGGTCTCCCACCGAGATCATCCCAGTCACACTTAAGCCGACTGACAGTAAGTCGACATTTCACAACATTTAGCGGTTTCTGCATAATTCTCTCGATTCCACACTTAGTCACAATTAAAGATATTGTGTCCTTGAGAGAATCGACCCAGGGTTAGCTATACTATAGTTAGCTTTAGTTTTATTTGATGCGCGTAAAACGACTAAAAGCCCGCTTATCAATCTTCTTAGGAGTCTAGAAGAGTCTAACCAAAGCCCAATCATATACTCTACATGGGCATGTATCTTGACTCCATAATACTTTATAACTCTTTTGTATTAGCTTAGTTTCATTTGTACATATTTACTTTGGGCTTCATTAAAGCCTTAGTACTTGATATAGGATTTGTAGGCAAATCCTCAGTTGTCCTAGTTACTAGCTTTTTGATGACTTGTTTGGTTGCTTCCTTGTATGGATGGATACCTTTGCCTCTTAACCAAACACCCTAACTTCCTTTAGCTTCCTCAGGACGTGAGGAACAATGGGTATATAAATCGTCTTCACTCTTTGTAAACAACACTCTTTGAATAAATGAAAAACTTGTGTTGCTTGCAAATTTAGAGAGGAGACTCTATCTTGTTCTTAAGCGAGAACTTACAATTATTATCAAGTTTCTATGAGGCTTGTAACGAATCTCATTTCTTTTATCTTCCCTTTCCTTAGGTAAGTGGCGAGTTCCATTTCTTTTTCCTCATTCTATTTATGTTTTTCTTCTTCTTTTGTTCCTTGTTTCTTGTCACAGTTCCCATCTTTGAAGTTTCTTGAAATCTTTGTGAGTAAGTGAATCTAGGGTTGCATCACTTGCTCACCCATTGATGCAAATATGGAAGGCTACACTCAACGGACTAAAGAAGGCAAGTATATTGCAGTCACCCCTGCACTTGAAGGCTTTATGATTAGGGGTAGGCTCAAGAGGATTCAAGAGGAAATGCAACGTAAGTTGGCTATGCTTAATGGCCCAGAGGAGGCACAAGAATGACTTGTTTTGTATAACTTGTCCCACTACTAAGTTGGCTTTGTTGAGAGCTGGAATGTCCTTATTTCTTTTGTATATTCATGATATTTTGAGTACATTTTCGGTAGGATAGCTTAGCCATGGGCCAAAGCCTATTTTGGGTCATGTTTTCCTTGCTAGCCTTTTTTACACCGCTAATCGGTCACTAATTTCCCTCACTAAAAGTGTTGCTAAGTCGAGTTGGTCTTTGTGGTGCGTTTTGGTCTTGCGTCTCTTATGGGCTTCATTTGGTGACCTTAATTAGGATTAGGAGACTCTAATTAAGATTTAAGAAGGATTATATATGCCTCATTTGTAATTTGCATAACCACTTTTTGGAATGAATTTGAATTGTGCCTTAACACTTTTAAGAGATTCCTCTCTTTTCTTGTTTTGAATAAGAAATCCAACTTTTATCAAGCTTCCAAAATGTTTGTGACAAATATCTACAATTTATTATCTAATTCTTAGAAATTAGTGACGAGTCATCTCAATTTCTTCATCCATTTTATCCTTTTCTTCTTAATTTTTTTAGTAACTAGTTTCATTACTAATTTTCGACAATTCCTTGAAGCTAAGTTTTCATGGTTGTGGATCCGAGAATGCATCACCTATAGTGAGAATCCACATCGAAAAGACTTGAACGTGACGAAGAGATTCACACCCAATTTGCATTGGAGAGATATGCAAGTCTTGTGACAAAAGTATTACAACTGTCTCGTCATGACGAAGGTATTGTAGCGAGTCTCAACACATGACAAGAAAGCAAGAGAGTCATAAGCCCAAAAGAAATGATTGCCAAAGAGAGAGAGACTCACCATTGACAGTAGATAAGCTCTAGTTTAACAATTAACTTCTAAAACTACACGTAATGCAACTAATTTCCCAACTACACATTCCCTCAAGCGTGGAGATTGGAGAATAAAGAATGGAACATTGGCGGTAAACGCTCTAGAGAGAGATACTAACCATGTGTAGTAGATAAGCTTTAATTTAGCAGTTAACTTCTAAAATTGCACATAGTACAACTAGTTTCCCCGGTACACATTCCCTCAAGCATGGAGATGGGAGATTAAGAGCCTCTCACAACTCTATAGAATCAAACATAGGAAGAAAACAAGTACAAGGAAACAAGAATACATATTTTAAAAAATAAATTAAAATTATAATTTGTATTGAATTACATTAAAAATAATTTTATTTACTAACTTAAAATAACATAATTTAATGAAATCTTTCCCAAACATCCGACATCAGTAAAAAATAATAATAAATATATAATTTCATCTTTGAAAGTAACAACTCGTCAATTTAATTATTAAAAATTCACGTACATAACTTAATCACTCAATTTATATTAATCATTTGTCATCTCAAATTAATCAACAATTAAAAATAAAAGTGAAACAAATATATATCTTTGCAACTGAACTACATTGCAGGATCAATAGATTTTTTCTTTTTCATATCTATAACAGCCAATCACAATTAATTTATGTGGGCAGAGATCTGGTATATAAACAAACCATCTCTTCGTAGCTTCTTGCATTAATTTGTGTGCTCAATAACATCTCCAAATCTTGGTTTCACTACCTTTATACTTTCCAGCACCAAGGATAATGAAGTTTTTGCCAACACAGTCCATAATGTACTGTGGACCACAAACTAATAGATGGCATTTTCTAGTAGAGTTGAGCACAACGCATATTTTACAAAGCACAGGACTTTGCTGGAGTTGAACTACCCTGGACGCCAATTTTACAAAACTACTTCCATATCTCTTATCTCACTCATTCATAAAAACAACAAAAGCTACATGAGAGAATCATGATGATGGCCAAATAAGGGGGGAAAAACTTTATTTCCACAAAAAGGTTCCACCATATCTTTTCCTATTCAATCATCATCAAGAGTCGCAGCTACACCAGAATTAAAGTATTTGACACAACATTATAGAAATGAAAACATTATACTTTTGATCCTTAAAAGCTGTTTGTTCACCACTATCACAAGGGACAGAATCTAAATGATGTTGGTGTCTATACAGCCTATGCATACAAGTTACATATCCTACACAACAAACTGATATGAGTAATTTTACCTCTTAAATAAAGCTAGGCTCAGAAACGAGACAAACAAATTGATCCTCAAATAAAGACAGTCCACTAAATGGAAATGACATATCATAAACCTACCCTGATTACTAGCTAAATGATTGCTAGTATTCCATTTGTTCTTTAGGAAGAAGATTCAACCATTTTGTTCACATCCTCCAAAAGCCCTTTCATCTCACTCTCTAATTTTGTCTTTATAACAGGTGATTTAGCATCCGATGCTTCTAGCATTAAGGTCAGACCCTGAAGTTTCTGCTTTATGTAGTTCAATTTGGATGCTTCACTACCTGGTGACAGTGAAGCAGATGTCTTGGCTGGAGTCTTGTCTTTCTTCTTCATTGAAGAAGCTTTAGACTTGGACTTTTCAGACTTGGAACCAGAAGAAAGATACTGGAGTCTGAAAGAGGCTTCGGAAGAGCCAAAGGGATTCATGTTCTGTGAATGGCTTAAGGCCTTTTCAGCATCAGAGGCTTCCAAGAAGAACACACGAGCAGTGTAATCACTAGAGAACATAACCGTTTCTGATTCCTTCAGAGCTCCAAACTTACTATAATGTGCGATAAGATCAGATTTTGAAGGCACATGGGATCCTGGCCCAAATGTGACAAAAAGGGAAGCACCAGAAGCATTTTTATCAGTCCCCTTCTTGCCAGTCTTAGCTACAGCAAATTGCTTCTCTTTAGGCAAACCTGAAGTTGTCTCATTCTTTCTTCTTCTTTTCTTTGGCTCTGAATCATTATTAGCTGATATATGATCAGATTGTATTTTTTGATCTTTCCTCAACATCCCAAGATCAGATTCTGGCTTCTTTCTCTTCTTGCTAGGTTTATGCTTCATGTATATTTTGTAATAGGATCCTTGGCGATATAATGAGCTTCTGTAGATAAAAATGAAGTCCACAATTCTTTCAAGAGAATTGATATATGTAGGAATTTGTGGATTAATAGCTGCATAACGGACTTCAGACAGAATTTCCCCCGATGGAACCTGGATTTTTGTTGTATCAATAGTCTCATTCTCATCATATTCTAGCGTTCGGTAATTTGAGCTACCAGGACGGTCCTGTTCTATGGCAAGTTCCTTTGAAAAATTCTCCTGAAATGCCCCACCATTCAACTTCAAAGGCACAGGGGACTTGAGAAGTTGGTCAGAAGCTCCCATCACTGTCTCTGATACCTGATCTTTGCCAGAAATTTTAGGGGATTCTGTTTCTATCTCTCCTTTCCTCGGCTCTCTGGTTGGAATAGTGAAAGGAGGAGACAAGTACTTGCTTTTCTTCCTTTCTCTTGACAAAGAACCCTTCTCATTTTTTCTTTTGGCCTTCCCTTCTTGATCAGTTTCCCTTATGCTCCCACTCCTACTGTTCCCAATACCTAAAGCTTTTTTCTTTTTCAACTGTGCCAGTGTTCCATAGTCACTGTTCTCTTTGCCCCAACTATCACCATCATTTTCAGCACTTGCCACGTTTCTATCTGTATTTGGGAACAACCCTTTTCTCTTCTGCACAGGTTTAGATGCCTTTGTGTCCTCACTGCCTTTCCTCTTCTTTCTAACAGTCATTTTTTCAGCTGCATTTCCCTCAGTTTTGGTATTGACATCTTTGTCCTCTCCCATAATTTCAGCAATGCTTTTTTGCTTAATCCTATGATTCAATCTATTTCCTGAAATCCCATGTGAAAGACTCAATTCACCAGATTTTGGACTCACTGGAATGGTAGAGTAGTCCTCTTCAAATGGCCCATGGACAGGTGCTTCCACTGCACCCTCACGGCTGCTAACATTCCCTGTTTTATCCCTTAAACTATCTTCAAGTCCAGGAATTGGCTGGGGTGCCTCATACTTAGGTAATCTATAACCTCCTCTTGATAGATAAAAGGCTGAAAGCCGAGCCTTTAATATTTCCAGCTCCAGAATATTAGCAATGGAAATAATTTCAGAAATTTGTTTCACTCGGGAAAGTAATTCTGCTGGATTGATCAGAACAGCAGAAAGTTTCTCTATACCATTTTCAGGTATAAGAATTCCCTCCTTGACTCCAGAATTGTCCGCCAATGGCCGAGTAAATTCGGACCTATTTTTATTCTCAACACATGAAGAACTCATCAAATCCAATAGCCTTCCAACCTCATTTACAGCTTCCTGTACTGCATTGACAAAAGCCCGGGAACTACTCTGCTTCACCATATCCTCAAAGTTCTCCATAAATGGCTTCAACTGAGAAGGATGGCACCAAGCAAAGGTTCCATCCCCAAAGTAAGCCACTAGTAGTCTATTCTTTTGCCTCAGCTTCAAAGCAAAATCAGAAGCATCAGAAAGGTCATAAATCCTGCCAGGCCACCAGGGGTGACTCTTAATTTTTCCCCAAACAAAATCACCAACAGAAAACCCACCACATCCTTCATCACCCAAATCTTCCATTTCCAAATCCTGGTTTTCACTTGTATCAGCAATTGGAACATCTACAGTCATAGTTTTCCCATTTTGATCATCCTCACCCTCAATTTTCTTCCAATCTCTTTCTCCTCCTTCCATTCCAACCTCAAGAGAAGAACCACCTTCAGAATTCAACTTCCCAGCACTATCAGTATCACCACCATAAGAAAACATCAAGTTCTTACCACTCCCTCTCATTTTCAACAAAGAGGAGACCCCATTCATCTCAGAATCAGCCAAACCTTGACAACCATCCTCCATTTCTCTCCCCACAAAATCTATCTCATCTGAAACATTGGTCTCAGAGACCCTGCTCTTCACTTCAACACCCCCAGCATCACCAAAACCTTGGTTTCCATGGCCAGAGAAACCAACCCCGTTTTCTGAGGCCCCATTTTTCAAAGCACACAGAGCTTCCCTGAGCTCATTTTTATCATTCTCTGGAGAAGGCGATGAACACCCAGAAGGGTCCTTTGATCGAGCCTCCACCGTACCCATCAAACAAGAAAATTTCTTTCTCAAGAAAATCAACCTAGGCTGCACGAAAAAAGCAAGAAAATCAACACATCCTAGGGTTTTGTTTATGTTCCATGAATGGAAGTAAGTAAAAAGAAAATTAATAATCAGAATATGAAGATTTAAAATATTGACTATTAATTAAATAATTGATACTCATATAATAAATTTTTATATATGTGCAAAAAGGAATCAATTATCAGTGGGCATAATAATTAAAGAGGAAACTATGCAGCAATACCAGGGAGAACCAAGAAAACTAGGGTTCCAAAAGAAGCTTACTTTGTGTGCTTTGAAGCAACCCTTAAATCAAAACCATTGACTTGAGAATCTGATCGGATTGGCATGTAAGAAGAAGAATGTGATTTTAGGACAACACATAAATATCAATTTTTTAATTTTTATTATTATATTGTTTATAGAAACAGAAGATGCAATCACAGTCTACGTCACTGAGAGGGGAGATAGAAAGCAAATTCTCGAATGTGGATTTGCATATATCGCGAGATAACAATAAATTTTCATTTTCTCTTGATTTTTTGTTATTACAGCTAAGCAACCCAGACGGTGGAAAGTGAAACTGACTCGGCGATATTTTACATTTTGATGTTCTCAAGGGATAACAACACCCACTTGCTCGACTAAGAGACTGTACCTACTCGCTTTTCTTTCATGCCATGTTTGTCTGCAGCTATTTAATATTTGATTTAAACTAAATTAGATATTTTTTTGGAATGAATAAAAATATAAAAATTGAGATTGGCTTGAATTTCGGGGTCATTAGCGTCATGGCAGCATGAAATATGCTATGTACGGACGGAAACCCGGAAGCTAAAATGAACCGAAGGGCTATCGCTCGGGAAGAAAAGGTTCTTAAAAAGAGGTTATTGACACGTGTTTCGTCGGTTTGACGTGCAGACAGCACAGACAACTTTTATGCTATCTTATTACCATTTTTTCTAACCAAGAAACGGAGTTGACAATTTTGTTATTTTTTGTCTGGAATAAAATTTAGATGAAAATAAATTAAATATTTTTTAATCTTTTAAATTTAAATTTAATTCAATAAGTATCATGATTTATTTTTTAAAATATGATAAGAAGTGAAAACAAAATAAATTGTTACTCCATTAAAATGATAAATTATATTATTCACAATCTTTATTATAATAATAATAATAATAATTTTTAAAAATAGTTTTTAAAATTAAATTTACTCAAATCTTATATAATATTAATTATGTTAAATAATATGTTGAATAAATTTTCATTTTAGAATGTTAGAAATATTTGATTATAAAACTTTGATAAATAATTTTGTAGCCGATAAGAAAAAATAAAATAAAATTTTATAAATTATATTAAATTATACTTTAAATATAAATTTTGCTTAGTACCTCAAAATTTCTATGGTTCTAATCGCTTTTAGGAATGCAAAGAACTTTAAGGTGTGCAATTCTATGAATGTTGGATAAGATGCTAAAAGCATTCAAACTCTCAAGTGTTTTAATACTAACAAATAACTATGAAAGAAAAATGACAACTAATCTTTTTATGACTGAACAAGATTTCCAAGAGGCATTCAAGTCATTAAAACTAAAGTAAGTGATAAGAATATTTGGCAAGGGGAGATTGAATTATGTGTTTGACTTTTAAGCACTTTCAAAAGTTTTTCGCAATAGATATAAATTTAAACATAAAGGTTTTAGCATATTGTCTAAAGAGTTTAAAACAAAAACTAAAGAAAAGGATAGAGAGATTAACATAAGTTGTTTATCTTGATTCACTTTACAATTTAGAACTATGTTTAATCCCTTCAACTTTGAAAGATTTTCCACTAAGTCAACTAACTAACAAGTATTCTCAGCCTTCAGACCTAGATTACAAGCAACCAAGTATTCTTTACCACTTAGTCTTTTTAGGCTGTCACAAAAATAAAAGAGTTTTTACAAAGGGTTAACTCACTAAGTGTGCATACAACTTTCAAAGCATAGCTTTACCTTTGTATAAACAAAGTAAGTACACTTTAAGAACAAATCTTAAAAGCAAAACAAAGGTTTTCAAAAACGTAGTCCAAAGGCCTTCAAAACATGTGTAGTTCACTTGTTTCTTGCTCCTTCTTATCTTCAGGGATGTATATGTATAGACCTTTGGAAGATATCTGTTGAATGTGTATAAAGACAAAGATATCTTTACATTAAATGCCAAAGATAGCTTTCCTATAAAGCTGACTCTGGTACTTTTTTCTTGTATTAAGGACAAAGAATATGATGCAACCTTGATTCCACTTACTCATAAAGATCTTAAGAAACTCCAAAGAAGGAAACTATGACAAGAAACAAGGAACAAAGGAAGAGGAAAAGTATAAAATAGAATGAGGTATGGAAATGGAAGTCCCTGCTTGCCCAATTGAAGGGAAGATAAGAGAAATGAGATTTGCCACAAGTCTTATAGAAACTTGATAAGAATTGTAGGTTCTTTAGAGACTTCTCTCTAAAGTTGCAAGAAACACAAGTTTTTCATTCATTCAAAGATGTGTTTACAAAAAGTGAGAGAGGCTTTATATAGCCATTGTTCCTCATGGACTAAAGAAGCTAAAGGAAGCTAAGGTGTTTGGTTAAGAGATGCTCTTATTAGGCTGAGATGTCATTAGCTTTGGCCTGCAAAATGAATCCAATCTTTTATTAGTTAAAATCCTCAAATTAGCACAAATTTATATTTTCCCTATTTCTAGGTCCATAATCTAAATCTTAGCTAAGATGTGATTCTTAGTTACCAAATAGTCTCAATAACACCCATTTTAAGCCCTTGTGAGGTGTATAAAATATGACTCATGCATGTGGGAGGAGCAATGGGGAGTGAGAGGAGTAATGGGGAATGAGTCCGAAAGCGTGAGGGTTATCCCTTTGGACTTTGCAAGTTTTTGTTTAGTGCTCTTCTTTTCCCTTTTTGTATTCTTTTCTTTTCTCTTTCTCACTTTTTATTTTGCAGCTTTGTGTTGCATTTTTTCTCACAACTTTTTTCTTTTGCTGCTTTTTCTTTTCTTTTGATGCATCTTGCATTTTTTTCTTATCTTTTCATACCCTTTCTTTTCTTTTCTCATCAACCTTTTTCTCAACACACTACTCTTTTTCCAAATGTACCACTCTCGCACTGTCTCCAGGTGCCGCCCCCACACTTATTCCAGACTTATTCCTAAAACAATTCTAAAGCTCCTATGATCCCTAAGGTTGAGGTTGATCATGGTTTTTTTGGCTTTAAGCTTGTAATGAGTTGTCATATCAAGAAATAGTTATATAGACTCAAGGGGGGAAACAAGGGATTCAATTACAAGGTAGGTCTCTTTGGCCAGTAGCTTGTAAAGAAAGATGGCCTAGATCATATCACCCATGCATGTGAAACAAGGTGTATCGAGAGAGTCAAGGCAAAACCTAGAGTAACCAGTAACATGGATACAAAAATCACATAAGAAAGGAGAGAATGGCAAGATGTAAAGTCATTATTATATACAAGGCTCAAAAAATTCTCACACGGATAATTGCTCTATCACTAATGACTTATCTTTTCCAGTTTTTCAATCATTTACTACCTAAGGATGCAAAACTTTCACTCCCTATCAAGTTGAAAAACCTCTCCTCTAAGGTTATGCACTGCCTCTTACTGTTTCATCCAATCCTAAAGAAATCCATTTAAATTCTTTTTCAAAGCATTTTTCTCAACAATCAGAAATCAGAAATCAGCTAGGAAAACAAAGTAAAAAAGAAAATGAAAACAAAATCGAGGTTGGTATGAAAACAAGGACAAAAACAAAAAATACAACAGAAAAACAAAAACACAACAGAAAAAAAAATGAAGAAAAACAAAACATAAACAAAAGAAACAAAATGGAGCCATTAAGGAGTCTGATCAAAGAAAGAAATTGTAAGAACAAAATTGAGCAAGCTCGGAATAACTACACCCTCCCCCCACACTTGAATGATGCATTTCCCTCAATGCATGGCATGAAAATAGAGGGGATTCTAAGGCTTGCTCAGGGTGTGTCATCCGGCATGGCCGGTTCCATTAGCAAGGTGCTCTCCATCTCGCCCACTATCGACACTAGACCTTCATGGAAAATTTTCAATTGATGCCCATTGACCTAAAAGGTGTTGTTTGTAGTTTCATCTTTTAATTCAACTACACCATAGGGAAAAACATTAGTGATAATAAATGGTCCATCCCATCTAGAATGGAGCTTACCTATGATGAGCTTTAAATTGGAATTGAACAAGAGTACTTTTTAGTTGACTCGGAACTCCTTCCTCAGGATTTTGCTATCATGGAATTGGTTGACTTTTTACTTATAGATCTGGGAGTTCTCATATGCTTCTAAGTGATGCTCTTTTAGTTCTTGCAACTGGAATTTCCTTTCCTTGTCAGCTTGGTCGTAGGCCATATTGCACTGCTTGATTGCCCAGTAAGCTCAATGTTCTAGTTCAACTGGTAGGTGGTAGGCTTTACTGAAGACAATTCGGTAAGGAGACATCCCCAACGGAGTCCGATATGTTGTCCTATGTGCCTAGAGCACATCCTCAAGGAGTTGGCTCCAGTCCTTTCGGCTAGGATTTGCCATCTTTTGTAGAGTTTTCTTGATTTCCCTATTAAACACTTCAACTTAGCCGTTTGTTTAAAGGTGGTATGTAGCGGCAATTCGGTGCACCACCCCATACTTGTTGAGTAGAGAGGACATGACTCTGTTGTAGAAGTGAATCCCTTGGTCACTTATAAAAGCTTTTTGCATACCAAACCGGCAGAAGATATTGGATTTTAGGAAATCCATGACAACTTTGGCATCATTGGTCGTGGTGGCTATGGCCTCTACACATTGCGATACATAGTCGACGATAAGCAGAATGTAAGAGTATCCATTGGAGGCTGGGAATGGCCCCAAAAAATCAATACCCCAAACATAAAATATTTCACAAAACATGATTGGTTGTTGGGGCATTTCATGCCTTCGGCTTATGGCCATCCGTGCTCTCTGACATCGTTCCCAGGTGGAGACAAATTGATGGGTGTTTCAAAAAATGGTGGGCCATTAGAACCCGCAATCAAGCACTTTCAGGGCTGTCCGAGTTGGTCCATAGCGACCACCTCCAAATGTTGCATGACAAAATTGGAGGATCGATTTGATCTCAGAATTTGGAATGCACCTATAAATGACTTAATCATTACAAAGTCTCTAAAGATATGGATCATCCCATATGTAGTATTTGGCATCACTCTTAAGTTTTTCTTTGTAAACCGGGATGCCTCTGGTGGAAATTGAGATACAACAATGAAATTACAAATGTCTGCAAACCATGGTGTAATCTTGTTCAGCTACAACAGTTACTCGTCAGGGAATTCATCACGGATTGGCATTAGGTCGCTCTCCCTCTCGATTTGGCTCAAACGGTTTGCTACTAAATTCTCAGCACCTTTCTTATCTTTGATCTCTATGTCAAATTCTTGGAGAAGAAGCATCCACTGAATTAGTCTTGGCTTTGCATCTGACTTTTTCAACAAGAATCACAGTGCCGCATGGTGATAACTCGTTTTTAGTCGTGTTCCGTTTATTAAATAAACTAAAGCTAACTATAGTATAGCTAACCCTAGGTCGATTCTCTCAAGGACACAATGTGTTCTAATATGGCTAAATGTGAAATTCAGATTTAATGCAGAAAACATCGAGTGTAGAATGTCAAGTTGCTCTCGGTAAAGATTGATCCGATCCGGTCTTGGTAGAGCCGAATTCGACACAATCTCGGCTATGAGTAGACTCAGACAAACGTGACGTGGTCGGACTAACTCGGTCTCAGACTAAAATGGAGTAAATAAAGGGGGATTTGATTGAGTGCAGAAAAATAACTAAGGACTGAAAGTAAACTAAACTATGCTAAGCTAACTAATGTATCAAATCAGAATTCAACACACGGTTGGTTCTTAATTCCTTACCTAAGATTATACTCTGAATCAACCTGAAACTCTTACAACAATCATCAAATGTTTGTCCCTTGCCATACCTCATCAGTTGGCAAGGATCATGTACTTGGTTGATTTTAGGTTCTCTTACCTAACAAGGTTATTAAACTAATTCCAATAGGTCCTAGTCTAACGTGATCCACTCCTCACAATGTGTAATCGCGACAAAGAAATAATAGATTAAAGTGCAGGGATTAAAATCAAAAGACAGAGTTGCAAACTAGTTGTGTTATTGAAAACAACATTGAATACAAGGTGAGAATTCAGAGATTCTAGAGAATCTGCCTTCCACGACGATCGCCTTGGAAGGATGGCGATTGTTCACCAATGATAGTTGAGACGCTGAGGATCGGGTCCACCAAAGTGCATTGGCTAGCCAAGAAGTCCCCTTTGACAACCTTCAGCCTCCCAGTTCTTGACCTGCACCTCCTCGATCGAGAGAGACACCTTACTGAAGCTTCATGTACCACCGTGCTAGCTAGGACGCACTGTAGTTTCTGACGGTGCTAGATCTAAATTCTGTTGAAATTTCACCCTTAAACTTGTGCCTTACGTGCCTTTATAAACATGCATGGTAGTTGTGGCTAAATCTAAATCTAATCCTACAAAATTGATGATTCCTTGATCCTAGCAGATTTCTAGCTGATAAATCTAATCATACAAAATTGATGATTCCTTGATTCTACCAGATTTCTAGCTGCTAAATCTAATCATTCAAAATTGATGATTCCTTGATTCTAGCAGATTTCTAGCTGATAAATCTAATCATTCAAAATTAATGATTCCTTTATTCTAGTAAATTTCTAGCTGATAAATCTAATCATTCAAAATTGATGATCCCTTGATTCTAGCTGATAAATCTAATCATTCAAAATCGATGTTTCCTTGTATGATAGAGTGTTTATCGCCGCTGATGTTGGTCCTGGCCAGCTGGTCTGGCCGGGATCGCTTCTTTTGGGCCCATAGTTCGAATCTTAACTAAGACATGGCTCTTAATCACTAAGCAGTCTTAATAATACCTATCTTAAGCCCTTGTGAGGTGTATAAAATGACTTATCAGACCCCCATACTTACACTTTTGCACTCTTGGGAAAAATCAAATTTGATCATTCAAGGAAATTGAAAGAGGAAATATGTTTTCAAATGAAAATTTCAAGTTTGATAAATAGATCGAGCATGCAATCATCCCAAAATCCAGATTTTCAAACAATCTATGAGAGTTACTTTCTCCACATCCAAAGCAAATAAGCAACCTACTAACATTAAAGAGAAACCGAGAAGTGACCGAGCTCTCTCTCAGGGTATATTCTCTCAATCTCTAAAGTGTTTGAGATTTTATATACACACAAACATCCCATGCAACCAGCACTACCAAACTTTGACTAGCCTCTCCTTCTACACCTTCAAAATCACATGCAATCATGATCACTAGGACTTCTTGTCGGCTTATAATGTGGCCAAGGTTAAGGGTAGGATACAGGATGGTAAGTGAGCTTTAGTAACCATAAGGAAGGGAGGAGCAATGGGGAATGAGTTTGCAGCATGGAGGGAATCCCCCAAGACACTACGGTTCTATTAAGAGCATTCTTGCTCACTTCTTTTCTTTCCCTTTTTCTATTTTTCTTTTCTTCTTTTTCTCACTTCTTGTTTTGCAGCTTTGTGTTGTATTTTGTTGTAGCTTATAACTTTTGGTTGCTTTCCCTTATTTATTTCATCTTGCACTTTATTTCTTTCTTTTCTTTTTCAACCCTTTTTGGATGCACTGTTCTTGCTATGTCCCCGGGTGTCTCCCCCACACTTGAACGAGACCCACTCCCAAAACAATTCCAAAGCTCCTCTATCCCCCTAAGGTTGAGGTTGATCATGGTTTTTCAGCTTTGGCTTGTAATGAGCTATCATATTAGAAAAAAATGGTTATTCAGGCTCAAAGAGGGTAAGCAAGGGATAAAATTTGCAAGGTAGGTCCATTTGGCTCAGGACTAATTAGAAACATAGCCTAGATCATATCACTCCTGCATGCGAAACAAGATGTATCCAGAGAGTCAAGGAAAAATCTAGAGTAACCAGTCATCATGAATGCAAATATCATAGAAGAAAGGAAAGAATGGCAAGATGTAAAGCCATTATGTATGCAAGGCTCAAGAATTCTCACACGGATGGTTGCTCAATCACTAAAGGTTCCTCTTTTTCAATTTTTCAATCACTCAGTGCCAAAAGATGCAGAATTTTCACTCCTTGTCAAGTTTGAAAAGTCTTTTGTCCATGGTCATGCATACTTTTTTCTGTTTCATTTTTTTGAAAGAAATCCATTTAAATATTTGTTTAAAGCATTTTCTCTAGTACCTCAGGAATCAAGAATCAGTAAGAAAAACAAATGAAAATGAAATGAAAACAGGAATTAAAACAAAGCTAAAGTCGATCTAGATCCATCCTAGATGGAACCGAAGTCGGCATAGACTCGGTTGAAACATTAGAAGCAAAAACAAACAAGAACGAAAATCAAAATAACACAGAAAATAAAATTAACTACATGCAATGCATACACACAAAGTCATCCTCCCCCCACACTTAAATGATGCATTATCCTCAATACAAAACCAGTATGCATATATGGGGCAGGGGCAATAAGAAGAAAAAAATGTCTTCCTCAATGGGGAAGAATGTGCAAAATCTGATATTTAGCATTTTTACTCCGCTCCTTTTGGTAATTGCTTGGGGGAGCTTTCTCCCCATCCATCTCGCTAAGTTCAATATGATATCTTCTGGTGGCCCTTGGAACAAAAAGCTTAACGGTGAATGTTTGACCAAGTGGCCATTGAAGCTTCTTGGTTTCTTCATATCTTAGATTCTTTTTGTTGCTCAATCTGGAACTGGTTGATCATGAATACCATACTTGTATTACCTATATCTCTCGAGAATTTTGGACTCGATTTCCGAGATTGGATTTGGCTTGCCTGGTGTAGAGTCGACTTTCCATGTGTCATCTTGGCTTTCCAGTAGCAGAGTCGGCTATCAGGCATACTCTCAGTATCTATCCAATTTTGACCGCAAACAAACTCGGCTTCCATCTACTTTTGGTCTTGGTTTGCCACGTCGGTCTCAGACTTTAGTTGCTTTCGACTATGTTTGTCCAAATCAGACTCGGTATCTGTCTTATTGCTTGAGGCGCTCTCGACTCTTGTCAGATCTTGGCAGTTGGGAACCGACTCATTCTCAGCTTGTTTACGGTTGCGGCTCTCAAGATTAGGCTTAGTGGCCTCTTGATTGTTTGACTCGGAATTGACTCCTTCTAAGTTGTTGGACTTGGCTTTGGCTTCCTTCTGGATGTTAGAGTCGAGCGTCACTTCATCCCAGTTTCTAGAGTTAACAAGATCCAAAATTGCAATCTTATCAGCAAGATCTAGGCCCTCAACCGCAGAGTCGACACTTTTAGTCATATTAACATTGTTTGACTTATCAACTATAGAACCAACATCCTCGGCCCTTCCAGTAAGATTAGTGTCAACATATCCAGGATTAGCAATCTTGGCATTAGCACACAGGGGCTCAGTAATGTCAGCATCAACACCTACAGGATCAACTATCTCGACCCCAAGAACTTGGTCCGAAATTTGGATAAGGGACTCGGTCCCTGGTGTCATGTTAGTAATATAAGTAACATTAGTCGCAGAAATTGCAATTTTAACCACATTAGTTAGATTAGCAATAGTTGGCACACAATTGTCAATCTCAGCCATCGCAATATAGTTGGGAACAACAAGTATGGAGCCCGACACAACAATTGTGATCACTGAAGGTTGCATAGCTACCACTTTTGGGTCAATTATGACTCTTGTACCTGCATCTGTATCAACATCATTGCTAATTTTGACACAATTAACATCCTTTATTACAACGATACAGGCATGGTTACCATCAATAGTAGGACTCTCTGTATCTGGAATTTCAGGAAATCCATAAGACACTTGGACTGATTGTTGTGGTGGTAGCTCCTTACCATTCCACCTAGTTATGCCACTCATACTTCCTTCTTGTGGATTGGGGATGGTGTGAGATGGACTACATCCAAATCTCTCATAATGTAGCTGGTTCACGGTGGTGGTTAATTCGATAATTTGTTTTACAAATCTCGTAGTTCTTGTAGTGTGGTGCACATATCTTCTTAGAATTCCAGATTGCCAATGGGCATGTGGTTGGTCCAGTTTCCTAAGAAACTCTCCTTTTGTGGGAACTGTGTGTTGTTCATGGCCTTTGGTTGCGATCTAAATGGAAGTGGTGGTTCTTGCAGAATGGGACAATCATGGGTTGGATGTCTGATAAGCTCGTTTTTAGTCGTCTCAACGCACATCAAATAACTAAAGTTAACTATAGTATAGTCAACCCTAGGTCGATTTTTTCTCAAGGACACAGTGTGCTCAAACTTGATTTGGTGTAAAGTGAAATGACGTGGAACCTGAGGTGTATAGTATTGACTCGTCTCGGCACTGGCCGAGTTGCTCTCGGTAGGAACTAAGCTGATATGGTCTTGGTAGAGACTTATCCGACTTGGTTTCGGCTGAGTGCAAAACTGACGCTACAGAGATGGACTATCTCTATCTCGGACTCGAAAAGCAGTAAACAGGGGGTTTTAATTGTGGAAACAGTAAAAGTAAATGAATGCAAAGAATAAATGCAGATGCAAGGATGCTACTGATGTGATATTACTTTTGTTATTTTTATGATAAAACGTGTTCGTGTTCAATTCCATAACTCAAGTCAGTCCAAGTTCCTTACTCAGTTCTCAGTCAGGTCAGCCTTAGGGAATTCTTATGGCAATCGCCATAGGTTTGTCAATTACCATACTGAGGAATTACACAATCGCTACCTCATCAGTTGGTAGGGATTAAGTTTAGAGCTGATTTTAGGTTCTCTATTAACGATCATTAAATGATTACCTATTGAATTAGCTAAACCAGTTCCAATCGGCTTAGTTTAACCTTGTTCATGTTCAATTGCAATCGCGGATCAAATCATGAATTGAAGAAGAGGAGAAGAATAGAGGCAAGAAATGTAGAACGAAATTGATTAACAGAAAATAGAATACAAATGCAGTGGTCCGAATTCAAATGGATCCATCTTCCACGACAATCGCCATGGTTGATGGTGGTGGTTCACCTCCAGTAGCTTAATCACTGAGGATCAGATCCACCAGAGTGTGTTGGAAATCCAAGCAGTCCCCTCTAACAGACTTCAACTTCCCAGTCTCAGACCTGTACTTCCTCGATCGAGAGAAACACCAATACAACACCGTGCACCACTGTAAATGGAGAGAATGAGGGCGAGATAATGGACTTAATGAAAGTGTGTAGAGAATGAATTCAAAGACCCCCAAATTGTACACGACTATTGCTATTTATACATGACCGCACGAACCTCGATGCCTAATAGAATGACAAAAGTGGATTTCCTAATCTATCCTTGCAATGCACGCTAAAAAGAACTTGGTTACTCTAGGAGTGACGTGGTATCTATGCTGGTATTGAGGTGGCCATGTTGGATGGCTGATGTGGAAGACGCAATTGGATTGCTCCTCATTGGGTTGCTGCCTTACTAGGCTATTTGTTGTGTGGCTCGGCCTGGCCGAGAAGGACTCGGCTTGGGTCTTCCTGTGTTGGACTTGAGATGGTTGGACCTGCACGAAGAGGAAAATCAGCTAAAATCTTTGAATTGGCACAAATTTGTATTTTCTCTATTTTCATGTTCCTAATATGAATTCCAGCTAATATTCATTCCTTAAGCACAAGGCACTCTTGCAATACTCTTCTTAGGTCCATAAAAGATGTATAGTTTGCAGCTCATCAGACCCCCACACTTAACCTTTTGCACTCCTAGGCAAAATCAAATGAAATCAACAAGGGAGATTTTAAAAATAGAAAATGATTTTTCAAATTGGCTCCCTTAAGCTCAACCAAGACAGAGTCGGCACTCATTCACCTTGGGATTGAGATACTCAAGCAATCTAGAAACTACATCTTTAGTGCTCAAGGCGAATTCATGACCTGCAATCAATAGAAGGTAACCAACAGTGATAGAGCCCTCACTTCAGTAGTTATTCTCTCTACTCTCAAGTGTTTGGGTTTGTATTTACACTCAACATTACATGAAACTGGTGTTACCATACTTTGACAAAACTCTCTTCCTACACCTGCAAAAACTTAAGCAGTTATGATCACTAGGACTTCTTTCCGGCTTGTAGCGAGGCTAGGGTCACGGGTAGGATAGAATATGGACAATAGCTTTAAAACCCGCGAGGGAAAAGAGGAGCAATGAGGAGTAAGCTTCATCAGTCATGAGGAACAGTCCAGGATGCTATGATCTCCTCCCCTTATTCTATTTTTATCTGCCCATTTCTTTTTTTTTTCTGATCTTTTATCTTTCTTTCTTTCCTGTTTTTCATGTAGACCTGTTGTTTTGTTTTTGGTTGACTTGGACTTTTCAGCTGCTGCTTCTGCTTTTTGGTTTTTTTATTTTCTTTTCCTTTCTTGCACTCACTTCTCCTTTTCTTATCTTTTCGAGCCTTTAGAGGATGCTGATCAGATTCTGTTTCCCAGAATTCCCCCACACTTGATTATGACTTACTCCCAAAACAATTCCAAGGCTCCTCTGCTCCCTATGGGTGAGGTTAAATCATGGTTCTTTCTGGCCTTGGCTTGTAATGAGCTGTCAAAAAGAATGGTTGAATTAGGCTCAAGGGGGTGAACAAGGGGCAAAATAATTCAGGTAGGCTTTATTTGGCTCGGGCTTATAAGAAACATGGCCTAGATCATGTCATTCCTGCATGTGAAAACAGTTGTATCCAGAGAGTCAAGGCAAAATGTAGAATACACAGTTGATCATGAATGTAAAAATCACTAAAAAAAGAGAAGGGATGGCAAAATGCAAGCCATCACTATGTACAACGGCTCAAATTCTCACATAGGTTATTTGCTCTATCACCGATGAATTTTCCTTTCAGTTTTCAGTCAATCATTGCCTAGAAACACAGAAGTCTCGCTCCCTTAAAGCTAGAGAAATCTCTTTTCAGAGTTGTAGAATTACTTCCTATTGTCTTCTCAAACTTCAGAAGTCAATTCAAAAATATTTCTAGCTCACATTTTATCGACTGTCCAATTCTGAAATCCTGCTAGGAGGAAACAAAAAGACAATTAAAAATCATGTCTAGCCGAAGTCACTCCGATTCGTAGAGACGGCATAGAATCAGAATGAATTCGGCTTCAGTAATTTTTATTGGAACAGACTAGGAAAGAAGGAAAAATGACTCAAGAGACAAGACATTAACTTCAAACAGACTAAGGAAACAAAACATAAATGCAAACAAAGCAAAACAAATAAAATTGAGCCAGAATGAAAGGTGTGAACAATATCGGGCGACAAAATTCAGTCTGCAACTTCAGATGGCCACGACGGTGTTCCCCCCCACACTTGAATTTTGCATTGTCCTCAATGTGAGGGGTTGGTAGGGTAGGCTTAGGTAGTGCCATCTGGTGGAGCTGGTTCCATCGGTGAGATGATCTCCATGTCATGTGTAATTGGTGTTGGACCTTCGTGGAATGGCTTGATCTGATTCCCATTGACCTGGAAGGTGCTGCTGCTATGTTCATCTTGCAATTGTACTGCACCATTGGGAAATATGTTAGTGATAATAAAAGGTCCATCCCATCTGGAATGAAGCTTACCTATTATGAGCTTGAGTCTTGAGTTGAACAACATGACTTTTTGGCCGACATGGAAGTCTTTCCTCAGGATCTTTTGGTCATGAAATTTCTTGACTTTTTGCTTGTATATCCTAGAGTTTTCATATGCTTCCAAGCAGAGTTCATCAAGTCCTTGTAGTTGAAATTTTCTCTGCTCTCCCACTTGGTCATGGGCCAAATTGCATTGCTTAACAGCCCAATAAGCTTTGTGCTCTAGTTCCACAAGAAGATGACAGGTCTTATCGAAGACGATCCGGTAGCGTTCGGTATGCAGTTCTGTGTGCCCAAAGAGCGTCCTCAAGGAGTTGGCTTCAGTCCTTCCTGCTAGGGTTGGTTATCTTTTGCAACGTTTTCTTGATTTCCCTGTTAAAAACTTTTGCTTGGCCATTTGTCTAGGGGTGGTATGCTGTAGCAATTCTATATGCTACCTCATATTTCTGAAGAAGAGAGGTCATGGCTCTATTACAGAAGTGACTGCCTTGGTCACTTATGAGCGCTTTCGGTACACCAAACCTATAAAAAATATTGGACTTCAGAAAGTCCACAACCACCTTTACATCATTGGTCCTGGTGGCGATGGCCTCTACCCATCTTGATACATAATCTACAACCAGCAGAATGTATGAGTAACCATTGGAGACTGGGAATGGTCCCATAAAGTCTATTCCCTAGACATCAAAAACTTCACAGAACAGGATGGGTTGCTGGGGCATTTCGTGCCTTCAGTTCATGGCCATTCCGCCTGTTTGGCATCTTTCGCTGGTGGAGACGAAATGATGAGCGTCTCTAAAAATAGTGGGCCAGTATAGGCCACAATCTAGCACTTTCCTGGCAGTCTGAGTTGATCCATAATGGCTGCCTCCAAGTGTTGAGTGGCAGAACTGGAGGACCAAATTGATCTCGGCATCAAGAATGCACATGCGGATAACCTTGTCACTGCATAGTCTCCAAAGGTAAGGATCATCCCATATGTAATATTTGGCATTACTCTGGAGTTTTTCCTTGTATAGCCAGGATGCCTCAAGTGGGAATTGAGATGTTGCAACATAGTTGCAGATGTCGGCAAACCATGGTGTGGATGCTTTGATGTGCAGAAGTTGTTCGTCAGGGAATTCATCTCGAATAGGCATTGCTTTGCTTTCTCTCTCAATCCTTCTCAGATGATCTACTACCGAATTCTCAGCGCCCTTCTTGTCTCTGATCTCTGTGTCGAATTCTTGGAGAAGAAGCATCCACTGGACCAGTCTTGGTTTAGCGTCAGGCTTCTTCAACAAGTATCTCAGTGTGTCGTGGTAAGAGAATATGATTATTCTTGAACCGAGAAGGTATGAGCGGAATTTATCCAAGGTGAATACAATTGCCAAGAGTTCCTTCTCAGTTGTTGTATAATTCTACTAGGCCGAGTCCATGGTTCGGGATGCATAAGCAATCACATGCACTGGTTGGCCGACTCCAACTCTTTGGCCGAGGACAGCTCCTAATGCTGAATTGGATGCATCGCACATTAGTTCCAATGGCAGGTCCCAATTTAGCGCTTGTAGGATAGGGGCAGATGTAAGTCGGTTCTTCGGCTCTTGAAATGCTTCACTATAGAGCTGGTCGAAATTAAATTCCACATCCTTCTACAGCAGCTTGGATAATGGTAGGGCAAGCTTGCTGAAGTTTTTAATGAATCTTCTGTAGAAACCTGCATGTCCGAGAAAAGAGCGAACTTCCCGCACAAAAGTGGGGTTTGGGAGTGAGGATATGGTATCTATCTTTGCTCTATCCACCTCAATGCCTCTATTGGAGACCAGGTGTCCCAACACATATCCCTCAATCACCATGAAATGGCACTTTTCAAAATTAAGCACAAGGTTTGTGTCAATACATCTCTTCAACACCTTGGATAGGTTGCTCAGACATGCTTCAAATGAATCTGCATACACCGTGAAGTCGTCCATGAATACCTCCATGCAGTCCTGTAGAAAATCCGAGAAGATACTTGTCATACAACATTGGAATGTGCTCAATGTGTTGCACAGGCCAAATGGCATGCGTGTATACACAAATGTACCAAATGGGCAGGTGAAGGTTGTCTTGTACTGATCTTCAAGTGCAATATGAATTTGCATGTAGCTTGAGAATCCATCTAGAAAACAATAATGGGATTTCCCTGCTAGTTTTTCAAGCACTTGGTCAATGAAAGGCTAAGGAAAGTGATCCTTGCGAGTTGCCAGGTTTAATCTTCTGTAATCAATGCAGACTCGCCAGCTATTCTGATTCCTTGTTGGCACCAACTCGTCGTGTTGGTTTTTTGTGACAGTCATCCCAGACTTCTTTGGCACCACTTGCACAGGGCTTACCCATTGGTTGTCCAAAATGGGGTAGATGATCCCTGCAGCGAGGAGTTTGGTGATTTCCTTTTTAACCACATCTAGGAGTGTCAGACTCAATCTCCTTTGTTGTTGCCTTATGGGCTTGACTTCTTCCTCCATTAATATTCTATGCATGCAGATGGAGGGATTAATGCCTGGAAGGTCTAAAAGCTTCCACCCAATTGCCTTTTTATGTTGCCCCCGGACTTCTAGCAACTTTTCTTCTTGCTCTTGGTGGAGATTGTTGACAATGATAATTGGGAGTTATTGTTCCTTGTCCAAGTAGGCATACTTTAAGTGATTTGGCAAGGGTTTCAGTTCCATGGGTGGTGGTGAGGATGGAGATTTTTCAGTTACTAGGCTCGGATCCGTTTGGCCGACTTGATCTCAACTCGGCACCAGGTGTGTTGACATGATTTCGGCCCCTGGCTGCTTTGGCCGACTTGACTTGGTGGCTTCGGTTCTTGTCGGATTGAAGTCAGCGTTGACTTCTTGTGTAGCTTTAAAGTCGGATCCGGGTGGAACATCGATTTCCACCCCAGCTTGTGTCTGGTCTTCATTGGCTGAGACGGTTTCGGCAAGCGTGTCGGCCTTGCTGTTTGACTTTTCGGCCGAGTTTACTCTTATCTCTTCCTTGACTCGGCCTTCTCTGGCCGACTTGATCTCGATCATAAAAATGGTCGCCAATTGTACAATGGGAGACTTTTTAGTTTTGACGACTTTGACTTCTGCATTGGTTGTACTCTCTGGGTTTTCCAGGTTGCAGACCTGGTTTAGCAATTCAGATAATTCAATTTCAAAGTCCAAGTCAGCAATATCGCTATGGTCGTCTTTAGAGTTGGGAAGGTCTTGTACTTCCTCAGGGTCGGTCTCTTCGCCTGCAACTCCTAAGCAACTGTTCTCCTCAATGCTTCCAGCAAAAGCCTCCATATCTTCATTGTTGTTGCTTAGCTGGAAAAATTCTTCAACCAGCTCTTCTATTACATCGATGCCAAAGAAGGAGTGGTCTTCGATGGGGTGCTTCATTGCTTCAAAAATGTTGAATTGTACTAGAGTGTCATGAATTCCATCGAGAGGGTCCTAACATGCACATCAATCTTTGTTCTGGCTGTCATTAAGAAT
The DNA here is from genome assembly GCA_025330945.1 of Mucuna pruriens. NCBI lineage: Eukaryota > Viridiplantae > Streptophyta > Magnoliopsida > Fabales > Fabaceae > Mucuna > Mucuna pruriens. Next base: position 653,595 of record JAENHJ010000368.1, on the reverse strand, counting down.
GGTCTTCCCAAAATTAAGGTGGATTCCTTCCCAAATGTCTCATCCTCCATGTCTAGCACATAAAAATCAGCTGGAAATATTAGCTCATTCACCTGGACAATAACATCCTCGAGAACTCCCAAGGGTTGGACAATGCTCCTGTTTGCAAGCTTAATGGTCATCCTTGTGGGTTCTAAATTACCAAAGTTCAGGGACTTGTAGATTGATGTTGGCATGACATTGATTGAGGCTCCCAAGTCTAACATGGCGTCGGCAAAGGTGCAGTTACCAATGGTGCATGGGACAGAAAAGATTCCAGGATCTTTGCACTTCCTTGGCAGTGCTCGTGAAGTACCTGTAGTGAGTTCTTCATTTTTGGTCAGGGCCGACACCACGCCTCCAATCTCCCTGCTCCCCTTTATCTTTCTCCTTTTGTGTACACACAATTCCTTAAGGAATTTTGCATACTTAGGGACCTGTTTAATTATGTCGAGGAGTGGAATATTGATTTCTACCTTTCGGAACATCTTCAACAGTTCTTCATCTGACTTTGGCTTCCTTGCCGAGATGGTCTGAGATAGAAATGGCAGTGGGATAGCTATCTCTGGCTGAGACTGCGGATCGGCATTTGGTTCAGAGTCGGCTTCGGCTGATCTCGGCAACTGCTGTAGTGTAGGTTGAGGTAGTTTTCTCCCACTTTGGAGAGTGACTACACTGGCGTTTCCTCTCAGATTTGGAATGGTTTGAGAGGGGAGGTTGCTGGATCCAGCCGACTGTAATTGGCTCACAGTATTGGCTAGCTGTCTGATCTACATTTTGAGATCTTGGATGGTAGCGGTCATGTTCTACTGAAACTGCATATTATTGGAGCTCATGGATTGTTGGAACTCCAGGTTGCTGGTTGCAAGCTACTTCATTAGGTCCTCCAAATATGGAGAGTTGCCTTGGGTAGGCACTCTTTACTATTGTTGTTGTTGTTGTTGGAAAGGTGGTGCTTGATATTGCGGAGTCGGCTGTTGATACCCTGCTTGTCTCTAATATGTATTCGGTATGGATTTGAGTTGTTAAGCTGCGTATTGCCCTTGATTCAGTCTTGGCTAAAATGGCTGTCTTCCATGTTGCTGGCTATCAAATGGCTAATTCTGATACGGCTGTTTCCCGTACTGAAATCTACCTATGGCTTCAACATTCTTTGGTTGGTCTGACTCGGTTTCTTGAAGAGTGGGGCACATATCAGTGGGGTGCTCCACGGAAGTACATATGCCACATACTTTTGCTGCCATGGTTGGTTGGTGTTGACTAACAGCCAACTGTTTCACTAATGATGTCAGTTCGGTCAGCTGATTCTCTAGTCTTTGGTTAGAGATTGCACCGATCTCATTTACTGTTTGAGACTGATTCGGTCCTTTGATCCCAAACTACTATGTATTACTTGCCATATTGGAGATCAGGTGCCTTGTTGCTGCTGGCGTTTTGTCCATCAAAGCTCCTCCATTGGCTGCATCTATCATGCTTCTGTCCATCAATGAGAGTCTTTCATAGAAATACTGGATCAGCAATTGTTCATTGATCTGATGGTGTGGACAGGTGGCACAGAGTTTGTTGAACCTTTCCCAGTACTCGTGCAAAGTCTCTCCGGTGTGCTGCCTTATCCCATAGATTTCCTTCCTGATGGACGCAGTTCTGGATGCCGGAAAGAACTTCTCCAGAAATGTGTGCTTCATATCTCCCCAAGTGTTGAAAAGTACTGGGTGAAGGTACAGCCAATCCTTCGCTGCTCCATCCAGGATGAATGGAAACGCCTTCATTTTGATATAGTCCTCCGATATCCCTTGCGGCTTCATTGTGGAGCAAACCACATGGAATTCCTTCAAATGCTTGTGGGGGTCTTCTCTTGCAAGACCATGAAATTTAGGCAACAGATGTATAAGACTAGATTTTAATTCATATGTTTGGGCTGGCTCCAACTGTGGGTATTGGATGCACCAAGGTTGATACACCACATCTGGTGTGGCCAATTCCTTTAATGTTCTGTCATTATTCTCCATCTGTCCTGGCTCTGCAAAAATGTTATAACTAGCAACAGAATTATCAGTATAAAACTGGTTTGAGTTAATGACAGAATTAGAACTTCTACTATTATTTACTATTAGATTCCTAGTCCTCCTTATTCTACGTAAAGTTTTCTCTATTTCGGGTCAAAAGCATATAAGGGGGTTAGTGCTACGCCTAGTCATGCATTGTACACATTATACCGAAAAAAATCAAAAGTGAATCAGTACTCGTAGTAGCAGTAAACTACGACTATCAGTCGATCACCTAACAAAACTACAAGGATATAATAAAGAAAATGCAAGTCAACCGTGTAATGTGAAAATGAATACAGAACAGAATGCTACAATATGCAATGCAGAGACAACTATTTTTAGTTGTTGTTGTTTTTTTTTTTGGTGGTGAATTCATGCAGAAAAATTAACAGACACTCAGCATGCTTTATTACTTAGGTAGAAAACAGACATAGACAATTCCAAGAACTCGATAAACTGACTCAACAGACACTACAAACAAGACTCTACAGACTCGGGATTCGACTCAATCTACTTGGCACACGAAAACACAAAAGAACTTGTGTCCCCAACAGTGGTGCCAATTTGATAAGCTCATTTTTAGTCGTCTCAACGTGCATCAAATAACTAAAACTAACTATAGTATAGTCAACCTTAGGTCGATTTTTTTCTCAAGGACACAGTGTGCTCAATTGTGATTCGGTGTAAAGTGAAATGACGTGGAACGTGAGGTGTAGAGTATTGATTCGTCTCGGCACTGGCTGAGTTGCTCTCGGTAGGAACTGAGCCGATATGGTCTTGGTAGAGACTTATCCGACTTGGTTTCGGTTGAGTGCAGAATTGACGATACAGAGATGGACTATCTCTGTCTCGGACTCGAAAAGCAGTAAACAGGGGGTTTAATTGCATAAACGAGTAAAAGTAAATAAATGCAGAGAATAAATGCAGATGCAAGGATGCTACTGATGCGATATTACTACTGTTATTTTTATGATGAAATTGTGTTCGTGTTCAATTTCATTAACTCAAGTCCAGTCCAGGTTCCTTACTCCAATTCTCAGTCCAGGTCAGCCTGGGGAATTCTTATGGCAATTGCCACAGGTTTTTCCATTACCATACTGAGGAATTATGCAATCGCTACCTCATTAGTTGGTAGGGATTAAGTTCAGAGTTGATTTTAGGTTCTCTATTAACGATCATTAAATGATTACCTACTGAATTAGCTAAACTTGTTCCAATCAGCTTAGTTTAACCTTGTTCATGTTCAATTGCAATCACGGATCAAATCATGAATTAAAGAAAAGGAGAAGAACAAAGGCAAGAAATGCATAACAAAATTGATTAACAGAAAATAGAATACAAACGCAGTGGTCCGAATTCAAATGGATCCATCTTCCACGACAATCACCATGGTTGATGGTGGTGGTTCACCTCCAATAGCCTAAGCACTGAGGATCAGATCCACCAGAGTGTGTTGGAAATCCAAGCAGTCCCATCTGACAGACTTCGGCTTCCCAATCTCAGACTTGTACTTCCTTGATCGAGAGAAATACCAATATAGCATCGTGCACCACCGCAAATGGAGATAATGATGGCGAGATAATGGACTTAATGAAAGTGTGTAGAGAATGAATTCAAAGACCCCCAAATTGTACACGACTATTCCTATTTATACATGACCGCGCGAACCTCGATGCCTAATAGAATTACAAAAGTGGATTTCCTAATCTACCCTTGCAATGCGCGCTAAAAAGAACTTGGTTACTCCAGGAGTGACATGGTATCTATGCTGGTGCTGAGGTGGCCTCTATGTTGGATGGCTGACATGGAAGACGCAATTGGATTGCTCCTCATTGGGCTGCTGCCTTACTGGGCTATTTGGTTGTGTGGCTCGGCCTGGCCGAAAAGGACTCGGCCTAGGTCTTCCTGTGTTGGACCTGAGATGGCTGGACCTGCACGAAGAGGAAAATAAGCTAAAATCTTTGAATTGTCACAGTTTTGTATTTTCTCTATTTTTAGGTTCCTAATATGAATTCCGGCTAATATTCATTCCTTAAGCACAAGGCACTATTGCAATACTCTTCTTAGGTCCATAAAAGATGTATAGTTTACAGCTCATCAATGTCCTACAAAGCCACACATACTACATCCATCTATGTTTCTTCCCAATCTCGGATTGTCAACAGCAGTTATCCTATTCATTCCTATTGATGTTGTGGCTCCCCTATTGTCAAAATGGTAAGTGTTACCTGCAAAATCATGTAACCCAGGCAACACAGTTGTTAGCTCAAATGGATAATGCTTGCATGATCGGGCTCATTCCTATTCAGGATATCGAGGACACCACGGTTGATACATCATGACATCAATGTGCAATTGATTCCCTTCTTTATTGGAGTTAGGAGTAGAATTATCAAGATCAGAAGAATTAGGAGCAATACTAGTATTAGAATGCACAAGTGTTGTTAACTGGATTAAAAATTAAAAAGAAGAAGAAAAAGATAACAGAATTAGAAAAATAGAAAAACAACAAGATAACGAAATTAAACAGCAAAGCATCAGGAGAAGAAGAAAATCAAAAACAGAAAAATAGAAAAATAATAGGAACAGAGATAGAAAAACAAAAAAAAATAGAAATAGAAAAACAAATGGCAAAAGAAATAGAGGCGTAGAAAGGCAGCAAAATAATGAAAAATGTCAGAACAATTGTAACTAGTCAGAATATTACTAAAAAAAAGTTGGTGCATAAAAAGAAAAAAATCATACAGAGAAATTGCATAATCAAATATGCAGAAAAATCAAAATTAGTTATGCAGAAAAAGTTAGAGTCAGTTATGCAAATCAACAAATAGAAAATAAGTAGCTATAAGAAAACAAAATCAATTATGCAGAAAAATTAGAGGATGTTTATGCAGAAAAGTATATATGGTTAATGATGTAGAGATCATTTTTGTTATTGTTGTTGTTGTTTTTTTTAGCGGAGAAACTCATGTGATAGAATTTTAACACACTCTCAACATGCTATATTATTTCAGGATCCAAATAGACACAAACTCAAAATTCTGACTTTATTGACAGACACAACATTCCACGGACTCGAGATTCAACTTAACTTAGTTTTGGCACACAAAGACACAAAAGAACTTGCGTCCCCGACAATGGCACCAATTTGATAACTCGTTTTTAGTTGTGTTTCGTTTATCAAATAAACTAAAGCTAACTATAGTATAGCTAACCCTAGGTCGATTCTCTCAAGGACACAATGTGTTCTAATATGGCTAAATGTGAAAATCAGAGTTAATGTAGAAAACGTCAAGTGTAGAATGCCGAATCGCTCTCGGCAAAGACTGATCCGATCTGGTCTTTGTAGAGACGAATCTGACACAGTCTCAGCTAAGCATAGACTCAGACAGCTTGACGAAGTCAGACTAACTCGATCTCAAACCAAAATGCAGTAAATAAAGGGGGGGTTTTGGTTAAGTGCAGAAAAATAACTAAAGACTGAAAGTAAACTAAACTATGCTAAGCTAACTATTGTATCAAACCAGAATTCAACATAAGGTCAATTCTTAATTCCTTACCTAAGATTATACTCTGAATCAACCTAAAACTCTTACGACAATCGTCAAATGTTTTTCCCTTGACATACCGAGGATTTACACAATCGCTACCTCATCAATTGGTAGGAAGTATGTACCTGGTTGATTTTAGGTTCTCTTACCTAACAGGGTTATTAAACCAGTTCCAATCGGTCCTAGTTTAACGTGATCCACTCCTCAAAATGTGCAATCGTGACAAAGAAACAACATATTAAAGCGTAGGGATTAAAATCAAAAGATAGAATTGCAAACCAGTTGTGTTATTGAAAACAACATTGAATACAAGGTGAGAATTTAGAGATTCCAAAGAATCCACCTTCCACGACGATCGCCTTGGAAGGATGGTGATGGTTCACCAATGATAGTCGAGACGTTAAGGATCAGGTCCACTAGAGTACGTTGGCTAGCCAAGCGGTCCCCTCTGATAACCTTTGACCTCCCAGTTCTTGACCTACACCTCCTCGATCGAGAGAGACACGTTACTGAAACTTCGTGTACCACCATGCTAGCTAGGACACACTGTAATTGCTGACAGCGCTACGTCTAAATTTTGCTGAAATTCCACCCTTAAACTCATGCCTTACCTGCCTTTATAAATATGCAGGGTAGCTGTGGCTAAATCTAAATCTAATCCTACAAAATCGATGATTCCTTGATGCTAGCAGATTTCTAGCTGATAAATCTAATCATACAAAATTAATGATTCCTTGATTCTAGCAGATTTCTAGTTGATAAATCTAATCATTCAAAATTGATGATTCCTTAATTCTAGCAGATTTCTAGCTGATAAATCTAATCATTCAAAATTGATGATCCCTTGATTCTAGCAGATTTCTAACTGATAAATCTAATCATTCAAAATTGATGATTCCTTGATTCTAGCTGATAAATCTAATCATTCTAAATCGATGTTTCCTTGTATGTTGGAGTGTTTGTTGATGCTGATGTCAGTCCTGGTCGGGACCGCTTCTTTTGAGCCGCGATATTCCTTTTGGGTTGAGATACTCTCGGCTTTCAGGGTTGCAAAATAAGTCCAACCTTGTTATTAGTTAAAATCCTCGTTTTTGCATAGATTTATATTTTTCCTATTTCTAGGCCCATAATTCGAATCTTAACCAAGACAGGGCTCTTAATCACTAAATAGTCTTAATAATACCCATCTTAAGCCCTTGTGAGGTGTATAAAATATGACTTATCACATGGTCAGAGAAGATGATGATTTTAGAGCCCAATAGATGTGAATGAAATTTTTCCATGGCAAAAACAATTGCCAGTAGCTCCTTTTTAGTTGTCGTATAATTCAACTGGGCCAAATCCATTGTTATGGATGCATACACAATTACATGTGCTTGCTTGCCGACTCTGGCTCTCTAGCCTAAGACGGTGCGGAGTTGGATACGTCACACATGAGCTCGAATGGATACTCCCAGTTGGGTGCTTGGAGAATAAGTGCGAATGTGAGTTGGGTCTTCAGCTCCTAGAAGGCTCAACATAGGGCTGGTCAAAATTGAAGTCCACATCCTTTTGTAGTAGCTTAGACAATGATAGGGCAATCTGGTTGAAATTCTTGATAAATCTTCTATAGAACTATACATGTCCAAGGAATGAGCGAACCTCCCGTACAGAAGTGGGGTTAGGAAGAGAAGTGATAATGTCAACCTTGGATTTATCGACCTTAATGCCTCTGCTAGATACAAGATGTCTGAGCACAATTCCCTCAGTCACCATGAAATGGCATTTTCAAAATTGAGCACAAGATTCGTATCCATGCATCTAGTCAACACTTAGGATAAATTTTCCAGACATGCATCATACGATATGGCATACATCGTGAAGTCATCCATAAAGACTTTCATGCAATCCTATAGCAAGTCCGAGAAGATACTGGTCATATAGCGTTAGAATGTACTCGGTGCATTGCATAGGCCAAACAACATGCGTGTATATGCAAAGGTACCGAATGGGCAAGTGAAGGTAGTCTTGTGTTGATCTTTAGGTGCAATGTAGATTTGCATATATCCAGAGAATCCATCCAAGAAACAATAATGGGATTTTCCTGCTAGTTTTTCCAAGACTTGGTTTATTAAAGGCAAAGGAAAGTGATCCTTACGAGTCACTTGGTTTAATTTTTTGTAGTCAATACATACTTGCCAGCTATTCTGAATCCGCATAGGTACCAACTCATCATGCTGATTCTTCATTATAATCATCCCTGACTTCTTAGGTACTACTTGCACTAGACTAACCCATTGGCTGCCTGAGATGGGATAGATAATCCTGATAACAAGTAGTTTTGTTACTTCCTTCTTGACCACGTCTAGGATGGTCGGATTCAGCCTTCTTTGTTGTTGCCTTATTGGACGGGCTCCTTGCTCCATTAAAATTCTATGCATGCATATGGTGGGGTTTATGCCTGGAAGGTCATAATTTCCACCCTATTACCTTCTTATGTTGCCTAAGGACTTGCAGCAATTTCTCCTCCTACTTCTAGTGGAGATTATTAGTAATTATCATAGGGAATTATTGATCTTTGCCCAGGTAGGCGTACTTTAAATGACTTAGCAACGACTTAAGCTCTGCAGGTGGTGGTGGCGATGGAGAGATATCATCAATTGGGTTCAGATCCGACTGGCCGACTTGGTTTAGATTCGGTACCAGGTGTGCCGACTTGATCTCAACCTTTGATTGCTTCCGACTTAGATTGGCCAAGTTAGATTCAACTCCTATCTGGTTGTTGGAGTAGGATTTGTTGTTCTTCTTCACAATGAAGTCGGATAAAGATGGAACCAGGTTTCGGACTCAGTTTTCCGAAATGGATTTGGCTTCAGCTTGCTTTCGACCTTCACTGTTCGAGTTGCTTTCGGCTCTCGACTGTATGCTCAAGTCAGACTCGGCCTTGATTTCTTTGACCAAGTCGCTTCTGGCCTTCATCAGATCTTGGCCTTTGTTGGTCGAATCATACTCGGTAGTAAAAATTGTTGCCACTTGCACTCTTAAGGGCTTCTTGGTCTCGACAACTTGGACTTTTGCATGCTTTGAGCACTTTGGTTTTTCGTCATACTTGCACACTTGGTCTATTAAATCAAAAAGTTTAGAATTCAGATTTAGTTGAGCAAGATCATTAATATCATCATCTTTGGAGTCGAAAAGATCTTGTACTTTCCATAATTTATCATAATTAGGCTCATCTATTACAAACCCTAGGCAGTCGATCATATCAATGTCTTCACAAAATTTGGAAATTCAGTACTACTAGCTTCCAATTGCAGATGTTCTGCAACTAGCTCATCGATTATATCAATACCAAAGAGTGAATGATCCTTGGTGGGGTGCTTCATTGCTTCAAAGATGTTAAACTGCACTAGATTGTCACCAAATTCCATTGAGAGTGTCCCGACATGCACATCAATCTTTGTTCGAGCAGTCATAAAAAATGGTCGTCCAAGAATCAAGGTGGATCCCTTCCCGAATGTCTCGTCCTCCATATCCAGAACATGGAAGTCGGTTGGGAAAATCAACTCATTAACTTGGACCAGTACATCTTCGAGAACACCCAAGGGGTGCATAAAACTTCTATTAGCTAGTTGTATTGTCATTCCAGTGGGTTCCAGATCACCAAAATTCAAGGATTTGTAGACTGATGTTGGCATGACATTTATCGAAGCTCCTAAGTCCAACATGGCATCGACAAAGATACATTCACCAATGGTACATGGATAGAGAAAATTTTGGGGTCTCGGCACTTCTTCGACAACTCCTTCAAAGTTCGATCATTGTTCTCCATTGGTTTCGGCTCTTGAAAACTACTTAAACCAAAATTATAATCAGAGTTATTGTTAGAGCTACTGCACTCAGAAAAATCAAAATCGTTAGTTACAGAAAGTGTTATCAAAATTAAAAACAGAATTAGAACTACCGCTTTACTTATTACAATATTCCTAACTTTCCTTAACCTACGTAAAGTTATTTCTATCTCAGGATCTAAAGCATGTAATGGGTCAGAACTACTCCTAGTCATGCATCATAAAAAAATTATGCAGAATATTGCATATTTTCCTCTTTTTTTTTCTAACAAAACTCAAGGACACATACAACAAAATTTTTTTAAACATGGACTCAGCATGCTATAAGAATTTCAGACTCAGCAAAAAGAAAATAGAAATAGACTCAACAAACTCACAGATAAAGACAGAAGAAAAACAGACTCGGTATACCAAAACAAATAGACCTAGCATTCTATAGACTCTGGATTCGTCATAAATTCAACATGGCATACAAAGACACAAAGGAACTTGTGTCCCTGACAATGACGCCAATTTAATAACTCTGTTTTTAGTTATGTTCTGCTTATTAAATAAAAATAAAGCTAACTATAGCATAGCGTAACCCTAGGTCGAATTTCTCAAGGACATAATGTGTTCTATTATGGCTTTGTGTGGAAATCAAAGTTTCATGCTGAAAACGAGAAGTGTGTAGGATGCTGACTTGCTCTTGGCAGAGACGAATCCGATACAGACTTGCCAAGTCATATCGGACACTGTCTTGGATAAGCACCGACTCGAACATAGACGGATGCGACAAATTCGGACTGGACTCAGTCTTGGACTGAAATGTAGGTAACATGGGGGGTTTGGATTGCGAAAACGTAAAAGAACATGAAGTAAACTAAGTATAAAAGTAAACGTAAGCTAAACTATGCTTATTAATGACTATACCAACATAGAGTTCAACAAGCAATTGGTTCTTGGTTCTGTACTCAAGATTATGCTTCCAAATCAACCTAAAGTTCTTACAACAATTGCCAAACATTCGTCCGCTACCATACCAAGGATTTACACAATTTCTACCTCATCAATTGACCAGGAGTAAGCATGTGGTTGATGTTAGGTTCTCTAATCGATTACCTAATGGAGTTGTTAAACCCGATTCCGATCGGCCTAGTCTAACATTGATCCACTTTCACAATGCACAATTATGACACAATAAAGCAGATTAAAAATAGGATTCACAATCAAGAGATAAGAAACACAAACCAATTGTATTATTGAAACAAAGTATGGATACAGGGAGTGAATTCATGGACCCTGCCTTCCACAACGATCACCATAGGAGAACGACGATGGTTCACCAATGATGACTAGGACACTGAGGATCTAGTCCACTAGAGTGCGTCAGTTATACAGAGCGATCACCTCTGATAACCTTCAGCTTCCCAATCCCTAGCTTGCACCTCCTCGATCGAGAGAGACGCCACTAAGGTACCATGCACCACCGTGAAAATGAGGGCAAGAATGAGAAGATAAAGTGCACCACCTCCTAACTAATTTATAGATTCCTAGTTGACCTTTCTACCCTTAAATGATCCTTCATGCACAGCACACTTCTCTTGGAGTGACTTGGGCCACTGAGCTGGGCTTGGTTGGAAGAGGGCTAGTCTAGTCGGGACAACTCCTTCTGGACTAAGATGGTCTTATTGGGCTGAGTCATCCTTAGCTTTTGCCTGCAAAATGAATCCAATCTTTTATTAACTAAATCCTCAAATTAACACAAATTTATATTTTCCCTATTTCTAGGTCCATAATCTAAATCTTAGCTAAGATGTGATTCTTAGTTACTAAATAGTCTCAATAACACCCATTTTAAGCCCTTCTGAGGTGTATAAAATACGACTCATTAACGAGTTACCACCTTTGCGAGGCATAGAACACCACATAGACTTAACACTTGGAGCCACTTTGCCAAACAGGGAAGTGTATAGAACAAACCCAGAGGAGGCGAAGGAAATCCAAAAATAGGTTGCTAAGTTAATTGAGAAATGATGGGTAAGAGAGAGTATGAGTCCTTGTCTCATGCCTATGGTCTTGGTACCCAAAAAGGATGGTACCTAGAGAATGTGCATGGATTACAGAGCCATAAATAATATAATTGTTAGATATAGACACCCTATTCCCTGTTTGGATGATTTGCTTGATGAGTTACATGATGCCAAATTGTTTTCTAAAATTGATTTAAAAGCAGATACCATCAAATTCGGGAAAAGGGATGAATGGAAAATGACTTTTAAGACTAAGTTTGAACTTTATGAATGATGTGTCATGCTTTTTTATTTGACTAATGCCCTAAGTACTTTCATGTGAATGATGAACCATGTCATGTGAAGTCTAATAGACAAATGTATGGTTATGTACTTTGATGATATCTTGATTTATTCTACTTGCTTGGATGACCACCTCTTGCATGTGTTGAATGTTTTAGAAATTTTGAGAAAAGAAACATTATTTGCTAATTTAGATAAGTGTGTGTTTTATACCCCAAAGGTCACTTTCCTTGATTTTGTTGTCGGCTCCCATGGAGTCAAGGTTGATGAAGAAAAGGTGAAGGCCATCAAGGATTGGCCGACACCCAAAATAGTGGGGGAAGTAAGGAGCTTCCATGGTTTTACGAGCTTCTATAGGAAGTTTGTCAAGGACTTTAACACTTTTGCAGCCCCTTTAAATGAAACTGTTAAAAAAAATGTTGGTTTTAAATGGGAAGAGAGCCAAGAGAGAACCTTCCAAACTTTGAAAGAAAAGGCTCAGTCAAGCTCCAATTCTTGTGTTGCCTAATTTTTCTAAATATTTTGAGTTGGAGTGTGATGCCTCAAATGTTGATATAGGGGCCATGATCCTCCAATAAGGGCACCCCATTGCTTACTTTAGTGAAAAACTAAAGAGTGCCCGATAATGCTGTCAAAACGTTATCAAAACCACTAAATTTCCCTTAATTTTGCAGTATAGGGACTAACCTAGGTCAAATTTCTCAAGGAAACAATCATGTAATGCCTAATCTTGTTAAACATGAATAAAATTAAATGCTAAAAAGGGGGTTTATGTGTAAACATAATCATATGCAGAAAATAAAATGCAGAACAAAATTTATGCAAAATATAATTGAAAATAGAATTATGTAACACTAATCCAAGGATCCAATCATGTAGTTTTCAAATCATAGTTCACATAAGGGTGAAAATTCATATCAACTCAAGATTCATTAGACAATCATTTAACATTCATCCATATAGATTGAGATCATAATCGCAATCCTTAATTAGCATGGATTCAACTGCATAATTGGTTGATTTTAGGTGATCAATTGATTATCTAACCTTGATTATATTGGGATTGATCAATCCTAACCTAAAACAATCCAAAACCTCAAGCAAAATCATAATCATGAAAATGAGTCAAGAATTAGAAGGAAAAGAGAGGCATAACAGAATTTGCATAATAAAAAAATTCAAGAATTCAAACCTAACCACAATCATGGAACCTTGAATTGATAAGAGAGCCTAGCCTTCCATGGCAATCATAATAGAAAATGCAGCACAAGACACAAAAAAAAAACCTAGAAAAGGAGAGAGGAGAGAGAATAGAGAGGAAATTTGTGATCCAAGAAACCTCCAAAAACCAAGTGTGTAAAATCTATAAATTATCTAACCTAAAACTAACTAATGTATGATGTGAATGCTAAGGAATGTATTCTGGACCAGAGGATTTCGCAGCTCAAAGGTCCACTAACAAAAGGTCCAAAACTAGGCCAAATATACAAAGAAAGGCCCAATAGAGTGGGTAGAGAGGCCACAACTTCAAACGGACTTTTGATACTAAAGAAGCTAGAACTGGGTTATGCCAAAAGGAGAGAAGTTATAGGTCTTTATCTTAACTTTCCAGAGCCACCAAAATTGTCCGATTTGGAGGTTTAGAGGTTTGTAGCTCTAGATATGGCTTGTACAAGATAACAATATCATAATGAAAATTAAGTCTAAAAATAAGCAAAGATTAGCAACTAAACCCAATTAAGTCCAATAACCCAAGACTCAACCAACGTGTCAATATTAACCATAAAATGATGTCAAATATATCCAGCATAAATTGCTATTAAGTGCCTAAAAAATATTCTATTAATGTCCAAGTGAATTATTCTACTTATGACCAAGAGTTATATGATCTTGTGAGGGCATTGCAGAATTAGCAACATTATTCATTTCCCAAGGAGTTCGTGATTCATAGTAATCATGAAGCTCTCAAGAATTTGAGATGGAAAAGTAAGTTAAATAGAAGGCATGCAAAGTGGGTTGAATTTTTAGATTAGTTTCCTTATGTGATCAAGCATAAGCAAGACAGGATGAATGTAGTGGCGGATGCTCTCTTAAGGAGGCATGCCTTAATTGCCATCTTTGAAACAAAAATGCTTGGACTTGATTGTACAAAGCAATTGTACAAATAAGATCTCTACTTTTGTGAGCCTTTTTCCATGTGCATCCATGCAACATTTAATGATTTTTTTAGACACTATGGCTTTTTATTTAAAGGAAAGAAGTTGAGTGTGCCCGTGAGCTCCATTAGGCAATTGCTTGTGAGGGAGGCACATGAAGGTGGCCTTATGGGTCACTTCGAAGATCTTAAGACTTTGGACATTTTCAATGAACATTTCTATTGACCTAATGAAGAAAGATGTTCATAATATTTGTGAAAAATGTTTAACTTGTAAAGAGGCCAAGTCTTAGGTATTCCCCACAATTTATACACTCTACTCCCTATTCCCACCTCTCCTTCGATTGATATCTCTATGGACTTTGTACTTGGTTTACTTAGGTCGAAGGGAGGTAGAGATTTTATTTTTGTGGTGATTGATCGATTTTCTAAAATGACTCATTTCATTCCATGTCACAAGAGTGATAATGCATTACGTACGGCCAATTTGTTCGTTAGGGATGTAGTAAGGTTATATGGTCTTCTAAGGACCACTATTTTTTATAAGGACACCAAGTTTCCTGGACATTTTTAGAGGTCCCTATGGAGTAAGCTTGGCATAAAGCTTCTCTACTCTAGAACTTGTCATCCTCAAATGGATGGGCAAACCAAAGTGGTAAATAGAACCTTAGGTCAACTATTAAGATTGGGAGAATTGGATAACCCATGTTGAGTTTGCTTATAATAGGGTGTTTAATTCTACTACTTCTTACTCACCTTTTGAATTGGCCTATGGTTTTAACCCTTTCTCCCCACATGACTTGTTTTCCTTACCTCTTATGCCTAACTATGTTACTAGGGAAGGGCTTTCAAGATTTTAATTCGTTTAGAGGATACATAAATAGGCTCGGTGGAACATGGAAAGGAAGGGAGAATAGTATGCAAAAACTACCAACAAAGGGAGGAAGGAATTTTTATTTAAAGAAGGAGATTTGGTTTGGGTGCATTTAAGGAAGGAACGGTTTCCTCACCTTAGGAAATCCAAGCTCTTCCTAAGAGGTGATGGTCTGTATAAGATTATTAAGAAAATTAATGATAATGCTTACAAAGTTGAAATGCCTCAAGAGTTTGAGGGAAGCATTGCATTTAATGTTATGGACTTGACTCCTTATGTTGCAGGTATAGAGGTATTGGATTCTTATGCTACAGGTACCGGGCCCCTGAGTGCAGCAGGTATAGAGGCACCAAATTTGAGATAAAATTTCCTTCAGGAAGGGGAGGATGATGCATGCCTAGAAATCTATTGTCTAGGGGAAGAGGTTAAGGAAGTTACTCTAGCGCCTGAAGGCCCAATGATGAGGGGTAGGCTCAAAAAGATCAATTAAGAAGTACACCAAAGGTTGGCCCTACTATGCGACCAAGAAGGTACACCTAAAGGAAGCATTGTGTACCATTTGTCCAGCTACCTTAGCGGCACTGTCGCGATGGCTCGCGACCTCCCTCTACGGAAGGTGGCACAAAAAGGAGTTGCCACTGATGTTTTTGTTTAGGAACATCAGAAAACCCTTGGAAGGTGTTGGATTGGATGGGCTAGGTCTCGGACCAGAGAGGGGGTTCGGAGGTCTCTTACATGACGAGTGCTTTGCTTTCGGATACCTCCCAGAGTTTGGTCCCGACGCAAGATAAAAGGGACGGAAGAGAAAGGGGACCAGTTAAGGTACAGGGGTGTAGTTCTCTTAGCGGGTGAGTTTCGATGTTCCCGATTTCTGGAATATCTGATGGAGCTGAGGGTGGAAAGGATGGTGAAGGCGAATCATACATGAGAATGGGGATGACTTACCTGGTATCCAGACGATCTTATATTCCCTCTTGGACGGTAGTTCTCCCTTTTAATTCGCGAGCAACTTCCTTCTCTCTAAACGCTCTTTCTTACTCTCCTTAATCCTTTTCCTCTTGTTCTTCTTTGTTCTTTTCTTTCCACCCAAAAAAGACCCCCTCCTGATATTTCGACCTCCCTTTTTATAGGCGAGTTCAAACTCTTTCCCTCATTCCCCGTATCTGGGGAAATCTTCATTCATAAATGCGGTGGCGATTTCCCTATATTCATTTAATGCGGCAATGGTCTTTTTTCCCGTTCAAGTTTCTTTTGGGGCGTCTTGGCATTAAATGTGGTGGCGATTATGTTGTGGTTTTGTATCCCAGAGACGAACAATTGTCGTCTTGTCTCGTCGCCCTGCCAAGCATCCCTCCCCATATTTTCATCTGTTATATGATAGCGTTCCACCCCATGCGGAGACTCTGTTCTTACTTATTTCTCCGTTACCTTATCCCTTTTCACCTCTTCAGAAGCACATTTGCCTTGTTCCCTCTGCCAGGCTCTGTCTTGTCCCCTATTTTCAGCTTTTACGTTTGACTTTGTTTATTACTGCGATCGCAGTCCTGCTTTCATTCCACGTCGGTTTTTTTCGATATGGTGTGGGACCGGACCATGCTCGCCCTTGGCCTTTATTGGGCCGGAAACGTCTTCCTCCTACTTTGGCCCAATGGGTCAATGGTGGGGGACGTCTCGCTTTTGGGCCAATCTTTCGGGGACAGAAAGTGGGCATGACAGTTGCCCCCTCTTTATTTGCATCTGGATGGCCGATCCGGATGTGAATGAAGATTTAGCCCCGGACTCTAAAATCATTTTAGAATGCGGGGAGTGACCTACTGTAGTCTTAGGCTATTTTCTGGGACCGATCATGGCCTTGGGTCTCTTTTTTTTGGATTGGATGTGGCCTTGGGCTGTTTTTCGTTAGATTGGCCCTGAGGCCATTTTCTGTTGGTCAGGGTCTTGGGCCCTTTTTTTTGGATTGGATGTGGCCTTGGGCCGTTTTTGTTAGATTGGCCCTGAGGCCATTTTTTGTTGGTCAGGGTCTTGGGCCCCTTTTTTTTGGATTGGATGTGGCCTTGGGCCGTTTTTGTTAGATTGGCCCTGAGGCCATTTTCTGTTGGTCATGGCCTTGGGCCCCCTTTTTTTGGATTAGATACAGCCTTGGGCTGTTTTTGTTAGATTGGATGTGGCCTTGGGCTGTTTTTTTTTTTTTATTTTTTTTTAGATTGGCCCCGAGGCCAAATTTTGAATTGGTTGAATTGGGCGCAACGGTCGCGTTTGGAATGGACGCGCTGACGGTTCCGTTTCCTGCCCACGTCTCTTCATCTTGACGGCGTAATGATGGGGCGTCTTTATTGCAGCCCTCCTTCGAATTTCGCGTGTCTGCACGCCTTTTCTTGGGAAGTCAGGGGTCATTCGCCCAAACCATTCTGAGCCTGCTGAGAGAGAAAAGAAAAAAATACTCCCTGCGCTTCCTCCCTTTTTCTTTGCCTCCGATCCCTAGCAACGATGTCAGGTACTTCTCGCCAACCTTCGTCTCCCATTGAAGCCTCCATTCCCTATCGCGCTCAGGAGCGCTACGAATGGGTCAGTGGGGATGTGAGGGGGAGGGAGTCTAAGCTCCCTGCCTCTGTCGTGAAATCTCTGGCCAAAGACGGTGGGTGGTGCACCATCGCTCACCGTCACTGTTTTAGGATGGAGCAGTGTACCCCTTACGAGAGGGTATGCTTTCTGGCTGCTTCTGGAGGTCGGGGCGACTTTATCTATATGTATGAGGCAGTCTGACCGATCTAGGGGTTACCCTTCCCTTCGACTCTTTTGCCTCTGGGGTCCTCAGGATCTTAGGTCTCGCCCCTACCCAACTTCATCCCAATGGGTGGGCGGCCATCCAAGCTTTCAGGGTAGCTTGCAAAGCCCTCTCCATTACCCCTTCTGCTACCCTCTTCCTTTGTTTCTATTCTTCTCGGTTGACCAAAGAGGTGGGTTGGGTATCTTTGACCCCTATCGCATCTACCCCGAAGGGCGGCTTGTTTGCCCCCTACACCAACTCCTATAAGGGTTTCAAAAACCGTTTCTTGAAAACCGCGTCCGTTGGCGGAGCCCCTTTCTCTCTTGATTCTGAACCCTTTCCCCTATACTGGAAGTTTCCAGTTCGCTTCGCGGGTTTCTCCGCTTCTAACCTTATCCCATCTGAGCGAACCGACCTCCACTATTTGGAAGGCCTACCCCGAAACATGGACTGTAAAAACATAGTACCCTTGGTTTTTTTGAACGTGTAGCTCTTGACCCTTTTTCTTTGGTGAGTGTCTGATTTTTTTGGATCTTGACTCGGCCTGGCGCCGAATGTTCTGATAAATTTTCGTTTTCTTCTCTTTTTTTTTTGCAGATATTGTGAAGTCTCAGAACGCCAAGATCCATTCCTATCTCCAAGGGGTTCGTGCCAAGAAGAAAGAGTCCATGGGGGACCCTTCGACCCTTTCGGCCGGCGAGGTGAGCGGTCCTGTTGCCCAGGAGTCTCAACAAGCCAAATCTTCCTCCATCCGGATCTCTGATACTCCCTTCGGGCGTGTAGCTTCTCTGGATAAGGGTAAAAGGAAAGTCGCCGCTCCCGATGCTGATAGGGTCAATAAGAAAGGCAAGGTTCAGGCTGACACTACTGCCGTTCCTCCTCCGACGATTCCCACAGTTTCCCATTACGAAACTCCTTGCCGCATCTACGTGGTGCAGCGAGCTTGCCCCTGGGGATTTGCTGCCGGTGAGACCATCAAATCCCTCCACCAGCAGCTCCCGGCTCCTCACGACATCCAAAAGACTTTCGACACCTTAGGCTTATATCACCTTCGCTCTATGGCGACTCTCTCTTTCTGGTGGCAAGCTTTATCAGAAATGGATCCGGAAGTCTTGAAGCAGTTAAGGAATGAGAACCAAAAGCTTCTTGCTGACATGGATCACTTCCGGTCCATTCAGGATGAACTCCAAACTTCGCTCACAACCTCCCAAGCGCACTTGGAGTTGAAAAACACAGAGGTCGTCGCATTGCAATCGGAAGTCGCCGCACTGCGGATAGAATTGCAAAAAGAAAAAGAAGCGGCGACTGATGCGATATCAACCTTGGAGGAGTCGCGTAGGTTGGAGTTCGAAAGGGCCCTATTGGCGGAGGAGCGCCTAAAAGTTGTCGAGGCCCAAGTGAAGGACTTGCAGAAGGCTCTTTCGGGCGCCGAGGAGGCGAATGGGGCACTGGTCAAGCAGGTGTCGGAGTTGGAAGATACCGCCTTGGAAGCGTACCAGGGAGGCTTCGATAATGCATTGGGGCAAGTGGGTTTGCTGTCGCCAGATCTAGATCTGAGCAGTTGTAACGTGGAGTTAATTGTACTGGACGGCAAACTTACTACCCCTCCCCCCTTGTAAAAATTTCAGCATGAATGCAAGTTAATTTTTCTGATCCCTTTTTTTCCGCTTTTTTTTTTTTTTTTTTTTTGGGCCGGCGTTACGTTTTTACTGTGGCCCAAGGACTTCAATGATTGGGGCCTTTTCATTAGCTTCGAGAATTTAAACAGTTAATATACTTAGCGCTCCTCTTCCCCTTTCATTCTTCTTCCTTTATTATTGGCGTCAATCATATACGCACCTTCTTCTTCTTCTTCCCTTGAGGTGGCGATTTCCCCTTCCTTTCTTCCCGGGCGTGAGTCCAAACCTGCTGATTCTGAGGCAATGGGTTGACGAGGAAGTGTGGCCCCAAGCATCCTTCTATCTTTCTCCGTTGGTTTCGCATTATATCAGTGAAGACTTGGTGCGGGCGGCGTGTGCCAATCATTTTCAGGCAATCGCTTGTCATCCCATTGACAGTATGCCATCCTCCTTTTCACGGGGGGCGAGATTTCATCTATATGTGCACGAACCAGTGTTTCGCTTGTTAGGAGTGGCTCTTCCTTTTCAACATTTCGAGGTTGAAGTTCTTTGGGCTTTAGGGCTAGCTCCTTCGCAACTCCATCCTAGCGGTTGGGGCGGTTATCCAAGCCTTTTTAAACTTGGTGTGCCGCTTCTGCAGTGGTGCCTACAGCAAGCTGCTGCTTTACTTCTATTACTCGGATGTTCCTGCTCCAGCCTCATGGGTCCGCCTCGTCCCTCGGACTGGCCGGGACCTATTCTCCGAGTACCATATGTCTCCCTCGGCCTTTCGCCCTTGGTTCTTCAAGGTTTACGCTTCCGACAGGTGCTCGTTTGTTACCACCGCAAGGAGTTTTCCACTACACTGGCAGCTGGTGGCTGGCGTTGATAAGGTGCCTGTCTTATCCCAAGAGGATCGAACCTGGGTCCCTTTCATAGAAGCTCTTCCGAGAGGAATGGATTGTGGGGCCCTTGTTAGGATGGCTCTTCATCCGGATGCTACTGCCCGCTTCAAAGGTGGTCTTTCGTCCCTGCCTTTTGTTTATTCTGTAACTGGATACCCTTTTAACCATGTCTACTCTTTTCAGACTATCTCCGGGACCAAAATTTCAATTTTCGTCCCGTTTTAGCCCAAGCGAAGGTGCTGATGCGTGCAAGGGCTGACGCTCTTTTGAGGAATGAAGCTCTCCCTCGGGTAGACCTAGGCGCTTTTGACCGTGCTTCTCCATTGCAGATAGCCCCCGTGTCGGTCTATACTGAGCTACTGGAGGAAACTTCTTCCCGTCCCACTTCTGAAGATTTGTTGTTTCATGCCTTACCTCCTTCCGCGTCCCCTGGTCCTTCTGCTAGCGGACTCGCCTGCCATGTCGGCGCGGGCCTTACTACCTTGTTGCCGCCAGGCTTCCTTGGCGCGGAGGATCGCAATTTCCTGTCCTCCATGGGCCTAGCAGCTTCTTTGGATATGATGATGAGCCAGCATGCCCAGTCCTTTGCTGCTCTTTATGCCTGGAAGTCGGAGTTTCCGGACTGGGACCGTCTCAGGTCCCAACAGGTCCAAAATTCTACGGAGATCGCCCGCCTGTCTCAGGAACTTCGGGATACTAAGTATTCCCTGGCCTCCGTCCGCTCCGAGATTTCTTCCAACGATGCCAAGAATGCTCTTCTTCTTCAGGAGTTGGATTCGGTTAGGGCCGACCGGGACACTCTTCGGTTATCCCTGACTCACCCGGAGGGAGATTTGGCGGCCGAGAAAGCATATTCGGCCAAGCTTTCGGAGGCGCTTGACCAAGCCAATGAAGATCGTAATGAAGCTGGCGCCAAACAACTATTGCGGAACTGGACAGGTCCGAGGCTCGAAACCCGTGCTTGGATGCTCTCTTATCGAGTTGATCGCAAGCAAAATTCTTGGCAAAGCGCGGGTGGCCGGTTTTATTTAGTTTTCTTCCCCTCCCTTTTTGGTATATTTTTTTATTTTATTTTATTGTGTTTGTCTTCTTTATATGGAATAAAAAGCTAGATTCTCCGAAATGACTATATGTTATGCATGCAGAAGAACGAGATTATTTTGTCTTCTCTTCTTTTTTCGTTTTTCGACGTCATTAATACGCGTTAGATATTAGCCTCCTTTCTTCCTTTTCCATCATCCGTCCCCGGGACCTCCCGCCTTTCGCCTGTATTCCATTTTTTAGATAGACAAATGCAGAAGTAACCAGACTACTAAGGATAAGTACTAATAAGGATGATAATCACGTGTATGTATAAAATGATGAGGTCATAAGGGTCGAGACTGTACATTAATTCGATAGGGAACCACAACAACAACAAGGAAAGAGAAGGAAAAAGCAAACAAGACGGAATAATACATGACGAAAGGGCGGATCGCCCATGGAGCTCCTTTTTTCGGTGTACACTTTACCTTGTGACCGGCCACTAGGCCTCCCTTGTATTCAGACCCATCTCCCTTGATTCTCCTGCTTTTGGCTTGTCGTTCTTAGGGATAGAATAATTTGACCGGATCGGCATTGACAGGGTTCTTGAGGTCTCGGCCGTCCTGATCCGTAAGGATCAATGCCCCTCCTGAGTAAGCTTGTCGGACCACGTATGGTCCCTCATACTTCGGTGTCCACTTCCCCCTATAGTCTTTGGTGGCGGGGAGAATTTTCCTTAGCACCAGATCCCCCTCTCTGAATGTCCTTAGTTTGACTTTTTTGTCAAATGCCTGCTTGACCCTCCTTTGGTATAGCTGGCCATGGCAGATGGCTCTCAGCCTTTTCTCCGTGATTAAGTTCAGCTGGTCGAAACGGTGCTGTGCCCATTCGGCTTCTCCTACCTCGGCTTCAGCTATTACTCTTAAAGAGGGGATTTCTACCTCTACTGGGAGCACAACCTCCATGTCGTATACCAATGCATAGGGGGTTGCCCCGGTGCTTGTCTGGCTGTGGAGGCGGTATCCGTGTAAAGCATATGGCAGCATATCGTGCCAATCCTTGTATGTCACCACCATCTTCTGTATGATTTTTTGATATTTTTATTAGCGGCTTCTCTTTGCTCCATTCATGCAGGGCCGGTATGGTGTTGAGTTCTGATTGCTTGATTTGGAATTCCCCACACAGCTCGGATATCACTTTGTTGTTGAGATTGGTACCATTATCGGTGACAATATCAGCCGGGATCCCATATTGGCATATCAGGTTTCTTTTGATAAACTTGGCCACCACATTGCGGGATACTGTTTGGCATAGGATTAAACTTCAATCCATTTGGTGAAATAGTCAACGGCCACTAGTATGAACCGGTGCCCATTTTGAAGCCTTGGGCTCGATGGGTCCGATCATATCTATTCCCCACATTGAAAATGGCCATGGCGAGTCAGGCTTTGGAGGCCGTCGGGGCTACCTTTATGTGGTCTGCGTATATTTGACACTTCACACACCTTCTCACGTGTTGACATCGGCTTCCATTGTCGTCGATAGTACCCAGCTCTTAAGATTTTAGGGCCGCGAATAGCCATTCGCATGGGTTCGAATGTTCCCTCGTGTACTTCTTCCAAGATTTCTGGGCCTCTTTCTCATGCCTTGCATGACGCAGCAAGTGGCGTCGGCGTTCCTTTTGTATAGTATATCTCCATCCAAGAAGAATCTGGCCCCGACTGCGTAAAGTCCTCTTGTCATTTTCCTAGCACCTAGGGGGTAGGTTTAAAATCGCTTAAATAGGCTTTTATGTCGTGGAACCATGGCTTAGTCCCCGCGGTCTCTTCCTTGGCGTTGATATGGTGGCAATGAGCCAATCTTCCTTGGTGTTGTACACGTATTACCAAGTCCTTTCCTTCACTTATTTGTACCATGGCAGCCAGCGTAGCTAACGCGTCAGCCATTTGGTTCTCTTCCCGAGGCACATATTGGAAGGTGACTGACTCGAAGCTCTCGAGCAGTTCCATGATGTATTCATGATATGGAACTAATTTTGGGTCTCGGGTTTCCCATTCTCCTTTAAGTTGGTAAATGACCAACGCCGAGTCCCCAAATATTCGGAGCTTTCTTATTTGCCTTTTTGTGGCCATTACGATCCCCATGGTACAGGCTTCATATTCAGCCATGTTGTTGGTGCAACCGAAGTCCAACCTCGCCGAAAAGGGGAAGCACTGATCTGTCGGGGATGCTAACACTGCTCCTATGCCATTTCCCAACATGTTGGATGCTCCATCAAACCACATCCGCCATTAAATGCTGGGTTTTCTGTCTCGTCGATGCTCATGATACCCTCATCCGGGAATTCGTCCATTAGAGGCTGGTAATCTGTCAAAGGGTGATATGCCAAATGATCTGCCACTGCTCTTCCCTTTACAGCCTTCCGGGTGGCGAATGCTATGTCGAATTCCGCGAGAGTCATTTGCCAGCGAGCTATCCTCCCTGTGAGGGCTGGTTTTTCCAGGATGTATTTGATGGGATCCGTCTTGGCTATTAACCACGTAGTATGTGCTAGCATGTACTGCCTCAATCTCTTTGTTGCCCATACCAGGGCGCAGCATGTCCTTTCTAATGCCGAGTATCTCTGCTCACACTCTGTGAATTTCTTACTGAGGTAGTATATGGCATGTTCCTTCCTTCCTATCTCATCTTGCTGTCCGAGGACACATCCCATCGATTCTTCTAATACCGTCAGGTATAGGATCAACGGTTTTCCTGGTATCGCTGATGATGGGTGTTTTTACAGTCGTTTTACGCACCTATCAAATACTAAAGCTAACTATAGTATAGCTAACCCTAGGTCATTCTTCTCAAGGACACAGTGTGCTCAATTGTGATTTAGTGTCAAGTTAAACAATGCAAAATCTGAGATGTGAAGTGTTGACTCTTCTCGGTTGTGGCTGAGTCATACTCGTGAGGCCCAAGCAGAGATAGTCTCGGCGAGAGACTATTAGAAGAGTCTCGGTGAGTGCTGAACAGGCAGCTTCTGAGAGGGGACTTCTCCTCTGTCTCAACCAGGAAAATAGTAAAAAAAGCGATGCAGGGGGGTTTGAATACAGTAATGCTGAAAAATAAACCAAGACTATGAATGCGGTGAATGTATACTACTGTTACTAATTATCTATTAGTATTATATAAGTATTCAGATTCAGTTCCATTAATTAAGTCAGTCCGGGTTCCAATCTCCGGTTCACGATCCATATCAGCCTTGGGTAGTCTTATGACGATCGCCAAATATTAGTCCATTGCCATCTAGAGGATTTATGCAATCGGCTACCTCATCGGTTAATGAGGGGATTAAGTTCGGAGAGCTGATTTTAGGTTCCCTATTAACAATCGTTAAATGGTTACCTACTATATTAGTTAAACCGGTTTCAATCGGCTTAGCTTAACATTGTTCCCCGGTTAAATTGCAATCGCAGTTCAACGTGAACTAAAGTAGAGGAAGGGGAACAGAGATATGAAATGCAGAAGCGAAATCAATTAACTTGAAACAAAATACAAACACAGTGGTCAAATTCAGATGGCTCCATCTTCCTCAACGATCGCCAAGGTTGATGGTGGTGGTTCACCTCTGTTAGCCTAAAGCGGCCGGATCAGTTCCACCAGAGTCGTCAGTAGTCTGATCGGTCCTCTCTGGTAAGCGTCCAGCTTCCCAGTCTTGAACTGCGCCTCCTCGTCGAGAGAAGCACCGCTGCAACACCGTGTACCACCAGAAATGGAAGGCGAGAAAAAAGAAAATGGAGTAAAATGTTCTGTGAAAAAAAAGTGAATTCAAAGACCCTAAACAGTGCACAGCTCCTCCTATATATACGAGCTATGATTAGCTACTCTAACGAATCTAACAGAATTACGGTGAGTGTCTATTCTACCCCTATGCGGATCTTTTCACGTGACATGGCGGATTTCTAGGAGTGACATGGCAGATGAATTAACATTGAGGTGGCCTCAAGCTGGATAGCTGATGTGGTCAATACATTTGGGCCACTCTTTTCTAGAAACTCTTTGGGCTGCAAGTCAGCGGGCAGCCGAGGCAGCTTCATCTCATTTGAGACTCTTCTGTTGACCTTGGTCAACTTCGGCTTGACCTGCAGAAGAAGTTACTTTCATTAGCTAAGAAATCTGAATTAGCACAAATTTGTATTTTCTATATGTTTGAGCTCATAAAATGAATCTTAGCTAACAGTTCATTCTTAAGCACAGAATAGTCTTGCAAACCTCCTTCTTAGGTATCTAAAAGATGTATAAATTGTGACTCATCACACCCCCACTTACCCTTTTTGCACTCCTGGGCAAAATAAGATGAAAATCTTAAGAGAAGTTTTTTAAAGATAGAAGAGAATTTTTCACTTGGCTTCCTTTAGTTTGGCCAAGACAGGCAGTCGGCTCTCATTCCTCTGAGCTTGAGATGCTCTTTCACTCTAAAATTACTCCTTCTATGCTCTAGGCAATTTAATGACCTCTTGAATCTAAAGAAACAACCAAGAGTGACAGAGCTTTTATTTGGACAAGTACTCACTTTTCTTCTCTCGTGCACAGGCTTGTATTTACACTCAACATTCATGGAACTGAATTCACCATACTTTGACAAAGCTCTCTTTTTTACACTGTAAACACAATTATGATCACTAGGACTTCTTTTTGGCTTGTAGCGAGGCTGGTTCATGGGGTGGATAATATATAGGGAAAAACTGGTTTCGGGACCCATGAGGAAGAGAGGGAGCAATGGGGAGTAAGTTTAAATCAGCCTGAGGTTACTCAGGTTGCTGCCAATTTCTCCTTCTTGCTGCCACCAGCTCATTTCTTTTCTTTTTCTTATACAATACATTTATGCAGCTGCTTTCTTTCTTTATTTGCTTCAGCTCAGATTTTTAGCTTTCTTTCTTTCCACTTTTCTTTTCTTCCTTTTGCTCGCTTTTATTCCTTTATTGCTCTTTGAGCTTGGGAGAGTGTTGAACAATGTTTTGCTTCCTGGAGTTTCCCCACACTTGATCATGACTTACTCCCAAAACAATTCCAAAGCTCCTCTGCTCCCATAGGGTAAGGTTAATTCATGGTTTTTTACTGGCCTTGGCTTGTGGTGGCTGTCAAAAGAAGAATGGTTAGTTAGGCTCAAGTGGGGAAACAACAGATGCATTTGTTCAGGTAGGCTTTATTTGGCTCGGGGCTCATGAGAAACATGGCCTAGATCATGTCATTCCTGCATGTGAAAACAGTTGTATCTAGAGTTGAGGCAAAATGCAGAATATACAGTTATCATGAATGCAAAATTACAATAAAGAACAAGGCGAGAATGGCAAGATGCAAGCCATCCAGTATTTACAAGGCTCAAATCTCACACAGGTTGTATCAGCTCGACTCAAGGTTTTTCTTTTCAATTTTTCAGTCGATTCTTGCCTAGAACACAAAGTTTCATTATCTTGAGCTAGAAATTCTCTTGTCAAAGCTGCAGATATGCTTTCACTGACTTTATTCAAACTTCGAAACCAATTCAAAATTCTTTTCATGACATTTTTATTATTGACACTCCACTTGGAATTCTGTTCAGATGAAGAAACAGAAAATTTTAAGTTCTGCCAGGTCGAGTGTGTTCCCGGATCCGGCGAGATGGAGCAGGACCAGAATGGACTTGGCTTGGCAGTTTTTATTGAAAACATAAAGTTTGAAATGACACGTAACTTGAAATAAAACACACAATTGAAAGAAATAACAAAGTAATTTAAACTAGCGAGAGTTCGGGATGATGGGGATAGAGACTGTGATCATCCCCCACACTAAAATCTGCATTGTCCTCAATGCAAGGGAGAGATCATCTGGAGCTGTTGGTTCCATCAATGATATGTCCTCCATTTCGGAATGATTGACATTGGGCCTTCATGGAATGGCTTAATTTGGTGCCCATTGACCTGGAAGGTGTTGTTGTTGTGTTCGTCTTTTAGCTGTACTTTGCACCATGGGGAAACACATTAGTGATAACAAAAGGCCCGTCCATCTAGAGCGTAGTTTACCTGCAATGAGTTTAAGGCATGAGTTAAACAGGAGGACTTTCTGGCCAACTCGGAATTGTTTTCTTAGGATCTGCTGGTCATGGAATCGTTTGATTTTCTGCTTGTAGATCCTAGAATTTTCATATGCTTCAAGCGGAGTTCATCTAATTCTTGCAGCTGAAACTTTCTCTGTTCTCGGCTTGGTCATAGGCCAAATTGCCTTTAACAGCCCAGTATGCTCTGTGTTCTAGTTCCACAGGAAGGTGACAGGCTTTGCCGAAAACAATCTGTAGGGAGACATTCAGAGGTGTTCGGTGGGCAGTTCTGTGTGCCCAGAGCATCCTCAAGGAGGCGGCTCCGGTCTTTCCCGCTGGGATTGGTCATCTTTTGCAGTGTTTTCTTGATTTCCCTGTTGAACACTTCTTGGCCATTTGTGCAGGGATGGTAGGCTATGTAGCAATTCTGTGTGCTACCCATATTTTTCTGAAGAAGGAAGCCATGGCTCTTCTGAAGTGACTGCCTTGGTCACTTATGGCGCTTTAGTACACCAAACCGGCAAAAGATATTGGACTTCAAGAAGTCACTTACTACTCGTGCATCATTGGTTCTGGTGGCAATGGCTTCTACCCACCTTGATACATAATCTCGACCCGGCGGAGAATGTATGAATAGCCATTGGAGGCGGAATGGTCCCATGAAGTCTATTCCCCAAACATCAAAAGATTTCCAGGGTTGGATGGGTTGTTGGGGCATTTCATGCCTACTGTTCATGGCCATTCCTGCTTTTTGGCGGTTCTCGCAGTGGAGGCAATTCATGCGCGTCTCTGAAGATGGTTGGCCAGTAAAGACCACGTCTAGCACTTTCTGGCAGTCAGTGGATCCATAATGGTCGCCTCAGTGCCGAGTGGCGAAGCTGGAGGACCAATGAACTTCGGCCGGGGAATGCACTGCGGATGACTTTGTCACTTTACAGTCTCAAAGTAGGGATCATCCCAAATGTAGTACCAGCATCGCTTGGTTTTATCCTTATGCAGTAGAGATGCCTCTGGTGGGAAGCTGAGATGTTGCCACAAAATTACAAATGTCAGCAAACCATGGTGAAGAGCGTTTTTATGTGCATAAGGTGCTCATCTAAAAATTCATCTCGGATAGGCATCGGTTCACTTTCTTTTTGGATTCTGCTTAGGTGAGTGCGCTTCTGAGTTCTCGCACCTCTTTTTATCTCGATTTCAATGTTGAATTCTTGAAGGAGAAGCATCCACCGAATCAGTCTTGGCTTGGCATCCGGCTTCTTCAACAAGTATCTCAAGGCGTGATCGGAGAACACAATTATTCTAGTCTTGAGAAGGTATGGGCGGAACTTGTCGGGGCAAACACAATTGCCAACAGTTCCTTCTCGGTTGTTGTGTAATTCATTGGGCGAGTCCATAGTTAAGTGATGCATAAGCAATTACCCGCCTTTGGGAGGCCGACTTCGGCTCTTTGGCCGAAACGACTCCCCAATCTTGAGTTGGATGCATCACACATTAATTGAATGGAAGGTCGGTTTGGTGCTTGCAGAATGGGAGGCGGACGTGATCTGGTCTTCAACTCCTGAAATGCTTTGATACGGTGTTGATCAAAGTTGAATTCCGCGTTCTGTAGCGGCTTGGACCGGAGGCAAGGCAAGTTTCTTTGAAGTTTTTATGAATCTTACAAGAACTGCGTGTCTAAAAATGGCGAACCTCCCTCACAGAAGGGGTTTGGAAGGAAGATATGATGTCTATCTTGGCTTTATCTGCTTCGATGCCTCTATTGGATACCAGATGACCCAATACTATTCCTTCATCACCATGAAGTGACATTTTTTCAAAATTGAGCACGAGATTCGTGTCAATGCATCTCTTCAACACCCTTGATAGATTATTCAGGCATGCATCAAATGAGTCAGCATATACGGTAAAATCATCCATGAAGACCTCCATGCAGTCACAGCAAGTCGAGAAGATACTCATCATGCAACGTTGGAATGTACTCGGCGCATTGCACAGGCCGAATGGCATGCGTGTATCAAAAGGTACCAAATGGGCGGGTAAGGTCGTCTTATGCTGATCTTGGTGCAATAATATCTGCATGTAGCCGAGAATCCATCAAAAAAAACAATAATGGGATCTCACTGCCAATTTTTCAAGCATTTGGTCAATGAAAGGCAGAGGAAGTGATCCTTGCGAGTTGCTTGGTTTAATCTTCTATAATCAATGCACGCTCGCCAGTTGTTCTGAATCCTTGTTGGTACCAGCTCATTCTGCTGGTTTTAAAATGAACGATTAGCCGGACTTCTTTGGCACCACTTGCACAGGGCTCACCCGTGGCTATCGAGATGGGGTAGATGATCCCTGCTGCAAGGAGCTTTGTGACTTCTTTCTTAACCACGTCCGGGAGTGTCGGATTCATCTTCTTTCTTCTGCCTTATGGGCTTGATCTCCTCCTCCATTAATATTTTATGCATGCAGATGGAGGGTTTATGCCGAGGAAGGGTCAGAAAGTTTCCACCCTATTGCCTTCTTATGCTGCCTTAGGACCTCCAACAAATTTTCTTCTTGCTCTTGGTTGAGATTGCTAGCAATAATAGCAGGGGCTGCTGTTCCCTGTCAAGTAGGCGTATTTTAGATGACTCGTAATTGTTTTAATTCTAAGGGTGGTGGTAATGGAGATTTTTTCAATTTACGAGTTCGGATCAGACTGGCCGGCTTGGTCTTGACTTGGCACCGGGGTGCCGACATGATTCGACCTTTGGCTGCTTCAGGGCTCGACTTCATGGACTTGGTCAATATGGGAGTGGAGTCGGCCTTGGCTCCGTGTTGTTCTTCGAGTCGGATCTGATGGAACCTTGATTGTGCTACACTATGGTCGGGTCTTCTTTGGCCGAGATGATCTCGGTGGGCTTGTCGGCCTTGGTTTCTTTGGCCAGGTTGACCATTGTCTCTTCGTTGAGTTGGCCTTTTCTGGCAGTTGGTTGCGGCTGAAAAGATTGTTGCCGATTGTTCTATTAAGGGTTGTTTAGTGTTGGCAACTTGACTTCTTCACTTTTGAGCAATCAGGGTTTTCTGATTGCATGCTTGGTTCATCGTTTTTGAATAATTCGGCTTTGAAATCCAAGTCGGCAATATCATCATATTCATCCTCGGAGCTGGAGAGGGTATGTACTTCTTCACTTTGTCGGCTTCTTCATTGGCTCTAAGCAATGATAATATCAGTGTTTTCAGCAAGATCTTTGGTGCTTCCACTTTGCGGCTGTCTAGTTGAAGATATTCTTCAACCAGTTCTTCAATAAGGTCAACGCCAAGAGGGAATGGTCTTCGGTGGGGTGCTTCATGGCTTCAAAAATGTTGAATTGCACCAGTGTCACGATTCCATTGAAGAGTCCCGGAGTATACATCAATCTTTGTTCGTGCGGAGTCATTAGGAATGGTCTTCCCAGAATTAAGGTTGATTCTTTTAGGATGTCTCGTCCTCCATGTCAAGAACATAAAAGTCAGCTGGAAAAATTGGCTCATTAACTTGGGCGAGAACATCCTCGAGAACTCCCAGGGGCTGGACAATACTCTGTTAGCAAGTTGAATGGTCATCCTGTGGGTTCAAATCTCGAAATTCAGGGACCTATAGATTGATGCCGGCATGACATTGATTGAGGCTCCCAAATCCAGCATGGCATCGGCAAAGTGCATTCACCAATGGTGCATGGAGCAGAAAAAGATTCGGGATCTCTGCATTTCTTTGGCGGTGTTCTTTGTCCCTGTGGTGGAAGTTTCGTTCTTAGTTAGGGCGACACCACACCTCCAACCTCCACACTTCCTTTTATCTTCTTCGCTTGTGCACACGAGTTCCTTGAGGAACTTTGCGTACTTAGGAACTTGCTTGATGGCATCGAGGTGGAATGTTGATTTCCACCTTCGGAACATCTTCAGCAACTTCGTCATCCGACTCTAGCTTTCTTCTTTGAAGTGGGCCGAGATGGAAATAACAATGGAACAACTTTTTCTGGCCCGAGACTGTAAGTCGGCATTATGCTCTGAGTCGGCTTCTAGTGATCTCGGCCTCTGCTGCAGTGTAGGTTGAGGTAGTTCTTTTCCACTTGGAGTGACTACACTGGCGTTACCTCTCGGTTGGAATGCTTTGAGAGGGAGATTGCTAGATCTGCCCGGCTGAAGTTGGCTCATTTGTGTTAGCTAGCTGACCAATTTGCGTTTTGAGGTCTGGATGGTGGCGGTCATATTTTCTGAAACGCATGTTCTTTGGAGCTCACAATTCTTTGGAACTCCAGTTATTGGTTGCAAGTTGCTTCATTAGGTTCTCGAGAGATGGAGAGTTGCCTTGAGTAGGCACTCTTGTTGTTGTTATTCTTTGAAAAGGTGGTCTTTGGTATTCTTTCGAGTAATTTGTTGATAACTTTGCTTTGCGATAAGTGTTCGGTGCGGATCCGAATTGTTGGGTTGCATATGGCCCTTGATTCGGTCTGGCAAAAATGGTTGTCTCCCATCTTCTTTGGTTATCAAACGCCCGATTCTGATCGGCTGCTTCCCGTACTGAAATCCACCTATGGCTCCAACATTTTAAATTGGCTGGTATTAAAACTCGGTTTCTTGGAGAGTGGGGCACATATCGATTAGGGTGCTCCGCGGAAGTACATATGCCACATAATTTTTCTTTGTCATGGCGGGTTGGTGTTGTCGATAGCAAGCTGTCTCTCACCAATGATGTCAACTCGGTCGGTGATTCTCCAGCCTCTGATTGGAAAATGCAGATTTCATTCACCATCAAGGGATTGACTCGGCCCTCGATTCGAACTTCTTTGTGTATTACCAGCCATGTTGGAAATCAGGTGCCTTCTTCTGCTGGTGTCTTGTCCATCAAAGCTCCACCACTAGCTGCATCTATCATACTCATCCATTAGAATAGTCCTTCATAGAAATATTGGATCAGCGGTTGTTATTTGATCGATGATGTGGGCAGGTGGCGCGAGTTTATTAAACCTCTCTCTAGTATTCATGTAATATTTCACTGTATGCTTTGCCTTATCCCACATATCTCTTTTCTAATGGTCATGATTACGGATCTTGGGAAAGAACTTCTCGAGGAATGCACGCTTCATGTCTCCCCAGGTGTTGAAAAGGGCCGGCTGAAGAGTACAGACCAATCCTTTTTGCCCCATCCAGGGGAGAATGGGAATGCCTTCATCTTGATATAGTCTTCCGATATCCCTGCGGCCTCATGGTAGAAGCAGACCACATGGAACTCTTTCCGGTGCTTGTGGGGTCTTCTCTGCAAGACCATGAAATTTGGACAACAGTGTATAAGACCAGATTTCAACTCATATGTTTGGCTGGCTCAGCTGTGGGTATTGGATGCACCAGGGTTGATACACCACGTGCTGGTAGCTAACTCCTTCAACGTCTATCGTTATTCTCCATTCGTCTGATTACTGCAAAGCGTTAGAACTAGACACAAGATTATCGGTACAAAGCTGGTTAGAATTAGCTCACAGATTCTATATCCAACCTACTATTTACTCTGGTGTTCTAATTTTTCGTAATCTCACGTAAGGTTAATTCTATTTAAAGGTCCAAAAGATCGATGGATCGATCTACTACTCCTAGTCATGCATCATGCAGATTATGCAGAAAAAGAAAGATGCAGTAATGTATGCAAACAAAATGCTACCTCTAAGTACTACTGAAAATGGTTTTTACAGAAAAATTATTGATATAGGGCATGCTCTTTATTCGGGATCGAAACAACAGAAAAAACATAGACAAACTCAAAATATTCAAGACGACTTACATTCCGGACTAGGGATTGACTTTACCAACTTGGCACAATTACACAAAAGAACTTGTGTCCCCGACAGCAGCGCCAATTTGATGATGGGTGTTTTTGGTCGTTTCTGTGATATCAAATACTAAAGCTAACTATAGTATAGCTAACCTAGGTCATTCTTCTCGAGGACATAGTGTGCTCAATTGTGATTTAGTGTCAAGTTAAACAATGCAAAATCTGAGATGTGAAGTGTTGACTCTTCTCGATTGTGGCGAGTCATACTCGGTGAGGCCCCAGCAGAAGATGGTCTCGGCAGAGCTATTCGGCTTGGTCTCATTTGATGCGACAGAGCCAGCTTCTGAGAGGGACTACCTGCTGTCTCGGCCAGAAAAAAGTAAAAAGCGATAAAGCAGGGGGTTTGAATCTGAGTAATGCAAAAAATAAACCAAGACTATGAATGCGGTGAATGTATACTACTGTTACTAATTATCTATTAGTATTATATAAGCTGTATTCAATTGATTCCATTAATTAAGTCGATCAGGTTCCAATCTCCGGTTCCGCAGTCCATATCGGCCTTGGGTAGTCTTATGGCGATCGCGAAATATTCGTCCATTGCCATGCAGAGGTTTATGCAATCATTTACCTCATCGATTGTGAGGGATTAAGTTCGGGCTGATTTTAGGTTCACAGTAACAATCGTTAAATGGTTACCTACTATATTAGTTAAACCAGTTTCAATCGGCAGCAACATTGTTCAATGATTTAAATTGCAATCGCAGATTCAACGTGAACTAAAGTAGAGAAAGGGAACAGAGATATGAAATGCAGAGCGAAAATCAATTAACAGAAACAAAATACAAACACGGTGGTCAGGGTCGGATGGCTCCATCTTCCTCAGCGATCGCCAAGGTTGATGGTGGTGGTTTCACCTCCGTTAGCCTAGCGTTGAGATCCCATTCCACCAGTGCGTCGGTAATCTGATCGGTCCCCTTTCAGTAAGCGTCCGGCTTCGATCTTGAACTGCGCCTCCTCGTCGAGAGAAGCACCGCTGCAACACCGTGTACCACGAGAAATGGAAGGCGAGGCGAGAAAATGGAGTAAAATGTTACGTGAAAAAAAGTGAATTCAAAGACCCTAAGCGATTGCACTCCTCCTATATATACACGAGCTATGATTAGCTTCTCTAACGAATCTAACAGAATTCACGGTGAGTGTCTATTCTACCCCCTATGCAGATCTTTTCACGTGACATGGCAGATTTCCTAGGGTGACATGGCGGATGAATTGGCATTGAGGTGGCCTCCAAGCTGGATAGCTGATGTGGTCAATACATTTGGGCCAGCTCTCTTCTGGGCTGCTTTGGGCTGCAAGTCAGCAGGCTGGGCCGAGGGGCGGCCGTCATCTCGGCTGAGACTCTTGTTGACCTTGGTCAACTCGGCTTGACCTGCGAGAAGAAGAGTTACTTTCATTAGCTAAAAATGCGAATTAGCACAAATTTGTATTTTCTATATGTTTGAGCTCATAAAATGAATCTTAGCTAACAGTTCATTCTTAAGCACAGAATAGTCTTGCAAACCTCCTTCTTAGGTGTCTAAAAGATGTATAAATTGTGACTCATCAATCGCCGGGACCAAAACCGGGGGGTTTTCAAGATATCTTTTGACTTCTTCAAAGGCCTTCTGACAATCAACATTCCACTCTTTCTTCTGATTTTCTTCAGAGTTTAAGGATAGACACAGTGGCCGTGGTAGGGATATGAATCGCTATGTAATTGAGTAAGCCTAGGAAGCCTCTGATTTGGATTCGGTTTAGCGCGGCATTTCCGGGATAGCTTTGACTTTATCGAGTCTTTTTTTATGCCATGCTTATTTACTATGAAACCAGTAGTTTCCCTTCCTTGCGACTCGAGCAGCATTTGGCGGGGTTGAGCCTTACTTAGGAATTTGCGTAGTCTGTCAAACAATTTTTGAGGTCCTTCACACTGACATTCAGGGACCTTTGACTTAGCGATCATGTCATCCCATATACCTCTAGTTCTTGGTGCATCATATCGTGAAACAAAGCGTCACCATAGCCCTTTGGTAAGTGGCCCCTGCATTTTTAACCCAAAGGCATGACCTGGTAGCAGAATGTACCCCATGTCTTTAGTAGTGAAAATAGTCTTCTCGCGATCTTACGGGGCCATCCAAATTTGGTTATATCAGGAGAAACCGTCCATGAAGGAGAAGATTTGGTGGCATCTTGTATTATCCACCGAGGGGTGTCTATATGGGGTAGGGAAGTTGTCCTTTGGGCTGGCTTTGTTTTTAGGTCTCATTAGTCGACCACATTCGGACCTTCCGTCTTTCTTCGGTATCGGTACTACGTTTGCCACCCATTGGGGTGATTCGAGACACGCCGAAAACCAGCTTTCCATTGTTTTCCACTTCTTCTTTAATTTTCAATGCCACCTCAAACCCCATTCTCTGAGCTCTTGTCGGTTGGGACTGCCCGGTTTTATTGGTAACTTTGTGCTCCTATATTGGTGTCCAAACCCGGCATATCTTGGTATGACCAGGCGAATACATCATTGTATTCCTCTAGCAATTCTACCATTTGCCTTTTTTGTATGTCGGGACATAGGTTTTTCCACTATCGACCTCCTTGAGGTTCCTCCTTGCCGATATTTATGATCTCTGCGCTTCCTTAGGGGCCTGGACACGATCGCGAATTCTGGCTCCCCACCGACTCTCCCAAAGCAGAGGTTTCATTGTGCAAGTTTGGATCTGAATAGTTCGGGCTGCCTCGTTAAATCGGTTTTTTCTAGTGTCGCGTTATCATTTGAAAGTGGAGTTCTGTTTTTTTATTATGCGTGTTTTTTTTGACACGAAAAAATAGAAGTTATGAGATGATAGTAAGTGCAAAGGATGGGGCGAAAATGAAGATCATGCATTAACACTAATAGGGTTACAAAATATGCAAAGCAAAAGAAAAGTAGACAAAGGATCTAAAGAAACACAGAAGTCATACTACAACTACATCTAATTTATCTAAATTTGGATTGCATTTGCAAAGCGGGAGCGGGGAGTGTGTTAGACTCCCAGTTGGTCAATTCTTCAGGGGAAAAAAATGTATCCATTCCGTGGTGCTGGGACCTTGATTTCCTATCATGGCTACTTGATCGACATTATCATTCCCCCGACAAACCTCTGAGTTCCTGACACCCTCAGCAACATTCCTAACCCCCTTTTTCCGGTTGGTATCACGCCTTCTTCCAAGATGTTGAGAGCCACAGGATGGAAAGTCCCCCCCTTTGTTAAATGACGGTTTTTGCTAATTCGAGGGGATTGGGTAGAGGTTTCAGTGTGTCTTAGCCTCCTTCTATATATTCAGCGGGTTTAGGGGTGCTTATTACCAAGTCCTCCTCCCCCCTTGGCTGATTAACCGTGTTCGATATGAACTTCACCTTTTTGATGTAGGGAGGAAGGGCCTTCCCCACCTTGTGGATCCAAGGCCTTCCCACCAAACAACTGTATACCGGTTGATGTCCATCACCTGGAAGTCTACTTGGCGTAGTCGGACCCATCCCGTATGGGGGCGTGATTTCACCCATGACCTCTCGCTTTGATCCGTCAGCTCTTACAATTATTGGACTTGCTCTGAGGGATGCTTCCGTGGAGCAGAGTTTGTTGAGCGTAGATTTGGGCATAACATTCAGAGAGGACCCGTTGTCAGTGGGACTCTTGCCATCATATATTCCCCACATTTTACCGCCACATGCAGGGGCGGTTGTGACTACTGCCTTCTTTTGGGAGTTCCCCGTCGGAGAATGATATGTGGTTGGCCGGCTGTGAGGTTTCCCCAACTCCTTGAATTTCTCTATCGAGATATTGTTGGCTACATGGGCCTCCTTAAGCATTCTTAATAACAATTGTCGGTGGCCTTCGATTTTTGCCAACAAAGCCAAAGTGATATCCATGCTGGGGTTTTATTCAGCTGGTCCATCATTTCATACTCACTGTGGCGGATGAATTTGAGAATTCATCGAAACCTGTCTCCTGCGGGGGACTTGGGCAATTCTCCGATCTTTTCTTTCTTCTTATTGCGGGGATCGTCCTTTTCCACAACTCCTCAGGTGCATATACTCGCCCAACAGGGTTATCCCTTGTTAAAATATATTGGTGATTTGCGAGTCGAGGTTTGCCTTTTCTTCGGGTATTTCAAGGGATAGCATGAGTATTAGTGTATTGGGGCCAGGCACCGGAATGACCAAAGGCAACCTGGCCGTGTGACTTCATTGTAGCAGATAATCAAGGGTTTCAGCGGGGGTTTTTCCTTCCAAATGGTATTGACTTGTCTGGTGGCGTCAGACCTTGGTGGGTTCCTTCCTCCACCCTTTTCGGCCTCGTGAGGATCTATAGTTCTGCCTTTCGGATTGCGAAACTATGCTCTATGAAGTTGATTGTTCCATGTTCGGGCGAGGGTTGGTCGTGACGTTGGGTCCCTTCTTTTGGAATACCAACCATCCTTCATCTATAAGATCCTGCACCTTGTGCTTGAGTCCCCCGACATCTCTCCAATGGCGTGCCTGTGACCCTCCAGTGATGATACTCGCATCTAGGGTTAAGGTTCGTAACTCTTGGAATAGGGGCGGCTCTACCGGTTTAAAGCGGGACAATGGTGATCAACTTCCTTTCGAGCAAGGACTTGAGTAGTTCTGGGTAGGGGATGGGCCTTTGGATCCAAAGTTCTGGAGTATTTCTTCGGATGGGCGGCTTGGTTTCAGTGTGTGGCTCAGGCGTGTCGGCGGGGAGATATATAAGCGGGGTAAGGCAAATCTGCCCCCGGTTTTTTTTTGATCTGGATGTGCAAGGGTTTTGCCTGCCCGTATCCAGCCGTTGTATTAGCAATAACGGCGTTGGCCTCCGGCTACCTTTTGGCGTAGCTTTGACCCATCGGCTTTCCTTTCTTAAGTCCGCCTCTATCCTTTAGCGCTATGATTACCAAGTCTGCAGAAATTTGATGATACACTTCTCTTATGATCTCATAGAAATGCGGTGTTGGCAAAATGTCAATGAAAGTGGATACCATCTCCTTCTCGGCTAAGAGGTGGTTGGACTTGGCGGCTAACTCTCGCCCAACTTTTGTACTCTTTAAACCCTTCGTGATCCTTCTTGGCCATGTTCTGTAGGCGGGATCTATCAGGGGCCATTTTCCTCGTTATATCTGTATTGTTTTCGAAAGGCTTCGGCCCAAATCTTCCGAATCTGTGTGCCCCCTCTCCAAATTTACATACCAACTCAAAGGCGGCCCCAGACAAGCTGTCTTGAAGCAATTACTAGAATCTTGTCATCTTGTATGTGTCGCCATCTTCCAGCGGTACATAGCTAAATGCGTTCTAGGGCAGAGGC
This sequence comes from Mucuna pruriens, assembly GCA_025330945.1. NCBI lineage: Eukaryota > Viridiplantae > Streptophyta > Magnoliopsida > Fabales > Fabaceae > Mucuna > Mucuna pruriens. The sequence goes on along the minus strand of JAENHJ010000368.1, from coordinate 615,317 downwards.
GCTTCCTTTATACTTGTCGAAATGCGGCGTCTTAAAATCAGTCGGGAGGGTGACATCGGGACTAAACCCACAAGTCCCTTAGCGTCTAGTCGTGTTGTCGTTCCTTGACAATCCTCAATCTCTCTTCTAGGAAGCATACCTTTCATCAACTTGGGATGGTCTTGAGTTTAGGCGGTGTCATGATCGTTGGCGTTAGGTCCTTAATGGTCTCTTTGGTGTCAGCCCATTGAGATTGTTTTTCATTAGGCTGGAGGCTTGCTCCTCTGCGTGTTCCATGGAGGAAGGTGTATATCTGGTGGGTAATTTGGGGTGTCTGTGTTTGCGGGGGCTCCGTAAAACTCCAAACTTTAGCCATCTGCTCTTTGATTTGGGCAAACTCACTCCTTAGCTCCTCGTTTCTTTGTTCTAAGGTTTCCCATCATTTTCCATTTGCTTAGTTTTTTACGAGTTAAAAGTAGCGATGCGAAGCGATAAGTGATATTCAGTATTATCTACTTGCGTATTAAGCGACGAAAGAAATAAACGAGAAAAAGATTGAATGCATGAGATGCATGAATGGATGAAATGCATGTTTTTATTTATTTTTAGCAAAGTGGAACAAGTACAAGGCCAGCTTAGGGCGGCGGCTCTAACTAACTCATCATACACCATCCGACACTCTTTTACAAAAGTCATAAATTTCGGATGGCGTGGTGAAAGGGCAGATGGCTTCCTCGACCAGGAGGCTTTGCAGCGAATGACCTAGACTCTGAATTGGCTATCCACTCGACCTTGTCGTGGCGGTCCTCCCGGTGTTAGCACTTTTCTTTGGCAACCGCATACATTAGAGCCCCGATCGATTCTGGGTTACTTTTTTTCTTTTCTGTTTTTTTTCGTAGTTTCGCCATGATAGCCCAATTCTTGCTTTTGCTTCCTTCCTCTTATGCGTTCAGCTGCCGGTCTTTTCGATGGCACTGGCGCTCCCTTACCTCGGCCTCCTCCCTTCTATGATCGCTCCGCGATTTCTTCATATTGCTCCTCTAGTCTCCATTGGCCATAGAGTTGTTCCTTGACTCTACTTCTTTTCGGGCATCTGGAGAACTTCCTTCAAATTCCTTTTAAAGGCTGCCACTTGATCCTTTTCTTTCCTCGGAGATTTACATTTCTTGATCTCTTGCTTTCAAGCGATTTACCCGACTTCACTTCGCTCTTTTCTTTTTAACCTCTTGACGTTACTTTGTGTGGGCTCATAAGGACTTCTCACGAGGTTTCCCAATGCCAAAGGAAGTTGCTTGGTCAGCTTCATGCAGTGATTTTTGCTCTGTCTCGTGCTTCAAGCGCTTCTTCGGTTCCTTTACCATGAGGGGGCTACGGGTGCCTCGAAGGAAGCCTAGTCACTGGGGTCTTGTACCTACCGGAGAAGCCCATTGATTTTTTTATCCGCTGCTCGGAGCCACTTCTTATAACTAGATGAGGCTCACGACTTCAGTCCTCCTCTCGCCCTGTCGAACTACTGTTTCCATGCTTGCCTTATTTTTCTAAACCATTCGGCATTTTGCATGTCCCTTCCAAGCACTTCCGAAGTGTAAGTGATTCTGCTGGGGGGTGCCAGCATGGGGTATCCGTTCTGCCGTAGTGCTAGCACGTGATTGTAATTGAGAGCATCCCCGGATTCCCATAAGGGGAACATTTGGGGACTTCACGCATTTGGCGATGAAGGTCTCCCTTTTCGTTCCACTTGGGATACCATTCTATGGTGCCTCGGTCAATCCCATGAAAAAGATGAGATCCATTCTTCCCCAGGCATCATTCGGATACACCCCACCTGTAGTCTTCGATAGGGCATCCGGTCTTGCACCTCCCGAGGGCAGCGGTGTGCTGTCATCCATGATATCAGAGCATGTATACAGCATCTCAGAGTTCTTTTCCTCGCTGCCGAGGCACTAATTGTCAGTGATGACGTATGCAAGATGCGTTTTACGCTTATCAAATAACTAAAGCTAACTATAGCATAGTCAACCCAGGTCATTCTTCTCAAGGACACAAGCGTGTCAATCTATGATTTAGTGTCAAGTTAAACAATGCAGAACTCGAGATGTGTCGACTGACTCTCATGTGCGAAGTCGTATCAGCAGAGCTCGACGAGCAGATGGTCTCAGCAGACTATCCCGCTTGGTCTCGCTGATGCGACAGCACGCTACGTAGGGGACTACCTCTTGTCTCAACTTGAGAGCAAGTAAAGCGATGGGGGTTTTGGAATGCGAGTAATGCAGAAATTAAACTAAGACTATGAATGCAAAATGTATACTACTGTTACTAATTATCTATTAGTATTATATAACTGTATTCAGATTCAGTTCCATTAATTAAGTCGATCAGGTTCCAATCTCCAATTCACAAATTCATATCAGCCTTGGGTAGTCATATGGCAATGAAAGGTTCGGCCCATTGTCATCACAGAGGATTTATGCAATCGCTTACCTCATGGGTTAGATGTGATTAAGTTCAGAGCTGATTTTGGGTTCCACTATTATCAATCAAGTTAAATGGTTACCTACTATATTAGTTAAACCAGTTCCAATTAGTTTAGCTTAACATTGTTCACAGTTAAATTGCATGATTCAATCGTGAATTAAAGTAGAGGAAGGAGAACAGAGGTATAAAAAAATCTAAATCAATTAATGTAAACAAAATACAAATACAGTGGCTGTCCGACCTTTGATGGCTCCATTTTCCTCAACGACGCTAAGAAACATGGTGGCTCACCTCCGTTAGCCTAAGCGCCGAGGATCGGCCCACCTGCAGCTAGCGCCGCAGTCCACTTCCTGGCCCCTCTGCAACGCCCACTGAGCTTTTAGACCCCGCACTTCCTCAATCGAGAGAAGCACCACTGCAACACCGTGTACCACCAGAAATGAGAGAGCGAGAGCGAAAATGGAGTAAATGTTGTGTGAAAAGAGTGAATCATGACCTCTAAAACAGTGCAATAGCCCTCCTATATATACACAGCTACAATTACTAATCCTAACGAATCCTAATGTAATTACAATACGAATGTCCTATTCTACCCTAAGTGCAGATCTTCTCTCGTGACATGGCAGATGAGCCACGCCGAGGTGGCCTCCAAGTCGATAGCCGATGTGGACAATACACTTGGGCCACTTCGGGCTGGGTTACTGGCTAAAGTCAAGGATCGCCAGACGCCTCTGACTGCCGGATGGAGCCGGTCTGGCGGACGACTTCATCTCTTGCCGACTCCTTTGTTGACTTTTGGTCAACCAAACTGACCTCCAAAAAGAAGAAGAGTTACTTTCATTAGCTAAGAAATCTAAATTAGCACAAATTTGTATTTTCTATATATTTGAGCTCATAAAATGAATCTTAGCTAACAGTTCATTCTGCACAGAATAGTCTTTGCAAACCTCCTTCTTAGGTGTCTAAAAGATGTATAAATTGACTCATCACCGTAATAGGTGTAGCTAGCAAGGCCAGCACAAGGTTCTCATTCTTCTCTTGACCGCCAAGAGCACATCTACAATGCCAAATCCAATGTAGTCCTCCAATTGGGAAAGAGAACTATCCCCGTACACCATTAAGGCCAGTGTATCGATCACTCCCCGCCAGTCCTTGGCTTCCCTTGTTGGGCTAGTATTTCTTCCAAGTACTCTCTTGGCAGGCCTTCTATTCCGCCTGCTTTCTCTTAGCTTGGCGGACTTCCGCCTTTTGAGCAGTCCCACGGCCTCAAGAAGGGGAAATACCCCTTTTATGAAAGTAAACTGCCATTTTTATGGGTATCCCCTAAAATGCGTCTTTCCAACGTCGGGGCTAGCTGGAAATCCTTGAACAAAAAATATCTTAGGCGCACATCGTGAGAATCAAGCGCCAGTACCGCCTTCTTGAGCATGAGGCGGACCTCTACTTCCAAAAGTCCCAGTATCTTCCCATTTTTTTTCCTCCAAGACCTCCGCCATGGGCCTCCTGGATTCGCTTGGCTTTGCTTCAAAGTTTGCAGATTCTAACCTGATGGTGATGGGCATCCACCTTTGGCCTCGGTATTGCACTTGTTCCATTTTTTTCTGAAAATTTCAAGATTAGAAATTATGCATATGTAGTAAAACATGGGTCCTTATGGGTCCGTATGTCATGCGGTATATTCCTATATGATGCATGTCGCTTTTAAGTTTCCCACTGAGAGGGTTTACCTGGTGGTTATTGCCTATCCTCACCCTTCTTTTTTCTTTGCCAAAGCTTTGAGTTCATCGCTGATCGCATCGAGGTGGGATCGTCCCCTGTGATGCAGTGCTCTACTTGATAAACCATACTTTGTTGGAACTATCGGCACGTCAAATAAGGGTAGCCCCTCAAAGTGACCCGCACTACACGCCTCCCACCCCATCACTCAAGCATGGGTGTGATATTTTACCTTTCCCCAATTGCCGATAAGTTCCTCCGCCCTCATTTTTTCAAAAAAGAAAAAGGTAGAAAAGAAGCAGCAAATATGGAAAGCATGCGCATTAAGAGTAAGTGTTTTGGTTCCCTTTGCCCGACCTACCCAGTTTCCCCAGTGGAGTCGCCATCTGTCACGATGGCTCGCGACCTCCCTCTACTGAAGGTGGCACAAAAAGGAGTCGCCACTGATGTTTTTGTTTAGGAACATCAGAAAACCCTTGGAAGGTGTTGGATTGGATGGGCTAGGTCTCGGACCAAAGAGGGGGTTCAGAGGTCTCTTACATGACGAGTGCTTTGCTTCCGTCATGTCCATCACATGATGGTTACCCTACTAAAGGAATCTCGCATAACACTTACTTCTTACTGACGCTTTTGACAGGTGTCTCAAAGCATGTTTGGTAGACTTGGGACGAGGCCTGAGGAGGGGTAAGTGTGTGTGTGGATGGACTTGATGGAGGAATCGATCCTCCATGCCTACGCATTGTTGTGAGAAGTCAAAGTCCACGTAGTTCTGTGTAGGACGGGACGAAGGGGTTGTTAGGTCCGACGCCATGTCGGACTGCATGCCAGCCTTCTGGCCACCGATCGGTTCCTGATACGTCCCTTTAGTTTGGTCCCGACGCAAAGAAAAAAAGGGACGAAGAGAAAGGGGACCAAATAAGGTCAGGGGTGTAGTTCTTTTAATGGTGAGTTTCGATGTTCCATTTCTCTGAATATTATCTGATGGAGCTGAGGGGTGAAAGGATGGGTGAAGGCGAATCATACATGAGAATGGGGATGACTTACCCGGTATCCGCACGATCTTATATTCCCTCTTGGACGGTAGTTCTCCCTTTAATTGGCGAGCAACTTCCTTCTCTCTGAACGCCTTTTTCTTACTCTCCTTAATCCTTTTCCTCTTGTTCTTCTTTTTGTTCTTTCTTTCCACCCAAAAAGACCCCTCCTGATATTTCGAATTCCCTTTTATAAAGGCAGTTCAAACTCTTTCCTCATTCCTCTGTATCCGTGGGAAATCTTCATTCATAAATGCGGTGGCGATTTCCTATATTCATTTAATGCGGCAATGGTCTTTTTCCCGCTCAAGTTTCTTCTGGGGGCGCTTGGCATTAAATGTGGTGGGCGATTATGTTGGGTTTTGATCCCAGACGAACAATTGTCGCCTTGTCTCGTCGCCCCCGCCAAGCATCCTCCCCCATATTTTCATCCGTTATATGATAAATGTTTCCACCCCATGCGAGACTGTTTACTTATTTCTCCGCTACCTTATCCCTTTTCACCTCTTCGTAAGACATTTGCCTTGTTCCTCTCACCAAGCTCGCCTTTGTCCCCTATTTTCAGCTTTTACGTTTGACTTTGTTTATTATCGCGATCGCAGCCCCGCCATTCCACGCCGGTTTTTTTTCATGGCGGGGACCTGACCATGCTCGCTCTTGGCCTTTATTGGCCGGAAACGCTCTTCCTCCTGCTTTTGGCCCAATGGGTCAATGGTGGGGACGCCCTCGCTTTTTGGGCCAATCTTTCTGGGACGTAGCTGGGCATGACAGCACTATATAGAGTTGAGTATAACATTTATTAATATTGTATTCATTGTACTTTTGTTACATCTCATAAGAATATGTGAGGCCCAGTAGGGTAGTATTTTGTTTGTTAAGTAGATTTTTGAATTTGAAAGCAGTTATAATCTGTCTTTGCAAGAAGCAAAAGCTGCACGAGCGCAATGGTGTCACATGAAACACACCTCGATTTTTCTATCGATAATTAGGGAATCGGGTTAGACATAATCCAGAGTATATAAACCCTCTATGTAAATAAAATTGACACTTTTTGAATTTTGAGTTTGTGCAGAGGCATTGTCGGTAGCATTCTCTACTTTTATCTTACGTAAGAAATCCATTTTTCAATGCAAGCTTTCCACGATGCTTGTGGAAAATCTCTACAACCTTTTATCTAATTCCTAGAAATTAGTGGGCTAGTCATTCCAAATCTCAATCTGTTTTTCTATTTTTCTTCTATTAATTTTTTGTTCATTAATTCTCGCTATTAAATTCCGAAGCTTATGTTTCACTAGATTTTGATCAGGATCCTAGGATTGCCTTTTTACAAGAAATACGCTACTTAGTGATAAGTCATATTTTATACACTTCAAGGACTTAAGATGGGTATTAGTAAGATTGTTTAGTGATTAAGAGTCTTGTCTTAGTTAAGATTCGAATTATGGGCCTAGAAATAGGAAAAATATAAATCTATGCTTAAAATGAGGATTTTAAATGATAAAAAGGTTGACTTGTTTCAGAGTCTAAAAAGGAGCATCTTGGCCTAAAAGAAGCTTGGCCCCTGCCAGACAATGCCCAGTAAAGTAGCACTCTCAAAGACCAATATTAGCTGAAAATCACTCCAACATATATGAACAACGATGATCATAGGAAGAGTAAAATACAAAATATGTAATTCTGCAACTCCAGCTAGAAATATGTTATGATCAAGGAATATGTAATTGGGTAACTCAAATAAAATCTATTAGATCAAGGAAACATCGATTTTGTAGGATTAGGTTTAGATTTAGCAGTTGCTGCCCGCATGTTTATAAGGCACGTGAAGACACGAAGTTTGGGTGGAATTTCGCTATTTTAGACTCAGCGCCGCAGCAATTATAGTTCGCCCTAGCCAGCACCTGCAGTACACGGCTTTGTAAGGTGTCTCTCTCGATCAAGGAGGCAGACCGTGATTTGGGAAATTGGAAGTTGTCGAAGTGATCACTTAGTATAGCCGACGCACTGTGGGCGTAAATCTCATTGTCGCCATCAATGGTGAACATTGTCGCCCTTCCGCAGTGATCGTCAGGGAAGGAAAATTCTCCAAATCTCTAAATTCTCACCTTGTATTCAATGTTGTTTTTAATAACACAACTGGTTTTCAATTTTGTCTTTGAGTTTAATCCCTACGCTTTAATCTATTGTTTCTTTGTCACGACATTACACATGAGGAGTAGATCACGTTAGACTAGGGACCGATTGAAATTGGTTTAATAACCTTTGTTAGGTAAGAACCTAAAATCAACCAAGTACATACTCTCCAATCGATGAGGTAAATATCAGGTAAATCGCCGATATGGCAATGGATAAAAGTTCGACGATTGTCGTAAGAGTTTCAAGTTGATTTGTAGAGTATAATCTTAGGTAAGGAATTAAGAACCCATCAGCAAGTTAAATTTCGATTTGATACAATAGTTAGGTTATCATAGTTTAGTTTACTTTTTTAGTCCTTAGTTATTTCTCTCTACACTCAACCAAACCCTCCTTTTATTTATCGTATTTTAGTCCGAGACCGAGTTGGTCCAACTCCGTCGATTTGTCCGAGTCCGCGCTTAGCCGAGATCGTAGTCAGATTCATCTCTACCAAGACTTGATTGAATCAGTCTTTGTAGAGAGCAAATCGGCATTCTACACTTGGTGTTTTCTACATTAATTGGGCGATTTCACATTTAGCCATATTAGAACACACTGTGTCCTTTGAGAGAATGGACCTCAGGTTAGTTATACTATAGTTAGCTTTAGTTTATTTGATAAGCAAAACACGACTAAAACGAAGTTATCAAATTGGCACCGTTGTTCGGGCACACAAGTTCTTTTTGTGTCTTGAGTGCCAAATTTGAGTTAAAGCAGAATCCCGAGTCTAGAATGTTATATTGTTATAAGGTCTGCCTTTGTTTATTGAGTTCTAATTGTCTAGGTATACCGAGTTTGTCCTTTTCTGCATTTCATTCTGTTTCTGCATTTTATCTTTCTACATTTTGTTCTGCATAGTTGATGTTCTCCATGATGCATGACTAGAAGTAATTATGCCCCATTGTATACTTTAGATCCTGAGATGGATAAAAACCTTCCATAGGTTAAGGAAAGTTGGGAATATTATAATAGATGACAAATAAAGTAGTTCTGATTCTATTTTAAATTCTAAGAATAGTAATTTTGCTACTGACCTAATCTCACTTTTCTCCGAGTACCCAGGTAGGATCCTCGGAAAACAACGATAGAACCTCCTCATGAGTCACCACAACAGATGTGGTGTACCAACCTGATGCATCCAAAGATCCACAATCGAACTAGTTTCTATTATGAATTAAAAATTCTTGGTCTAATACATTTGTTGCCTAAATTTCATGGTCTTGTAGGTGAAGACCCCACAAGCATTTTAAGGAATTCCATGTGATTTCTTCCACAACGAGGCTGCAAGGGATACTAGAGACTACATTAAAATGAAGGCATTCCCATTTTCCTTAGATGGAGCTGTGAAGGATTGGTTGTATCTCAACCTGTTCTCGTAAAACACTCTAGAGATATGAAGCACATGTTTTGTTGAAATTCTTTCGACATCTAGAACCGCGACTATCAGAAGGAGATTTGTGGGATAAGGCAACATTCGAGAAACTCTACATGAGTATCGGGAAAGACTTAACAAGTCTGTGGTTACATGTTCACATCATCATATCAATGAGAAATTGCTGATTCAGTATTTCTATGAAGGTTTGACGATGATGGATGAAGCATGATTGATGCTGCAATGAGGAGCATTAACGGATAAGACACCAATAAAGTAAGGGCACCTAATCTTCAATATGGCAAGTAATACACAATAGTTTGGGATCAGAAGAGCCGACCAACCCCTACTGTCCACAAGAATCCACAACACAATAATAATGTATAAAACCAGTCAAACTAGAATTCTAGTAACTAAGTATGTCTTTGTTTTTGCTTAGGACCTTCTACTAATTTTTTTTTTGTTCATTTCACTTGTTTTGATGGCTATGTTCTATTTTTTACTGCACTTTTTTTGCCACTAATAATTTTTTCTCTTTTTGAACTTTTTACAAACACTTTGGTATACAAATTTTTTACAACACCATAAGAATTTCTAACACAAACTAATGTGTATTTCATCAAAGAAAATCATCAAACCTTTAGTAGTCTAGTTCATACACATTGCAACATCTTACAATGTTAGAAAAGTACACAAAACGAATTGAATTCAAGCACCTACACCAAGGGTGACAAGCATAGACAAGGTATACATCACATCATTCAACTAGTTAGCATCATATAACTTGTAAATAAAAAATCCCTCAAATCCTTCATGTATGAACCATAAAATTGAAATCACAAGCTAGAATAGGAATTTTATAAATGTGAATCGTGAAAATGTGAAGGTGTTAGGTGCACAAACCCAACAAGTAGAAAGCAAAACAACTAAGTTTGAAGCTAGAAATGGAAGATTATGTTTTACTTGAAGGGTTCACCCAAAACCCTATGAACTATGGAATTACCGCAATTGATAACTTAAACTAACACTTAGATGATGATTGGAACCACTTGATAGACTATTGATCCACAATCAACACCAACTTCAAATGACCAAAAATCCCATGGCTAATGTAGACCGAAAATGGCAATTGAAGAAGAAAGGAAAAATGGAATAGGGAAGAAGATGAAATCACCACTAATTCATACAACTAGACAAGAGAAGTAGAGATTTACCACGAGCATCATGGATTCTTTTTATGAGAATTAGGTTTGTTCAAAACAAGAGAAGAGAGAAAGTCTCAAAAAGTAGAAGCACAATTCTAATTTCATTCAAAAGTGATTAAGGTAATTACATTTAGGACTTTTACAATCTTTCACTACTTTTAATTAGAAACTAAAATAATCTAAGCTAGGACAAGGCCTAAAGGAAACCAAAGCAAACCAAGTTGAATTGGAAGTTACTAAAAGGCTTTTACGACCAGACAATTTTTGTGACCAAAAACCCCCCCCCCCCCCTAGCAAGAGAAATGGTTCAAAGTAGGCCTTTGGCCCAAGAGAAAGCTATAAAAATGAAAATACACTTATTGTACTATTAAAATATAGGGAAATACTCTATACAAATTACTAAAAATCCAATTTGGCAGTTGACAAAATGTACAAAGTGTGTCCCTCAATGGACCCTCCTGGCTCTTAAAGAGGACCAACTCTTGTTGAACTTCTCCTTGAAGCTTCTTAAGTCTTCGCCTTGTCATTGAACCCTCAAGTGTAGGGGTTTCCATCTCCTGAAGCCTTAATGAGGAATATGACCATCACCCTCTATATATACATTATCTCCTAAGATCATCAAATATCCTCACCCTTTGAGGTTCTTCTTCATACCTCCTTTCTCTCCTAGGTTCCTCCTCTTCATGTCTCCTTTCCCTCCTCGACCTTTCACTTCTATGTGACTTATGAGACCTATTGGATAGGCTATTAGAAATCCCATTTTGACTCCTTTTAACTCTCATGCATGGAGACACCTGACTTCCTTTCCTATACTAAGGGCATCTACTCTTACGTTGACACTCTATGTGTCTATTCTCATGGATTTCAACCCTTTTCTCAGTTTCTCTTACTTCTCCTCCAGTCTTTTTATGTGTCTCATCACCTTTCTGGTTTTAGGTGAATAACTCTTCATATTATCATTGCTATCTCCTATCTTTTCCTTTTTTATCACACAACACTTGTACTTTTTAAACACAAAAATACCTGCAGTAATACATTAGTTAAAGCAAGGCAAATCTCACCTCTCCTAAGTGTCTACTCTCTATACTGTATTCACTCTTAGGAGCTTTTTATGATGTACTCTCTTTCCTTTTATCACTCTACCTCAACTACACCTTGTACTAGAACCTAGATTCTACCAATCAAGTTCTTAGGGGCAAGTGAAAGCCATCAATCTCACTAACTGTTAAGAATTCAAAATGATGAAAATCCTCGAGACAAAACTAACGAAGCCAAATGAAGACAAGCAATAAAAAGTACGAGAAATGAAAGTTTACTCAAATAAGAATTCACATAAGACAACATGAAGACTTCTAGTGGAAATTAAATGAAACTAAAGAGAGACAAAAACATATAGAAAATTAATGAAACACTTTGTCATCCATTACACTAGCATCCAAAGCACTATCGTCCAAAGTGTTCATCCAAAGGATTGTTGTCCAAAGTGCTAACAAACACAATTTAGACTTATGATGAAACTTGAACAACACTTAACAAATTAGCAATTACAAGTTGATATGCGATTTATCTTTGGATATTCAACTAACTTTTGATACATTTTTTTTGTTTCTACTGGCTATAACTTTGTTTTTGTTGCACTGGTATTTGTTATGGATCATACACCAATTTTACTTGATGCCATTAAGCAGATTCCTAAGTACGCAAAATTCCTTAAGGAATTGTGTGTGCATAAGAGGAAGAAGATGAAGGGGAGTGTAGAAGTTGGAGGCATAGTGTCGGTGTTAACCAAGAATGAAGACTTCACTACAGGAGCGTAAGCCTTTGCCAAAGAAATGCCGAGATCCTAGAATCTTTTCAGTCCCATGCACCATTGGCGAATATACCTTTGCCAATGCCATGTTGAACCTAGAGCTTCAATCAATGTCATGCCAACGCCAATCTACAAAGCCTTGAATTTTGGTGACCTGAACCTACAAGGATGACAATACAACTAGCAAACAAAAAGTATTGTTCAACCCTTAGGCGTCCTAGAAGATGTTCTTGTCCAAGTGAGCGAGTTGATTTTCCCAATGATTTCTACGTGCTGGATATGGAGGACGAAACATCCGGACAAGGATCAAATCCTTAATCATGGGGGGGACCATTCTGATGACAGCTAGAACAAAGATTGATGTGCATGTTGGGACACTCTCAATGGAATTTGGTGACACCTTGTGCAATTCAATATTTTTGAAGCCATGAAGCACCCCACCAAAGACCATTCCTCTTTTAGCATTGATCTGATTGATGAACTAGTTGAGGAATACTTCAACTAGACAGACACAGTGAAGATACTGATAATTTGCTGAGATAACTGATTTAATTGGTTGCCTAGGGTCCATCTAAAAAAAAAAGGTCGACCATGCTGAATCAAGGGAAGTACATAATCTTTCCGGCTCTGTGGATAATAACAATGACATTGCTGACTTGGATTTTGAAGCTGAATTGCTCGAAGTATTAGACTAAGTGTGCAAGCATGAGAACCCGGAGTGCTCTATTAAAGCAAAAGTTCAAGTTGTCGAAAACCAAGAAGTTATTATCAACCAACCGAAACCATATTCACTCACACGAACACAAAGTAGGCCAAAGGAAGCCGAGAAATCCAGAGAGACCAAAGTCATCTCGGCTGAAAAGACAGCTGTCAAGGCCGACCTGCATGTACAAATTCATGCCGAGACCATTTCGGCTAAAAAAGACCAGAATAAGCTAGAAGAGTCTATCTCGGACGCTCAAGGTGAGGACTGTATTCCATCTAGATTTGATTTCAGAACTGAACAAAGAGCAGTCCGACTTCCATCTAACAAGAACTAAGTCTAGAAGAAGGAGTTAAAACCACAACAGCCAAAGGCTGAATCATGTCGGCACACTTGGTGCCAAGTTCAACTCAAGTTGGCTAACCGATTCGAAAGCATCTTATGACAATTCTTCATCACTGCCACCACCCATGGAATTAAAGCCATTGCCAAAACAGTTAAAATATGCCTATCTGACACTCAACAACAACTTCCAGTTATCATTGCTAACAATCTCCACCAAGAGGAAGAGGATAAACTGTTGCAAGTCCTAAGGCAAAGATAAGAAGGCAATTGGGTGGAAACTCTTTTGACCTTCCAAGAATAAATCCCTCCATCTACATGCATAGAATTTTAATGGAGGAGGTAGTTAAGCCCATAAGGAAACAACAAAGAAGGATGAATCCGACCATCCTAGACGTGGTCAAGAAAGAGGTCACAAAACTCCTTATTGCAAGGATCATCTACCCCATCTCAAATAGTCAATGGGTGAGCCCTATGCAAGTAGTGCCAAAGAAGTTCGGGATGACTATCATGAAAAACCAACATGACGAGTTGGTACCTATGCGGATTCAGAATAGTTGACGAGTCTGCATAGACTACAGAAGATTAAAATCAGGCAACTCACAAGGATCACTTTCCTTTGCCTTTCATAGATCAAGTCCTAGAAAAATTATCAGGAAAGTCCCATTACTGTTTTCTTGATGGTTTCTCCGGTTACATGCAAATCCATATAGCACCTGAGGATTAACACAAGACTACCTTCACTTGCCCATTTGGCACCTTTGCATACACTCGCATGCCATTTGGCTTGGCAATGCGTCGAGCACATTTCAACGTTGCATGACAAGCATCTTCTGGACCTACTACAGATTGCATGGATGTATTCATGGGCGACTTCAACGTGTATGCCGATTCATTTGACGCATGTCCGGACAACCTATCCAAGGTGTTGACGAGATACATTGATGCAAATTTAGTACTTAACTTCGAAAATGCCATTTTATGGTAATAGAGGAATTGTGTTGGGACACACGTATCCAATAGAGGCATCGAGGTTGATAAATCTAAGATAGATATCATCACTCTCTTTCAAACCCCACTTATGGGAAGTTCGCTCATTCTTAGGACATGCAGGTTTCTATAGAAGATTTATCAAGAATTTCAACAAACTTGCCCTACCACCGTCCCAAGCTACTACAGAAGGATGTGGAATTCAAGTTTGACCAGCCTTGCATTGAGGCCTTTCAAGAGCTGAAGAATTGACTTACATCTGCTCCCATTCTTCAAGCACCAAACTAGGACCTACCATTTGAGCTCATGTGCGATGCATCCAATTCAACATTAGGAGCCGCCTTAGGCCTAAGAGCTGGAGTTGGCAAGCCGCACACGTGATTGCTTATGCATCTCTGACAATGGACCCAACTCAATCAAACTACACAACAACAAAGAAGGAGCTTTTGGCAATTGTGTTTGCCTTAGACAAATTCTGTTCATACCTTCTCGGTTCAAGAATCATTGTATTCTTTGACCATGCTGCACTGAGATTCTTGTTGAAGAAGCCCGATGCCAAGTTGAGACTGATTCGGTGGATTCTTTCCAAGAATTTGACATAGAAATCAGAGATAAGAAGGGTGTTGAGAATTCTATAGCAGATCACCTAAGCAGAATTGGAAAGGAGAGCGAACCAATGCCTATCGAGATGATGATTCCTTGATGAGCGCTTTTTTACATGACAACGCCTACACCATGGTTTGCAGACATTTGCAATTTTGTAGCAGCATCTCAGTTCCCACGAAAGGCATCTTGGCTATATAAAGAAAAACTCCAAAGTGATGCCAAATACTACAGTTGGGATGATCCTAACTTTTGGAGACTTTGCAGTAATCAAGTCATTCGCAGGTGCATCCCTGAGGCCAAGATCAATTCGGTCCTCCAACTCTGCCATGCAACGCCTAGAGGCGGACACTATGGAGCAATTCAGACTGCCAAGAGAGTGCTTGATTGCAGCCTTTATTGGCCCACTATTTTCAGAGACGCGTATCAGTTCGTCTCCACCTACGAAAAATGCCAAAAAGCTAGAATGGAAATTTCCAAAAGGCATGAAATGCCCTAACAACCCATCCTGTTCTGTGAAGTTTTTGATGTGTGGGCTATTGGTTTCATGGGGCCATTCCCAGTCTCCAATGGTTATTCTTACATTCTGCTGGCTGTAGATTACGTGTCAAGATGGGTAGAGGCCATAGCCACCAAGACCAATGATTTGAAAGTCGTAGTGGATTTTCTAAAATCCAACATCTTCTATCGATTTGGTGTGCCTAAAGCGCTAATAAGTGACCAAGGCAGTCACTTCTACAACAAATCCATGTCCTCCTTGCTCCATAAGTATGGGGTGATACATAGAATTGCCATAGCCTATACCCCCAAACCAATGGCCAAGCTGAAATTTTCAATAGGGAAATAAAGAAAACGCTGCAAAAGATAACCAATCCCAGCAAGAAGGACTAGAGCCGACTCCTTGAGGATGCTCTATGGGCATATAGAACTACTTACCAAACTCTGCTGGGGATGTCTCCTTACTGGATTGTCTTTGGTAAAGTCTGTCATCTTCCTATGGAAGTAGAACACAGAGCTTACTGGGTAGTAAAACAGTACAATCTGGATTATGACCAAGTAGGGAAGCAGAGACAATTCTAGTTGCAAGAATTGGACGAACTACGCTTAGAAGCCTACGAGAACTCTCGTATCTATAAGCAGAAAGTCAAGAAATTACATGATCAACAGATCTTGAGGAAAGAGTTCCGAGTTGGACAGAAAGTACTGATGTTCAATTCATATTTGAAGCTCATAGCAGTTAAGCTTCGTTCTAGATGGGATGGACCTTTTGTTATCACTAATGTTTTCCCTTATAGTGCAATAGAACTAAAAGACGAACACACCAACAGCACCTTCCAGGTCAATGGGCATCAAATTAAGCAATACCACAAAGGTCCAGCACCAATAACAGGCAACATGGAGACCATCTCATTAATGGAACCAACTCCGCCAGATGACACACCCTGAGCCAGTTACATGAACCCCTCTGAATTCATGCCATGCATTAAGGACAATGTAACATTTAAGTGGGAGGGGATTGCATGGCTATTTAAGGCTTGCTTGAAATCTTGTTCTATTCTTCAAAGTTCAACCTCCATATCTGTTTTCAAACTCCACATTTGTTTAACTTTGGTTTTTATTTTTTTTTCTCTTTTCAAGTCATTTCCCTTTGTTAAGAATAAAGGTGGCCTGAGCCGAGCCCATGCCGACTTCGTCTCGGCCTAGCTAATTTCAAATTTCATTTGTAAAATTTCGCTTTCATTTCCTAACTAAATTCTAAACTCTGATTGTTGAAAAAAAATGCTGTGAAAAAGAATTTGAAGTAATTTCTTAAGTGTTGGATGGATCAGTAGGAAGCAAATCAGAACCCTAGAGGAAAGATGTTTCAAGTTTGACAGGGAATGAAATTTTTGCACCTTAGGTAATGGTGATTGAAAAACATAAAAGATAGACCATTAGTGGTAGAGTAATTAACCGTGTGAGAATTTATGAGTCTATGTACATATAGATGGCTTTGCATCTTGCCATTCTCTCCTTCTTGTGTGATTTTTGCATCCATGCTAACTGTGTATTCTGGATTTTTCCTTGACTCTCGGACGTATTTGGTTTCGCATGCAGGGATCAGATGATCTAGGCCATGTTTCAAAGAAGCCCCAAGCCAAAAAGACCTACCTTGTAAACGTTATCCCTTGTTTACCCCTTTGGGCCTAAATGACCATCCTTTTGTGACAGATCATTACAAGCCAAGGCCGAAAAAACCATGATTACCTTCAACCTCAGGGGATAAAGGAGCTTTGGAATTGTTTTGGGAGTAAGTTGCGATCAAATGTGGGGGAACACACCTGGGGACAAGCAAGAGTAGTGTATCCAAAAAAGGGTTGAAAAGGAAGGAAGAGGAAGAAATAAGCAAGTGAAGGGAAATAAAGGAAAATAAAAAAAGTAGCCAAAAGCCATAAGTTGTAACAAAACACAGCACAAAGCTACAAAAGAAAAAAAGAAAAAAAAAAAGAGGAAAAGAAAATTTGAGAAAGGGAAAAAGAGGAAGTAAGCTAAAAACTGTTTCAAGTAATATCATAGTATCTTGGGATGTCCCTCATACTGATGAAAATTACTCCTCATTGCTCCTCTCTTCCCTATGGTTACTAAAACCTTCCCTCTTATATCCTACCCTGGACCTGACCTTATTACAAGCCAAAAAGAAGTCCTAGTGATCATAACTAAATGTGTTTTTGCAAGTACAGAAAGAGATGCCACCAAAGTTTGGTAATACTAGTTACATGAGATGTTGAGTGTATATACAAGCCCAAACACTCGAGAGGCCGAGAGAATATAGTCCTAAGAAAGAATTTTGCCACTCTAAGTCGTCCTTTGATGTTTGTAGGTCTCTTAATTGTCTTGGGTGTGGAGAAAGTAGTTTTCACAGATCGCTTGAATATCTCAATCCTTGGGGTGAATGAATGCTAAGTCTGTTTTGTCTAAAACTTAAGAAACTTATTGAAAATTTATTTCCCTTTTAAAAATCTCCTTGTGTTTTAACTCTTATTTTGCCCAAGAGTGCAAAAAAAAGTGTAAGTGGGAGGTCTGATGTCACATTTTATACACCTTGCATGGACCTAAGAAGGATGTTTCTGAGGCCAATTAGTACTTAAGGATTGAGTCTTAGCTGTGATTCATATTATGAACCTAGAAATATAGAAATCATAAATCTATGTTAATTTGAAGGACTTAGCTAATAAAAAGTCTCGTCCCTTTCTTCGACAAGATAAGTCGAATTAATCTCTGCCTAGGAGAGTCGGTCTGGCCAGCTGACTCCTTCTGGTCGGCCAACACAACGATCTAGTAGCCTATGAAGAAATAGCCCAGCAGCTCAATAAGGAGCGGCCCAATTGCGTCATCCACGTCAGCAATCCAGCGTAGAGGCCATCTCAACTTTAGCTCAATTGCCATGTCACTCTTGGAGAAGCTGCCACATCACTTCAAGAGAAGCTTGCACCGCAAGTCATGCAAGGGTAGAATAGGAAATCCAGTTTGTAATACTATTAGGATCATTGGTTAGCGCGTTTAGCAGGTCCAGCTCATGTATATATAGTAGGAGTTGGGCACGTTTAAGGGGTTGTTGAATTCATATTTTTCATTTCCCTCGTCTTTTTCATTCTCTCGCTCTCATCCCCTACACTCACGGTGGTGCACGGTGCTCTCAGCGGTGCTTCTCTTGATTGAGGAAGTGTAGGTCAGAAACCGAGAAGCCAAAGATCGTCAGAGGAGATCGATTGGATTACCAACGCACTCTGGTGGATCGATCCTCAACGTTCTGGCTAATAGAGGTGAACCATCATCGTTCAACCATGGTGATCGTCATGGAAGAGGGATCCGCTGAATTCACACCATGTGCTTGTATTTCGTTTTCAATAATATGAGTGTTTTTTGATTCTGATCTCTATTTGCATTCCTATACTTTAATTCCCTATCTGCATTGCGATTGCACAAAGTGTGGTGAATAATGTGGAACTAAGCCGATCAGAACTGATTTAACTAATTTAGTAGGTAATCAACTAGAGAACCTAACCGAGAACCTAAAATTAACTATGAGCTTAATCCTTGTCAACTAATGAGGTAACGATTGTGTAAATCCTCGGTATGGTAGTGGACGAACATTTAACGATCGTCATAAGAGAACCTAAGGTTGATATGGAGTGTAACTTGGAGTGAATGAACCAGAATAGACTTGATTATTGAGACTGAACATGAACACAATAGTAGTAGTAGAGTAGCTTAGTTTAATCGCGTTTACGTTCTTAGTTTACTTCCTGTCTTTCATTATTCGTGTTTCAACCCCCCTATTTCCTGCATTTTAGTCTGAACTAGAGTTAGTCCGACTCTGTTGCATCTGTCAGCACTTAGCCGAGACTGTGTCGGATAAGTCTCTGCTGAGACCATATCGGACCAATCTCTACCGAGGGCAACTCGGCCTCCAGCTAAGAGTGAGTTTGCATTCTACACTTGAGTTTTGCGTCACTTAGTTTTCACATTAAAATCACAATTGAGCACACTATGTCCTTGAGAAAATTCGACCTAGGGTTGACTATGCTATAGTTAGCTTTAGTTTATTTGATTCGTATTGAGGCGACTAAAAATACGCTTATCAGTCATGGTCTCGGTTTGCTCCTGGTTCGAATTGTCCAAGTGGTATTCAACTCTCGGCTGTGATTGACTGAGTGTGTATCAACCCATGTATCGATAACTTGTTTCATCAATAAATAGTGATGTTTCCATATTCTCTCTATGTGCAATTCCTGTCATATTGAACTGCTTTGTACTCTATGCTTACAAGAGGAATAGTAGTGGATAAAGTTAGATTAGGACGATTGGAACCGATCTAACAACTTAAGTATTTATTAAGAGAACCTTAAATCAACCAAGTGTAATCCCTACATACTGGAGGTAACGATCATGTAAGCCCTCAATAAGCAACGGACGACTGTTTGGCGATCGTCGTATGACTTAGGTTGGCTTGGAATTGTATACAAATCATTAGGAATCAGAACCAGTTGTTGATGAGCCTGTGAAATGATATAGTAATTATTCATAGTTTATATTATTGTTTTCATATAATAGTTTACTTTCTACCTTGAATTTACGCCCAAACCCCCTTGTTTGTTTCTATAAGTCTGTGTCTAAGTCCAAGTCTGAGTATATCGGACATCGTCACTAGCCGAGACCAGATGTGTCTGAATCTATCCCCGGCAATGGCCCTAATTTGATAATGCTTTTTGTCATTATGGCTTTTATCAAATAAAAACTAAAGCTAACTATAGCATAACTAACCCTAGGTCAAATCTATCAAGGACGTAGTGTATTTAGTTATAACTAATGCAAAATTAGAAGTTCACACGGAAAACACTAAGTGTGTAGAATGCCAACTCACTCTCGGCAAAGGTATGTCCGACACAGTCTCAGCCAGAGATAGATGGAGTCGAATAGATTTAGACATATCTGGTCTCAGCTAGAGACGGAGTCGGATCGGATAAACATGAAAATGAAAATTAAGCAAACCCCAAAATAACTACACCCAGCTATCCCCCCCTCACACACACACATAAATGATGCATTGTCCTCAATGCATAACATGCTTTCAAAGGGAAAGAGGCGATGTCTTCACAGTGCGTCTCTCGATGGGTCGATCATGGTCTTGGTTTTCTCTTGGTTTGAATTGTCCAAGTGGTATTCGACTCTCGGCTATGATTGATTGGGTGTATATCAACCCTTGTATCAATAACTTGTTTCATCAATAAATAATGATGTTTCCATATTCTCTCTATGTGCAATTCTTGTCATATTGAACTACTTTGTACTCCATTCTTGCAAGACGAACAGTAGTAGATAACATTAGATTAGGAAAATTGGAACCGATTTAACAAGTTAGGTAATCGTTAAGAGAACCTTAAATCAACCAAGAGCGTAATCCCTGCTTCCTCGAGGCAGCGATCGTGTAAGCCCTCAATATGCAAGGGACGAATGTTTGACGATCATCGTAAGACTTATGTTGGTTTGGAGTTGTATACAAATCATTAGGAATCAAAACCGGTTGTTGATAAATCTATGAATTGATATAGTAATTATTCATAGTTTATATTGTCATTGTTTCCATAGAATAGTTTACTTTCTACCTAGAATTTATGCCCAAATCCCCTTGTTTATGTATCTATAAGTTCGTTTCCGAGTCCGAGTCTGAGTCTGTCTAACTCCGTCTCTAGCTGAGATCGGATGTGTCCAAATTTATCCTCGGCAATAGCGCCAATTTGATAACGCTTTTTTGTCATGGTTGCTTTTATCAAATAAAAACTAAAGCTAACTATAGCATAGCTAATCCTAGGTTGAATCTCTCAAGGACGTAGTGTATTTAGTTGTAACTAATGCGGAATTAGAAATTCATACAGAAAACACTAAGTGTGTAGAATGTCGACTCACTCTCGGCAAAGGTATGTCCAACACAGTCTTAGCCAGAGATAGATGAAGTCGAATAGATTCGGACACATTCGGTCTCGGCTAGAGACAGAGTCGAACTGGATAAACATGAAAATGAAAATTAAGCAAACCCCAGAATAACTACACCCGGCTATCCTCCCCACACATAAACGATGCATTGTCCTCAATGCATAACATGCTTTCAAAGGGAAAAGGGCAATGTCTTCAATGTGCGTCTTCCGGTGGGTCAGTCTTGGTCTCAGTTTGCTCCTGGTGCAGATTGTCCGAGTGGTATTCGACTCTCGACTGTGGTTGATCGAGTGTGTATCAACCCCTGTATGGATAACTTGTTTCATCAATAAATAGTGATGTTTCCATATTCTCTCTATGTGCAATTCTTGTCATATTGAACTGCTTTGTACTCCATGCTTGCAAGAGGAACAATGGTAGATAACGTTAGATTAGGCCGATTGGAATCGATCTAACAAGTTAGGTAATTGTTAAGAGAACCTTAAATCAACCAAGAACATAATCCCTGCTTCCTCGAGGCAGCGATCGTGTAAGCCCTTAGTAAGCAACAGACGAATGTTCGACAATCGTCATAAGACTTAGGTTGGTTTGGAATTGTATACAAATCATTAGGAATCAGAATCGGTTGTTAATGAACCTGTGAATTGATATAGTAATTGTGCATAGTTTATATTGTCATTGTTTTCATAGAATAGTTTATATTTCTACAAGTTCGTGTTCGAGCCTATAAGTCCCTTGTTTATGAAAACAATAGAAACATTTAGAAACATCACTATTTATTGATGAAACAAGTTATCGATATAGGGGTTGATACATGAAATGGATGAAAACACAAACTCAGTTCCCCATGATGATTGCCATGGATGAAGTTGTGGTAGTTCAGCCGAAGAAGACCAAGGAACATGAGAAGCAGTACCCTCCAAAGCTTGCCGTGAAGACGAACAAATTCATCCCTCCTGATCAGTCATCTCTGGAAACTCAACTCAGCTTGAACCTTGACCTACATTGGCTCGATCGACCAAGAGTCATTGAGGCATCGTGCATCACCAAACAATGAAGTGAGAATGAGGAAGGGGAGTTGCAGAATCGTAAAATGGAGTGTGTATCAACTCCTCATCTATGACGTGCATTCTTCTTTTTATACAAGGACACTTGGTTCTAGTGTTTTCTAGCATAAAAGGCTGGAAAGGTGCAGGTCTGGGTGTGTAGAATGCGGACTCAGTGAGAGAAGGTAAAATGGAGGGTTTTTTTAGCATTTGAAAAGTAAAGTACAAGAAGTAAATTGCTACCTAGGAAAGTAAAGGCAAGCTATATCTAACGAAATATATACTTATCATATCAACTATAAAGGTATCAATGAGATGGTTCTAATTCAAGTTCCTAGTATGTAAGCAATTCCTCACCAACCTAATTCCTAAGACAACCGCCTAACATTCGTCCATTTTCGACTAAGGGCTTACATAATCGCGGCCTCGAGTTAGTAGGGATTACACCCGTGGTTGATGTAGGTTTTCTATTGATTACCTATAATGTTGCTTAGATTGGTTCCGACTAGCCCTAATCTAGCGTGCTCTATTCCTACTATGCATGACCATGACACAAGCAAGAACAAACTAAACTAACAGGGATTACAAACATAAACATAAAGAGAAACAAATCCATTCATTAATTAACTAGTGTACCAATACATGAAGTGGATATAGGGAAAAAATGGTCTCAACTTCCCATGATGAGGGCCAATGGTAGTTTTAGTGTTCCACTAGAGATGGCCAAGTACTGAGGGGTTGAATCACCAGAGTATGCCAGATTCCTGGTCAGTCCTTTTTAGCAATCGATTGCTACCCAAACATCAGTCATGCGTCCACTCGACCAACTGAACTCCATACTAAAGCACCATGGAACAAAGAGGAGTGAAGTGAGAATAAAGGTGAACTATGGAGTATGCATGTGTATTTGTGCATGCTATCAATAATCTTCACTTCGCTAACCAATGAACTTAGCTATACATCCCTATTTATACATGTATCGACTTACTAACTCTATAGTAGAAATAACTGAAATAACTGCCTGACATAACATAAATAACTAATTTTCCAACCACTAACTAATCTCCTAAATGACCACGTGCTAATTTACACTTGTCCGCATGCTCGAATTTGTCGGAGTGAAATCGATCCTTGGTGCCGGGATGGATCCGAATGGATGGGAGTCGGCATTTGGAGTCAGCATCCGGTTTGAAGTCAACATCCAAATAGAAGTCGGCATGCTATTTGGAGTCGACATTCAGATAGGAGTCGACATGCAGATAGGACTTAGACATGGAGTCGACCTGCGAAGTCGGCTATACAAGAGTTGACATGCGGAGTTGGCATTCGACTGTTGACGATAGAGTTGGCATTGCGGAGTCAGCTTCATCCGATTGGGACGGTTCCAGCCTTAGCTGGGACAACTTCGATTTGGAGTCGGCTTCATCCAGCCAAGATGCTTTCGGCCTCAATTGGGATGGCTTCATCTAGTCGAGATAGAGCCTAGAGAGAATCCGTTCGTCCGGGACGACTTCATCTAGCTGAGTTGACTTTGTCTGGACTCTAGTTTGACCTGCAAAATGAGACTACTCTTTTTGTTAGCTAAAATTAGCAAATTATCATAGATTTGTATGTTCCCTATTTTAGCCTTGGAAATCTGAATCTTAGCCAATACATGATTCTTAACTACAAATTAAGAGTCTGTTCTACCCATCTTAAGACCTTGTAAGGTGTTTAAAATATGAATTATCACTTATATACACAACAACTTCTTAACTTAATCCTTCTTGTTAAGCCATAATTCTTGTTCCCCAGCTTCCTAACTTCATCTTCTTGAAGAGATCCTTGAACTTGCTTCTCCTTAAGATGAGCTTGGTTTATAACAAAACAACCTCTAATTTGAGGTGCAATGTTGCAAGGCATCTTGATCTTCAATCTTCTTATTCTCTTTTCATTATACTTGTTGAGGTCAAGTATAAGAAGCCTAGGACAAATCCTGCCAAGTTGTATCATAACAGTTGTAGATGACTTGATATGTTGTGAAGGTGGTATGAAGGTTTGATCTTTCAATTCTATGTTAGTGGAAATTAGTCTACTCATGATATGCTTAAAAGCAATTGGAAAAAATCCTGATTCAACAAAATCTACAAGCTTTAACTTGATGTTTGCAAGAAAGATCAAAACTTGTAAGGATTTAGGAATCTTACTTCTTCACATGGATTCACCATCTCTTTTTGCTTGCATAATATACTACTAAGCTCTTGGATGAACAAGATTGTATCTCCAATTTGTAACAAGGTTGAGATAAATCTTCCTTGACATGGTCTTGAGAGGCAAAGACACACAAATATGGTCATTCTCATTTACAATCTAGCTAGGCAAAGTGAGTGCATTAGATGGTACATGTGTAGCTAAGTAAGCATAAAAGGGTATGGATGGTAGTTCATACTCATAAGTAGGGAGAAGATAATCAAGTCTCGATAAAATTGGTTCACTAAAAAACTAGTGTCGCTTCGAAGAATATAAAAAAAGTATAGAAATTATCTCGTTTTGAATGAGACTCAAATATTCAATATAAAAATTAAATTATTTATCAATAAATTTTTTTTAATTATTTTAATAATTACTTATATTTATATATTTATATAATTAACATTTAATGTACTAAAATTTTACAAATTATTTTAATACTTTAATTTGTATTCTTTATTATTCAGAACCATTTACAAAATATTTACAAATTATTTATTTATTTAAACCATATTTTAAATGAATACTGGACTTGACATGAAAGGTACTTATACAAGTAAACATTCTCGACCCGGCCCGCAAAAAGCCCATAGAGTTAACAAGAACAAAGAAAAAGAAGCGGAACTGGAAACCCTAACAACAAGCCTATAAATTTGACAGTCCTTTCATTACTTCTCCAAACCCTACCTGAAGCCTTTTCTCCAATCACACTCGTTCCTATTGCCTTCTCTTCCTTCAGCAGCCTCTTTCTAAGTTTTAAAATTTTTGTTCAACTTTTGATTTTTGGTTGGGCGAAGATGAATAGTGCTTCGTATATTCTGACACCTCTTGTATGAGATGGATCTTTGCTAAAAAAAGGTTTCATCTTTGAGCACAGAAAGCAACTCTCTGAGTCCTACACAACCAAGGGTCACGATTCCTTTCTTTCGTTAATTCAAATTTTTATTTTATTCCAATTTCGAAAAACGACTCTGCGCCTAATATTGCAATTCTTTGCACATCTAATTGGTATGTCAAAGAATCTATCGTTAGGCTAGATTAAAATTATTTTAACATGTATGTGTATGATAGTATGTGTACGTGTAGTCTATCTTTAGCTCCGAGTATCCTTTTTCTTGGTAGGATTTTTCGGT
Source organism: Mucuna pruriens (assembly GCA_025330945.1). Taxonomy (NCBI): domain Eukaryota; kingdom Viridiplantae; phylum Streptophyta; class Magnoliopsida; order Fabales; family Fabaceae; genus Mucuna; species Mucuna pruriens. Next base: position 590,037 of record JAENHJ010000368.1, on the reverse strand, counting down.
GACAAGATAGATAAAGTTTTTTCAGTATTTGATGAATTGTTTATTATTTATTAGATTTTTTCATTCAAATCTAGTTTTTCTAGGCTTGTGTATGTGTCTTGAATATATGATGTTGAATGATGAATAAATCAGACGGATTCCCACTGATATTAATTTTATATGATTTAACAACCAGCTACTTCTGACAACATCATGTTCATACACTTGTTTTGTAATTCTTAGTGATTTGGGTTTTGTAGATTTATGTTATAAATTAATTTAATATATCTGTTTTAAAATAGATCGGAATATTGGTGATGGCCGGTGATGCTAGAAAATATTTGCTACTCTTGATGGGAATCGCCCATTTGATGATTCTTATCCACCAAGATCTCTGAGGCTTCTTTTAAAATTTTATGATATAAGATTACAAATTAATTTCCGAAAGTGAATACCAAATTGTAAATCTATAAATTTTTTATAATTAAATTATAATTGGCTTTTGATCTGTTATTTTGTACTGTCTCTCGCTCTATATATTATCGAATGCTTCACTATCTGGTCTATGTGGACTTCAGTTCCCATTTGACTCGTTCCCTTGAAGCTAAATCTTGTGTTGCCTTTTCATATTACTTCCGGAACTTTCTTCCACCATTGTATCGGAAAATACTGGAGCAACTAAATTTTAACATATTTACTTTTGTTTTGGTTCCTTGAGCTTTTCGTTTTCACTAGTTTTATCTTTTTAAAATTGTCTTGTGGTTAAATACTGAAGCCATACTTTATCATTTATTAATGGGAAATGGAGATTACTCATGGCACATTTCCATAGATGAAAAATACTCGCTTTATTAGAACTTTGTTGCCTTTGAAGTAAAGAATGGATTTTCTACTTCTGAAGACATACGTCGGCAATGGCTGCTTATCGGAATTTGGTGGCTGCTTCTATTGGATGCCGGTCAAGATACGACTTTCCCTCCCAGAATGTTTAGTCTGATGAAATAATTTAGCGTATATAATTAATGATTTGTTACCTTGGGTCCAAATAGAATGTGATCACGCTCCTCGTAGCCTCAGTCCATCGGATGTCAATTTCTGCATCTGTTATAAGATTCAAGTAATTAATCATTATGCTCTATTATTAAATGATTGATTATTGAGTTTCAATCAAATTCATGGTTATTAATAGTTCTTGAGTGTGATTCATTGTTGGACTGAATATTAGCACTCAACAAAGTAGCTTGAATGTGTAAAAATCTTGGATTCTCACGTCAGAAGTATTATATTGTGCAGAAAAAGATTCAATATTTTTATATAGTTTTGGATATTGGTAAAATAACTGACCTAATATATATTATAACTAGATAAAACTCGTAATATTTGCTCTCCAATATATATTATAACAAGATAAAACTCGTAAAAATAAATATAATCTAATATTTTAGATATTTGTAAAATAAACAAACCTAATATTTAACAGATTGAAACAAGATGTAATATTTCATAATTGTCTCATAGTTTTAGTGATTGGAAATTTCGACTTATAAGTGTCCTCTATTAAGAATTTGAAATTCCAATTTTTACATATTTTAGGCGTATTTTAGGTTGTAGGAATTTTAATTATAAAATGATAATGGAATTTATTTAAAGTGGGATGTTTATGTTTTAAAATTTGTCATTATATGGCACCGTTTTTGTTTTAAAATATCTTTTTTCAATTTTATCTTATCATTTAATTTAAACTTAGTTGTTATACTACTGTTTTTTAACGTTAAAAAAATTAGTTGTTTGTTTAGTAATATTTTTATTAACATATCAATATTAACATATATATATATATATATTAGAATTAAAATTAGCATGAATGTTTTTCAAACTTAGTTTTTCATGTTTCTTTTATTTATATGAAATTATTTTATTTTTTTACATATTATTTCATAGTTTTATCTCAACTTCATTTTCCATTTATTTTTACTTAATGGATTAAAATTATGAAGCTTTTATTACATAATAAATACTCATCTACCATCTATCATTGATATTGTACAATTATTACATATACAATTTTTTAAATAGGTAAATTTTTGGTGAGAAGTAGAATATTTATTAATTGATCAATTACTGATAATTATTTTATTTTTAATATAAATTTTTTATATAATTTTTTACATAAGTTTAGTTATATAATTTTTTTAATGTAAATGCCTCTAAAATGGGACACTGCACTTGGGACCACACTTCTTTTTCATCCAAATTTACATTTCTCGAAGAATTTACCACTTCTGTGCAATTAATACATTTTTAGGAGAAAGGATAATTATGTTTGAAATAAATATTTTGAATACAAAAGTAATCAGAAACACGTTTGAAAATTATGTTCTAAAATAATATTTTTACTCTTGATATATAAAATTTACAGGATCATTCTAATACAAGTAAACATCTTAATGAATAGTGAAAAGAATGATCTTTTGTCCAAAAGCTACCTCATCTTTTAACCTATCATCTAGTGAATATAATTGAAAATAAATAGATACAAAAAGTAAGAACAATTTAATTAAAAAATCCAAAAAGAAAATTACTTGGGACTTATATTTTTTTTTTCCTTCTAAGATAAGAGAGAGAAAGGATGATTATATAAAAATCTAGAAAAGTAATTTAATATTAGTATTTTTTTACTTATCATCTTAATTAAAAATCATTATAATTATTTTTCTCTTTTGTTAATATTAGATGGTATTTTTTTTTCTTTTTTTCACTTCCTGTTTATTTTTCTTTCTTTTATTTTCCCTCTTCCTATTTCCTTCCCTCCACACGAAATATATAATCCAACATCCAACAAATTCTTTCTAGAGATGTCATTTTACGATCTCTTTTTGCATAGCGTTTTTATAGTTTTTGTGTGAAATACATATTTTTTATGATTAAGATTATAGTTTAAAACAAAACTAAAACATAATTTTATTCCAGCATAGGTTTTTTTTTTTCATCTTCTAAATTTAAAATGTTTCATTTTTTTTTTATCTTAAAGTATCTTTTTCTTAACTTTTTGTGGTAATATGATTAATTTTGAGTGACATGATAAATACTTTTAAAGATGTATATCACATAATTTTTTAGGTGTTATTATTAACTTTGTAATACTAGTTATTTTTCTATTTAAATAAGTGATTTAATTGTTTTATGATTAAATATATAATATTTTGAAAGAAATATAAATTGAGTTTTGAATTGGATTTTAATATACTAAATTAAGAAAAATAAGCTATTTAAATATAATAAAAGTTTAAGTCTCATATCAAACAACATATGCTTACGTCTCACCTTCTTTATCTATATAAGAAATGAGATAGTTTAGGTCTCACATCGGATAATATAAACTCATGCATGCTCTCATTCTTTTATATAAGGAGTTGAATACCAAGTAAAGGAAGATAAGAGAGTTTCCAAACAAGTTGGGATTTTAAAAAATATCAAATAAGTTTAAATCTTTCTCATCTCTTAGAATTTTTTCAAGACAGGTGAGACCTATTTGGATTTCATGTAGTTTATTAATGGATATAATCCTTTTGGTATGAATAGTTTATCAGTTTGGTCCCATTTTGAGGCTATATAAAGGAGTGACTAGAGGAACCTAAAAGATAATTTGTTGTTGAGTTAGTTTGGGTAAGGGAAGTAAGAAATCTCACTCAAGACCGAGTATGACTGTAGATAGAGGGGTTGGCCTTAGACCGAGTGTTTGTGTTGACTATCTTTATGATTGACTGTCTCTATACATAGTTTTTGGTTGTTTGTGTGGTGTCTTATCCCTATCTATTTAGGGTGAATTGATAGAGTACAAGAATCTTAACCTTATAGGGGTTGGGGATAAATGATTTTGTCAACTATTTGTTCTTGGGGTTCTTTGAAGGGGTGAGTTTCCTAGATTATAGTTTTTTGTTTATATTTTTTGTTTGTGGAATCCTTTGTGTGCAATTAGGTATGTGTATGCAAAACATAGAAAACCATAGGTTCCCCTCCTTGATTCAAAATTGTGGGCAGCTTGGGCTCATGAAGAACAACCCATGCAGGTTATTAAATCCATGAGATTTTATGTCAATTAAAATATCAATGGGCATTAACTCCATGAGATTTTATGCATATTAAAATATTAATGACATTAATTTCAGGACTGCCTAGCTAAGCCTGTAAATAAACTCTTTGTAACCAACCAACATGACAGAATTTGGAATTTGAATAAAATTTATGTTTTTTCTGTTGTAATAACTTTTCCTTTGTTCTTAGATTAAAGAACTTTTGTAGTGTTGGTTCTACCGACAGGTCGAGGTTAGGATCACGCTTTGATAACTTTGGTTCTACTAATAGGTCGCAGTTAGGGTCAAATTCCCCCTTAACCTAATTTTAAGACGATCCATTTTTAAGATTGTGTCATGGAGATTAGCAAGGTTGTGCCTAGTCTACTTGTTGGATTAGAGTTGGTACTACTTCTACCACATAACATACGAAGTAGTACTAGGGGTGCATTGCCAACATTCATTTGCATTCTTGTTTGTTATTGTCTACTAATTATGCTTGCTTATTATCTATTAATTGTGTTTGTATTATACTTATTTTCTATATCTTGTAGTTAATGGTGCGAGTGTGTGCTAGTTATGATATGCTCATACCATGAGTTTGAGTGAGTTACATTTTTCACTCTCTTCTATTGTGTGTTGTCTATGTTTAGGATGAAGGCCAAATGGTAGGGCAAGAGTGTGAGACTTGAGCTTGGGCTCCTCTTTTACTGCTTTTTCTTTTATTTTTGGGTTATCTCTAACAGTACATCTGACATCGAGACGCTTTTTGTAATTAAGTTTGATTTATATTTTATGACATTAGAAATTATCCTTTGAAGTGGGCCATTAGGAACATGTGTTTGTTTTCAGTTATCATAATAATCAAATTTTGTGAATTTTTTACTAGTTGGTGTATGTTTTCAAAATTTAAATTCATTCTAAATTTATTTTATTAGTATTGTTAAGTATTAGAGGTTGACTGAATTAGTATTATAAACTAATGGAATGACCAACTTAAGAAATCAAATTAAAACAAAAAAATTAGATGTGGATCAAAATTATATTTTAACCTTAAAACAATCACAAAAAATCCAAATTCTATAGCTAGTTAATTATTTTTATTTTGTCACAAAGTTGATCGAATTAGTGTTATAAATTAATGGGATGACCAACTTAAGAAGTCAAATTAAAACAAAAATATTAGATGTGAATCAAAATTATATTTTAACCATAAAACATTAAAAAAATTCAAATTTGATAGCTGGTTAATTATTTTTATTTTTAATTGTAAAATACTTTTAATTAAAATATGATTTAAGAAATTTATAATTATTATATAAATTTTACAATAATATATATATATATATATATATATATATATATATATATATATATATATATTTAAAATTCTACTATATTCTCAAACAAACTAATTTATAATTAATATATTATAATAAATGTGTAATAATAATAAAGGTGTAATCTGCAGATCCAAATTTTCGATGATGACCAGGAATCAACTAAATAATCACCATGAGTCTCAACGAATGGGATTGACCAACAAATGGCTTATAACATACACTATAAAATTTTTAGTTCTTGTTCTCTAAAGTTATCAAATTAACAAATCCTTACTATTTCTTGTTATGTAGCATCATTCTCAAAATGTTCTTTCTTAAGAGTTCATAAGGTATAATTGAGTGGTAAAAGCAAGAATGATGAGACCATCAAAGAAAAAAAAAGCCAAATTGAGTGAAACATAAGTGACTACAAGTGTTTGTGTAAGGATTTTTTCTAACTTAATTTTTACAGTATTTTTAATCATAAGTGGAGAAGGAGAATGGGAGGTTAATCTCAAATTATTCATCAAGGTTGTTCAAGAACAATTCAAGGCTCTAAATGCAAGATTGGATGATTTACAATCTACACCCAGGTATAAGAGCCTTACTAGTCGAAGCAATGATGAGGAAGAGGAGTGTTTAGGTGGAAGAAATAATGAAAATGAAAGGAGAAGAAAAGGTGAACCAAGACATGACAATTACTTGGGTAATATTAATATGACAATCCCTACATTCCAAGGAAAGAATGATCATGAATTGTACTTGGAGTGGGAGAGAAAAGTTGAACATGTGTTTGATTGTCACAATTATTCGGAGAAGAAAAAGGTAAAATTAGCAGTTGTTGAATTTACTGACTATGCTAGTATTTGGTGGGATCAATTTATGATTAATAAGTATAGAAATGGAGAGAGGCCTATTCGTACATGAGAAGATATGAAATCTGTCATGAGAAGAAGATTTGTACCAACTCATTACCATAAGGACTTGTACAGAAAATTGTAAAGTTTAACACAAGGTTCTATGAGTGTGGAAGATTACTATTAGGAGATGGAAATAGCCATGATTAGAGCTAATATGGAGGAAGACCATGTGGAAACTGTGGCTATAATCATTGGAGGCTTAAAGAAATAGATAGTTGATGTGGTGGAGTTCTAGCATTATACGGAGATAGAGGATTTGTTGCACAAAGCAATTCAAGTGGAAAGGCAATTGAAGTCTAAAAGCTCTTCCAAATTTGGTTCATCTTCTAGCTCTTCATAGAGATCAAACTAGAAGAACAATAAAGTTGTTACAAATCCTAAAGAAGATGCGAAGGCCAAATATTCAAATGCTCTTCCTAAAGGTAAAATTGACACTAATACATCCTATAGATCACACGTGATATGAAGTGTTTCAAGTGTCAAGGAGTTGGACATATTGCTTCTCAATGTCCAAATAAAAAAGCAATAATTATGATGGATAATGGAGAAATATAGAGTGAGAACTCAAGTGATGATGAAATGCCACCATTGGAGGATTTTAGTAACATTGAAGTTGTTGAACCTGTAGATGGAGTTGTACTTGTTACTAGGCGTGCTCCTAGCATACAGCCTAAGGAAGATGGTAATGTGGAGCAATGTGAGAATATTTTTCATACTAGGTGCCACATAAATGACAAGGTATGTAGTATGATTATTGATAGTGGAAGTTGTACTAATGTTGCTAGCACCTTATTGGTTGAGAAATGGAACTTACCAACGAAAAAACATCCTAATCCATATAGACTTCAATGACTGGGCATCTACTTCTTGGGCATCCTTGGAAATTTGATAGAAAAGTTACTTATGATGGGTACAAAAATAGGTATACCTTTTCCATGAATAAATGCATCATCGTATTAACACCTTTCAAATTGGTTGAAGCATATGTTGATCAAATTAGAATTGCAAGAAAGTGTAAGTTAAGAGAAAAGCAATTGAGTATTCAAGAAACAAAGAAAAGAAAGTATGAGTGAAAATAAGCAGAAGAAAGAAAAACATAAATTTGAGTGCAGTAAAGAGAAAAATATAAAAATGAGTGCATTTGCAAAGAAAAAAGAGGTTGAGAGTGTTTTATTAGCAAAAGAGAAACTACTTGTACTCATGTACAAGGGTGTCCAAAATGCTCCTAAACTAAAATCACATCAAAAGCACATTGATTTTAGTGAACCTTTTGCCATGTGTGTACATGTTGCATTTCATGATTATTATAGCCTTGATAGCCTTATGATGATCCAAGGTAGGTAGTTTCAACTTCTCTACTACCCTTGTGCTTGCAACATTGACACTACTGCCATTATCAATGATAATTGAGAACAATTTTTCTGCAACATGAAAGCATGAGTGAAAAATATTTTTCTTTTGTAAGGCATCATTTTCCACCACCTATGAGTTCATCAAACATCTCACCACTAACAAATCTCCCTTCTCATTAGGTTAATATTCACAAGAAGCATCATATTCACTTTTTGGACGATGACTTGGATTTAGAGTTAGCATTATCCACTATTCCATCCTTCTTCATGACCATACTTCTCTTATTAGGATATTGCAAGGGTATATGGCCTTCGCCAAGACATTTGAAGCATTTGATACTATTGCTTTTGGATGCTAGAACTAGATTTGGTAGCTTCCTTTCCTCCTTTCGGTCTAGGGGTGGTAATATACTCCCCTTCTTGGGACTTTTCTCCCTTCCAGGCTTTTCTCTCTCCCTTTCCTTACCCTTCCAATTGTTGGGAGTGTTGGGGTAAATTCTCCTTGAAGCCAAGTGTCTTCTCTATTAAGCCTCTACTCTCACTACTTGCTATATTAGATCATCCATAGTCGAGTATCGAGTTAGATCAATCATGCCCTATATGTCTTGGTTCAGCCTGTGCAAGAACCTAGCCATAGTGACTTCGCTAGATTCTAGTACATTTCCCTCGACAAAGCCACTTTCATATCTCTATGGTACTCCTCTACGTTCTTAAAACCCTGATTCATTCATTGTATTTTATTGTACAAATTCTTGGCGTATGAAACTGGTATGAACCTTGTCCTTATCTCTCTTTTGAGGTCCACCCAAGTATCAGCATGTCTCCTCCTCCCTTCATGAATTTCCATACAAAATTGGTTCCACCATACTAAAGCATAACCTATGGATTTATCGGTAACCATTTTGACCTTTTCATACTCAATGTAATTAAAACAAGATAGAACTTGGTCAACCTTCATTTCCCAGTCCAAGTAGGTTTTGACATCTCCTGCTCCATCAAAATGGGGAATATGACATTTGAGAGGATCCATAGGAGCTCTTCTATGCTTCTTCGTGTATGGATGATGAGGGAATGGTCATCTCTCCTTTGTTCATTGCAGGGTTCCTCTTCGTACCTTTACTCTCGCCTATCCCTACGAGATATGATAGAGCATTTTTAAGGCACCAAATAGTTACTTATTCTGAACATATTTGATAGTATTCTCTGGTTAATAATCACACATTGGTTGAGTCTTGGGTCATTGAGCTTAATTGAGGATAGTTGTTAAACTTTGCTTATTCTTGGACTTAATTTTCACTGAGGTTGCTATGTTGGGCAGACCATATCTGGAGCTACAAACCTCCAAATTGGACAATCTTGGTCGTCTTAGAAAGCTAAGACAAATATCTAAAACTTTTTTCCTTACAGTTTAACCTAATTCGACCGGTTGCAATGTCAAATATGGACAGGAAGCTACTACCTCTACACAACTCTAAATTGAACCTTTCCTTGTAGATTAGTGAGCTTGTTGGGCTATTGAAGTTGCTGTCCAAGCTCATTCTCCTTGGCACCTTCGAGCATATGACCATGTTAGTTAGGAAGTTAGTTAATTGGTTAGTAATTAGTTTGTTAAATGATTAGTAGCTAGTTTATTAATTAGTTAGTAGAAGTTTATTAATTGGTTAGTAGTTAGTTTGTTAATTGGTTAGTAGTAGTTTGTTAATTGGTTAGTAGTTAGTTTGTTAATTGGTTAGTAGTTAGTAAAATTCGTATATAGTAAGAGAATTTAGAAAAGCTAGAGAAGTTGGAGTTTGGAAAGTTTCTCTCAGATTCAGAAGAAGTTTTTCCTTTCTTCTCAATTGTATTCTACTATGTTCTCTTCTCAATTGTATTCTGCTATGTTTTCCATGATGATGGACATGGAAGGCTATGTTTCCTTGTCAACTCAAGATTCATGAATGCAATTGGTTTGAGTTTTTAATTCTTTACTTTCTTTATGCAATTTCTACCATTGTGTCTTTCCAATTCTTAATCTATTTTCATGATTATGATCTCGTTGAGTTTTGGATTATGTTTTATTAGGTAATTGATTGATAACCTAAAATCAAGCAATATGATCCTAAATCCATGCTAATTAGGGACTGTGATTGTGATCTCAATATGCATGGACAAAAGTTAGATGATTATCTAAAGAAACTTAGGTTGATTGCATCTTTCTTTAGAACCATCATAATTGATTGCATGACTGAATTCTTGAATTGCTGTTCTACAATTCATTTAAAATTAGTTTTGTTTTGTCCAAATTTGTTCTACATTCCTATTCTGTAATTTTCTATTCTACATTAAAACCCCATTTTTCATATCAGTTTTGGCTTTTGATAGACAAGATTAGTCATAATATAATTGTTTCCTTGTGAGAATCGACCTAGGTTAGTCCCTACACTATACAAAGTAAGAGAAATTTAGTAATTTGATAGTGTGTTGACAACAATTATCAAACTAGCACCATTGTTGGGGACACAAGCTGTTGGGTCCTAATCTTGTGATAATTGAGCCTTTTGCTATATAGATTGTTTGTGTGAGTTAATTTTTACTTTCTTTTGTGTTATAGAATTGTTAGGGGTGGAGTAGTAGTAGAAATCATTGTAGCACTAGTAGAAATCCATGTAGTAGAAATCTTAGAGGCTGAAAAATTGAGTAACCCAGAATTGGTTGAAACTTGGTTGCAAGATAGAAAAAAAATTCATAGATCAAGGCTACTTGTTTTAACATAATGGGATGGCCTTGTTTTTGCGAAATTTGATCGTTTAGACCACCTTTTCAAATTATTTTTATGATTTTTAAAGATCGCCAAAAAATTCCCAAAAATCATAAATACATCATAATGTCACTGTGGTGTTAGAAATTAAAAAAAAAATTGGTATCATTTTACCCCTCCTAGACCCTTCTTGACATGTGCTAACTATTGTGGGGGTATTTCTATCATTTCTCTATTTGTTATTTTTTTCTACTGTTTCTACTGTTTCATGTCAATCTAATTTCGCTGTGTATGACTAGGAGTAATTCTGGTAACTTGCATGCTTATGACTCATAAATAGATAGGATTCAATAGGTTGCTAATTCTGGTCTAAAAAATGATTGTGATTCTGATAGTGCTGATTCTGATATTGCTGATTTTGATGTTGGTAATTTTGGTTCTGGTTCCTATTTTAATTTTATTATTGGTATATGATGAGTCATATTTAATACACCTTACAAGGGCTTAAGATGGGTACTTTTGAGATCATTTGGCAGTCAAGAATCACATCTTAGCTAAGATTCAGATTATGAACCTAGAAATAGGGAAAGTATAAATCTGTGCTAATTTGGGAATCTTAACTAATAAAAGATTGGATTCATTTTACAGACCAAGCAATGGGCATCTCGTCCCGTCAAGAAGAGTCTCGGTCTAGGAAAAGCCGTCTCGGCCAGACCGACTCCTTCCTAGACCGACCGACTCCTTCCTAGACCGACCGACTCTGTAGCCCAGCAAAGCCCAAAGAATGAAGTGGCCCAATCAGACCGGCCCTGCCTAGGCGCTCTTATTTCAGCTAAATCCAGGTCAACTGCCACGTCACTCTTGGAAGAACCTTGCAGTGTAAGGATGATCATCAAAAGGGTAGAATAGGGTATCTAGAGTTGTAATTCTGTTAGGGATGTTTGTTAGGTTTAGCGTGCATCATAAGCTGCCCAGCTCATGTATATATAGGGTGTGTTTGGCACGTTTTAGTGTTTTCAAATTCAGACTTGTATCCATACTCATTTACGCTCCATCTTCTCGCTCTCGCTCCATTGGTGATGCACAATGCTTTAGAAGTATCTCTATCGGTCGAGGAGGTGCAGGTCAAGAACTGGGAAGCCGAAGGTTGTTAGAGGGGACCGGTTGGTTAGCCAACGCACTTTGATGGACCCGGTTCTCAGCGTCTTGACTATAAACAGTGAACCATCATCGTCCTTCCATGGCGATTGTTGTGGAAGGCGGTACCATTGAATTCATACCCTGTATTCGCACTCTATTTTCAGTAATATAATTACTTTGCATTTCGTATCTCTTGATTATGAGTCCTGCTTTAATTTTCTTTCACTGTGTCACAGTTACACATCTATAAGAGTAGACAAAAGTTAGACTAGGCCGGTTGGAACCAGTTTAACAACATAATTAGGTAATCGATTAGAGAACCTAAAATCAACCACCTGTATATTTCCTACCAATTGATGAGGTAGCGGTTGTGTAATCCTCGGTATGGCAATGGAAAAACCTTCGGCGGTCGTGGTAAGAACTTTAGGTTGATTTGGAATCACGAGCTTGAGGGAAGAACTGAGAACTAATTGCTTGTTGAATCTCTGTATTGATGCAGTAGTTAGGTAGCATAGTGTAGATCGCATTTACTTTCATAATTAGTTTAATTCCTATCTTTACTTTCTCTGCAACCAAAACCCATTTATTTCCTACATTTTTTTTCGAGACTGAGTCTAGTCTGACTCTATTGCGTCCAAGTCTACGCTCAGCTAAGACCATGTCGGATCTATCTCTGTCGAGACTGAATCAGATCAGTCTTTGTCGAGAGCAAGTCAGCATTCTACACTTAGCATTTTTTGTATTACTTTGTTTTCCACACAAAGCCATAATAGAACACACTATGTCCTTGAGAGAATTCGACCTAGTGTTGATTATACTATAGTTAACTTTAGTTTATTTGATGCGCGTAAGACGATTGTAAAACGAGTTATCAAATTGGTGTCGTTGTCAGGGACACAAGTTTTTTTGTGTCTTTGTGTGCCAAAATTGAGTTAAGCCGAATCTTGAGTCTGTGGAATGCTCTGTTTGTAAGTTGAGTCAGAGTTTTGAGTCTGGGAATAATATAGCATGCTACGTGTGTGTTAAATTGTTGTGTGAAATTCACCATAGAAAAAAAAACAAAAAATATGCAATCTGATTTCTTTTCTACATAAATTTTTATTTTCTTTTCTACATAATTGATTTCATTTTCTAATTTGCATAACTGACAATAACCCTTGCATAATTGATTTTGTTTTCTGATAGCTATTTGTCTTTTGTTTTCCGACTTACATAACTGATTGCATTTCTCTGCCTAATTTTTTTCTTATGATGCATGACTAGGAGTAGTTCTGACCCATTGCATGAACTAGATCCTAAAATAGAAATAACTTTATGTAGGTTAAGAAAAGTTAGGAATACTGTAGTTAGCAATAGCAGTAATTTTAATCCTAATTTTGATAGTAGTACCTCTATTACTAATGATTCTGATTCTTTAAGTATAGTAGTGCTAACAATTATGTAGAGCCAAAATAGATGGAGAACAATGATCGAACTCTGAAGGAGCTGGGCACACTGGATGTGGTGTACCAACCTTGATGCATCCAGTATCCACAACTAGAACTAGCTCAGACATATGAACTGAAATTCGGTCTTATACATTTGTTGCCTAAATTTCATGGTCTTGTAGGAGAAGATCCTCACAAGCACTTAAAGGAATTTCATGTGGTTGTTCCACAATGAGGCAATAAGGGATACCAGAGGACTATATCAAAATGAAGGCATTTCCATTCTCATTGGACGAGGCTGCGAAGGATTGGTTGTATCTATAGCCGATTCTCTTCAACACCTAGGGAGACATGAAGTGCATGTTTATGGACAAGTTCTTTCCGACATCAAGAACTGCAACCTTCAGTAAAGAAATTTGTGGGATAAGGCAACACTCTAGAGAAACTTTGCATGAATACTGGGAAAGATTCAACAAGTTATGTGCCACATGTTCACATCATCAGATCAGAGAAGAATTGCTGATTCAATATTACTATGAAGGTTTGACGATGACAGACTGAAGCATGATCGATGCTGCTAGTGGAGGAGCATTAATGGACAAGATGCCAACAGCAGCAAGGCACCTGATCTCTAATATGGCAAGCAATACACAACAGTTTGGGATCAAAGGAGCCGACCGGCCCTGAATGGTGAATAAAATCGATGTAGTTGACAACTTGAGATTGGAGAATCAACTGATCGAGTTGACATCACTAGTAAGGTAACTTGTTATTGAACAGTATCAACCAAACATAGTAGCCAAAGTATGTGGTATTTGTACTTCCATGGAGCACCCCACTAACATGTGCCCCACATTACAAGAGCCTGAGTCAAACCATCCAGAGAGCGTTGGAGCAATAGGTGGTTATCAGTATAAGAAGCAGCCGTATCAGAGTCGGTAGTGTGATAATCAACAATTTGGAAGGCAGCCATTTCGGCTAGGGCCGAGTCAAGGGCCTTATGCGGCTCAGCAATTCGGATCTGCTCTAAATGCACCTCAAAATCAAAGTAGTTATCGGCCGTTGAATCTGCAACACCAAGCGCATTCCAACAATAGCAACAATAGAGAATGCCACCTCAAGGCAACTCACCATCTCTAAAGGACCTGATGAAGCAGTTAGCAACGAGCAATCTGGAGTTCTAGCAAAATATGAACTATAGTAATATACAGTTCCAGCAAATCATGAGCGCCAACATCCAAGACCTCAAGATGCAAATAAGATAGGTAGCAAACACTATGAGCCATTTACAATAAGCCGGGTTAGGCAACCTACCCTCACAAACAATCCCAAATCCGAAGGGGAATGCTAGCATAGTCACTCTGAGAAGTGTTAGAGAATTACCATAAATAACACCAAAACAAGAGCCGAGATCGACTGATACCGACTTTGAGCCGGATACCGACTCACAGGTACCTCAACAAGAGAAGTCTGTCCCAGTGCCATTTCCAACCTGAACTCCTTTAGCGAGGAAACTTGAATCTGATGAAGAGCTGCTAAAGATGTTCCAAAAAGTGGAAATTAACATTCCACTCCTAGATTCCATAAAGCAAATCCCTAAGTATGCAAAATTCCTCAAGGAGTTTTGTGTACACAAGAGGAAGAAAATGAAAGGAGGGGTGGAATTGGGAGGCATAGTGTTGGCGTTGATAAGAAATGATGACTTCGCTGCCAGAGTACAACAAGCACTGCCAAAGAAGTGTCGAGACCCCAAAATTTTCTCTATCCCATGTACCATTGGCAACTGTACCTTTGCCGATGCCATGTTGGACCTAGGAGCTTCAATTAATGTCATGTCAATATCAATCAACAAATCCTTGAATTTTGGTGATCTGGAACCCATTGAGATGACAATACAGCTAGCAAATAGAAGTGTTGTTCAACCCGTAGGCATTCTCGAAGATGTTCTAGTCCAAGTGAATGAGTTGATCTTCTCAACCGAGTTCTATGTGTTGGATATGGAGGACGAGACATCAGGGAAGGGATCCAGCTTGATCTTGGGGTGACTATTCCAAATGACTGCTAGAAAAAGATTGATGTGCATACTGGGACTCTCTCAATGGAATTTGGTGACTGATAAGTCATATTTTATACACCTTACAAGAAATTAAGATGGGTATTATTGAGACTCTTTGATAACTAAGAATCATATCTTAGCTAAGATTCGAATTATGGGCCTAGAAATAGGAAAATATAAATCTATGCTAAAATGACGATTTTAACTAATAAAAGAGTGGTTTTATTTTGCAAGCCCAACCTAATGATGTCTAGGCCCAACCAAGAGCATTCTGACCCAATTGAAACATCTCGGCCCAAAAGAAGCGGTCCCGGCCAGACTAGCCTTTCTAGCCAAAGTTGACTTTAGTGGCTAAAATCACTCTGGTAAGAATGCAGATATGATTATGCTAGAATTAAGGAATCTGTAATGCAGATATGATTATGCTAGAATTAAGGAATCTGTAATGTAGATATGATTATGTTAGAATTAAGAAATCTGTAATGCAGATATGATTATGCTAGAATTAAGGAATCTTTAATGCAGATATGATTATGATAGAAATTAGGAATCTGCAATACAGATATGATTATGATAGAATCAAGGAATATGTAATCTCCTAGTATTGAGGAATCTGTAATCTCCTAGGATTGAGAAATTTGTAATCAGTAATTCAAATTTGTAATCTATTAGGATTAAGCTACGTTGTAGGTGCCCAGCTTGTGTATAAATAAAGCATGCTAGGCCACGTCTTCGGTGTGGAAAAATAGTGGAATTCTAGACCTAGCACTGTCAGCAATTGCAGGTGTTCCAAGCTAGCATAGTGGTACATGAAGCTTTAGTAAGGTGTCTCTCTCGATTGATGAGGTACAAAACCAAGGTTTGGGAAGTTGGAAGCTGTCGAAGGTGATCGCACCGTATAGCCAACGCACTCCGGTGGACAAAAAGCTCAACATCTGGCCATCAATGGTGCACCATCATCATCCTTCCAAGGCGATCACCGTGGAAGGTGGATTCTGTGGAAACTCTGAATTTCTCACCTTGTATTTGATTCTATTTTCAATAATATAACTGGTTTGCAATTTTGACTTTGATTATATTACCTGTGCTTTAATCTGCTTTAACCTTGTCGTGATTGCACATTGTTAGAGGTAGATCACGTTAGACTAGGGCCAATTAGAACTAGTTTAATAATCTGATTAGGTAGAGAACCTAAAATCAACCAAGTACATACTCCCTGCCAACTGATGAGGTAGCGATTGTGCAAATCCTCGGTATGACAATGGACAAATGTTTGACAATTGTCGTTAGAATCTAAGGTTGATTCCAAGTATAATTCTAAGTAAGAATGGTAAACTATTATGTGTTGATTTCCAAATTGGTACAGTAGATTATTTTAGCTTACTTTTCTGCACTTAGTTTATTTCCTGCTCTTAAACACAAAACTCCCTCCTATTTACTATTTTTCCAGAGTCCGAGATTGAGTCAGTCCGACTCTGTCGCGTCTGTCTAAGCCGGAATCATATCGGTAGTTCTAGTCAGTCTCCCACGAAGATCATCCCAGTCGCACTTAAGCCAACCGACAGTAAGTCGGCATTTCACAACATTTAGCGGTTTTTGCATAATTTTCTAGATTCCATACTTAGTCACAATTAAACACACCATGTCCTTGAGAGAATCGACCTAGGGTTAGTTATACTATAGTTAGCTTTAGTTTTATTTGATACGGGTAAGACGACTAAAAACCCGCTTATCAAATTGGCCCCGTTGCTAGGGACACAAGTTCTTTTGTGTCTTTGTGTGCCAAATCTGAGTTAAGCCGAATCCCGAGTCCGTGGAATGCTATGTTTGTTTTTAGAGTCTGTCTTTTAAGTTTGAATTTGTGTAAGCATATCGAGTCTGTCTCTATTTTCTTTTCATTGAATCTTTGCATAACTGATTTTATCTTGTCTACATAACTCATTTCCTATCTTGCATAACTAACATTAAACTTCTTTGCACAACTGACATTAACTTACCTTACATAATTGGCTCTAACTTTTATTTTTCTGCAATTTTTTTTGTTTTTTTGTTTCACTTCTGTTATTTTTTTTTCTATTTTTCTGTTTCCTTCAGTTGGTTAGCTTTTTGTTTCTCTTTTGTTTTTTTTATTTGGTCAATAACACTTGTGTACTTTAATACTAGTAATGTTCCTAATTCTTCTAATCTTGATCATTATGCTCCTGGATCCAATGGAGAAAGGAATAAGCTATACATTATTGTTGTGATGTATCAACTGTGGTGTCTTCAATATCCCTAATGGGATGGAGCTTGGTCATACGAGAATTATCCATCTAAGCTAAAAACTGTATTGCCTGAGTTATATGATTTTGCAGGTAACACTCACCATTTTGACAATAGGGGATCCACGACATCCAGAGGAATGAATGGGATTGCTGCTGCTGACAATCAGAGATTTGAAGGATACATAGATGGATGCGGCATGTGTGGTTCTATAGGACATCCACCCAATGATTGTCCCATTTTGCAAGAACCACCACCTCCATTCAGACCACAACCGGTACAAGAAAGTTCCTTAGAGGATTTAATCAAGCAATTGGCCATGAATAACATTCAATTCCAAAAGAATGTGTCTGCCACACAACAACCAATGCAGCAACTTAACAGTTCACCTTCTTTGGAAGATCTGGTGCAACAGTTTCAATGAAACATGAGTTTCTACAAACAACATGCAGTTTCAACAAAATATAAATGCCATAATAAAAGAGTTGAAAGCACAGATTGGTCAACTGGCCACCACGATAAATCAGCTGCAGTTCAAAGATTCTGGACAGGTTCCTTCCTAGGCCATTCTTAGTCCATAGGAGAATATGAGTGACATAACTGTGAGGAGTGGCATGGAGCTGCCGCAACACAATCACTAAAAGTGCAATATGGATTTTCTGGAAATTCGGATTTAGAGAATTTGACCACTGTGTCGGGCTTTGCCGACTCCAGTAGTGTTGCCAACTCCATGCTTGCTGCTGCCGACTCTACTAAGATGGCTGAGATTGACGACGGCGTGCCAATTGTTTCTGATCTGGATGATGTGGTTGAGATTGCAAATACTATGACTGATGTTACTAATCTTACTGATATGACATTGGATGAGATTTCAGACCAAGTTACTACGGTCGAGATAGCTGATCTCGCATGTGCTGATGTTGACATTACTAATCCCATGTGTATTGATGCCAAGATGGCTGATCCCAGATATGCTATTGTGTATAATACTTTTGCTGATAGGGCCGAGGATGTTGATTCTCTGGCTGATAAGTCAGACAGTGTTAATATGACTGAAATGGCCGACTATGTCAGACTGTGCCAATATATTAGAAGTTGCCAACTCTATGATGGAGGTTTCGAGTCTTTCTGATATAATTGAGGTTGCCGATTCCAGGGTCAATATTTTTGCTTTTGTCGATATGCCTAAAATGTCGGATTCTGTGGCTAACGTGTCCAACTTTGCCAATGTGGTTGATAATTATAACAGTACCAATATAACTAAAGTTTTAGATTCTGGGACTGAAGTGTCGGATTCTGTTAATAATTTTTTGGCTCATGAAGCAACACTTGCCGATTCGGGAAAACAAAGCCGAAACCACAACCAAGCCAAATTCGTGTCTGACCCTAAATGTCGAATCTGTAACCAGAAGAAAGCCGACACCGACTCGACACCCCAAGGCCGAAACCTAGTGTGGGCCGAAAGCAACTCAGGTGAGGAGACTAATGCCGAGTCCGACATGAGCATACGATTGAGAGTCGAAGGCAACTCAGATGACGAGAACTGGAAGTAGCCTGAAGCCGAATCCATTTTGGACAACCACATCTGATGGCAGGAACCAATCGAGTCTGACTCTAGCGGCCAACCGGGAGCCGAGTCCGATTCGGGCAGTCAGAGCTGGAACCAACCAAAGGTCGAAACCGACTCGGCACACCACTTGCCGAATCCAGGCCAAGTTGGCCAATCAAGCAATCAAACAACAGCCACGTCTAGTTCAGGTGGTCGAAACCGATATCAAGCAAAGTTTGAATGTGTCCTCGGTAGCCAATGTCACAACTTGACGAATGCTGAGACTATATTCGATAGTCGCATTTACAACATGTGGACAACTAAGATGACACGCGACCATCCAAATTTATATTCGAAAAGTCGAATCCACTCCCGACAGCCGAGTTAGGAATCCACGAATGAACCTTCTTCACTTTGCTTACCAGCAGCAGAATCAATACCAGTGTCATCCATAGCGTAGCCATTCCATGCCTTAGTAAATTTGTATTCTGAATTGACTGAACATTTTGAATTTTTTGGAAATATGGATTTTAAGGATTTTGTTAATTGTGAGAGTACCTATACTGGAATAACTAAATCTACTTTGTGTGTGAAAAGCAGCAATGACACTAATCCCAATGCAGGTGTTATAGGCAATATTGCAGAGAAGCTATTGGAGGATATCATGTTGAAACTATCAAAATGGATGAGGAGAAAGCTCCCCTAAGTTGTAGGCAACAAGAGTGGAGCAAAAGTACTAGATATCAGATTTTGCACATTCTTTCCACCCTAAAAAAAGTAGTCTTTCTATTTCACCCTTTCCCTTATGCGCATATATGCTTTGCATTGAGGACAATGCATCATTCAAGTGTGGGGGGATGTTCAGTAGTGGGGTGTTGTGTTTCGTTTGTTTTTATTTTTTGCTATTCTTTGTTATTTCAATTTTCTAAAAGCTTTCTAGCCAAGTCTATGCCTCCGGTTCCATCTCAGCTGAATCCGAATTAACTTCGGCCCTGTTTCAAATTTTGCTTTTAATTATGATTTTTTCCTTTAACTGAATTCTAATTTTTGATTACCGAGAAAAGTGTTTTGAAAAAAAATGGATTTCCTTTTGGATTGGATGAAACAATAAGAGGCAGTGCATGACCCTAGAGAGAAGATTTTTTTTTCAAACTTGACAAGGAGTGAAATTTCTGCATCTCTTGGCAATGAGTGATGGAGAAAATTTAAAAAGAGGAACCTTTAGTGATTGAGCAACCATCCGTGTGAAAATTTTTGAGCCTTGCATACATAATGGCTTTACATCTTGCCATTCTTTCCTTTCTTGTGAGATATTTTCATTCATGATGACTGGTTACTCTAGATTTTGCCTTGACCCTCTAGATACATCTCATTTCGCATGTGGGAGTGATATGATCTAGGCCATCTTTCTATTAAGCCTCGAGCCAAATGGACTTACCTTGCAAACTTTATTCCTTGTTTATCCTCTTTGAGCCTGAATAACCATTTTTCTAATATGATAGCTCATTACAAGCCAAAGTCGAAAAACCATGATCAACGTCAACCTTAAGGGGACAGAGGAGCTTTGGAATTATTTTGGGAGTGGGTCTCGTTCAAGTGTGAGGGAGACACCCAGGGACATAGCAAGAACAATGTATCCAAAAAGGGTTGGAAAAGAAAAGAAAGAAAAACAAGTGTAGGATGAAACAAAGAAAGGGTAAGCAGCCAAAAGTTATAAGCTGTAGCAAAAATACAACACAAAGATGCAAAACAAGAAGTGAGAAAAAGAAGAAAATAAAAGTGGAAAAAGGGAAAGAAAAAGTGAGCAAGAATGCTCTTAATAGAACTGTAGTGTCCTGGGGGATTCCCTCCATGCTGTGAACTCATTCCCCATTACTCCTCCCTTCCCTATGATTACTAAAGCTCACTTACCATCCTGTATCCTACCCTTAACCTTGGCCACATTACAAGCCGACAAGAAGTCCTAATGATCATGATTGCAAGTGACTTTGAAGGTATAGAAGGAGAGGCTAGTCAAAGTTCGATAGTGTCAGTTGCATGGGATGTTTGAGTGTATACACAATCCCAAACACTTGAGACATTGAGAGAATATGCCCTGAGAGAGAGCTCAGTCACTTCTTGGTTACTCTTTGATGTTTGCAGGTTGCTTATTTACTTTGGATATGGAGAAAGTAACTCTCACAAATTGTTTGAAAATCTGGATTCTATGATGATTGCATGCTTAATCTGTTTGTCAAACTTGAAAAATTCATTTGAAAGAATATTTCCTCTTTCAAATTTCCTTGAATGATCCAATTCTGGTTTTGCCCAGGAGTGCAAAAGTGTAAGTGTGGGGGTCTGATAAGTCATATTTTATACACCTTACAAGAGCTTAAGATGGGTATTATTGAGACTCTTTGATAACTAAGAATCACATCTTAGCTAAGATTCGAATTATGGGCCTAGAAATAGGAAAATATAAATCTATGCTAAAATGAGGATTTTAACTAATAAAAGAGTGGACTTATTTTGCAGGCCCAAGCTAAGGATATCTTAGCCCAACCAAGAGCGTTCTGGCCCAATTGAAGCATCTCGGCCCAAAAGAAACGGTCCTGGCCAGACTAGCCTTCTCGACCAAAGCCGACTTCAGTGGCTAAAATCACTCCGACAAGAATGCAGATATGATTATGCTAAAATTAAGGAATCTGTAATGCAGACATGATTATGCTAAACTTAAGGAATCTATAATGCAAATATGATTATTGTAGAATTAAGGAATCTGTAATGCAGACAGGATTATGCTAGAATTAAGGAATCTGTAATGTAGATATGATTATGCTAGAATTAAGGAATCTATAATGCAGATATGATTATACTAGAATTAAGGAATCTATAATGCAGATATAATTATGATAGAAATTAGGAATCTGCAATACAGATATGATTATGATAGGATCAAAAAATCTGTAATCTCCTAGGATTGAGGAATCTGTAATCTCCTAGGATTGAGAAATTTGTAATTAGTAATTCAAATTTGTAATCAGTAATTTAAATTTGTAATCTATTAGGATTAAGTTGCACCATAGTTGCCCAGCTTGTGTATAAATAAAGCATGCTAGGCCACGTCAGTAGCATTGTCAACGGTTGCAAGCATTCCATCTTGCACGGTGGTACACGAAGCTTCAGTAAGGTGTCTCTCTTAATCGAGGAGGTACAGGACTAGGATTTGGGAAGTTGGAAGTTGTTGGAGGTGATCGCTCCGTATAGCCGATGCACTCCGGTGGATGGAAACCTCAACGTCTGGCCACCAGCGGTGCACCATCGCCGTCCTTCCAAGGCGATCGACGTGGAAGGCAGATTCTCTAGAAACTTTGAATTTCTCAATAATATACGCGGTTTGCAATTCTGACTTTGATTATATCACCTGTGCTTTAATTTTCTTTAACCTTGTTGTGATTGCACATTGTTAGAGGTAGACCACGTTAGACTAGGGCCTATTGGAACTGGTTTAATATTCTAATTAGGTAGAGAACCTAAAATCAACCAAGTACATACTCCTTGCCAACTGATGAGGTAGCGATTGTGTAAATTCTCGGTATGGCAATGGACTAACGTTCGGCGATTCTCATAAGAATGTAAGGTTGATTCGGAGTATAATTCTAAGAATGGTAAACTGTTGTGTGTTGATCTCTGAATTGGTACAGTAGATTAGTTTAGCTTACTTTTCTACACTTAGTTGCTCTTAAACACAAAACTCCCTCTTATTTACTATTTTTCCAGAGTCTGAGGTCAAGTCAGTTCGACTCTGTCACATCTATCTAAGCCGGAATCATATCGGCAGTTCTAGTCGGTCTCCCACGAAGATCATCCCAGTCGCACTTAAGCCGACCGACAGGAAGTCGGCATTTCACAACATTTAGCAGTTTCTGTATAATTTTCTGGATTCCACACTTAGTCACAATTAAACACACTGTGTCCTTGACAGAATCGACCTAGGGTTAGCTATACTATAGTTAGCTTTAGTTTTATTTGATGCGCGTAGGACGACTAAAAACCCCCTTATCAATGACACCCTAGTGTAGTTCAATATTTTCGAAGCTATGAAGCACCCCACCGAGGACCATTCACTCTTTGGCATAGATCTAATCGATGAACTAGTTGAGGAGGGCTTTCAACTAGACATTGACAGTGATGATATTTCAAATTTTTTTGGAGAAACTGATATATTTGACTGCTTAAGGTCTTAGACGGATGAGGCCAATGATGACAGATCATGGGAAGTACAAAATCTTTCTGACTCAGAAGATGATATCATTGACCTTGCCGACTTAAGTCATGAGGCTGGATTCCTTGATTTATTGGACCAAGTGTGCAAGTATGAAGACTTGGAGTGCTAAAATAATGTAGAAGCCCATGTTGCCGAGACCAAAAAGTAGTAATTAGCGCAAGTGGCAACAATGTTCATTACCGAGTGTGAGTCGGCCAACATAGGCCGGAACCGAAAGAAGGTTGAAGCTGACTCGGTCAGAAAGACAAGTGCCGAGTCTGGCTTGATTATACATGCAAAAGCCGAAAGCAACTCGGGCAATAAAGATCGGAAGCAAGCAGAAGACGAGTCCCTTTCGGACAACAAAGTCCGAAACCTAGTTCCAGCTGGATCTGACTCCAATGCAAAGAAGAATGCCAAATCCGACTCCAACCAAGCAAGAGCCGGATCTAACCCGACCAATATGAGTTGACCACAAAAGCAGGAGATCGAGATCATGTCGGCACACCTAGTGCCATCAAGCTGGCCAATCAAATCCGAAACCAACTAATGATACCTCTTCATCTCCGCCACCACCCATAGAGCTCAAGCCATTGTCGTGTCATTTGAAATACGCCTACTTGGACATTGAGCAGTAACTCCCAATCATCATTGCTAACAATCTCCACCGGGAGCAAGAGGAGAAATTATTGCATGTCTTGAGGCAGCATAAGAAGGCAATTGGGTGGAAACTACCTGATCTTCCAAGCATAAACCTTTCCATCTACATGCATAGAATTTTAATGGAGAAGGAAGACCGACCAATAAGGCAATAGCAAAAAGGGCTGAATCTGACCATCCTAGACATGGTCAAGAGAAAAGTGACAAACTACTTGCCGCAAGGATTTTCTATCCCATCTCAGATAGCTAGTGGGTTAATCCTACGCAAGTAATACTTAAGAAGTCTGGGATTACCGTCATGAAAAACCAGCAGAATGAACTGGCACCTATGCGGATTCAGAACAGCTGGCGAGTTTGTATCGACTACAAAAAATTAAACCAAGCGACTCGCAAGGACCATTTTCCTTTGCCTTTTATTGATCAAGTCCTAGAAGAAGTAGCAGGAAAATCCAATTACTGCTTTCTAGATGGATTCTCTGGATACATGCAAATCCACATTGCACCTGAAGACTAGCACAAGACTACCTTTACTTGCCCATTTCCGGTACATTTGCGCAACATGCAAGCCGTTTGGCCACTACAATGCACCGTGTACGTTTCAACGTTGTATGACAAGTATCTTCTCGGACTTGCTACAGGACTACATGGAAGTCTTCATGGATGACTTCACGATGCATGCTGATTCATTTCACGCATGTATGGAAAATCTATCCAAAGTGTTAATGAGATGCATAAACACAAATCTAGTGCTTAATTTCGAAAAATGCCATTTCATTGTGACTGAGGGAATTGTGTTGGGACACCTGGTATCCAATAGTGGCATCAAGGTTGATAAATCCATGATCAATATTATCACCTCTCTTCCAAACCCCGCTTCTGTACGAGAGGTTTGCTCATTCTTAGGACATGCAGAAAGATTTATCAAAAATTTCAGCAAAATTGCCCTACCACTATCCAAGTTCCTACAGAAGGATGTAGAATTTAAATTTGACCAGCCTTGTGTTGAAGCATTCGAGGAGCTGAAGAACCGACTCACATCCGCCCCTATTCTCCAAGCACCCAACTAGGACTATCCACTCGAGCTTATGTGTGACGCCTCCATTTCAGCATTGGGAGCCATCTTAGGCTAGAGAGCCAAAGTTGGCAAAGAAGTGCATGTGATTGCGTATGTGTCCCGAACAATGGACCCGACCTAGATAAATTACACAACAATTGAAAAGAAGTTGATATCATTTGTGTTTTCCTTGGACAAATTTTGTTCATATCTTCTTGGCTCAAAAATCATTGTTTTCTTTGACCATGTTGCCCTCCGATTCCTGTTGAAGAAGCCTGATGCAAAGCCACGACTGATTTGGTGGATGCTCCTTCTCCAGGAATTCAACATAAAGATCAGAGACAAGAAAGGTGCTAAGAATTCGGTAGCAGACCACTTGAGCCGGATCGAGAGGGAGAGCAACCTGATGCCGATTTGAGATGACTTCCCTGATGAGTAACTGCTACAAATCAACACAACCACACCATGATTTGCAGACATTTACAATTTTGTTGTTGCATCTCAATTCCCACTAGAGGCATCCCGACTATACAAAGAGAGACTTAAAAGTGATGCCAAGTATTACATATGGAATAATCCATATCTTTGAAGACTTTGTAATGATCAAGTCATTCGTAGGTGCATTCTGGATGCCGAGATCAAATCGGTCCTCCAATTTTGTCATGCAACATCTGGAGGTGACCATTATGGATCTACTCGGACGACCTGGAAAGTGCTTGATTGTGGGTTCTATTGACCCACCAATTTAAAAGATGCTTATCAATTCGTCTCCACTTACGAAAAATGCCAAAAAGCAGGAATGGCCATAAGTAGAAGGCACAAAATACCCCAACAACCAATTTTATTTTGCGAAGTCTTTGATGTTTGGGGTATTGATTTCATGAGGCCATTCCCAATCTTCAATGGATACTCATACATTCTGCTTGTCGTCGACTATGTATTGCGATGGGTAGAGGCCATAACCACCAACACCAACGATGCCAAAGTTGTAGTGGATTTTCTGAAATTCAATATCTTCTGCCCGTTTCGTATGCCAAAAGCTCTCATAAGTGACCAAGGGAGTCACTTCTACAACAGAGCCATGTCCTCCCTACTCAACAAGTACGAGGTGGTGCATAGAGTTGCCACAGCATATCACCCCCAGACAAATGGCCAAGTTGAAGTATTCAACAAGGAAATCAAGAAAACACTACAAAAGATGGCCAATCCCAGTAGAAGGACTAGAGCTAACTCCTTAAGGATGCTCTATGGGCACACAGAATTGCGTACTAGACTTCATTGCGGATGTCTCCCTACTGGATTATTTTCGGTAAAGCCTATCATCTCCCAGTTGAAATAGAACATCGAGCTTACTGGGCAGTTAAGCAATGCAATCTAGCCTATGACCAAGCCGATAAGCAAAGAAAACTTCAGCTGCAAGAACTGGATGAGCTCCACTTGGAAGCCTATGAGAACTCCTGGATATACAAGCAAAAGGTCAAGCAGTTTCATGACCAACAAATCCTGAGGAAGGAGTTCGAAGTCAGCTAGAAAATGCTTGTGTTCAAATCTCGTTTAAAGCTCATCACAGGTAAACTCCATTCTAGATGGGATGGACCATTTGTTATCACTAATGTTTTTCTCTATGGTGTAGTGGAATTGAAAGATGTAAATACAAATAGAACCTTCCAAGTCAACGGACATCAGATTAAATTTTTCCATGAAGGTCTAAGGCTAGTAGTGGGCGAGATTGAGAGCATTTCACTAATGGAACTGGCCTCACCGGATGAGACACCCTGAGCAAGCCTCAAGATCCCCTCTGTATTCATGCCATGCATCATTCAAGTGTGGGGAGGAGGGTGTAGTCATCCAAGGCTTGCTCAAATCTATTTTTACAATAATTTGTGTTGATCAAACTCTATGCCGACTCCATTCTGATTGTTTATGTCTTGTTCTTTCTAGTTTAAAGTTTGTTTAATTTCTTAAGTTTTGCTTAGGTTTTCAATTTTCATTTGTGTCTTAAGTTCATTTTACTTAAGTTTCATTTTCTATTCAAATAAAGCTGAAGTCGACTTTGTGCCGACTTTGTGCCAACTTCGATTCTGCTTTTAATTTTGATTTTTGTTTTATTTTCCTTTAATTGAATTCATATTTCTAATTGATAAGAAAAATGCTTTGAAAAAGAATTTAAATGGATTTCTTTAGGATTGGATAAAATAGCAGGTGGTAATGCATAACCCTGGAGGAAGGATTTTTCAACTTGACAGAGAGTGAAATTTCAGCATCCTTAGGTAATAAGTGATTGAGAAACTGAAAAGGAGAAAGCATTAGTGGCAGAGCAATTATCCGTGTGAGAATTTTTGAGCCTTGTATATATAAATGGCTTTGTATCTTGCCATTCTCTCCTTTCTTGTATGATGTTTGCATCCATGATAACTATGTACTCTAGATTTTGCCTTGACTCTTTGGATACATATGGTTTCGCATGCAGGAATGATATGATCTAGGCCATTTTTCTAACAAGCCACAAGCCAAATGAACCTACCTTGCAAAAATAAATCCCTTGTTTACCCTCTTTGAGCCTGAATAACCATTTTTTCTAATATGACAGCTCATTACAAGCCAAAGTTAGAAAACCATGATCAACCTCAACCGTAGGGGTCAAAGGAGCTTTGGAATTGTTTTGAGAGTGGGTCTCGTTCAAGTGTGGGGGAGAAACCTAGGGACACAGCAAGAGTAGTGTATCTAAAAAAGGTTAGAAAAGAAAAAAGAAAGAAAAAGATTGTAGGATGAATCAAAAGAAAAAGCAGCAAAAAGTGAGAAATTGCAAGAAAAATGCAACACAAGGCTACAAAATAAAAAGTGAGAAAAAGAAGAAAATAAAAATACAAAGGGGAAGAAAAGAAGTGAGCAAGGATGCTCTCAAATAGAATCGCAGTGTCCTGAGGATGCTCTCCATGCTTGAAAACTCATTCCCCATTGATCCTCTCCTCCTTAGGGTTAGAAAACTCACTTTTCCATCTTGTATCCTACCATTTCTCTCAGGCCACATTACAAGCCGAAAAGAAAGTCCTTGTGATCATGACTACATGTGTTTTTGAAGGTGTAGAAGGAGAGGTCGATCAAGGTCTTGTAGTGTCAGTTACATGGGATGTTTGATTGTACATACAAAGCCTAAACACGTGAGAGATTAAGAGGATTTGTCTTAAGAGAGCTCGGTCCCTTCTCGGTTACTCTATAACGGTTGTAGGTTGCTTATTTGCCTCGGATGTGGAAAAAGTAATTTTCATAGATTTCTTGAATATCTTGATCCCGAGATGAATGTGTGCCAACTATGTTTTGTTGAATCTAAGAAATTCATTTGAAAAATTCATCTTCTCTTTTAAAACGCCCTTGATGATCGAGTCTAATTTTTCCCAAGGGTGCAAAAGTGTAAGTGTGGGGGTATGATGAGTCATATTTTATACACCATACTTTTGAGATCATTTGGTGATCAAGAATCATATCTTAGCTAAGATTTAGATTATGAACCTAGAAATAGGGAAAGTATAAATCTGTGCTAATTTGGGAATCTTAGCTAATAAAAGATTGGATTCATTTTACAGACCAAGCAATGGATATCTCGACATCTAGAAGAGTCTCAATCCAGGAGAAGCCATCTTGGCCAGACCGACTCCTTCCTAGACCGACTGACTTTGTAGCCCAGCAGAGCCCAAAGAGCGAAGTGGCCCAATTAGACCGACTCAGCCTAGGCACGCTCCTTTCAGCTAAATCCAGCTCAATTGCCACGTCACTCTTAGAAGAAGCTTGCAGCGAAAGGATGATCATCAGATGGGTAGAATAGGCAATCTAGAGTTGTAATTCTCTTAGGGAAGTTTGTTAGGTTTAGCGTGTGTCACAAGCTGCCCAGCTCATGTATATATAAGGTTCACTGAGCACATTTTAGTGTTGTCGAATTCAAACTTGTATCTATACTAATTTACACTCCATCTTCTCACTCTTGCTCCATTGGTGGTGCACGGTGCTTTAGAGGTGTCTCTCTCAGTCGAGGAGGTGCAGGTCAAGAACTAAGAAGCCGAAGGTTGTGAAAGGGGACCGATTGGTTAGCCAACGCACTCTGATGGGCTCGATCCTCAGCTTCTTGACTATTGACGGTGAACCATCATCGCCCCTCCATGGCAATTGTTGTGGAAGGCTGAACCATTGAATTCAACCCCTGTACTCGAACTTTGTTTTCAGTAATATAATTAGTTTGTATTTTGTGTCGTGGTTGCGCATGTGTAAGAGTAGACAAATGTTAGACTAGGTCGATTGGAACCAGTTTAACAACTTAATTAGGTAATCGATTAGAGAACCTAAAATCAACCACGTGTATACTCCCTATCATCTGATAAGGTAGCAATTGTGTAAATCCTCGGTATGGCAATGGACAAACCTTTGACGATTGTCGTAAGAACTTTAAGTTGATTTGGAATCATGAGCTTGAGGGAAGAACTGAGAACTAATTGCTTATTGAATCTCTGTGTTGATGTAGTAGTTAGGTAGCATAGTGTAGATCGCACTTACTTTCGTACTTAGTTTAATTCCTGTCTTTACTTTCTTAGCAACCAAAACCCCGTCTCTCTAGCATTTTTGTCTAAGACTATGTCTAGTCCGACTCCATTGCATCCAAGTCTGCGCTCAACTGAGACCGTGTCGAATCCGTCTCTACCGAGACCGAATCAGATCAGTCTTTGTCGAGAGCAAGTTGGCATTCTAGAATTAGCATTTTCTGCATTACTTTGTTTTCCACACTAAGCCATAATAGAACACATCGTGTCCTTGAGAGAATTCGACCTAGGGTTGACTATACTATAGTTAGCTTTAGTTTATTTGATGCGCGTAAGACGACTGTAAAACGAGTTATCTGTATATCCCTATTTAGTTTGGATAATATGGCTCAAAATGTAGGACCTTAACAGAGTAGGTTGCACCTAATATGACGTACCAACCTTGGTGTTTTTGATATCTTAAATGGGAACAAGCTCAATCATGTGAGCATAAATCTGGACTAACCCATTTGTTGATTGAGTTTCATGGTCTTTCAGGTAATAATCAACAATTTGGCATTAGGGTGACTCCTACATCCAAAGTAGTGAATGAGGTAGTTGTTGTTAACAATCAGAGATTGGAAAATAAGATAACTAAACTGACTTCTTGATGCGACCTGTATCGTGTCGGGAGGGGCCTTCATTTTTTTATTTAATTTTATTTTATTTGGAGGAGGTGTGCCGGAGATCAGACTCGCTTGTTGACCCATCATCAAGTTGGTACCGATTCCATCAATCCGGGGGATTGACTAAACCTGTACTAACGCAGACTAGAGTCGCCACCAATGTTTAATGGTACATTGGAACCTAAGGAGGATAAGGCATGTAAACGAATCAGAGATTCAGGTAAGAGGTCGGTTATGCATGAGAGTGGTGTGCCATCCCATCCGCCTACCACTTGGTAGTTACCCTACGACTTGTAGATGTTAGCACAACCTTCACTTCCTACAACTTGACCGGATTAGGAGCGTATGAGATGAAATATAGGTGATTTTGAACTTGACAAGAGTGTGCCTCTCGCTCCTACATACTTGTCCTAGCTGGAAGGGATCAATGTTAACGTAGTTCTATGAGTACATGTAGGATAGACTTTCCATTCGGCGTCTTTCCTTAGGAAATCGATCATGTATCACAAATAGTAGGAGGGGACTTTTGCTTGGGTGTCCCCGAGGCGGTAGAACCCGAGTCCATGGGTATTCGACCTGGAGACTAAGGGTCTAAAGTTAGACTATTCCTTGGGCGTCCTCTGGGTGTGTGTGAGTAAGCTAGGATGACTCGGACACATACTAGTTGACCCGGATGCATGAAATGTGCAATGTTTGAATGCCTGGATTCAAGGATTGGCTACAGGCCGCCCTACAAACCATCATGCACACTGTTTGTGGAATGAATAATGGCTGTCATCTAAAGTGTAATGCACACTGTTTATGAAATGAATAATGTCTTGTCAACCATCTGAAGTGTAATGCACACTTTTTATGAAATGAATAATGGCTTGCCAGTCATCTGGAGTGTAATGCATACTATTTATGAAATGAGTAATGGTTTGCCGACCATCTGAAGTGTAATGCACACTATTTATGAAATGAATAATGGCTTGTTGGATGATGAATAAGATTCGGCCAAGAACCTTACCTAGTATCTAGAGAGAAGATTGGTGCGAGTAGCTAGGAACTTACACAGGTATCTCTCAAATGATCCTAACAGCATTTCCTCAGCGATTCCCTTTTCTGTTCAATGATTCTTGGCCCCGTGTCCTTCGCAGTGAGGTCTTTTATAGCCCTCGGGGGGCATTGAGTGTGCCCTTGATCCTGCCATCTAGCATCTGCCTGACCACCTGATTTAATCTGTTATTACCAACAATCCCTAGGTTGATCCTCATAGGGCTCTACGCTCAATCGTGTCACGATCTTTTGTAATTCTCGACGCATTCCATGGGTAGTGGCTGACCTGGCACTCCTGCATGCTGTGATTGGCAAGGATCATTTGGTCTATTAAGCCTTGCTATTCTAACATGGCTTAATTAATGGCCCTGCTTCGTTGCGGAGACTCACGGTCTGGATGCTTTGAGCATGGTGGGGCAACATTCTTTTTGCTGAGGTAGCGTGTCTTGTCAAAGCTGAGCTAGGCTCTGGGATCCAGCTTGGTCTGGCCCCCTTAGAGTTCAGCATTAACTCTAGTAAGGTCAAGTTTCCTTTCCCACGGTAATTCGGGTTGGGCCCAGAATTATTCCTTATGTGGCTGCGTTGGGCCGTGGCCCTTTACTATCTTCTTTCCACCGAGGTGTTTTCTACGCAGACACTTTTGAGGTCTCACACCTCTTTTGTTAGACAACTAGCCATTGGACAACACCATACTAGTCTACCAATGAGAGTGTGTTGCATGTGTGCTTCTGTAGAACATCCAACTAATGCTTGTCCCACTTTGCCAGAAATTGAACCTCAAAGATACCAATCACCACCTCCATTCAGACCACAACAAGCCATATAGCCTGTATAGTAGAGTTTCTTAGAGAAGTTAGTCAAGCAGATGGCCACAAATAACATTCAATTCTAAGAGAATGTGTCTACCACAATTCAGGATTTGCAAACACATATTGGTCAATGGCCACCATGGGTAATCAACTACAGTCCAAAGGTTTTAGAAAGATTCCGTCTTAGACCATTCTCAGTCCACAAGCAAATATGAGTGATATAACGTTGAGGAACAGCAATCAATAAATTTTCATTATGAATTCCCTAATTTCGATGATTTTAAAGACTGTGATTGCACCTGTACTAGATTAATTAAGTGCCCTATTTGTGTAGAAATTAGTAATGCTATTAATGCATATGTAGATGTAGGAGTTATAAATATTTCAGAAGTTGTAGCAGTGCAACCTCCATGGTGCAGCCATTGCAGCCCCAATAGTTATAGCCAACAAACTCCAAGTTGAGCAAAAGGAGAAACTGTCGCAAGACTTGAAAAAGCTAGGAGATCTCTATGAGTATCTGGTCAAGCATTTGACTTTAAGGCTTTTGTTGAAGAAGCCACCAGAAGATGTGACATTGAAAGTGTTAAGATGGATGAGGAGGAGGCTCCCTCAAGCAACTACAAATAGGAGTGGAGCAAAAATATTAGATGCAAAATTTTGCACATTCTTTCCACCTTTAGAGTGAAGTTCTTTTTTCTTATTTCACCCCATTACATTGTGATTATCACTTCTTGTGTTCTCTTTGTGTTAAGTTCATATATTCTTACATTGAGGACAATGCTTCTTTTAAGTGTGGAGTGATGTTTAAGTAGTGTTTTATTTCTTTATTATTTTTCTATTTTTGCAGTTTTTCTACTTTTGTTTACTATTTTTGTTGTTCCCATTGTAAAAAATTAAATAAATTCTACTATTGGTGGTTTTTTTTAAAAAAATTGTTTGTTGTTTTTGTAAATAATTTTTTGTTGTATCTGTTGTAAATAATCATGCTATTGTTTTTCTAATTTTGCTGCTATTTTAAAGTTGTGTTATTGTTTTAAAATTCTATTGTTGTTTTTGTATTTTCTGATTATTTCATTTTTTCCGTTTGTTGTCAATTTCGTTTTTGCTAAAAAGGAAGAAGAAAAAAAATATTTTGTAGTTTTAAAACTTTTTAATGGATTTCTAGATTATATAAACTGTGAATAATTACATCATCCTTGATTAAGAGGCTTTAGAACATGATATGGAACCCTTTTTGTATCTTTAGTGTAATGAGTGACATAGAAATTAATGTTTGAATCATTGGTAATAGAGCATTTATCCTTGTGAGATTTTAGGTCTTATATATTGATGGCTTGCATATTGTCATTCTCTTCTTTCTTGTGTGATTTGCACATGTGTTGATAGTTACTCTAGGTTTTGCCTTGATTCTCTTTTATGCTTCTTGTCTCACATGCATTAGTGATATAATTTAGGCCTTCTTTCTTTATAGCCACTAGCCAAATAGACTTACCTTGCATTAAATCCCTTGCTTTCCTTTTTTAGGCATTCATTACAAGCCTAAAGTGGAAAATCATGATCACCTTACCCTTAGGGGTTAAAGGAACTCTGGAATTATTTTGGGAATGAGTTCTAAATAAGTGTGAGATGATACCCCAAGGCTTTGCAAGTGGTACCTTGATAGTTTGGCTTGTGCAAATGGTAATTGTTATGTTGTGATGAATTATTTTAGAGAAAAAATGTATGGAAAACAAAAACGAATCAAAGAAAGAAAAAGGCAACAAAAAGGTTGAAAAAAATGCAACAAAAGATTGTAATGGTGCAAAAAGAGAAGTGAAATTGAGAAAGGAAAAAAAAAGTATAAAAGGAAAGGAGACAAAGTGGACCTTACTTGTCTTGTATTGCATTGTTTTTTGTGACTTGTATTGTTTTGGGGTTGATCTTCATGCTTATTGACTTATTCCCCATTGCTTATTTTCCCTCTTTGATTGTACAAGCTTCAATCACTTCTCATATCCTACCTTGTCCTTGTCCACATTACAACCTTAATGAAAGCCATTTTGATCATTTGTGCATGTGTTTCAAGTTGTAGAAATTAGAGGCTAGTCAAAGCTTAGTAGTGCTAGTTAGCATAGGGTGCTTGAGTGTAAGCACAAACCTAAAACACTTGAGAGATTGAGAGTATGTATCTTAAAAGGGTTATACTATTTGAGGTCATTCTTTAATTTTTATTGTTCTCTTGTTTGCTTTAGATGTTAGAAGCAAATCCATAGATTATTGGGTACCTTCATTCTATGATGCTTATGCTTTTATTCTTTTTATTACCTTAAGAATTCATTGGAAGGTGTTGCACTTTATTGTAATTGTTTTAGTTCATTTGCTTCTATTCCTTACACTTTAGATTCTTGATTTTAGATTTTCTTGATTTTGCTTGGAGTGCAAAAGTTCAA
This sequence comes from Mucuna pruriens, assembly GCA_025330945.1. Classification (NCBI taxonomy): domain Eukaryota; kingdom Viridiplantae; phylum Streptophyta; class Magnoliopsida; order Fabales; family Fabaceae; genus Mucuna; species Mucuna pruriens. Next base: position 555,790 of record JAENHJ010000368.1, on the reverse strand, counting down.
GTGTAGGGGGAATTTGATAGAGCATTTTTTAGGCACTAAATAGTTAGTTATTCTGGACATATTTAACTGTATTTTCTGGTTAATAATCACACATTGGTTGAGTCTTGGGTCATTGAGCTTAATTATAGTTGTTAATCATTGCTTATTCTTGGACTTAATTTTACTATGAAGTTGTTATCTTGTGCAGGCTATATCTAGAGCTACAAACCTCCAAAATAGACAATTTTGGTATCCCTAGAAAGCTAAGACAAAGATCTAAAACTTTTCTCCATGAAATTCAACTCAATTCGACCAATTGCAATGTAAAATATGAACGGGAAGCTATTGCCTCTACATCACTCAAAATTGGACCTTTCCCTATTTATTGGTGGGCTTGTTAGGTTGCTAAAGCTGCTGTCCAAGCCCATTCTCCTGGGCACCTTCGAGCATGTGACCATGTTAGTTAGGTAGTTTTGGAGGAAGTTAGTTAATTGGTTAGTAGTTAGTTTTTTAATTGGTTAGTAGTTAGTTTGTTAATTGGTTAATAGTTAGTTTGTTAATTGGTTAGTAGTTAGTTTGTTAATTATCAGTAGTTATTTTGTTAATTGGTCATTAGTTAGTTTGTTAATTGGTTAGTAGTTAGTAAAATTCGCATATAGTTAGAGAAGTTAGAAAAGTTAGAGAAGTTGGAGTTTCGAGAGTTTTTCTCAGATATGAAAGAAATTTTTCCTTTCTTCTCAATTGTATCCTACTATGCTCTCTTCTCAATTGTATTCTGCTATGTTTTCCATGACGTTGGACATGGAAGGCTATGTTTCCTTGTCAATTCAAGATTTATGAATGCAATTGGTTTGAGTTTTTAATTCTTTACTTTCTTTATGCAATTTCTACCATTGTGTCTTTCCAATTCTTAATCCATTTTCATGATTGTGATCTCGTTAAGTTTTAGATTATGTTCTATTAGGTAATCGATTGATAACTTAAAATCAACTAATATGATCTTGAATCCATGTTAATTAGGGACTGGGATTGTGATCTCAATATGTGTGGACGAAAGTTAGACGATTATCTAAAGAAACTTAGGTTGATATGAAATTACATCTTTCTTTACAACCATCATAATTGATTGCATGATTGAATTCTTGAATTCTTGAATTCTTGAATTCTTGAATTCTACAATTCATTTAGAATCAATTCTATTTTGTCCAAATTTGTTCTACATATTTCCTGTTCTGCATTAAACCCCAAATTTTCATATTTGTTTTGGCTTCTCATAAACAAGATTAGTCATAATTATTATGTCCTTGTGAGAATCGACCTAGGTTAGTCCCTACACTACAAAAATAAAGGGAAATCTAGTAATTTGATAGTGTGTCGACAACAATTATCAAGGTACTTCCTCCATCCTTCCTTCTTGTCTTGGTCTTTCACCTCTCTTGCTATTGTGTGACCTATGGGAGCGTTTGGACGAGTCCTTTGGACTCTTAGTACTACTTGCTCCACTATCTACTTTGGATGTGGTCACTTTCTCTCTAAACTTACTAAGTGCATCTACTTTCACATTAACACTAGTAGTGTTTGCTCGAACAACCTCCAATCCTCCTCCTAAACGAGCCAATTGTTCTTTAAGTATGACCATTTGTTCTATAATTTTCTTGGATTTTAGAGTGACTGCTAACTTTTCATTGCTACTACCAGCCATTGTTACCTATTTTTTTAACTAATATTTTCTCAAAGAAAACTGTTACTAATACAAAGGAAAACTTCCGTGTGTTTACACTAATCATTTGTGTATTCTCTCTAAGGTGGATTTTTCTCAAATGATTCCTCTACCTTTTACCTTCCAATTCTCAATTATGTCTTGAAGGAGAACCTATATTCTACAAATCAACTTCTATGATGCAAGTGTAAGTCGTCGAATCAAGATGACTCTTAAGAACATAAATGAAAATTGAAAACTCAAAGGCAAAGGAAAAAAAGAAGACAAGCAATAAAAGCAATAGAAATAAATGGTACTCAAATGAGGATTAGTATCGAAGACAACACGAAGACTCAAAATTAATAACACTACAAAAATAATGCAGAAAAAATGAAACAAATGTTTTCCATCCAAACTAGGTGTTTATATAATCAATGGAAAACCGTACAAGTCAATGGACAATTGACGAAAGTCAATGGATGATGACCAAAGTCAATGGATGCAAACTAAAAACAGTTATAGAAAATAACTGAATTTTTTTAACACGTATTAGTTGTCCATGGATTCATTACTAACTTTCTGTTATGGCAGTTACTAGTTTTTTTATTCTTTTTTCATATGTGCTCTGATTTTGCAACAACGCTCTCTGCCATGATTGATCAGCAATTTTTCTCAAATCTTTTCAATTCTTAATCCAATTTTCTTCCAGACAATTACCACAAGACTTTCTAGGTAGTTTGCAATCAATTTCGCACTCAAAGAATCCATTAAAGATAAATGAAAAACTCATATCGCAATGCTCTATTTTTCTAAAATTTGTGAAATTGAACTCAAAGAAATCAATTTGCATTGATTAAACCAAAAATTGAACCAATTAAAAGGGAATTTAACTAACTAAATCACTAACAATAGCTACGCAAACAAAACCTGAGCTCAAATTTCAACAAGCATGACCAATTGAAGCAAGATTATGCATCTAAAAATATTACCTCTTGACGCGAGTTTGATAGATGCAAAATTGAGGAGAACACTTCAATTTGCAACGTGAAGTGGAATGAATTTCAATTTGATCAAGGTCGAAATACCAGAGCTTGTTTAGCTCTGATACCACCTAATGTGATCTTAGATCCCTGAAATTTGGTTTGGATGGAACCTGAACCGAAAACCCTCACGAGGACCATGTCTTCCTGGATCAAGCTATTATTTGTAGCATGCTTTGGATTCAAAAACTCAAATCATAGTGAAATTTAGTGTTTTTATCAAAGTATTTTATTGCGAAAACTAAAGATAGAATAGAAAGGAATTGAAGTAGAAAAACAAAAAGAGGAATTAAAATTCGCCACAAGCCTCCTGAAGAACTTGATGAGAATAAAGCGTTCTAATCCAAGAACAAGTTGGGAGAATGCTCTCTAATATGCTTAACCAAGCAACTCAATTTCACAAATCAACCAAAGTTACACAATGATCCTAAGTGATGCTTATTTATACAAGGAATTGGCAGGTAAAAATAAGGAACTATCCTATGTGGGCTGTGAGCTGCCAATTGTAAGAGAAGCTTCACGAGACTTCTAGAAAAATCCAACTTTGGTCTGTGCGTCCAAGGCGGAGTGACTACTGTGGCCACGTCCAAAGGCCCTCAAGTTTGGTCTAGGGTCCAAAGTGACTTATGGGGTCCACATCCAAAGGTACTTAGACTTTAGGAATAAGGAAACCGAAGGTAGCCTTCTTGCATCCAAATGCATGCTGATTTTCGAAAGTGTGTCCATTGGACCTATAAGTGTGTTCGTTAGACTTAGCGTATCCAAACAGGGCTTAAACATTCTTCTAGCCTTATAAGGCCATCCTATCTATTACAAGGAACAAAAAGAAATACTATACAAGGTTCTCACATACATGAGCATAATACAAACAGATGAGTTCCCTCTTTGTACACTCCCTGTCCTCTAAGGAGTGTCACGTTCCTCTGCACTTCAGCTTTCAGCTTCTTCATCCTACCCCTAGTTAAAGGTCCCTAAAGGATTTCCTTTAAAGTTTGGCCCACGTTCTTGGTTGGCTTATCTTGGCCTCCCTTATTCATATCATTATTGCTTTGGCCTACTAATATGTGTCTTATGTTGAATTTTCCATTAGACAATTTTCCTGGAGCTTTTGAAAGGATGCTTGAAGAGTTCAAAGGCATCTTTCCAAAAGAGATGCCTAAAGGATTGCGACATATTTGAGGAATAGAGCACCAAATTAACTTTGTGCTATGTGTTTCATTGCCTAATCGTCTTGCACACAAGGCCAATCTTGAGGAGTCTAAGGAAATACAAACACATGTGACACAACTTCTGGATAAAGTTATGGTAAGAGAAAGTAAAAGTCCATGTATAGTACCTAAAATCCTAGTTCCAAAAACGGAAGGTACTTGGAGAATGTTTATGGATTGTATAACTATAAATTCCATGACAATTAGATATACACACCCCATCCCGTGCCTAGATGATTTACTTCATAAACTGTATGGTGCGTATGTGTTTTCCATAATTGATTTGTGGAGTAGGCATCATCAAATTCGTATAGTGGAAAACTGCTTTTAAAGCTAAACTCAAACTTTATGAATGGTTAGTTATGCCTTTTGGGTTGACGAATGTCCCAAGTATTTCATGAGGTTGATAAACCATGTTCTTATATCTCTTATTGATAAATTCGTGGTTGTATATTTTGATGATATACTTGTTTATTCTAGTTGTATCGATGACCATGTTATGCATGCTAGAAGTATGTTATTATTACTTAAATAATAATGCTTGTATGTAAGTCTTGAGAAGTGAACTTTTTGTACAACTGAGGTCATTTTTCTAGGCTACGTAGTGGGCTCTAATGGAGACAAAGTAGATGCTGAAAAAGTGAAAGCCATACATGTTGGCCAACACCAAAAGTAGTTGGGAATGTGAGAAGTTTCCATGGTTTAGCAAGATTTATATGCATTTTATTAAAGAATTTAGAACCTCAGCTGTACCCTTAAATGAAATTGTTAAAAAAAGATGTAGGTTTTAGATGGGAAGAAATTCAAGAAAAAAACTTTCCAAGCTCTAAAGGAGAGACTTACCAATGACCCTATACTAGCTCTTCCAAACTTTAGTAAAACCTTTGAGCTAGAGTTTGATGCTTCCAACATGAGAGTAGGAGCCATGTTACAAGAGGAATATCCAATAGTGTATTTTAGTGAAAAGCTTAAAAATGTCAAAAAAAATTTCCACTTATGACAAAGAGCTCTATGGCTTAATTAGAGTCATTCAAGTGTGGTAGCACTATTTGTTGCTAAAGGAGTTTGTGATCCATAGTGATCATGAGACACTCAAGCATTTGAGGAGCCAAAATAAGCTTAATAATAGACATGCCAAATGAGTAGAGTTCCTAGAAAAATTCCTAGAACAATTCCCATATGTCAAAAACATAAATAAGGAAAAGAAAACATTGTTGTTGATACCTTATCTAAGAGGCACTCCTTGTTGTCTATGCTTGAGATTAAACTTTTATGTTTTAAGCATGTAAAAGAGTTATACCTTAAAGATGAGTTTTCTTTTAAAAAAAATATTTATGATCTTTGTGCTAATGGAGCCAATGGAGGTTTCTACATATATGATGGGTTTCTCTTTAAGGATAAAAAATTATGTGTTCCCAAAAGTCCAGTTAGAGGATTGTTGGTGAAAGAGGCTTACGAAGGTGGTCTCATTGGACACTTTGGGGAATATAAAACTTATAAGACTTTGCTTGAACACTTTTTTGGCCTCATATAAAGAGAGATGTTCACCATATTTGTGATAGAAGCCTAGTCTATAAGTCTGCTAAAGCTAAAGTAAAACCCCATAGTTCTCATACACCCTTTCTTATCCCTACTATGCCTTGGGTAGATCTTTCTATGGACTTTGTCTTAGGCTTGCCTAAATCTAAGGTTGAAAGAGATTCTATTTTTGTGGCTATAGATAGGTTCTCTAGAATGGCCCATTTTATTCCTAGTCATAAGTTGATGATGCTTGTTTAGTGGTCAATCTCTTTTTCAAGGAAGTGGTAAGGTTGCATGGTCTACCTAGGAGACCCTAGTTTCTAACAAGGACTCCAAGTTTCTCAATCACTTTTGGAGAACCCTATGGTGCAAGCTTGTTACTAAGCTTTTTATTTTCTACTGCTTGCCATCCTCAAATAGATGGTCAGACTAAGGTTACCTATAGAACCCTATCCTAACTACTTAGGTGTTTTGTTGGTAAAATTTTGAGAACTTGGGAAGAATGATTATGACATATAGATTTTACATACAATAGAGTAGTCAACTCCACTACATCCCACTCCTCCTTTGAGTTGGTGTATGGTTTTAATCCCTTAACCCCCTCCGCCCCCCCTCCCCCCACAATTGATTTATTGCCTTTGCCTAATGTGAATTTTACGCTTAATGTTGATGGTGTTTCTAAAGCTCAATTCGTTAAAAAATTGCATGCTAAGGTACGTTCTCACATTGAAAGGAAGATTAAGCAATATGTTGAAAGGGCTAATAAGGGTAAAATACAAGTTTTTTAAGAAGATGAACTAGTTTAGGTTCACATAAGGAAGAAGAGGTTTCCTAACTTAAAAAAATCTAAACTACTCCCAAGGGGAGATGGTCCTTTTAAAGTAATAAAGAAAATAAATAATAATGTCTATATCCTATATATGCCTCCATCTTATGAAGAAAGTCATACCTTCCATGTTACTAACTTGTCTTTTTTTTCAAGTACTTTAGACTTGAATTTGAGAGAAAATTCTTTTAAAGAAGGGATGCCTGATAAGGATCTAGCTTAGGAAGACATTTAAGAGGAGAAAGAGGCAAAGGATAGTCAAGATCTTAAAGGTCCAATGACTAGAGGAAGGATAAGAAGATTGCAAGAAGAAGTGCTTCAAAAGCTATAGATACATAGAAGCTTGAAGGACTCAAGCCCAAGCCCAATCATATACTCTATATAGGCTTGCTCCTTAACCTTTTAAAGGCATATGTATATCATTTAAGTTTCATTTGGCGATCATTTGTATATCTTAGCTGAAGCCTTAAAGTACATTAAGGCTTAAGACTTGCTTGTTTGGCTATGTAAATAGTATAGTCTTAGCTTGTTTGGCTTTGTAAATAAGCTAGCCTAGGAGAGTCTTGTAGCTTGTGTGGATAGCAAGATAGGATAACCTCCTACCTAAACAAAGCTAAGCATAAGGAAATCTATATAAGGCACCTCCACCCCTTGTAAATCATAACTTTGATAAATGAATAATAGCTTGTTGCCTTTGCAACTTTGAGAGTTTAATCTCTATCTTGTTTTGTACAAAAGCCTTCAATTCTTATCAAGCTTTTAAGAGGCCTGTAGCAAATCTCATAAGGCTCTTATCTTTCTCAAGCTTTGAGTAAGTGGCGAGTTCCTCAATCCATTCATTTCTTACTCATATTTTCTTGTTTCTTCTCCTTTGTTCTTTCAATCTTTTCGAAAAGCTCCTACACCAAGGAGGTTTGGACGACCAAGGCTTCAAGGAGATCCTAGGGACTTCCATCATAGAATTTCTAAGATTACGCTAGGGTTTGTCTAAGGTGGTAGAGTATACAATAGGTTCGAGTACTTATCTTGCTTTTACACTCAGTCGATGCTCGGGAAATGAAAGTGTAGGAAGTTTAAAGAAGGTCTAAGGCATGAACTAAAAAATGGTGATCATCATGGTAGTTGTTTAGGGGTTTCCAAAGTTGGTCGAGAAAGCAAAAGTGGAAGAGCATTTGGAGTGTAACACTAGAGTAGTGAAGACACAAGGGACTAGACTATTTGGATATGAGAAAGAGTATGGACAAAAGAAGTTGTATGATAGGTTGCAATATCATCCAAGGTTTTCGAAGTCCCACCAGTTTACTAAGGGATCAATAATAATGTTGTCACACGCTATCAAAATCACTAGATTTTCCTTTATTTTTACAATATAGGGACTAACCTAGGTCGAATCTCACAAGGACACACTCATGCTATGCCTAATCTTCTTGATCAAAAACCAAAATGAATGTTAAAAAAGGGAGGGTTGCATGAAACAAAATTTTGAAAAACAAGTAATTATACATAACAAAATTTATACAAAACATGATTAATCTCAATAGATTGGGGTAACATCAATCCAAGGATTCCATCATGCAATCTGTTATCATGGTTCTAACAAAAGTTCCAATTTCATTTCAACCTAAATTCCATTAGATAGTCATCTAAAATTCATCCGTACAGATTGAGATCACAATCGTAGTTCCTAATGAGCATGGATTCAAGCACAAAATTGGTTGAGTTTAGGTGATCAATTGATTACCTAACCTTGATTACAATGGGATTAATCAATCCTTTAACCTAACACAATCCAAAATATCAAACGAAGTCATGATCGTGAAAACGGGTCAAGAATTGGAAGAAGAACATAATAAAGATTGCATAAGAAAATATTAAAGCACTCAAATCGAGTTGCAATCCTAAAAACCTTGAATTAACAAAGAAACTTTAGCCTTCCATGGCCATTGTTATAGAAAACTCAGCAAAATACAAAGAAAATGCAGTAGAATACAATTGAGAAGAAAGGAAATCTTCTAAACCTTAGAGAAACTCTCCAAAACTCCAAAATGTCAAAACGTCTTCAAAGGAAGAAAACCCATCTAACTTCTTTAACTAAATATGAATTAACTACTAACTAATAACTAATAAATACTAACTACTATCTACTAACTACTAACTACTAACTACTAACTACTAACTACTTAACTAACTAACTACTAACTAACTATTAACCAATTAATAAACTAACTACTAACCATTGATTACATACTCAAAATGCTAAGGACGATGGGCTGGGTTAGAAGAATTCTCAACCCAAAGCCCACCAATCAAGGTCCCAAAATCTGGGCCAGAATATATAAGGATAGGTCAAACAACGTGGGTGCTGAAACCGCAACTTCACATAGACCTTTGACACTACATATGGTCTAACTGGGTTTCCCAAAAGGGAGAAGTTGTAGTTCTTTGTCTTAGCTTTCCAATTCCACCAAGATTATCCAATTTACAGGTTTGTAGCTCTAGATATGGCTTGCACAAGATAGCAATGTCATAATGAAAATTAAATCCGAAGATAAGCAAAGATTAGCAACTACACCCAATTAGGTCCAATAATCCAAGAATTAAAAAATGTGTCAATATTAACCATATGATGATGTCAAATATGTCTAGTACAAGTCACTATTAAGTTCCTTAAAAATGCTATATCAAATTCCCCCACATTTGAACTTTTGTACTCCGAGCAAAAAAAAAAAAAAAACAAAAAATCTAAGAAAAAGGAAATAAACCAAATGAACTAAAAAGCAAATACAAATAAAGTGCATCATGTTCCAATGAATCATTAAGTTAATAAAAGGGAAAATAGTAAAAGTATCCTAGAATCAAGGCATCCACCACTCTCTAAATTTACTTCTAACATCTAAAGCAAACAAGAGGATAAAAAATTAAAGAATGACCCACAAATGATAAAACCCTCTCAAGATACATATTCTCAATCTCTCAAGTGTTTTAGGTTTGTGTTTACACACAAGCACCATATGTTAACTAGCACTGCCAAGCTTTGACTACCCTTTAACTTCTACAACTTGAAACACATGCATAAATTATAGAAAAGGGCCTTGATTAAGATTGTAATGTGGCCAAGGAAGAGGTAGGATATGAGAAGTGCTTTAAGCTGGCACAACCAAGGAAAGAAAAGGACCAATGGGGAATAAGTCAATAAGAATGAAGATCATCCTCAAAACAATACAAGTCACAAAAAACTAATGCAAAACACTATAAGGCAAGTAAGGTCCCCTTTGTCTCTTAACTTTTTCCTTTCAATTTCACATCTCTTTTTGTACCACTACAACCTTCTGTTGCATTTCTTTTTTTTTCTTTCAACCTTTTTTATTGCCTTTTTCTTTCATATTTCACTTTTTTTCAAAAACAAATCAACACAACACAACAATTACCCCTTGCATAAGCCAAACTATCAAGGTACCACTTGCAAAGTCTTGGGGTATTACCCCCACACTTATTTAGCACCCATTTCTAAAACAATTGCGAAGTTCCTTCAACCCCTAAGGTTAGGGTGATCATGATTTTCTACTTTAGGCTTGTAATGAGCTATAATATCAAAGAAAGGGTTAGATAGGCTCAAAAGGGGGTAAGCAAGGGATTTAATGCAAGATAAGTCCATTTGGCTAGTAGCTATAAAGGAAGAAAGCCTAAATCATATCATCAATGCATGTGAGACAAGAGGCATTAAAGAGAGTCGAGGAAAAACCTATAGTAACTAGCAACACATTTGCAAATCACACAAGAAAGAAGAGAATCGCAAGATGTAAGCCATCAACATACAAGGCTCAAAATCTCATAAGGATAAATGTTCTATCACCAATGATTCAAACTTTAATTTGCAAGGCACTCGTTAAACTAATCATGCCAAAATGGTACCATATCAAATTGTGAAATCCATTAAAAAGTGCTAAAAACTACAAAATATAATTTTTTTTTCTTTTTAGCAAAAATGAATTTGACAACAAACAGAAAAATTGAAAAACAACGAAAAATAGCAAAACAGAAAAATCATAAAACAGCAAAAACAGCAAAACAATAAACAAAAAATAGAAAATAGAAACTAGAAAACAAAAAACAGAAGACAGAAAACAAAAAACAAAAAACAATAGAAATTTTTTTTCCAAAATAGAATAACAAAACAGTAACAACAAAAACAGTAGTAGATTATTTACAATAGAAACAACAGAAAATAGAAACAAAACAACAGCAAAAATAGAAACAAAAAAATATTAAATAGAAGTAGAAAAATAGCAACAAAAAGATAGAAAATAACAGCAAAAACACCCCCCTACGCACACACTTAAAATAAGCATTGTCTCAATGTAAGCATATAGGAACACAATAGAAAGAACACATGAAACAATAACCACAAAGGAATGGGTGAAAAAAAAAAAGCAAACTCCTTGCTCTCAAGGTGGAAAAAATGAGCAAAATTTTGCATCTAAAATCTTTGCTCCGCTCCTATCTGTAGTTGCTTGGGAGAGCCTCCTCCTTATCCATCTTAACAATTCCAATGCCACATCTTCTAGTGGCTTCTTCAACAAGAACCTCAAAGTTGAATGCTTGACAAGGTGCTCATAGAAATCTCCTAGCTTCTTCAAGTCTTAAAATAACTTCTCCTTTTGCTTAGCTTGGAGTTTGTTGACTGTAATTACTAGGGGTTGTAATAGTTGCACAATGGATGGCAATGGAGGTTGAACTGCTACAACCTCCACAACTCCTGCAACATTTGTACATGCAATATCTACAACTTCTACACCTATATTAATAACACTACTAATTTCTACGCGAATAGGGCACTTAGTCAATCCAGTACAGGTATACTCACAATCAATAAAATCATCAAAATCAGAAAATTCATAAAATTCAAAATACAAATTTAACAATTATTGTTGTGGTAGCTCTTTGCCACTCCTTAAGGTTATGACACTCATATTTTCTTGTGGACTAAGAATGGTTTGAGAGGGAATTTGTCCAGTACCTTTGGGTTGTAGTTGATTCATAGTGGTGGCCAATTGTCCAATCTATGTTTGAATGTCCTGACTTGTGTCAAACACATTCTCTTGGAATTGAATGTTATTCATGGCCATCTACTTAGGCATAGGGTATCTTTGAGGTACATGTTGCATAGGGTGTGAACCATATCTCTAATTTGAGTACTGATCATGGGCTACCTATACTATTGACCATCCATTATTGCAACAACTTCCGTACTATTCAGTTTAGTTTCTTGCAAGGTGGGGCATGCATCAGTTGGATGTTCTACATAACATAAATGCCACATAATCTCACTAGTGGACTAATCTGGTGTTGTCTAATAGCTAGCTGTCTAACAAGAGAGGTCATTTCAGTTATCTTATTTTTCAATATCTAATTGTCAACAGCAATTACCTCATTCACTACTCTAGATGCAGCAAACTCCCTAACACCAAATTGTTGAATGTTACCTACAAGACCATGAAACTTAGGCAACAAATGGATTAGTCCATATTTAAGCTCATATGATTGGGCTTGTTCCAGTTCAAGATATCGAATACACCAAGGTTGATACATAATATTAGTGTAACCAACTTCTTCAAGGTCCTATCATTGTTAGCCATATTATCCAAACTAAATTGGGGTATGGAAATACCAATATCAGAATCAGAGTTAGCAATATCATAATCAGAATCAACACTACTAGTCATATACAACAAAAACAAATCGACAAAAATCAGCAAAAACAATAGAAAATAGTGAAATGACAAAAATGTCCCTACTATAGTAAACACTTGTCAAGAAAGGTATAGGAGAGGTAAAATGATACCAAACACTTCTTAAAAACCACAGTGCCTAAACACTTTTTAAAAATCATGAAAATAAAAACAATTGAAAAAGTGGTCTAAACAATCGAATTTGGCAAAAATAACCCCCTTAAACCACATTTGTCCTTCATAAGATGGCCTTGATCTATGAATTTTTTCCTATCATGTAGCCAAGTTTTAGCCAATTCGAGATACTCACTTTTTTCTACCTCTAGGATTTCTAATAGTGCTATAAGGATTTATATTTGTGCTATAATGATTTCTACTACTACTTTGCCTTAACAGTGCTGCAACACAAAAGAAAGTAAAAATTACTCACACAAACAATTTATACACCAAAAAGACTCAAACTATCATAAGATTAGGACACAACAGCTTATGTCCCCGACAACAGTGCCAATTTGATAATGTTTTCGGCACACTATCAAAATCACTAAATTTCCCTTTACTTTTGTAGTGGGATTAACCTAGGTTGAATCTCACAAGGATACAATAGGTACTATAACTGGTATTCCTATGATTGGTTTAATTGGTATTTTCTTTTATGATTCATATTCCGGATTGGGTTCATCCCTGTAGTAATTGTATTAATTTGGTTTTCGAAATGAAAGCGTAAGAACTCAATGAGATCCGCTCCAATTCATCAAAGAAAGAGTGGATTCCGTTGAGTTCTTAATAATTCTAATATTTTTTTATTCATATAAATAAATGACTAAATGGATAAATTTTTCTTATTTTTATCATGTTATGCCCAATCATTTTTATCAAAACCCGAAATGAATGTTAAAAAAGGGGGTCTTGTGTGAAACAAAAATATGCAAAACAAGAAATTATAACAGAATTTATACAAAACATAATTGATCTCAATAGAATAGTGTAGCATCAATTCAAAGATTCTATCATGCAATCTGTTATCATGGTTCTAATAAGGGTCAAATTTCATATTAACCTAAGTTTTATTAGATAATCATCTAACATTTGTCTGAGATCAAAATTGCAGTGCCTAATTAGCATGGATTCAAGCGTAAAATTGGTTGATTTTAGGTGATCAATCGATTAGCTAACCTTGATTTGATTGGGATTAATCAATACTCTAAGCTAACATAATCCAAAATCTCAAATGAAATCATGATCATGAAAACGGATCAAGAATTGGAAAAAGAACATAATAAAGATTGCATAAGAAAATATTAAAGAACTCAAACCAAGTTGCAATCCTAAAAACCTTGAATTGACAAAGAAGCTTTAGTCTTTTATGGCCTTTGTCATAGAAAACTCAGTAGAATATAGAGAAAATGTAGTAGAATACAATTGACAAGAGAGGAAAAGTTCTCCTTAATTTGGGAGAAACTCTCCAAAACTCCAAAATGTCAAAACTTCTCCAAAGGAACAAAACTCGTCTTACTTCCTAACTGTTCTAACTAAATAAAAATTAACTACTAATTAATAACTACTAACTACTAACTTCTAACTACTAACTACTAACTATTAATTACCAACTACTAACTACTAAACTAACTAACTACTAACCAATTAACAAACTAACTACTAACCAATTAACTAACCACTAACCATTGATTACATACTCAAAGTGCTAAGGATGGTAAGCTGGGTGAGAAGAATTTGCAACCTAAATCTCACCAACCAAAGTCCCAAAATCTGGGCCAGAATATACAAGGACAAGCCCAATAGCGTAGGTGTTGAAGCCGTAACTTCACATGGACCTTTGACACTACATATAGATGAACTGGGTTGAGCTTAAAAGATAGAAGTTTTAGGTCTTTGTCTTAGCTTTTCATGGCTACCAAGATTGTCCAATTTGGAGGTTTGTAGCTTTAGATATGGCCCACACAAGATAGCAATGTCATAATAAAAATTAAGTTCGAGGATAAGTAAATATTAGCAACTACACCCAATTAGGTCCAATAACCCAAGAATCAAAAAATGTTCCAATATTAACCATATAATGATGTCAAATATGTCCAGCATAAGTCACTATTAAGTACTCCAAAAATGTTCTATCAGTCAGTTGTCTCAAGTCATTTTGTGACTCCTTAAGCTGGGAATCAACAAGTTGGGTGTTATAAGTATGGAGGATCACGTTATGCTAATCAGAGCCCAAGCAAGGGTGAACAGTGCTTTAAGTGTCAAAAGGAGGCAGCATTGCAAGGGATTGTCAAGCACTAGCAAGATTCAAGCCAACAATTAACGTGATAAGGACTACCAGATCTAAGGTAGTTAGGAGAGTGTTTGCAATGAGTAGAGTTGGAGACTTCGAGGCTTCTCTTTTGGGTATGTTATTTTGTTTAGATGGTGCATGTTCTTTATTTGGCGTTCGCATAGGTAGGTTGTGATGCAGGAGTGGTCTCTACAACCCTTCCTAGGAGAGCAAATTTTTGGGGACAAATTCTTATTGTTGAGAAGTGTTCTAATACCAAGGTTTTTATTATGTGTTTTATTAGAAGTGTTTGATTAATTAAAAGCATAATTAAATTTAGTTTCAATTGAAAAGGTCTTAATAAATTTTTGCATTAATGAATTTTGGCATTGCATGTTTCTTGAGAAAATTTTGAGAAAAGGCTATAACGGCTAAAAGCATGCATACCAAGGAGTGTTTTTCCTAAAAGTAGTTATTCAAGTTGAATAAAACACCAATAGTTGACAAACAATAGTCATAAACACTTTCTATTTAATTTTAATTAAAACCGGTGTCATTGGCACTTTTTTTATATGATGGCATGCTTTTAAGGCAAAGCCTAGGCCAATTGGAGTTTTAGAGAAAACCCCAAAACCTTGTAGTTGTCGTCCTAAAAAGTCCTTATCATGGTTGTTTCCCTTTACCCAAAGGTTTCCCAAAAACCCTATTGACCAAAGGTTAATAACCTTCACTCAAAGCCTATATAAAGGCCACCCTTTGTGATAAACACAAGGATCCACAAACAACAATTAGTTAGGAAAATCCATGCAAAAATTGAACTAGAATGTAGGAACAATACTAAAAGAAGAAATCAAAGAGATGGTGAAGGAAGGAATGGTTGATTTGCCACTAATCCAACTGGATTAGATAAGAATGAGTGAGATTCGTCACAAGTTTCATGGGAGGTTGATGAGAATGGTCCTTGTTCAAGACAAAGGAAAGAGAACTCTTGAATTTCTTGCATAGCAAGTTTCATTCAAATGCAAAAGTGATTAAGCTAATTACAATCAAGCCTTATATAGGTTGTACTAATCATGTTTAGTTAGCTTAATTTAATCCTAAGACTAATCT
Organism: Mucuna pruriens; assembly: GCA_025330945.1. Classification (NCBI taxonomy): domain Eukaryota; kingdom Viridiplantae; phylum Streptophyta; class Magnoliopsida; order Fabales; family Fabaceae; genus Mucuna; species Mucuna pruriens. The sequence goes on along the minus strand of JAENHJ010000368.1, from coordinate 540,409 downwards.
AAAGGCTAAAAAAAACATAGCTAAAAGCACAAGGCAAAATAGGTCACCAAAACTAGTGACTGAAAATTCGATCACTAAGCCAAAATGCCTATTTTAGGCTTTGAGCCCAATTGCAAGCCCACTAAAGGTTATTACATGCAAATACCACTTAATAATAACAGTTTAAATGTTTACAATAAGGTCACAAAGAACCATAGTTACACTCCAAGAAATTATACAATGTTTGAACATTATTGAGCCCTCCTTGGCCTTAAGGAAGCCTAACTCTTTATGCACTTCCTCTTGTAATTTCCTTAACACCCCCCCTCGGCTCTTACCATGGGACCTCCTAAGACAATGGTCTTCACGTACTTCAAGCCTTCTTGGTGGTTTTGACCTTGCCCCACCATTTTCATATCATTTTGGGTAAGTTAGGGTTATTGAAAATGGAAGCATATCACCTTCCTCCTCTAAAATTTCGTTCACCTCCCTCGAAGCTTTGAAGTGTCACCTTGTTGATAAAGCTTACTGTTGTTTTTGGAATTTAATTAATTAAAGACTTTCTTAAAATTTACCTATGATGTGTTAGAGTGTTTTTATAAGTTATTTAAAGGTTGTAGCAACTTTCAGGTCGTTACACCCATTAAATAGACATTTTTCACACCAATCAAAATTAACATTGTTAATGCAAAAAATAACAAATGATCAATTTAGTCTGACAAGGACACTTCAAAGGAGCAAAATATAACTTTTTATACTTATGGGACCAAACTAAAATAAAAAGTGAGATGAGGGGTATTTTAGCCTAAAAAATAATGTCTCCCGCTTTATTTTGAGAGGCTTGTTAGCATAAACAAAATTATAGTTTTTAGAGAGTTGGTTTGAGAAGTTAAACATATCTTAACAATTAGGTAAATGATTGGACAACTTCTCTAAGTTGTCCTCTCTTACATGCACTTTTTAATTTCTATAGTTACAGTGTAATATTTCTAGTAAACTTTTTATTATTTATTGTTAGAATTAGTTTTTGTATTGGTTTACCTTGTTTGTATATTGTTCCAAGTATTCTAGTGTAATATATAACTTTTGTATTGTTTACATGCATAAAAATGTTTAATTTCCTGAAATTGTTTTAAAATTTGTAATCACCCAATTCACCTCTGTTGGGCTATTGTTGCTATGGCTAACAAAGATCTCCTTTCTTTCATAAAAATATTTTTCTTTTCATTACATACACACATTTACTTACAAGCTATTCACAAATTTTTAGCATCAAGTTTATAAAATATGAATTTGACTTTTATATAATTGAGTTTAAATTGAAGCTTAAGATTGTTTATTAACATAATAAACGAGTTTGATCAATCATTTAACAATTGAGTTCGAATAACTCAATTCATTTACACTCTTGATAATAGCTAGTAAACTTTACTTATCAATTTTTATCCTTCCATACATATAAGTGACCATGGAATTACTTCCCACTATTTTAGCCTGATCAAAATCAATCCAATCCTATAGCTCATTTGCAAAGAATTGTTCCTTGTAGTATTTGTCAAGGGAGATTCCCGAGACACATGAATGAAAGTTCTAGGCAAATGAAAAAAGTAGTGGCATCATAGGCTAATAGTAGTTCATCTATCAAGTCTGGCCTTAGCATAAGCCAAAAATAATAAATCTTGTCCTCTCTAGCCTCTAGATCAACGTTTCAAGCAAAAGAAATCACTTTCACCCTCTTCTCAATTCAGCATAGTGCAAGAATTGTTCACAATGTATCTCTTTCCAATGCCGTAATTACAATCATCTTTAATCTCTTGAAAATTATCTTAATTACAACCTCAAAAGATAATGTTTAGTTCCACTTCAACAAAAAATATAACTTAAATAAAATTTATAGAACTTGGAAAGTCCTCATTAATTGATTTTATGATATTAGATTAAGTCTTCAGCCTAAAAAATTTGAGACTAATGTATAAAAGGAACAATTTGAGACATGAATTAAATGTCCTGGTTCTATTTTCTGAACAAGGATTGGAATTTGAATCCATAGCTTCCCAACTCCGGATATGTTGTCAGCAGAGCTGTAGACATCAGACGGAGAACACAACATACAAAAGGTTATAAAAAGGACTGAAAACACGATATATTTTGCTAAAGATATGTGAGTAATCCAATATTATCCCGAGGGTGATGACCAGGTAAGATGGTTTAGCAGTTCAAAAAAATAAACTTAAATAATACATTTATATTTTTCTTTTATTTTTGGTACAACAACCTGTATGAACAATAGAACTGAACAATGATCATCCAGTAAATTGGATCAGATAAAATAACATGTCAAAATATCCTAGTCCTAGGCTTATCAATGTTACAGCTTGCAGATCTGTCTGAAGTCCGTTGACATCCTCAACCATGAAATGGTAATCTTCTTAAAAGTTTCACCATCTGCGGCGCTTTTTTCCATAAAAATATGCAAATGCAGCTATTGATGCAGCAATAATAACCCCAGCGGTAGCATGCCAAGCATATAATGGTTTTTCCAAAAGTAGGTCCGAGGCCCTAACCTCAACTGGGGGTGATGCCACTGGTTTCTGGCTAACTGTAACTGCAAACCTCAAACCCTGCCTCTCCAGCTCAGTCAAGTCTTCAATTGCTGGCCTTAACCTAGTGGCCTTGGCTATGGCTTCATACTCTTCCTTAGTTCCACCCTCAAGGAAAGCCCCAACAAGTTGACCCTTGCTTACCCAGTATGCTCCAAATGCACTACCAGACATATCTCCATAATAGACAACTTCCCCAACATTATCCCCATAAAATTGCCAAGACAATGTGAAGACTCTGGAGTAGAAAAAAGGAACGTAATCAAATTCTCCTGTTTTGTCTGGTTCCATTATGGCAGCAACAGCATGTCTCGCAGATTTCCGTGCTGAATCAACATGCTCAAGTCTTCGTGTTTCCCCAAAAGCTTTGACTGGAAATGCTGCAACATCTCCAATGGCATAGACTGAGCTATTGCTTGACTGCAACATCCCATTCACTTTGATTCCACCTTTCTCCAAAGTAAGCTGGCCTTCAAACAGACCTGTATTTGGTCGTATTCCAATTCCCACCACAACCATGTCCACAGATAGCGTGCTTCCATCTCTAAGATTAACAGCTGTAACCTGTCAGAAGAGCCAGTCAGCTATAGGTTGAATTGATCACAGGCATGATGCAACCATATGCTATTCCTTCTAATCATTTTCTTCTAGGATACAGATGCGATTGATTGTCATGAACCCTATCAACCAGGAAATTTTCACTTCCAACTGATAAACAAGAAGCCACTACCTACTGGTTAAGAGATTACAAAATCTTTTCAGGAGAATTCACCAACTTTCTCAGCTTGAATTGGAAAAGGTTTGGCACAGTCAACCTCCCATATTTCTTTTCCTTTATAGAAAGCCTTTTTCTCCAACAACAACAAAGGCCTTTTCCTACTAGGTGGGTCAGCTACATGTATCATACAATGCTATTGTGTTAAATCAAGAACCAAAATTTTGGAGTTGACATTTGGATCAAAGTATTTTTAATGGTTTTTCTAAGACTTCTCCTTGGTCTTCCTCTATCTTTGTTTATTGAGCTATCACCAGAATTGTCAACTCTTATTATTAGGGCAGGGCCTCTATTAGTCTTCTCATATGACCAAACCATCTCAAGTGAGAAATTTCTATAAAAAATAAAATTGTGTACCTTCCCATTGGAATCAAAATCAAATGATGACAGCACAGTTCCCTTAATGAAGTTTACTCCTCTTGATTTATAATATTCTTCATAGTAGTTTGCTATCTTTGAGGTAAATAAACGAGCCACTGTAAAATAAACAAAACATTGAGAATATCTCAGTTTTTGAAGTTGTTTTTCATTCATTAGAGCTACAAGTGGAATTTTACTCTGAATGACACATGCAAATAAACATACTCGTTATGTATAAGTTGAGTTGACAGACAAAAGTTTTAAAAATAAAGTACTTACTACAATGTGCCTCAGGGAAGACCATTGTTACATTTATTTTATTGATCACTAAAGACGCTGCACACTCCATGCCTATGTATCCACCACCAATGACAACAGCGTTCCCTCCAGGAGAAGATTGCATAACATTGACAAGCCTATTTGCATCTGCTATATCTCTTAAATAACAGACATTTTCTGCATTCGATCCACTCACCCCAAATTCTTCCAGCTTCAAAGCCTACACTTGACATTGCATGTATTTAATATACTTAAAGAAAGCAAAGGGATCACTATATATGTATGTTGGTGAATTTATCCTCAAATTATTCCGGCACTTGTATTTAGTGTGTTTATGAAGAAGATAAGTTGTTCCTTAGGTTAAATATGATGTTCCTAGGAAGTAATAGTTTTCACATCTCTTTTAAAGGCAGTGATATTGGATTATAAAATTTAAAACCAATAAAATAAGAAAAGTACTAGAAATACATAGCACATTGCCACAGCTACTTTCATTTGTTTTTTCCTTTTCAAAACCATGGCATGCATACCCTTTGAGGTGACAAACTGATTATTTACAAGGAAATTCTGGCTGAGAGATTTGTCTTAATACCCGAGCACCAGTAGCAACAATAAGAATCTTGTAACTTATGGTCTCTCCAGTTGCTATTAATAGTGTCTTACGCTTCACATCAGCAGACTTAACTCCGGTTCCAAGAACTAATTCAATCCCTGAAAATAAAAATAATAGCAATTACAGAAGAATCAGATATTCAGGATAGGATACTCTTTAAACAACACTATGGAAACATTAAACAGAGATGAACAATAACTTCTTTTCAGCAACAGTATCATTAAATGATGAAAGATTTGGAAATTTAAAACATAAAATGACTTTCTAGCTGCATACATGAATACTAAGTACTCAATGGGAATGAACAAGTCATCAAGCAATGCATTTAATTTGGTTCTTTCTTAATTTGACCTTCAATTTCATCTAAATATTGGGGAACAACAAATAAAAATGATTTGTCCTATATTGATAGTGCTGCCACCTGAAATAAATCATCCCTCGTAAAAAAGAAAAAAAAATAATAACTGATAACATATTGCCACAGATGATGTTCAGAGGTGAATCTTAGCTTCTGCCTATAAATGCCAGAAATGTATTACCTTGTAACAACACCAAATTGCTCCTGGACTCAACACCCCAATGAATGCAAGTGGAGATGATCAAACAAGGTAATAAATTTAAAGTAGGTAAGAGGTGACATTACATGACTTTCTGCATTAACTTCCACCAAGAACCTAGCTAGCTTGAGTATTTACTTTGCTAATTTTATTTAGCAATTCTTTGTTGCTCAACATAAAATAATTCACCCCAAAACTATGTAAAATTTGTCTTCGTAGAATTTTCACTCAGAAAATGGTGATTCTCTGGATTGCTGGATCTAGATGGAATCATCTACTGAACTAGACCTTTGCAGTATGAAATTAATACTATGCAGGACAAAACAAATAACAGCCAAAGAAATCATTCACTGCACATCTCAAAGGGGGAAAAGAGAAGTAGCCTAAATAAATTACAACACAAAAAAAAAATACATCATGATGTAAAAACAATATAATTACCATTTTCTTTATACCAATTTGGTGTTAGCCTCTCCTCATTTGCACCAACACAGGTATGAAAGGATGGAAGCCGTGCAGCAGCTGTATGTTGCAAATTTATTTCAGCAACATATAAACTTTGTGAACAAGGAAAAAGCTAAAATATGTAAGAAAGGAAACACAGAAATAAATAGAATCATCCATCTACAATATTTGAACCACAAGGAAATGAAGAATTAAATCCTCCTATTGCAAGTTCCATCTTATGTTCCCAGTTCAATCTGTTAGGCACTGAGAATTTGAAATTGAAATGGAAGAGGTATACATTACTTACTGTAAACGAAATATTACAAGGAAAATCATTCCATTGTAATCCCACAGCCTGGCTCTTTCAGAGAATGCAAAGCACTTCTGTGCATCTTATATAAGAAAGTAACAGAATGCCAAAACATCCCTCACATACTCCACCTCTACCTCCCTATAAGGATCCTTACACGAGACAGACCCCTTCCAACTATCTGACTAACTGACAACTCAGCCCCCTAATTTTGATCATTTCCCTTCCTACACCTTCTAATATATACTTGCAAAATATTAGGCCTGTGTGCTGCAGCTTTGATGGGTCATTAAACTCCTGGGCACTAACACAATCCTTCAAATTTTCAGCACAATTGTAATCAGTTAGGCTTACCTCTAGTTCTCCATACTTAAATATCAGATTATATTGAAAATTAAATAGACAATACTCCAGACAGTGAGCCAAAACTAAAAAATACAGTTACTGTTTCCAAAAGTAAACAGAAATATTCTAGAGACTACAATGAAGTTTCTATATTAGTCTCTGAAATAACAGTCTTACAGACCTAGTTAACAGCCCCAATTAAGTCAGGTGTTATTCAAATTTCAAAACATGAAGGAGATATCGGTTAACAGGAAGGAAGTTAAGACTTCCAAATGTAAAGGTTTCATCCATATAATAATGAGGGATACTCGACAAAAGACCTGATTAGAGCATTAGATTGTTTAATGTAAAGGAAACAGAACATGTTGCAAAGAAAAGGAGTAACTGACACAAAGAAGAGTTCAAATAGGTCCAAGAAAGCCATTTTTATTTTCGTCAACCAGTATTGCACACGATACTTCGTATAGAAATTCACAACTCAAAACAACCAGTTGATAAGGTATCATGAAGAGAGTCTATACCTTCTGGAAGCAAAAATCCTTTGCTCAATGCAGGCCTTTCATAAGGAGCAACCTGAGATAAACATTTGAGAATATTTACATACTTGTTACAACCATAAAGAAGAAAAAGAACCATTCTAGTTTGACTAAAACTTAAAATTAACATCAATGAATGAAATAGAAAAAGTCATCAATAGATAAGAGAAATAATTCCACTTCAATGAAATTACTCACAGCAGGAACTCAAAACCAATATTGGAAAACCAAAATCAAAGACTACAAATATTTGTAAGGGAAGAGGTGACAACAAAAACTCAATTGTGCCAAGCAAGTTTATATACCCAGAGCCAACAAAGCTTAAGATTGAAAAAGAAAATGATTATTCATACCGGTTCGTCAGAAATAATACAGAGTTCACCCTGAGAGACCCCTTTATTGACGAATTCAAGAGCAGCATAGCCAGCAGCCACACCTCCCCCAAGAATCACATATACAAAGGCTCTCCCCATTTTTCAACTTCACATCCACGCACGACAACAAAACGCCTTCTGTTATTTATCTTCAATTCAAAAATCGAGGGTGCTCAATTTTTTGGGAGCGCTTTCTTTCAAGACACTCCCACAGGCCACAAAATCTGAAGATCACGAACGGACCCCACAACCACGACGGAGATAGCTACTGCATTTACCCTAATGCCCCCAAATCAGACCCCCTGCAGACAAAACGCCATTGTTATTTGTTTCCACTTATTTTAAGAAAAATTTGTTATTTGTTTCCACTTATTTTAAGAAAATAATCGCATATTTTTAACAATTTTACGAGAAAAATTTTAGGATATAAGCGATTACTTTACTAAAAAAAATTCCCAACGTTGTGTATGTGCCAGTAGATACGCACCATCGTGGACGTTCATCTTGTCTTTGTGACTTGCGTTGTCATTTTGTTATCCAACTTATCTGCGTTGCGATTTTTATTTTATTATCCAATTTATCAATATAAAATACTGGTTTGTTTCTGAAATTCACAAAAATCAATTCTTCACATATTTTAATATAAAATTATTTAACACACATGTTAATTACGTTCCAGTATTTAACACTATATCTATTAAAATTAGTTATCTATAACTTTAAAACAAAAAATACTATCTTAATTCAATTTATGATATGTTGTGATTTTGAGATGTATTGTGATTTTAATCCAATTTAGGAATAAATAATTCACATTTATTTACTTTAAAATTTAGTTTACTTAAAATACAAGTTTTAGTTTGGTTAACTTGTGTTTGATTAAGGATATTAGAAAGTTTTACGTACACTCAACGTGTAACATAACTATTTTGTTTTATATTTATTTAGAGTGTGCCATGTATGTACAAAAAAAAAAGTGTCATGTATGTTATGTTTTGTTTTTGTTGTTTTATAATCAAAATTTACTTTACAATTAAAATGAGATAACTTTTATTGTATTCTTAAATTTGGATGGAATATTTTATATAATGTCGATATATACAAGAGATTAAAATAATTATATAATATTTCTTATTTGTAAAGAGGGATTCACTTAGTTTAAAAATAATTATAAAAAAATTATTTATTATTTTCATCTTTCATTTTTTTTAATTTAACAACTTATTTATTAAAATTATTAAATTAAAAAATAGAGTATCTCTCTTATAATTATTTCCAAAGTAAGTAAATTTTTTTTTATTTTTTATTATTCAAATAATAAAATTATTTATAATTAGTTAGTAATATAAATTAACTAACATTTTGTTTAGAATAAAAAAATTTGTAGAGAATATCCACCAAATAGAAACAAACATGTGAAAATATATTTTTCATTAGCTTTGAACACTAAAAAGAACATTATCATTTTTTATATTATTAATTAAAAATTATTTTAAATATGATTTTTAAAATAATTATTATAAAATTAATAAATAATAATTTATTATTAGAATTTGAGTTTTAATTTAACTTAACGCCAAAAGTTAGTTAATGAGATGATAATTGTCTCTCACTTATTTATTTTAGTCATATCATTAGTTAATATGTGATTTATAATATATTATCTGAGGTCAAGGACTAGACTTCATGAACATGAAATTTGCAAGATTTAATATCATTGGGTGGTATGATAATAAGTTGATAACAGATGATCAATAAGTTTAACAGCAATCATTAGGTTGAGCTTTGATATCATCTTAGAATATGTATTTAAGTCTAACTCAACTCCAAAAGTTAGTTCATAAGGTGAGAATTGTTTTCTACTTATATACAATATTTTGATCATATGACTAGTCAACATGATATCTTCAACACGTAATAGTCATGGTTGAACCCAAGAGAGAGAAAAATGAGAGAAATTAGTAGAATGAGATTGATTGGTAATATGAAGTAGTCAAATTACATCAGATCATACTTAGCTTTAATACAATATGAGAAGTATCCAAACTTTTGGTTTCTAGATAAGCAAAAAATTAATTAATGAATAAAATCTTAAATTGATTAGAAGACGTGTCCAACATAATATTCCACCACAATGTTAACACCCCAAATAAATGTGAAAACAAAATCAGCCTAATCCTATAGGTGAGGAATAAGATACCTATCTAAAGAAATACAAGAGTTGATTAATCTATTTCCCCTACATCATATAAGTTCATTCTCTCAATTAACTCATATGGACATGAACACTAATGAAAGAAATTAATTGGGCCTAGTACCATATCATATCAAATAAAAAAAATGTTGTTAAACGTTAACTTGTGATGTGGGTAAAACCCAGGACCTAGGAGACACTCACGAGGACATTGAGAGTATAGAGAGCACTGCACTTCAAGGCCCCTTAACAAGGGGTAGGTTGAGGAAACTACAAGAAGGAGTGCAAAAGGAATTGAGCCTCCTTAAGGGCCAAGAAAGGTCCAATGATGGACACACTTTGTATACCTTGTTTAGTTTCCAAATTAATCTTTCTTAGTACTTTGTAAAGAGTACCTTTCATGTATTTTCATAGTAGAATAGGTATGCTTTCCTTGTATAGCTTGCTCTTGGGCCAAAGGTCCAAATTAGGACCATTTCCTTACTTAGATTTTTTGATCACCAAAAACATCACTAAATTCGTAGCTTTCAAGTGATGAATTAGGTTTGGCTTGTCTTGGGCTTCATTGGGCCATGTCTTAACTTGGTTTAGGATTAGTTTAGCTGCTAATTAGGATTAATGAAGGACTATTAAAGCCCCAAATATAATTACCTTAATGACTTTTACATGAAATTAGAATTGTGCTTTGTACTTGTAAGAGACTTTCTCTTTTATCTTGTTCTTGGACAAGAACCCTAATTCTCATCAAACTTCCATGATGCTTGTGACAAATCTCTACTTCTCTCATCTAATTCTTAGGAGTTAGTGGCGAGTCACCTTCTACCTTCTTCCATTTTTCATTTTCCTTCTTCTATAATTTTCAATCATAACTTTTAGCCATCAATTTTCGATCTTTGAAGCTTATATGTTGATTGTGGATCCAAGGCTTCATCAAGTGGTATCAGAGCTTCCAATCATCACCTAAGTGCTGGTTTAAGACATCAATTGCAGCAAAAACAATGAAATACAATCTCCATTTCTAGCTTCAATTCTTGGTGGTTTTGCTTTCTAATAATTAGGTTTTGTTCACCTAATGCACTTCCATATTATCATAGATCTTTTTCTCAAAATTTCTTTCCTAGCTTGTGATTTGATTTCTAGGGTTCATACATGAAATATTTAGGGATTTTTTATTTACAAGTGATATGATGCTAACTAGTTGAGAATTATGTTGTAAGTGTTGCCTATAGTTTTCGCCCTTGTTATTGTGTTTGGATTCAATTGTTTTGTGAAGTTCTCAAGTGTTGTAAGGTGCTGCATTGCATGTGTTTGAAGTGCACACAAGTGTTCAATGAATTGCTTTTTATGATATGCACATAAGTTTGTGGTAAGAATTATGGTATAGTCAAAAAAATTGTGGACCAAAAGTGTTTGTGAAAAAAGTTCAAAAGTGAAAGAAAAAGAGTGATTAGGGACAAACAAAAGTGCAGCAAAAATCAATCATAGCCACGTAAAAACAAGCAAAAAGAAAAAAAGAAAAAGTTAGTGAAAAGTCCCAAGATAAACAAAGGACACGTCTAGTTACTAAAATTCTAGTTGGACTAGTTTTTGTGCATAGTCTTGTGTTGAGTTTTGTTGTGGATAGCAATGTATGTTTGTAATTCCCCTACAATTTTTGTTTCTTTTCCTAGTCATTGTGTCTTCTTACTTGTCTCATTTAATTCCATTCGAGTATAGCTTTCTCTTTTGAATATTTCTTGCTTATCTTTCTTGGGTTCCTACTTTTGTCTTAGAGTTTTCCTTTTCTTGAAATTCTAAAGAGTTTGTAGAGATTTGCTTATCTTTCACTTGCAACTGGTTGATTGATTAGTATAATAGGCTTCTTGCACAAGACACAGAGGAGAGCCTTGAGTGGAAAATAGGCAAGAGAGTACATTAGAGAAAGAGTAACAAAGTGTAAAACACGAGTGAATGCTAAATACTTAGGGAGTGGTAAGGCTTATCTTAGCTTGCTCTCGGTTTGTTATAGTAGAAAGGAGGTTTAGGAGTTGTTTTGTGTGGGTTAGATAAGGAGAAATGAGATGGGAGAATCTAGTCAAGAGTGGAATAGTCTTTCCCCCAAATCTAAGTATATGATGAAGTACAGGATGGACTTAGAGGAGAAGTTGGAAAGGATGGGGAAATGAGCATAAGGAGGGGGTTGAACTCTATAAGAAAAGACACTCAAAGTGGAGGCCCTTAGTAGAGAGAAGAATGAGGGGAATAGGATGGCTTCTTTACATGAGAGTGAAGAGAGCTATGATGGAGGCCACTATAGTGAGAGGAGTATGTCTTCTAGGTCTCAAAGAATAAAGAGACATGAGAAACACGAGAGGTGTGAAAGACCTAGCAGAGGAAGGGAACAACCTAGAAAGGAAGAGCTTGATAATGGGAAGTGCAAAATCTCACCATTCATAGAAAAGTGAAAACTGGATTCCTATCTTAATTGGGAGCTAAAGGTGGACTAAATTTTTTAGTGCTTTGACTTTAGTGATAGGATGAAGATGAGGCTAGTCACCCAAGAATTTAGTGACTATGCTCTTGTATGGTAGAACCAAGTGTTGCAGGAAATTAGGAGAGTAAGGAGGGGCCCTTGTAAGAGTTGGGCCGAATTGAAAAGGCTTATAATGGAGAGATTTGTGTCGTCTTACTATACTAGAAACCTCTACAATAAGCTCCAAAGGTTGTACCAAGGTTCCAAGAGTGTGGAGAGGTATCATAAGGAGATGGAGATAGACATCATGAGAGCTCAAATAGTGGAGTCTAGGGAGGCTACTATGGCAAGGATTTTACATGGGCTTAATAGAGAAATCCAAGATATAGTACACCTCCAACATTATACCACACTAGGGGAGTTAGTCCACCAAGCTACAAAGTTGGAGTTACAATTAAAGAGAAGAGAAGCTTTTAGGAAACCTTACTCTAGTAGTAGTTGGAAAGGTAAGGAGAAAGAGAAGGAGAGGTATAGAAGGGATAAGAATCCCAAGAAGAGGAGTGAGATCTCCTAAGGTCAAAAAGAGGTACCACCTTTTTCCCACCTCTAGTGCCTTCAAATCAAGTAGCATTAAGTGTTTTAAGTGCTTGGGGATTACGGTATTCAAGGAGGATGAAGAGGTCAATAGTGAGAGTTCACGTGAGGATTCTTCTTCTTCTTCTAGTGGAAGGGAGTCCTTTAGTGAAGGCTCCCGCTATGAGAAAGACCTTCTCATGGTAAGGAGGCTTATGAGCAACACCATTGGGGAGGAAATTAAGAGCCAAAAGGAAACAATTTTCCATTCTAGGTGCTTAGTTCTTTGGAATTTGTGCTCTCTCATCATTGATAATGGGAGTTTTGTGAATGTGGCTAGCTTAAGGCTAATGGAAAAGTTGATCCTACCTACTTTCCCTCACCTTAGGCCTTATAAATTGCAATGACTAAGTAAAAGAGATAGTTAGTAGTGGATAGGAAAGTATCATTGGCCATCACCCTTGTAAGTTATAAAGATGATATCTTGTGCGATGTAGTACATATGGAGGCAACTCACATCTTGTTAGGGAGGACATGACAATACGACAAAAATGTGACCCATGATGGACTCTTAAATAGATTCACTTTTTTACACTCAGGAGAAAAATGTGGTTCTTAAGCCTTTATCTCCATGAGAGGTTAGTGAGGATTGTGACACTCTCTACCCCGATACTAATTAATACTAATAAAATAAACTTAGAACAAATTCAAATTTGAAAACATAAATCGATTGGTAAAGGACTCACAAAAGTTTACCATTACGATAATAGAAAACAAATAGGAGTCCCTAATGGCATTCCAAATGCCAATTTCTAATGTCATAAAATATAAACCAATCTTGATTACAAAAAAGAGTTACTTGATGTCACATGTCCTATTAGAGCGTAACCCAAAAACAAAAATAAGAACAAAAGAAAAGGGAAAAGTAGTAACTGAGGAGCCCTAACTCAACTCTCATGTTCTTACCCACCGTCACCTACAAAATGGCATTATTCCCAAATAAAGACAACACACAACAGAAAGGAGTGAGAAATGTACCTCACTTAGGCTTACGGTATGAGCACACCGTAGGTAGAACACACACATACAAATAACTATCAAACATAGCTAATAAGCATAACATAGACAAATAATCAATAAACAATAAGCAACCACAATTAGCGGATAATAACAAACAAGTATGTATATGAATGCTAGCAATGCACTCTTAGTACTACTTTGAATGTCATGTGGTACCAACTCTAACCTAAGAAGTAGGCTAGGTGCAACCTTGTTAATCTCCACATCTGTGGTTAGTCATACCATTTTAGCGTGATATCCCTTTGGTATCACGTCAAGTACTATATCGCCCTTCTCATTTACCCTTGCTACTTGTTATGCATTTTTATATATCACATATCATCATTCTCAAGTGTTTTCAACAATCACAACAACAATATATTTTTCACAAGCATAGGTTCATCGATAAGCAATAATTCAATTATAACACAACATCCGTTCAGTCTAGATAGGGAAGCATGGACGTGTTCCCATTAACATGGTGTGCATAGTTTGCATGAGCATGCATAACCTACACAGGCTATTCTTCATGAGCATGATCGTACTTGACAACCTACTATCGAATTTTTCTCGAGTTTCACCCAGAACTTTGAATCAAAAGGGAACCTATGGTTTTTCTGCGCGTTGCATACACATAACTAATTTCACACAAGGGGAAACAACAATATAAACAAGAAACTATAGTCTTTAACGAGCCCGACCCCTTTTAGAAAACATCAAGAATAGATAGTTGACAAAATCAATTATATGATTATGAATACCCTTAACAAAAGGGAGAGTCCTAATCTAGGGAGTTCAACCTCCCCTTCAAATAAGCCAAGGCATATAACTTTGGGGTTTAGGGAAACCCTCAACACATGAACACAAGGTTAAGAGTCTTGTACTCTATGAATTCACCTTAGACAAACAAAATAACAGAGACAAAACAAACAAACAAGAGAAAAACAACTAAACACTCTATCAACTAATAAAGACAATCAAACACAAGCATTTTAAATACAAGAAATAAGCAAAAACATGATTAAACATTATGTTGATTGATAGAGACAGTTAAACAGAAATAACCAATCCTTCTACCCACAGGTATACCCATACCCTTAAGCGAGATTTCCCACTCCTCCTTACCCAGAGAAACGTAGACATAGAGAACACATTTTTTAGGGTTGTTCTTCTTATTACTTGGTGGTTTCCTCCACAGGTTCTCCTTGGTGAGAAACTAATTCACTATTATAAGTTTTTCTAGTTCCTTTGGTCGCTCCTTTATATAGCCCCAAAATGAGCTCTAAAAATGGGTCTTGCAGCTCCCACTAATAACTTATGTGAAACCGAAACAAAGGGTCCCACAACCCTTGTAAAAGTTTTATGAGATGAAAAAGATTTAAACTATCCAAGTTTGATGCTTTGCATCAATCCCAATTTGTTTCGATATTCTTTTGTATTCTTTTTCTTGGTATCTGACTCCTTATATAGGAGGAGAGAATGCATGAACTCATATTGCCCAATGTGAGACTTCAACTATCCCACTCCTTTATATAGGAAAAGGAGGTGACACATAAACTTATTATGTTGTTTGATGTGGGACTATAATTAAATAGCCTACTTTTCGTAATTTAATTAATTAAAGCATAATTTAAAATCCAATCTATATTTCTCCCAAAATATTATTTATTTAATTATAAAAGAATTAAACCACTTATTAGTACTAATTAATAAAATACAATATTTACAACCAATAATAAAATAAAATAAAAAATATGGTGTTACAAGAATAAAGTGGAAATAAGAAAAAAAAAGGAAGAAAAGAAAGAAAAGGCAAAGGCCGTAAAGGCCAAGGGAAAAGAAAAAGAGAAAATAAGTGAGAAAAGCAAGAATGGAGAGAAAATAGAGAGGAAAAAAAGAAAGAAAGGTCTAAGGGAAAAGAGAAAGTAAGAAATGAGAAAAGCAAGAGTGCTAGTGAGGGGAAAGGGTCACTCTTTATAGGGCTAATCCTAAAGAGACCAAGGAGATTCAAAAGCAAGTTGAAACTCTCCTTGAAAAAATATGGGTAAGGGAGAGTAGAAGTTGTTATGTCGTCCCTGTAATCCTTGTTCCTAAAAAAGGATGGCACTTGGAGAATGTGTATATATTGTAGACCTATTAATTCTATCACGATTGGATATAAACATCTCATCCCACGCATAAATAATTTAATTGAAGAGTTGCATGGTGCTATTATCTTTTCAAAAATTGATTTACGGAGTGGATATCATCAATTAAGGGTGAGAGAAAGGGGTGAACGAAAAACTACTTTCAAGACCAAATTTGGTCTATATGAGTGGTTAGTCATGCCATTTGGCTTGACAAATGCCCCTAGCACTTTCATGAGGCTCATGAACCATGTTTTAAGGAGCCTTATAGGTAGATGTGTGGTTGTCTACTTTGATGATATTCTTGTTTATTCTTCTTGTATGGATGATCATATATTTCA
Source organism: Mucuna pruriens (assembly GCA_025330945.1). Lineage (NCBI taxonomy): Eukaryota > Viridiplantae > Streptophyta > Magnoliopsida > Fabales > Fabaceae > Mucuna > Mucuna pruriens. The sequence goes on along the minus strand of JAENHJ010000368.1, from coordinate 524,489 downwards.
TGTTAGGTAGGTGCTTGAACTTTTGAGAAAAGAATCATTGTATATGAATCTAGAGAAATGTACCTTTTGCAAGAATGAAGAGGTATTTTTAGGATTTGTGGTTGGCTCCCATGGAGTCAAATTTGATAGTGAAAAAGTGAAGGCCATCCAAAGTTGGCCAATACCACAATATGCGAGTGATGTGAGAAGTTTTCATGAGCTTGCAAGTTTTTATAGACAATTTGTGAAAAATTTTAGTACATGATAATGGTGTTGAAAGATATCAAAACCACTATATTTTCCTTATATTTGTAGTGTAGGGACTAACATAGGTTGAATCTCTCAAGAATACAATCATACAATGTCTAACCTTGTTGAACAAGAACCAATTAGAATGATAAAATGTGGTTTGTATATAAAACAAAATTATGCAGAAAATAGAATTATGTAAAATAGAACATAGTTGTAATATACATAATAGAATTGAATTAAGTAGAATTATGTAACACAAATCCAAGGATCCAATCATGTAGTTTGTTATCACAGTTCTAATAAGAGTGCAAATTCATATCAACCAAAGATTCCTTAGATAATCATCTAGCATTCATCCATACAAATTAAGATCACAATCGTAATCCCCTAATTAGCATGGATTCAAGCACCCAATTAGTTGATTTAGATGATCAATCGATTACCTAACATAGCACAATCCAAAACTTCAAGCAAATCATAATCATGAAAATGGGTCAAGAATTGGAAAGAAAAGAGAAACATAGTAGAATTTGCATAAGGAAAATTCAAGAACTTAAATCTAACCATAATCATGAAACCTTGAATTGACAAAAGAACTTAGCCTTCCATCGTAATCGTCATAGAAAAATGCAACCAAAATTCAAAGCAAAAACAAAAATCATAAGAGAGAAAACTTATGATCCAAGAAACCTCCTAAACCAAGTGTGAAAGGTCCCAAAAGTGTCTCTAACTAAATTCTAACTAACCAAAACTAATTCTAACTAACCATAACTAACTTTAACTAACCATAACTAACTAATACATGCTTCGAATGCTAAGTAAGGTGCTTTGGATCAAAGGATTTTACAAGCCAAAGGTCCACTAACAAAAACTCAAAAATTTGGGCTAGAATATACAAAGGAAGAACTAATAGAGTGGGTATAAAGGCTAAAACTTCACGTGGAATTTTGATATTGAAAAATGTCGAACTAGGTTACGCCAAAAAGAGAAAAGTTGTAGATCTTTGTTGTCACTTTCCAAAGCCACCAAGATTGTCTAATTTGAAAGTTTGTAGCTCTAGATATGGCCTGCACACGACAACAACATCATAATAATTAAATCTGAAAATAAACAAATATTAACAACTAAGCCCAATTAAGTCCAATAACTCAAGACTCAATAAATGTGTCAATATTAACCATAAAATGATGTCAAATATGTCCAACATAAGTCACTACTAAGTGCCTAAAAAATGCTTTATTAGTACACTTGTTGCCCCCTTTAAATGAAATAATTAAAAGAATGTGGGATTCAAGTGGGAAGACTCCCAAGAGAGAGCCTTCAAAGCTTTGAAGGATAGACTCATGCATGCCTTCATGTTAGCACTCCCAAATTTTGTCAAATCTTTTGAGTTGGAGTGTGATGCTCCCAATATTGGAATAAGAGCTTTTTGTTGTAAGAAGGGCACCAAAATGCTTTCTTTAATGAAAAACTAAAAGGTGTCCACCTTAATTATTCTACTTATGATAAGGAGCTTTATGCTCTTGTTAGGGCCTTACAAGTGTGGCAACACTATTTGCTTCCTAAGGAGTTTGTGGTCCATAATGATCATGAATATCTAAAACATTTGAAGGCCCAAAATAAATTAAATAACAGGCATGCAAAATGGGTAGAATTCCTAGAACAATTTCCTTATGTAATTAAGCACAAGCAAGGGAAGGTCAATATTGTAGTATAAGCTCGATCTAGGAGACATATCTTGCTAACTATGCTTGAGACAAAATTGCTTGGATTTGAGTGCATTAAGGAGTTGTACATAGAGGATGATGACTTTAAGGAAATCTATGAGCTTTGTACCAATTTAGCCAAGGAAGGCTTCTTTAGGCATAAAGGTTTCTTATTTAAAGATAAGAGGTTATGTGTGCTTGGGAGTCTCATTAGGGATTGCTAGTGAGAGAGGCACATGATGGTGCCTTAATGGACCACTTTTGGGAGGTTAAGACCTACGAGACCTTAGTAGAACACTTTTATTGGCTTCACATGAGGAGAGATGCACATCATGTATGTGAGAGATGTTTAGTTTGTAAGGGAGAAAAGTCCAAGGTCTCTTCCCATGGTTTATATACCCCACTCTATATACCTACTTTCCCTTGGGTGCACATATCTATGAATTTTGTCTTAAGGTTGCCTAAATCTAATGGTGGCCGAGATTCCATCTCTTTGGTAGTAGACAAGTTTTTTAAAATGACCCACTTTATACCTTGTCACAAGGTAGATTATACATGTCATGTGACCAATCTTTTCTTTAGGGAGGTGGTTAGACTTCTTGGTCTTTCCAAGACTGTAGTCTCTAATAAGGACTCCAAGTTTCTTAGTTATTTTTGGATGACCCTATAGAGTAAGCTTGGCACCAAGCTACTCTTCTTTACCACTTGTCATCCCTTGACAGATGGCCAAACTGAAATGGTAAATAGGACCTTGTCCCAGCTTTTGAGATGCTTTGTAAAGAAGAGTTTGAGATCAAAGGAGGAGTGGCTACCCCACATTGAGTTTTCATATAATAGGTTAGTTAATAATACCATATCTCATTCTCCTTTTGAGCTGGTGTATGGGTTCAAGCCCTTGACAACCCTTGATTTATTTCCCTTACTAGATGTAACTTCTAGGTTAAATGAGGATGGCCTCTTTAAGGCCCAATTTGTTAAGAAGCTCTATGAGAGGGCTAGGTCTCACATTGAGAAGAAAGTATACCAATATGCTAAACAAGTCCATAGGGGTAGAAAGGAAAAAGTCTTTGAGAATGAGGACCTAGTATGGGTCCATTTGAGGAAGAAAAGGTTCCCATCCTTGAGGAAATCTAATCTCAACCTTGGCATGGACACTCACTGTACTAGCCCAAACAGCCTCCAAACCTCCTCCCAACTTAGCCAACTACTCCTTTAGTCAAGCCATTTTCTTCATCATATGCTTAGATTTGGGAGAGTAACTGTTAACGTCATCACTTATATTGTCAACCATATTTACACATGCTATTTGACTGAAATTTCTCACAGAAAAATGCTAGTAATAAAAGGCAAAAACTCACCACTTTACATGTTTACACTCTCGTCACTCATGTATGCACTTTAGGTGACTTTTTCTATAATGTGCACTCTTGCTTTTTTCCTCTCAACTCTCAATTATGCCTTGAAAGAGAACCTAAATTGTATGAATCAAGTTCTATTGTGCAAGTGTAAGCCTTCAAATCAAGATAACACTTAGGAAATGAAAACTCAAAGGCAAAACTAAAGAAGCTATATGAAGATAAACAAAAGGCAAATAAAAAAGAAGGCTACTCAAATAAGGAATTACAACAAAGACAATAACTTAGAGTTAGAATACTATCAAATTTGTAGAAAAAAAAATTAACAAAATTTTCTTCATTCAAACCAAGCATCCAAACGCTATATCCGTATAAGTCAATGGATAATTGTACAAATCAATGGATAATTGTACAAGTCAATGGATGTCCCTACATGTCAATGGATGACCGTACAAGTCAACAACACGAAAAACAAAAAGTTAATAGAAAACAACAAAAATTATTTTTAAGCACATGTGGATTGTTTGTTGATATGTAACTACCTTCTACTTATTACACACTACGTATAGAAACATACAAATAATCCTAAACTACACAAGGACATTCTGAATACTTAAACAAAGTGTTTTCTGCTTTTAACAACCCTTGTCCTCTAAGGAGGTCCATGTTCTTCAAGATTTTAGCCTCCAACCTCTTTAATCTATCCTTGGTTAAGGGTCTTTGAAGACCGTACCTTGTGGTTCGTGTCATGTTCTTTTTTTATTCTTGCTTGTTTCCTTATTCATATTAGAGTTTAAGAGAAAATGAGAAAAAATAAATGAAAAGTGAACTCTTGTAAGAATTATCTTTACGGTGGGTGAATCATTTTAATATTATGTTAATAGTCATAGTTGAACCCAAAAAAAAAAATGAGATAAATAAATATAATAAGATTGATTAATAATATGAAGTAGTGATTACATAAAGTGATATTTGTTTATATATAATTAGAAAATTATTTTACTTTTAACTAGATTACAACTAATTAACTATGAAAGCTAACAGTAACAAACAATATAAAAAACTACTACATCGTTAATGTTTTTCGATTAAATTTATTAAAAAAAAGAGACTTGCCTCTTTTATATACTTGCCTCATTTTACTATAATTATATTTTAGTCATATTGTTATTATATTGTCAGAATATAAATGATATTTAATATAATTATATTTTTCAATGTTTTTCTCTGAATCCAAATAAAGGTTTTGCATGTCATATAAGTTAACTATGATATTATGATATTCTGTTATTAATATATTAATATATTAATGTTAACATTAAAAATATATCACATTATATTTTGGCATAAAAAAATAATATTAAGGGTGATTATGTCAAATTTAAGTTCAAATAATATTATTTACATGAAATTACGAATCATCTAATTAATAAATAAGCGTTTTTAGTTTCAAGTTAAGCACATGTGTGCAATTACAATGTCGAATCGATTGAAATCACATTAATCCTTGCTTAACTCGTTAAACGAATACTCTTGGTTAATTGAAAGTGATGAATAATTCCAATAGCTAGCTTAGCTAGGGATAAAGCTGCCTGTTATTTTACGTACGTTAAAGAAATGTGAAAAAAAAAGAAATTCTTTACGCTATAATTTTTATAGGATCTATTTGGTAAGAAAAAGAAAATAATAAAAGGAAGAGAAAGAAAATATATAATAGATAAAAAAATAAAACTGATCTAATAGAGTACAATTTGAAAAAAAGAAAATATGACTTCTATTTCATTTTAATTTTACGCTCAGCCAAACTAAATGAAAATGAAGAAAATAAATAATATAGATGTCTTGCATATTTTTGTAACAGTTTATATGTTCAATTAAAAATTATAAAAAATAGATATCTTTTAATTTTTTATTTTTTATTTTCTTAAATCGAATATTCCTAAAATTTGTCATCTTTATCAATTTTCTTATTCATTTTATTTCATTCTTATTTATTTCTTTTGGTTTGTAATTTATTTTTTTGTGTTGTCACACCTATAAGTGGGACCAGTGTAGGCGTTTGAACGAAACAAAATCTGTCAAACAGAACTCGACACGTTTCTCTAAAGGTGGCTGACGATTTTATTATGGGAAATGGTAAGGATAGAAAAAGGATGACGATGGTTTTGCACTTCAAAATTTTGCAACACATTCTGACTTGTGATTTGTGAATGATGTCAAAGAACTGTGGATAGGTTTGATATGTCCACCATACAAAAGTACAATGGTGTTGTAACTTATCCTTATCTTCCTGTCGTCCATGTGATTCCATCGAGAGAAAAATGATAATAACAGTATAAAATATTATTGAAAAATTGAACTTTTCTTCCATAAATAATAATAGTATTTTTCAAATCAGATCAATTATTAATTTAGTTTAAATTTCAATAGTTAAATTATAATTGAACGAGTATTAAGAACATAATAATAAAAATTAAATAATATATAAAATAATATTAAAAAAATATAAAATCATAATTTTACATTATTAAAATTTAAAATTATATAAATTTTGAACATTTAAAATATATACATACACGAATCTATAATTGAATAATTCTTAATTACATTAGAAAAGGAAAAAGTTTAAATATATTAAGGCCATAATTAATTATAAAATATGACATTTGAGAAATTGTAGACGGGATATAACGTAAGCAATTAAATTACTACAGTAAAAAATGAAAACAAAAATTAAAAATACAAGCCTTACAATGACACACCAAAATGTTTTGATGAGTAATGACACGTATTTAAAGATAACGTATGGTATTTAAAGATGGAAACAATACGGTTTTAAATAAGACATTTAAATACGACTAATGATATTTAAAGAAAATACATTATAAGAGAAAATTTATGAGCCAACATTATCATACTTTAATTGAATCAATTGATTTGATTCGAAAATTGTACTAGTGTTCGATACAATGAGTGATTTAGTTTGGACAATAGAAATATGGAGGGGTTATGATCATTTTCTTCATTTTAAGGAGGAGAAGACTCAATAAGTTTTATGAAAAGATGTAACAAAAATTAATCATTTTTAAGGCTCAAGGAGAATTTATAGGGGTACACACTTTGTATAATTTGATACATATATAGAAGGGATAATTCCTACACTTGAAGGGCCTATCACTAGGAGAAGACTTAAGAGGATCAAAGAGGAAGTATAACATAATTTGGTAACCCTCAAGGACCAAGTAGCAGATTAAGGAGGCCGTACTTTGTACTATGTGTCTAGTTACCTTGAAGGCAATGTATAGAGCTGCGAACACTTTGTTTTTTTTTTTTTTGTAATTTCTTTGTATTTTTCAGTACATTTCATGTAGGATAGGATAGCCTTAAGTATTGTTATTGGTCAAAATTTTGGTTGCTAAGGCTAAGGCTAGGTTGGCTTGCATTTTGACCCTTTTCGTGGGGCCTTAAGCATGATTAATGCAACCTAATCCAGTCAAGAAGGACTTCTTGTACTTACGTTTTGAGAACTTTTGATCATTTTTTTCATTTGTGAAATAGAAGGTATTTTGCACTTGTGAAATAGAAGGTGTTTTGCACTTGTGAGAGCTTTTCCTCTATTCTTGTATTGCCTAAGAAACCCTCATTCTCATCAAGCATTCATGGTGCTCGTGACGAATCTCACTACTCTTATCTAGTTCTCTTTTAGACTAACGGGGAATCCGTTCCTACCTTCACCATCTTTTTTCTTTCTTCCTTATTGTTCTTGGTCGTGGCTTCGATGTTCTTCTTGGTTCTTGGAGAATCTTGTGTGCTAGGCTAAATTCAAGATCCAGAGTGTGTCATTAATTAGGATTAGGGAGCTTCTAATTAAGATTAAGGGTGGACTATAAAAGCCTCTTTAGTAATTACTTTAATAACTTTTGAATGAAATTACACATTTTAAGATACTTCTCTTCTCTTGTTTTGAACAAGAAACCTAATTCTCATCAAGCCTCCATGATGCTTGTAGCAAATCTCTACAACCTCTTATCTAATTCAATGAATTGGTGGCGAGTCCATCTCCTTCTTAATCCATTTTTTCCTTTTCTTCTTCATTGCATTTTTGTCACCATTTTGCAAGGCAGTTTTTGACATTTTGAGTTTAAGTCTTGATTGTGGATCCAAGGTTTCATCAAGTGGTAATTAGAGCTTTCAATCATCACCTAAGTGTTGGATTAAGTCGAGAAATGCAAAATTTCCATGGATTCCTAAAGGTTTTAGGTGAACCTTTTCAAGTAAGTTGTACCTTCTATTTCTAACTTCGAACCTAGTTGTTTTGATTCTTACTTGTTAGGTTTTGTTCACCTAACACTCCTCTACATGTTCAAAATTCAAATTTCAAAAATTCCTATAGCTATTTATTTCAATTATTAGGGTTCATACAGGAAGAATTTGAGAATTTTTTTATTTACAAGTGATATATTGCTAACTAATTGAATGTTGTGTTGTATGCTTGACTTATGCTTTTTGCCCTTGGTGTAGGTGCTTATCTTCAATTGGTTTGTGTCCTTTTCTTGATAAGGTGTTGTTCTGTATGTTTATGAAATGCATTAAGTGTTTGATGATTTGTTTTGAGGAATTACACGAGTTTGTGTTAGGAATTGTTATGGTGTTGTAAAAAAAATGAATGACCTAAAATGCTTGTGAAAACAGTTCTAAAAGAGAAAGAAAAAAATGATTAATGGCAAACAAAAGTGTAGTAAAAACAAAGCATAACCACACAAAAACAAGTGAAAAGAACAAAAGAGAAAATTAGTGAAAGGTCCCAAGCAAAAATAAAGACACACCTAATTTCTAGAATACTAGTTGACTAGTTTTTGTGCCTAATTTGTGTTGCATTGTGAAATATCATGGACAACCATTTATGATCTCATTTCCTCTGTATTTTTGTGCTTTTTTCTTCGTCATTGAGTCTTCTTAATTGTCTCTTTAAATTCCTTTTGAGTTTAGCTTCCTTTCTTAAACTTTTCTTGCTTGCCTTCTTTGGATTCCTAGATTTGTCTTAGAATTTTTTTTTCCTTGAACTTCTTAAGAGATTTTTGAGATTTGCATATTTTTCACTTGTGATTGGTTGTTTGATTAGTAGAATTTATTTCTTGTGTAAAACATAGAAGTAGAGATTTAAAGGAAAAAGGCAAGAGAGTATATTACAGAAAAAGCCACAAAGAGTGAAAACACGAGTGAGAGTGTTAACACATAGAGAATGGTGAGGTCTTTGGTTGTGTTGCTCTCAGTTTGCTGCAGTAAAAAAGAGGTCTAGGAGTGGTTTTGAGTGAAGGTTAGACAAGGAAATAATATTGGAGAGTTTTAGCCAAGAGTAGGATAACCTATCCCCAAGCCCAATGGCCTTAAAACATAAGCTAAGTGCCTTATCTCAAATTTGCAACCAAACTAGCGAGGGAAATTGCAATCGATTTAGCGAAAAAAAGCTGAAAACAGAACTAGTGAGAAAATTGCATCCGAAAAGGGCTTTTGCCCGAAGATAAGCTATCCCATCGCAAATTTCCTTAAAGTAACATGAAAATAAAAAGGAAATAAGGTCACTCCAGCCCTAAGCAATGCCACTTTGGCAGCTGGAAAAATCATACAAAATTGGTGTGCATAGTGTCTCCTCTTGGCCTTTAAGCACGACTAACTTTTGGTACAGTTCCTTTTGGAGCGTTTTAAGCCTACCCCTACTCATATGGCCTTTAAGTGTAGGGACAACTTCCTTAATTAATCTTGCCATCTTGGATATGGTTTCCCATATATGCATTAGATTATCAAGGGAAAATCATATAAGAGGATCGACACTTGCCACAAACTTCTTAGAGAACTTGAGAATAAAATATTATAATCCAAGAATAAATGAGAGTCACACTCTTAATTGTTAACAAGAAAAAATCAATCAAATTTGAGTTAAAATTGATACAATGCGCTTAACTTAACTATTTATACAAGAGAAGGCACACAAAGTATTCAAACTAAGCTGACTAGGCCTTGGGTCACGAATCATAAGTCAAACTCTTGGAAATCCATCTTGCAAGGCCTTCCTAAAGTTGTGCATCCAAATGTGAGAAAAGTTAGTAGCTAAGTCAATGGCTTCCAAGCTTCGTCTACGACGTAGAGTTGGCCTGAGGAGTCTTCATCCAAAGGCAACTAACCTAAGAGGTGCATTCCTTGAAAGGGATATTCTATCGTCTAAAGGCTGCTAGCATCCAAAGGCCTCAATGTCCTAATGCGTCAACCTAATGGGTTGTCCAAAACCTCCAAGAGGCTTCGTATATCACATTGAACCCATTGTCCAAATGGAGCATCCAAAGACGCAAAGTGCGTCCAAAGAGGGTACAAGCGTTCATAAGGCACATTGCGTCCAAAAAGTTTTATGAGACCCTCCTACTTATTACAAGCTACATAAAAGTCTATAAAGAAGTATCTAAACCACATGAAAACAATACAAACAAAGTGGATCATGCGTTAGACACCCCTTGCCCGCTAAGGAGCTATGGGTTCCTTTGTACTTCATCCTCCAGCTTCTTCATTTTGCCCCTAGTTAAGGGGTTCTTGAAGGATCTCTCTTGTAATTCCTGCTAAGTCCCTTTGTGAGTTTTCTTAGTCTCTCCAATTTTTATTAGACTTCTCTTCTTGAAAAGAAATTATCCTCAAATTTAGGTTATCCATACCTACATCAAAGAGAGACAAATTAGAAATGTTAAAAGTACAACTGCCTCCAAATTCGTGGGGTATATAAGAGACATAGGCATTGTCATTAATATGTTTTAGCACTGGGAAAGGTCTAGTCCCTCGTAGAAGTAGTTTGGACTTCCTCAAGGAGGGAAACATCTCCCTTCGATGGTAGACCTAAATAAGGTCACCTTCCGTGAAAACTATTCCCTCTCTGTCCCTATTTTTTCTCTTAGCATACCTCTTACCTTTCTTCTCCATGAATATCATGGGTCTCTTATGTAGCCTTACCATAGATTTGGCTTTGGAGAGGCCTTCAAGATTTACTTTGGACGGTACAAGCAAATGCGCTATATCCAAAGGTGACAAAGCGTTATACCCATATACCAGTTCAAAGGGTGCGTGAGATGTTATCTCATTGACTACCCTATTATATGCGAACTCTATGTGTGGTAGCCAAGCTTCCCAAGTCTTCAAATTTCTTCCCATAAAGCACCTCAATAACTATGATAGCATTCTATTCACCACTTCAATTTGACCATCCGTCTAAGGGTGGCATGTGGCGGAGCACAATAGTTTGGTACCCAGCATACCCCAAAGAATCTTCCAAAAGTTGCTCTGAAATTTTGAATCCTTGTCAGATACAATGGACTTAGGAAGTCCGTTTAGCCTTACTACTTCCCCGAAGAAGAGGTTGGCTACGTGACAGACATCATCATTCTTGTGACACGAAATGAAGTGTTCCATCTTGGAGAATCTATCCACAACCACTAAAATCAAATCTCTCCCACTATAACTCCTAAACAGTCCTAGCACAAAATCTATATATATGTCAATCCAAGTTGTAGTAGGAATGAGGAGCGGGATATACAAACCATTAGACAATGCTTTAGACTGGGCCATCTTGCAGACCAAGCATTTCTTACATATATGGTCCACGTCACATCTCAACTTGGGCCAATAAAAATGTTGACACAAGGCCTCATATGTTTTATGCACACTGATAATGTTGTTAACACAATATCAAATCACTAGGTATCCCTTAAGTTTTGTAGTGTAGGGGTCAACCTAGGTCGATTCTCACAAGGACGCACTCTTACCATGCCTAATCATGTATAGCAAAAACTAGAATATTATGCAGAAAATTATGCAAAACAGAAACTAGAACAGCAAAAAGGGGGTTTAGTTTGGAAAAAGAGTTGCAGGGTAAATTAACAAAACAAAATGGATTTTAAACAAATTAAGGAACATCAACATAAGAATTCAGTCATGCAACCTGTTATCATGGCTCTTCTAAAGAAATATGCAATTTCATATCAACCAACCTAAGTTTCTTTAGATAATCACCTAACATTTGTCCATGTATATTGAGATCACAATCGCGACCCCTAATTAACATGGATTCAAGATTGTATTCACTGAATTCAGGTTATCAATCAATTACCGACTGGGAATATAATCCAAAACTTAGCGAGATCACAATCATGAAAACAAATTGAGAATTGGAAAACACAACAACAGAAATTGCATAAAGAAAGTGAAGAATTAAGAGCTCTAATCGGTTGCAATCATAAACCTTGAATAGATAACAAAGTTAGCCTTCCATGTTCATCGTCATAAAAGGCTTAGCAACATTCAAAGAAGGAAGAAAATAAAGAAGATGCAGAGAAAATTACAATAGAAAACGTAGCAGAGAAAATTTGTGTAAGGAAATCCGAAACTTGTCCTACAAGCAACAACTTTCAACCCTACAAAACCAAGAGTCTCCAACAAGTTTCTAACCAAAATAACTAACTAACTAACTCTTAAACTTCCTTACTAAATTTCCTAATGATTACATGCTTGAAATTGCTAAGGAGAATGGACTTGGACTAGTAGCTTTAGTAGCCCAACAAGCCCACTAGTCTACAAGGGAATGTCCAATTCATAGTGGTGTAGAGGCAGTGACTTCCCAAACTAGGTTGAACTTTAAACAGAAAAGTTTTAGATCTTTGTCTTAGCTTTCCAGGGCTACCAAGATTGTCCAATTTGGAGATCTGTAACTCTCGATATGGCCTTCATAAGATAACAACCTCATAATGAAAATTAAGTCTGAAAATGACCAAAGATTAACAACTATCCTCAATTTAGCTCAATAACCAAAAACTTAACCAATTTGTGATTATTAACCAAAAAATAATGTCAAAATTGTCCAGAGTAAATCACTATTAGGTGTCTCAAATATGTTCTATCAAATTCCCCCACACTTGAACTTTTGTACTCCGGGCAAAATAAAAAAAAAACAAAAGAAATCTAAGTAGAAGGAAATGAAGCAATTTACAAAACAAAATGAAGGACCTTCCAATGAATCCTTAAGTCAATAAAAGGAAAAAAAGTACAAGCATCCTAGAATCAAGGTACCCAACAATCTATGAATTTACTTCTGACATCTAAAGCAAACAAGAGCACAATAAAAATTAAAGAGTAACCCACAAATGATAGAACTCTCTTAAGATATATACTCTCAATCTCTCAAGTGTTTAGGTTTGTGTTTACACTCAAACACCTTATGCTAACTAGTATTACCAAGCTTTGACTAGCCTCTAATTTCTAAAACTTGAAACACATGCACAAATGATCAAAATGACTTTTATTAAGGTTGTTATATGGCCAAGGACAAGGTAGGATATGAGAAGTGAATTAAGCTTGTACAACCAAAGAGGGAATAGGAGAAATGGGGAATAAGTCAATAAGTATGAAGATCATCCGCAAAACAATACAAGTCACTAAAAAAATACAAAACAATAAATGACAAGTAAGCTCCACTTTGACTCCTTTCCTTTTATTCGTTTTCTTTTTTCCTTTCTCAATTTCACTTCTCTTTTTGCACCACTACAACCTTTTTGTTGCATTTTTTTCTTTCAACCTTTTTGTTTCCTTTTTCTTTCTTTGATTCATTTTTTTTTCATGCACAGTTTTTTTTCAACAACAATTCATCACAACATAACATTTACCACTTGCACAAGCCAAACTATCAAGATATCACTTGCAAAGCCTTAGGGTATCACCCCCACACTTATTTAAAATCAATTTCCAAAATAATTCCAAAGCTCCTTTAACCCCTAAGGTTAGGGTGATCATGGTTTTCCACTTTAGGCTTGTAATGAGCTATAACATCAAAGAAATGGTTTGATAGGCTCAAAAGGGGTAAACAAGGAATTTAATGCATGGTAAGTCCATTTAGCTAGTGGCTATAAAGAAAGAAAGCTTAAATTATATTATCAATGCCTGCGAGACTAGAAGCATAAAAGAGAATCAAAGCAAAACCTAGAGTAACTATTAACACATGTGAAAATCACATAAGAAAGAATAGAATGGCAAGATGCAAGCCATCAATATACAAGGCTCAAAATCTCACAAGGATAAATGTTCTATCATCAATAATTCAAACTTTAATTTTCAAGTCACTCATTACACTAAAGATGCAAAAATGGTTCCATATTAAGTTGTGAAACCTCTTAATCAAGGATGATGTAGCTATTCACAATTTACACAACCTAGAAATCCATTAAAAAGTGTTAAAAACTGCAAAATATATATTTTTTTTCTTCTTTCTTTTTAGCAAAAATGAAATTGACAACAAACGTAAATTGAAAAAAATAGAAAATAGCGAAAAATAGAAAAACAGAAAAAAAAAATAACAAATAAAAAATACCAAACAGAAAACAGCAAAAACAACAAACAAAAAACAACAAAACAGCAAAAAAAAATAGCAAACAAAAAACAACAAAAACAACAAACAGAAAACAACGAAAAAGCAAAAAAAATAGTAGTATAATTTATAAACAATAGTAGAATTTTAAAACAATAACAAAATTTTAAAAACAGTAGCAGAATTTAAAATAGCAGCAGAGTTTTAAAATAATGGCAGAATTTAAAAAACAGCAGCAGAATTTAAAAAAAACAAAACATAATTTTAAAAACATCAAAATTGAAAAAAAAACAACAAAAAATCATAAATAGAATAGGAGCGGATTATTTACAAAACAACAAATGGAAACAATAACAATAGAAAAATCATAAAGTAGTAACACACTACTAAAACACCCCCCCACTTAAAAGAAGCATTGTCCTTATTGTAGGCATATATGAACATGAAGCAAGCATTAATAACCAAAAAGGAAGGGGGAAAACTCTCTCAAGGTGTATTTATTTGCATTTCTAGGAGGGTTGACTTGACCAAAGAGTGGTCCTCCACATCACCCTCCATCATTGTTGCACACTCATGGAATAACTTGAGTTGGTGCTCATGGAATAACTTGAGTTGGTGCTCATTGACTTTGAAGGTCTTGTCGGTAGCCTTATTTCTTTTTTCGCGACTTATTTATTTTTTCAACTATACCATTGGGAAAGACATTAGTAATGACAAAGGGTCCATCCCATTTAGAACGAAGCTTACACGCTATTAGCTTAAGACGAGAGTTTAATAAAAGCACTTTTTGGCCCATTTTGAACTCCTTTCTCATGATCATGTTGTCATGGAAGCGCTTCACCTTTTCCTTGTAAACCTTGGAGTTCTCATAGCCTCCAAGTGAAGCTCCTCAAGTTCTTGCAATTGAAGCTTTCTTTCCTTATCAACTTGGTCAAAGGCCAAGTTACACCTTTTTACTACCCAATATGCATGATGCTTTATTTCTACTGGAATGTGACATGCCTTACCAAAAACTATCTGATAAGGGGACATTCCTAATGGTGTTCGGTAAGCCATCTTATGAGCCTAAAGAGCATCTTCTAACAACCAACTCCAATCCTTTCTATTTGGATTCACCACCTTTTGCAAAATTTGCTTGATCTTTCTATTAAACACTTCGACCTGCCTATTTGTTTGGGGATGATATGTAGTAGCCACCCTGTGCACCACCCCATACTTCTTAAGTAAGGTGGACATGGTCTTATTGCAGAAATGACTCCCCTGGTCATTGATGAGAGCTTTAGGTACACCAAACCTACAAAAAATATTGGATCTAACAAAATCCACAACGACTTTAGCTTCATTAGTTTTGGTGGCCTTAGCCTCCACCCATCTTGAAACATAATCAACAACAAACAAAATATAAGTGTAACCATAATAAATAGGAAATGGATCCATGAAGTCAATACCCCAAACATCAAAGACCTCACAAAAAAGAATAGGTTGCTAGGGCATCTCATGCTTGCAGGTAATGGCCACTCTAGCTCTTTGGCACTACTCGTAGGTGGTAACGAAGTGATGGGCATCCTTAAAAATGGTAAGCAATAAAACCCACTATCCAATACCTTTCTAGCTATCTGATGTGACGTATAATGCCCGCCTACAGTTGTAGAGTGACAAAACTAGAGTACTGACTGGATCTCATGGTCTGGTATACACTTGCAAATGACCTAATCACTACAAAATTTCCATAAATATGGATCATCCCACACATAATATTTAGCATCATTCTTAATTTTATCCTTATATGATTTTGATGTTTCAGGGGTAAAATAGATGCAATAAGATAATTAACAATGTCAACAAACCATAGGTTGATACCATCTAGCTGCATAAGCTGCTCATCAGGGAAATCATCTCTAATAGGTAGAGGGTTAATTCTCCTCTCAATTCTGCTCAAGTGGTCAGCTACTAAGTTCTCCGTACCACTCTTATCTCTGATCTCTATATCAAATTCTTGAAGGAGAAACATCTAGTGAATCAATCTCGATTTTTCATCAGGCTTCTTCAACAAGAATTTCAAAGCTGCATGATCAGAGAAAACAATGATCTTGGAGCCAAGCAAATAAGAATGAAATTTATCTAATGTAAAAATAATAACTAAAAGCTCCTTCTCAATGGTGGTGTAATTAGCTTGGACCGAATCCAATGTGCGAGATGCATAAGCTATAACATGCGAATGCTTGCCATCTCGCTGGCCTAAAACTGCCCCAATTGCCAAGTTAAAGGCATCACACATGAGCTCAAAAGGAAGCTCCCAATTAGGTGCCTGAAGGATGGGAGTGGTGGTAAGTCTCTTTTTCAACTCCTAAAAGGCCTCAATGCATGGTTGATCAAAGACAAACTCCACATCCTGTTATAAAAGTTTGGACAATGGAAAGGCTAGTTTGCTAAAATTTTAGATGAATCTCCTCTAAAAACCTGTATGTTCAAGGAAAGAGTGAACTTTTGCACAAATGTGCGGTGAGAGAGAGAAGTAATAACATCAATTTTGGCCTTGTCGATCTCAATACCTCTATTAGACACTAGATGCCATAGGAATATACCTTCAGTTACCATGAAATGACATTTCTCAAAGTTCAACACAAGGTTAGTCTCAACGCACCTATCTAAAACTCTAGACAAACTCTCTAAACATGCATTAAATGAATGACCGTACACCGTAAAATTGTCCATAAAGACCTCCATGCAACTCTCTAATAAGTTAGAAAAAATACTAACCATACACCTTTAGAAGGTGCTTGGGGCGTTGCACAGGCCAAATGACATCCTAGTGTAGGCAAATGTGCCAAACGGGCAGGTGAAGGTGGTCTTGTGCTGATTTGCTAGTGCAATATAAATTTGCATGTAATCTAAAAAGTCATCTAGAAAACAATAATGGGATTTACTTGCGAGCCTCTCCCAAATTTGATCAATAAATGGTAGAGAGAAGTGGTCCTTGCGAGTTGCTTGGTTTAGCTTCTTGTAGTCTATGCACACTTGCCAACTGTTTTGCATTTTGGTTGGAGCCAATTCATCATTCTGGTTCTTTACCACGATCATCCTAGATTTCTTAGGAACAGTTTGCATAGGACTAACCCATTGATTGTCTGATATAGGGTAAATGATCCCTGCTACAAGTAGCTTCATGACTTCCTTTTTGACGACATCTAGAATGGTGGGGTTCAGCCGCCTTTGTGGCTACCTCACTGGTCGGGCTTCCTCCTCCAATAGTATCCTATGCATGCCTATGGAAGGATTAATCCCTGGAAGGTTAGCTAGAGTCCAACCAATGGCTTTCCTATGCTTCTGCAATACACATAACAACCTCTCCTCTTGCTCAGACTGGAGGTTGTTGGCTATGATGATTGAAAGCTTTTGGTCGTCCTCTAGGTAAGCATACTTCAAGTGCTCAAGCAATGGTTTCAGCTCTACAGCTGGTGAGGGATGTGAGGAAGGTTTACTTGCTGCAACTTCTATCACTTCTCCCACTTCTGCCACTTTTGCCACTTCTGGTCCTTTATCAATAGCAACACAACTTTTTGCACAAATGGAGCACTCCTTGCCTCTATCACACATGCACTCAAAGTTAGCAAAATTAGAAACATCAACCATATAAGCAAAATTCGAAAAATCAGAAATATCAACCACATCACCAAAATTAGAAATGTTAGAAACATCAGCCACATCAACAAAATTAGAAAATTTAGAAAGGTTAGTGTGCAGCTGTATATAATCATCAACTAGTACATCAATCACGTCTATGCCAAAGATAAAATGTTTTTTGTGGGATGCTTCGTGGCCTCAAATATGTTAAACTGCACCATGTTATCATCATTCTTGGTCCTTGCTGTTATTAAGAATGGTCTGCCAAGGATTAAGGTGGATCCTTTGCTAGATGGCTCATCCTCCATATCTAACACATAAAAATCTGCTGGAAAAATCAATTCATTTATTTGAACCAACACATCTTCTAGAATACTAAGTGGATGCACAATGCTTTTGTTTGCTAGTTGGATTATTACACCAATTGGTTCTAGATCACCAAAATTCATTGATTTATACACCGATGAAGGCATAACATTAATCGAAGCACCTAAATCCAACATAGCATCTGCAGAAGTACAATCGCCTATGGTGCATGGAACAGTAAAAGTGTCAGGATCCCTGCATTTCTTTGGCATGGCAAGTTAAATCAAGGTAGATACTTGCTCGCTCTTGATCAATGCAGAAGCATTTCTTCCCATCTCTACATCTCCCTTCAACTTATTCCTCTTATGAGGGCATAATTCCTTGAGGAACTTTGCATATTTCAAAATCTGCTTGATGGCCTCAAGGAGAAGGATATTAATTTCCACCTTCTTGAATATCTGTAGCAACTCCTCATCTAGTTCAAATTTTCTTGCCTGGACTATTCTGGTGGGGAAGGGTAATGGAATTGCTTTAGTCTATCTGTCCAAGCAAATATGCTTCAGAATTATTGCTAACTGGTTTTAGTTATTACTGTGATGTTAACTGTTGTTGTGGTAACTCTCTACCACTCCTCAAAGTTATGGACCTCATATTCCCTTTTGGATATGCAATTGTTTGAGAAGGGAGATGTCCTGAACCAGTTGATTGCAGTTGGTTCATAATGGTGGCTAATTGTCCTATTTGTGTTTTCAAATCTTGAATTATGACAGTCACATTTTGTTGAATTTGAATGTTGCTTATTGCCATCTACTTCACCAAATCTTCCAAAGAAGGTGAACTATTATGCTGCTCATCTAGTTATTGTGGTTGTTGTCTGAAGGGTGGTGCTTGATATTTGGGAATTGGTGGTTGGTATCTGTGTTGGTTCTGAGGTGTGTTTTGTGTAGAATCGAAAATCTCTAGTTCAAGTACTGCTTGTGGGTCTATCTATACTACTGACTACCATATTGTTGCCCTTCTTGTTTCATATTGTTGCCCTCCATATTACTGCCTACCAATTAGTCTAACAACTTCAGCACTATTTGTTCAATTTTTTACAATGTGGAGCACGTATCAGTTGGATGCTGTACAAATACCACATACTTTGGCTAGTGTACTAGTGTAATGTTGTCCAATGGCTAGCTGTCTCACAAGGGAGGTCAGTTTAGTTATTTTATTCTCTAATATTTGGTTATCAATAGCAACTACCTCATTTACTGCTCTAGATGCAGTAGCCCCTCTAGCACCAAATTGCTTAGTGTTACTTGCCATATTGGAAATCAAATTTCTTGCTACCCCTGGGTATTGTCCATCAAAGCTCCACCACTAGTAGCTTATATCATACTTCTGTCCATCATTATTAGTCCCTCATAAAAATATTGGATTAAAAGTTGCTCACTGATTTGGTGATGAGGACAAGTTGCACCAAGGTTGATACATAACATCAAGTGTAGCCAACTCTTTCAGGGTCTTGTCATTGCTCTCCATATTATTTAGGCCAAATTGGGATATACTAACACCAAAATTAGAATTAGAACCAGCACCAGAACTACCAAGATCAGAATTAGAATTAGACTATTAGCAGGATCAAATGCACAAGTATTGCTAGCAGAATTAGATGCAAAAGAACTACTAATAGAATTAGATGTAAAAACACTACATGACTACCACTATTAACTACTTCATTACTCCTAGAATTTCTTAACCTATAGAATGTTCTATCTATCATTGGATCAAAAGCATGCAAGTTACTAGGACTACTCTTAGTCATACACAACAAAAATAAATTGACATAAACTGTAGAAACAACATAAACAACAAAAAAAGTGAATAGTGAAATGACCAAAAATACCCCTATAATAGTAAACACATGTCAAGAAGGGTATAGGAGAGATAAAATGATACCAAACAGTTTTTTAAAAAATTTCCAACACCATAGTGACATTATATGATGTATTTATGATTTTCTGGATTTTTTGGTGATTTTTAAAAATCATGAAAATGAAAAAAATTTGAAAAAGTGGTCTAAACGATCGAATTTGGCAAAAACAGGCCCTTGCCACCATTTTCTTTATATGGTGGCCTTGATGTATGAATTTTTTCTACCTTGTGACCAAGTTTCAATCGATTATGAGTTAGTCAAATTTTCAGCCCCAAGGATTTCTACTAGTGCTACATGGATTTCTGCTAGTACTCTACCCCTAACAGTGCTACAACACAAAAGAAGGTCAAAATTACTCACACAAACACTCTATACACTTAAAGGTTCTAACTATTACAAGATTAGGACACAACAACATGTGTCCCCAGCAACGACACCAGTATGATAATGTTGTCAACACAATATCAAATCATTAGGTATCCCTTAAATTTTGTAGTGTAGGGGTCAACCTAGGTTGATTCTCACAAGGACACACTCTTACCATGCCTAATCATGTATAGCAGAAACCAGAAAATTATGCAAAACAGAAACTAGAACAACAAAAAGGGGCTTTAGTTTGGAACAAGAGTTGTTGGGTAAATTGACAAAACAAAATGGATTTTAAATGAATTAAAGAACATTAACTCAAGAATTTAGTCATACAATTCATTATCAAGGCCTTCTAAAGAAATATGCAATTTCATATCAACCAACCTAAGTTTCTTTTGATAATCACCTAACATCTATCCATGTATATTGAAATCACAATCGTGACCCCTAATTAACATGAATTCAAGATCGTATTAGTTGAATTCAGGTTATAAATTGATTACCTACTCAGAATATAATCCAAAACTCAACGAGATCACAATCATGACAATAGATTGAGAATTGGAAAACATAATAGCTGAAATTGCATAGGGAAAATGAAGTATTAAGAGCTCAAACCGGTTGCAATCATGAATCTTGAATTGATAACGAAGTTAGCCTTCCATGTTCATCATCATAGAAGACTTAGCAACATTCAAAGAAGGAAGAAAACAAAGAATATGTAGAGAAAATTACACCAGAAAACATAGCAGAGAAAATCTGTGTAAGGAAATATGAAATTTGTCCTACAAAAGCAACAACTTTCAACCCTACAAATCCAAGAGTCTCCAACAAGTTTCTAACCAAACAAACAAACTAACTAACTCTTCAACTTCCTCACTAAACTTCCTAATAATTACATGCTCGAAAATGCTAAGGAGAATGGGTTTGGACTAGCAGCTTTAGTAGCTCAACAAGTCCACTAGTCTATAGGGCAAGGTCCAATTCAGAGTGGTGTAGAGGTACTGGCTTCTAGTCCATTTTTGACATTGCAAATGGTCGAATTGGGTTTAACAGTACAATGAAAAGTTTTAGATATTTGTCTTAGCTTTCTAAGGCTACCAAGATTGTGCAATTTGGAGGTATGTAGCTCTAGATATGGCCTACACAAGATAGTAACCACATAATGAAAATTAAGTTCGAAAATAAGCAAATATTAACAACTATCCTCAATTTAGCTCAATGACCCAAAATTCAACCAATTTGTGATTATTAACCATAAAACAATGTCAAAAATGTCTAGAGTGAATCACTATTAGGTACCTCAAATATGTTATATTACACCCTTAAGTGTCTCATTAATCCTTCCTCGCGTGTCTCCTTCACCAATAGTTCTTGGATAGAGCTCTTGGGCATAAACAGACACCTTTCTTTAAATAAGAACCCTTCATGCCGAAAGAAGCCTCCATTGGCTAAAATGGTACAACAATCACAAGCCTCCCTAAAATTGGCATCAGTCACATACAAGTTCTTAAAGCTTTCAAAGCCTAGCAACTTTGTTTCCAACATGGCTAGCAAAGTGTGCCTTCTGGATACGATATTAGCCACTATATTCACCTTTTGTTGTTTGTCTTTGATGGCATATGAAATTTTTTTAAGGAACTCTACCCATTTATCATGTCTTTTGTTTAATTTATGTTGGCTTTTTATGTACTTAAGTGATTCATGATTGCTATGGACGATGAATTCATTGGATAATAGGTAGTGCTGCCACACTTGTAAGGTCCGAACAAGAGAGTAAAGCTCTTTGTCATAAGTAGAATAATTAAATTTGGCACCTTTCCACCTCTCATTGAAAAAGGCAATGGAATTCCCTTCCTGTAATAACACAGTCCCTACACCCACATTGAATGCATCACACTCCAACTTAAAAAACTTATGAAAATTTGAAAGTGCCACCACAAGGTCATTGGACAACCTTTCCTTCAAAGTCTGGAAGGCTTGTTTCTAGGATTCTTCCTATCTAAACCCCACATCTATTTTAATAATTTTATTTAAGGGGGTAGTAATGGTGCTGAAGTCCCTAACAAAGCGTTTGTAGAAGCTTGCCAACCAATGGAAACTTTGCACATCACTTACACATGTGGGTGTTGGCCAACTTTGGATGGCCTTCACTTTTTCTTAATCCACTTGGACTTCCTTTGAGCCTACGTTAAGCCCTAAAAAACAACTTCTTGAGTGCAAAAGGTGCACTTCTCTGAGTTCACATACAGGGATTCATCCTTCAGTAGTTTTAGAACCTGCTGAACATCTCTCACATGGTCATCCAAACCTATAGAATACATAAGGATATCATTGAAATAGACAACCATATAGCATCCAATGAGAATCCTCAAAAGATGGTTCATGAGTCTCATGAACGTACTCGGGACATTCGTTAGCCCAAATGGCATGACAAGCCATTCATAGAGAGACCAAATTTGGTCTTAAAGGATGTATTCCATTCATCACCTTCTCGCATGTAGATTTGGTGATATCCGCTTCGTAACTATTTTTGAAAAGATAAAAGCACCACCCAGTTCGTCCAAGAGATCATCAAAATGGGGAATGTGGTGCCTATACTTAACAGTTATAGCATTTATTAGATGATTGTCCATACACATCCTCCAAGACCCGTCCTTCTTCGAAACAAGGATCACAAACACAACACATGGGCTTTTGCTCTCCATGACCCATCCTTTTTCTATAAGCTTCTTGACCTATTGGTGAATTTCTTTACTTTCCTCAAGGTTAGCTCTGTATGCAACTTGATTTGGCAAGGTATCTCCCATAGTGAAATCTATCTAATGTTCTATCCCCTTGATAGGTGGCAACCTCATGGGATGTCCTTGGGGAAGACATCTTGGAAGCTTCCCAGCATTTTTTTGAAACTTGTAGGCAGTTCCGAAAGTTATGTAGACAAATGAAAACACATATTAGTTGGTAACAAATATAGTGGCCCTTTTGTGCCAACAACACCTTCCTCACTACCCTCATGCTCGTTACAAGCACTTCCTTGCCTTTCCAACTTTTTTATTCATCATTCTTTTTCTTTGGAAACTTAGAGTCCTTTGGGTGCACTATTGCTTTGGATGCTACGTCCTCTTTTCTTTTTTCTTCCTCATTTTTTTCTTTCTTCTCCTTGTGTTCTTTTCTTCTTCTCTTCGTAACTTCATTTTGATTTGGTCTTCGTTCACCTCTTTAGGTGACAAAGGCTTGAGGGTAACCTTCTATGCTCTATGGATGAATGTGAATCTATTGGTAACTCGATCATGGGTCACCTTGTGGTTATATTGCCATGGCCTTCCAAGGAGGATATGAGTTGCCTCCATAAGCACTACATCACATAGTACCTTGTCTTCATATTTACCCAAGGTAAAGGCCAGGGAAACCTACTTTGTAACTGCTAATTCCCCCTCACAATTCAACCATTGTAGCTAGTATGGTTTAGGATGTGCCAAGGTAGGAAGCTTCAACTTCTCTACCAGGCTCGAGCTCGCAACATTGAAATTGCTGCCACCATCAATGACGATTAGACATAGCTGACCTACAACATGACAGTGTGAGTGGAAAATATTCTCTCTTTGTTAGTCATAATCCGCTCCTACTTGTACACTCATTAGACGCCTTACCATTAACAAATCTCCTTCTTCATCTGGTGAGTATTCATAAGATGCTTCTGAGTCGTTATTGGACAATGAATCTATTTTAGAGCTATCACTATTCGTTGTTCCATCTTCCTACATGATCATGCTCCTTTTGTTAGGACATTGGGATCTTTGTGCCTCTTGCCTAGGCACTTGAAACATTTAATGCTACTACGTTTGGATGTAGGACTGGACTAGGTAGCATCCTTTCCTCTTTATGGCCTTTGGGTATGGAACTCCCCTTCTTAAGACTTTTCTCCTTTCTAGGACTCTCCTTCTCCTTCTCCTTAGCCTTCCAATTGTTAGGGCCATTGGGATAAGATTTCCTTAAGGTTAAACGCCTCTTCTGTTGAGCCTCCTCTCTAATTGCTTGATGCACTAGATCGTCCAAAGAAGCACAGTGGTACAACTTAACTATGTCATGAATATATCTATTAATCCTGTGTAGGAAACGAGCCATGGTTGCTTTGTTGAACTCCAACACATTAGCTCTAGTCAGAGCTACCTCTATATCCATGTGATAGTCTTCAACACTCGTGGACCTTTAATACATACATTATAGCTTGTTGTATAGGTTCCTTGTGTATGAAGCTGGTACAAAGCATGACCCAAGCTCCCTCTTGAGATCAGCCCAAGTATCTGCATGTCTCTTCCTCTCTTCTATAATTTCTCTATAGAATGGGTTCCATCAGACTAATGCATAACCTATGAACTCATATGTGACCATCCGAACCTTCTCATAGTCAAGATAATTAAAGCATGCCAGCACTTGATCTACCTTCATTTCCTAGTCCAAGTAGGACTCCACATCTCCATCTCTTGCAAAGGGGGGAATGTGACATTTGATAGCGTCCATTGGAGCTCTCTTGGGAACCTCCCTTTCATCTTTGTAAGGTGACTCAAAGTACTCCTACTTTCACTATGATGTTCATCATATCTTCTCTCTTGCCTCTCTTTGTGAGTTTCCTCTTCATTCCTCTTCTGAGGCTCCTCTTCGTGCCTCCTTTCTTTGTATGATTCCTCCTTTCGCGTCCTTTCTTTTTTATTTCTCTAAGGGTCCTCCCTTTCTCTATTCTGCCGTACAGTCTTCTCACTATGGAGTGAGCTTTAAGGATCCTTGGACTTCTACTTTGGACTCTTAGTTCTGGTGCATACGCTCTTATGTCTGGACAACTTCTTCTTGCTAACTACCTTCACCTTGGTGTGGACACTTGTTGTGTTAACTCTGACAACTTCTAGTCCTTTCCTAGCTTAGCCAACTGCTCCTCTAGTCTAGCCATTTGCTTCACCATTCGCTTGGATCTGTGAGAGTAATTGTTAATCTCATCGGTATTACTGTCAGCCATGTTACACGTGCTATTTAACTAAAATTTCTCAAAGAAAAAGTTAATAATAAAAGGAAAAAACTCACCACTCCTTACGTGTTTACACTTTATACTCATGTATACACTCTTGGTGGTTTTTTCTATAATGTCACTCTTACCTTGAAAGAGAACCTAAATTCTACAAATCAAGTTCTATTATGCAAGTGTAAGCCTTTGAATCAAGATAACTCTTAAGGAAAATGAAAGGAAATGAAAACTAAAAGACAAAACTAAAGAAGCCAATGAAGATAAGCAAAAAATACAATAGAAAAGAAAACTATTCAAATTTGGAATCACAATTAAGACAACATGAAGACACTAAGTTAGACTGCTATCAAATATGCAGAAAAAGCAAAACAAAATTTTTCTCTATCCAAACCACACATTCCAAATGTTATTTGTCTGTACAAGGCTTAGAGTTGGCCTGAGAAGTCTTTGTCTTGTGAAGTCTTTGTCAAAAGGCAACTCACCTAAGTGGTGCATTCCTTGAAAGCGGTCTTCCATCATCCAAAGGAATGTCCAAAGGCCTCAACACCCAAACGTGTTAACCAAATGCGTCGTCCAAAGGGAACCCTCGTCTAAAGGCTTCATGAAACCACCAAGAGGTTTCATATGTCACACTAAGCCCATCATCCAAATAGACCGTCTAAAGATGCGAAATGCATCCGAAGAGGCTACAAGCATCCATAAGGCGCCATGCATCTAATGATCGCTTAGTCGTGGTGGCAATATCAAATAAAACTAGAGCTAACTATAGCATAGTGTAACCCTAGGTCATTCTTCTCAAGGACACAATATGTTCTATTGTAACTTAATATGGAAATCAGAGTTTCATGAAAAATACTAAGTGTGTGGAATGTCGACTCTATCTTGGACTGAGACGACTTCAGACTCGATCCCGGACTAAGACACTAGACTTGGACTAGAGTTGGACTGACTCGAACTCGGATCAAAAACATAAACTGGGGGGGGGTTGATTGTTGGAATGTAAAGTAAGATAGAGAATAACTACGTATGAAAGCAAATGCGAACTAACTAAACTATATATTGCACCAACACAATGGTTCAACAAGCAATCAGTTCATGGTTCTCTCCTCTCAAGATTATGAATCCAAATCAACCTAGAATTCTTACAATAATCGTCGAACATTCGTCCATTGCTGACCGAGGATTTACACAATCACTACCTCATTAGTTGGTAGGGAGTATGCACGTGGTTGATTTTAGGTTCTCTTATCAATTACCTAATTAAATTGCTAGATCAGTTCCGATCAGACTAACCTAGCATGATCCACTCTCTCAAATGCACAATCGTGACAAAAGCAAAAGTAGATTAATAACAAGATTCACAAATAAGAAATAAGGGAACGCAAACCAATAGTATTACTGAAACAGAGTATTGTTACAAGGTTGTGTGAATTCGATGAATCTGCCTTCCACGATGATTGCCATGGCAGAACAATGATGGTTCACTAGAGATGGCTAAAGTACTGAGGATTCAGTCCACCAAAGTGCGTTAGCTATACTGAGCGATCTCCTTTGATAACCTCCAGCTTCCCAAACTCTAGACTTGTACCTCCTCGATTGACGAGACGCCATATTGAAGCACCGTGCACCACCAATTGGAATGGAATCGAAAGAGAGATAATAAAGCGTGAGTGAGACAATTTGTTTCTAAATTCAACAACTTTTCACAGGCTTTCGCATCCCTTTATACATGTGCTTTATTCCTTGCTATGTATGCCTTATCCTAACTAACCCTAAATTCCTGATATTTCCTATCATCTCCCTAATGGTTACGTGCACTATTCGCTCTTGCTGGAGTGGATGATAGAAACCAAACCGACAAAGATAAAGATAATTTGCATGACATTGGAGGTCCCATGACTAGGTCCAAGACCAAAAGGATGAAGCAATCTATGTCGGGCCTGAGTTCGGAAATTAAGGAAAACTTAGAGCGAAGTGAGGCTACATCAAAACGGGTCACTTTATTGCAAGTTGAAGAAGAATGAAGCCTATCTTGAAGAACACAAATAAAACCTAAAGTCATTATCATGTAATTTGGGATAAGTAGTTAGTTAGATATTTTTTATTTTAGATAGGGATTTTTTATAGAGATTTTAGATAGAGATTTTGATTGAGATTTTGATTGAGATTTTAGATAGAGATAGAATTTTTTTATTTTTGATTAGAAGTTTTTGCAAGCGAAATTTATGAGCCCCTTTTTGAAACACATTTTCAAAAGATGTTTAAAAATCAATTTTAAGAACAACCCAATTATGAAGGATTAAAAAAGATGTAATTTTTGATTGAGGTAATTGATAAGGTATGAATGAATATGCATAACCTCAATTTCAAACCACCTAACAAATGATATGATGAAATATTTATCTCTTTGTATGATGCAAACCAATTAACCAATTAATAAACCAATGAGATGTAGTAAAATTTCCAAATATTTCACAAAAACAGTACCCAATTCACAAGTATATGAATACCAAATTAATTTAATTCAATTTAAATCAATTTAATGTCCAATTATAAAATGTACAACAATTATCAATTGAGAACAAATCAAACAATAAATGTTAAAAGAGATAAGGTTTTAAAAAGTACACACGACATTTAGACTAGTTCACACTCATCCATTTTAAAGCTATATTCAATCCCCAATTAATTCGATTTAAGTATTTTCATTGAATTCAAAGTGTACATAGTTATCTTACGTTGTAGGACATGTTGGACCATAAGTCTATGTATCCAAAATAACCCAAGTGTTTTGATGATAACAAACATTATGGAAATGGATAATATATTATGATTAACCATTGTTCTCTAGATTTCAAAAGAGTTGTAGGTTATTGGACTTAAAGGTTGGAATACATCCATTTAAGGGAAAACTGACTTTAAAAGAAGTTCATCTACTACATCTAAAAGGGCATTCCAAGTATCCATAGCGAGACTCACTATCCAAAGGATGTACTTAGACATTCCTAGCATCCATAGAGTCATTCACCGTCCAAAAGATATATTCTACATCCATATATAAGCCCTTTGTCCAAAGGATGTTCCCAACATCTATAGAGGGACTCAATGTCCAAAGGACGTATTCTACATCCATAGAGAAGCACTCCATCCAAAGGATGTTCTCAGCATCCATAAAGGGATTCAATGTCTAAAGATGCAATCAAGGGTCCATAGAAGAACTCAGTGTCCTAAGACGTTCCTACCATTCAAAGAAGAGATTGTCTAAAAAGTGGAATGATTGCACTATTCCAATAAGGAGGATCCCTCATAAAAGCGTAAAGTGTTGTTTATCTTGCTTATCTTGTCTCATGAACTCTTTCATTCGTATAGAGAGTTGATATCTAAATCTAACATTCAAATGTCTACCTAATATACTATTTGAGAACGTGTTAAGCTTTCAGATTAACGAAGAAGAACAACAAAGATTTCATAATACATGTCAAGTCTAATAAAAGGAAGCCCAGATTATGACTCTATTTAGAAGGAACCAACAAAAGCTTCCTCACTCATCAACAGTGGACATCATGTAGAATTCAGAGAAAAGTAGTTTTTTCCTTAGACAACCTTTCTCTATCTTTAGAGAAAGTGAAATCTGTACAAAAGTACTACAAAAAGCAATCAAGTAGCATTTAATGTAGATCCAACTACTCCTTATGCAAAAAGCAACGTTCAAATTTCACATGCTATATAAAGGAATCTATCAAGCTCAAAAGAAGGTGAAGTTAAACTACAACATATTCTATCAAAGTACAGTTGGTGCTCTATATTGTAAATGCTCACTGTGTGAGTTACTCTTTTGTAAAAACTCTACTGGGTTAGTGTGATAGCCTAAAGAAACTAAGTGTAAAAGAATACTTAGATTTCTTATAATCATGTAAATCACAAGGGTTGGAATACCTAGAGAGGTAGAGACTTGTTTGTAAGTTAGGTAGACTTAGTGAAATTCCTTCGCATTGGAGGGATTGAACGTAGCTTTGTTGAAAGAGTGAACTAATATAATCTTTGTGCATTTTCTCCCTTATCCTACACTCTTTTATTTCTACACTCCTTTGGACGATCATATCAAACTATGTTTTTAAATCTTTCAATTTTGCAAAAAAGTTTTCAAAAATCACACACACAATTTAACCCTCCCCTCCCCCTGTCTTGTGTGTTATCTTTTCCTTCAAGACAGGGGTACCTCACCCAAAAGTCTTAAAAGAAACCCTAACAGATTGTCTTGCCCTTAGTTGCTTGTAATCACTAAAAAGAGTTCAAGAATTTTTTTAATCTAAGAAAGAATTACAAAAACTAAAATGAAAGTTTCCAACCTTTAATCACCAATTAAAGAAATCAATGAGAGAAAATTGTGCAAAGTTTTCCATTTTTCTAAAGAAATTGTATGTTAAAAATCCCAAAATAATAGCTTTTATATGAGAAAATAGAGTTTTAAAAAATAACCTTTAGAGCTAAAGTATTGAAATACTTTAAAAAGTATTCAAATGGTTTGGAAAGTATTCAAATACTTTTCACTTGTGGGATTCGTGTACACCCTAATGTATTTGAATACTTAGCACAAGGTTTGAAAAAGATAACTCTCTTATGGTATTTGAATACTTCTCCAACTATTTGAATACATACCATAAATTTTCACCAACCAAGTTTTCTATAGTAATTAAATACATTTTGGAGTATCTTGACAAGAGTATAAAAATACTTATGGTATGTTTGGCCTAATTTTTATTTTTTATTTACTAAAAGTTACTTTTAAGTTAAAGTTAAAAATAAAAACTTCAAAAAAGAAAGTAAAAATTGTTTGTTAGTTTTATTTATTTTTATCATAAAAGCTCCTTTTTAATTAAAATTTATTTGGTAAAAAAATTTAAAATCTTTAGTTTTAAATAAAACTCGTTATCTTATAGAATAAAAATGTGTGTGTATATATATATATATATAATAAAAAATATTGTATAAAATTATTTAATTTTGATGAATTTATTTTACTGATAAATAAAATATTATAATTTGTAAAAAAATATTAAAGTAGAAGCAAGTAAAACAATAATTTTTAAAATATAAAAAATTACTTTACCCAATAAAATTTTATTTTAATGATAAATTATATATATATATATATATATATATATATATATATATATATATATATATATATATATATATATATATATATATATATATATGAATGAGAAAAAACTTGTCACTATAAAATATATAATAATTTGACTACGTCAAAAACATTGTCAAAAGCGAAAATTTTTTGTTTGAGCTAGAAAATTTGCAATATAGGGATTTGAAGATGGTGCTCAATTAATAAGTTATCGAGAAGTTATGTAAAAGTTACACTAGAGAACTTTTTTTAAGTTTTTTTATTTATCTATTTTTTTCAATAAAAATGTTTTTTTAAGAGCTTTGAAAAAGTGTTTGGTCTAGCTTTTCCTTAGAAGTAGAAGAAAAGCCTAATAAAATCTAAGGCAAACACTACCTTACTTTAGTATTGAATACTTCTATTAGAGAGTCCAAAAATATTTATGAGAAGTATTGAAATACTTTAGGAAGTCATAAACAAAGTTAAAATCTTTTAAGTTCAAAATGTAAGAAAAAACAATGTTAACTCACCTCCACCCAAAAAAAGAGCAACAATAAGCTCATCTACCCAAAGCATAAACCTAGGGTCACACATAGTCAATAAAAGATAGCAAAGTACAACTCAAATGATATACAATGAAAGTGCGAACATGTAGTGATAAAAACTCAACCAATAAAGACAAAAATCTTTTGCATGACATTGGAGGTCCCATGATTAAGTCCAAAACCAAAATGAGGAAGCAATCTTTGCAAGGTCTGAGTTTGAGAATTAAGGAAAGTTTAAAGTAAAGTGAATCGAGAACTGCACCAAAATATGTCACTTTATTACAAGTTGATAAAGATTGGAGCTCATCTTGAAGAACACATATAAAGTCCAAAATCATTGTCATGTAATTTGGATTGAGTAGTTAATTAGGATCCATTTACATATATTTTCACATAAATCATTTTTTTTATAATTGGTAGAAAAAGGAAAAGTTTTCCATAAAAATATTAATAGACATTAATTTCAGGGTTGCCTAACTATGCCTATAAATAAACTCTTGTAACCAACCAGCATGACACAATTTGAAATTTGAATAAAATTTGTGTTTTCTCTTGTGAGAACTTTTCTTTTGTTCTTAGGATTAAAAACTTTTTTATAGTGTTGGTTCTACCGACAAGTCGCGGTTAGGGTCACACTTTGATAACTTTGGTTCTACCAACAGGTCGCGGTCAGGGTCAAGTTCCTCCTTTTGCTTGCTTTCAAGATGATCCAATTTTAAGATCGTATCATTTGATATAATCTTAATGGATAAGAAAAGGGGTCGTCTTGAAAATAGGTGAATGAGAATTTGACCCTAATCGCGACTTGTCGGTAAAACAAAAGTTATCAAAAATGCAACCCTAACCACGACCTGCCAATAGAACCAGCACTATAAAAGTTCTTTAATCTAAGAACAAAGAAAAAGTTCATACAAAGAAAAAGTTCATACAAAGAGAAAACACAAATTTTATTCAAATTCCTAATTTTGTCCTGATGGTTGGTTATAAGAGTTTATTTATAGGCTTAGCTAGGCAACCTTGAAATTAATGCCCATTAATATTTTAATATGCATACAATCTCATGAATTTAATGTCCATTGATATTTTAATTGGCATAAAATCTCATGGATTTAATACTCATTAATATTTTAATTAGCATATAATCCCATCTGTTATAACTCTCCACTAACCTTTTATTTCCACCATAAATGACCTTCCTATTTTTCCACCAGCTATCAAACTTTTCCTTTTTCTACCAAGTATAAAAAAATGATTTATGCGAAAATACATGTAAATGGATTCTAATTAATTACTCAGCCCAAATTACATGACAATCACTTTGGACTTTATATGTGTTTTTCAAGATGAGCTTCAATCTTCATCAACTTGTAATAAAGTGACATATTTTGGTGCAGTCTCTGATTCACTTTGCTTTAAACTTTTCTTAATTCCCAAACTCAGGCCTTGCAAAGATTGCTTCCTCATTTTGGTTTTAGACCTAGTCATGGGACCTCTAGTGTCATGCAAAGAATCTTTGTCTTTATTGATTGAGTTTCTATCATGTAATGAGAATCATCGACAGTACAACAACTCTAAAAGAAACAATAGAAGCACAAGGACAATGCACCACCCCATCTCCAACCGTATACAATGCATCATCTTATCTCTATTCTTCTACATCTTAGAGTCAATGCATGCTCACAACAACGATGTGAACATATGCATAAATGCATGATCATTCCCACCATATAGAATATCAATCCTTAGCCATTTGTATTATCCATCTCATTCAGATGGATATAATATGAATTGGTGGGTTCAAAAATGGCAGAGGAAGCCATGATCAAAGAAGGAAGAAAAAGGTTATTACAGAATAGATGGGAAAGAGAGAAAAATATCAACTGATATCATTTTAGATTATTGAGAGAAGAAAAAACCAGCTCATTCATTCAATGAAGGTCCTTTGTCCTTTATACAAGCTATTAGGAGCTAGCTAGTAGAGGTGGTCAATACATCAATAATCGAAAACAGAAATTAAAACTAATTGTAACAAACAACTGTTAACTAAGGTAGAGATCTAATTAATTGAGTTAGAGATTAAAATCAATCAAATTTTATGTCTATCAAAATGTGATTGATTTTAATCTATCACGTAGTGTATTCATTGTTAGGGTGTGACAATACACCTATTTATTTTAGGTTTTATCTAATTATTTACTTTGTGCTACTCACGGAAGGAAGACCTAGAGAAGAAAAAGAAGTTAGACGGAGAATAATCATTAGAATGGCTGAAGGTTAGGAATATCTACACCATTTTAAAATCCCTATGATTCACTGAGACATTAGAGTCCCCAACATTTTGTTAAGCTTGAAATATGAGCCAAAGATTACTGATTTTGGCCAATCAGGGTTGAATTCATGTTAGAAGACCCTTGATAATGATTTTATCACAGGCACATTGTAAGTATTGTGTTTTCCATTTTTTGAATTTTTATTTTTAAATATTTAGAAGTGTAGTAGTAATAGCTTAGTTATTTACTCATTTTCTTGCTTGTGTTTTTTCATCTTATAGGGGTTAACAGAGGAAATATATTCATGTGCCTTTTCCATATTTAGGTACACGTAGTAAGTTGTAGTGCTTATATTTATTTGTGCTTCACCAAGAAGATTTTTTATTTGGCTGTCCTTGTTGAGACATGCAAACATTTCCAATCAAATACGACTTCAGAAATTACTGATAGAAGTATGGAGGTTAAAGATGTTGAAGAAATTAAGAGTTATCTAAGTTGGACTTTTACATGTGTACGGGCAAGAATGTTGGAGTACAAGTGTGAATAAGAAAGTCTTACCTTAAATAAAAATGAGTATGTTGAGCAACATATAAGTGAAAAATTCATAATCTAATACTTTAAAGTGTTGAGTTAAATGTGATGTCAAATTTACTTGTGTGGTTGATTCTTAGCATATTGATGAAATCTTCCTCGGCATTATCCTCCTTAGCATTCTTATCAAGTGAGCATATGATCGTGTATGATGAACAACATATAAGTGAGTAAAATATTTTTCCAGTATTTTACCTTTTGGTATTCTCAACAAAGAGTTACCTTATTTCTTAAGATGGAAGAGATGAAAAAGTTATGGGAAAAAGATGCAATAATGATATTACCTTCCAGACCTCCATTTATTGATGATTTTATGGTATTGTCACCTCATGGGGCTCTAGTTGGCAACCACAACATTCAACTGTATCTGTTTTACTAGTGCTTTAAAATTTTGGGCTACAGAGGGTACAATTCTATGTTTCCCATAAGTTTTTTATTATGTTCGAAAATCGAGTCAATAACATTACGTGATTCATGTAACAAGCTCACCTTGTTATGTTTGTCATGCATAGTTTGACAAAAGGGCATTTGTTATGACGAGGTAAAAAACTATTGCAATTTTAAGAACAAATGTAAAGAAAGAAGAAGAATAAATTAAGTAGGGTCGTGATGCTTGACAATGTCCTGGAAACATGGAATAGGACATCATTACCTATCTAGAATAAGCTCATTTTCTGAAGTACACAATCCAATTATCATTTCAGAACAAGGAATTTGGCCATAGTCGTGTGAAAAGGTTTCTGACTTCTGCTGGAATACTTTCTGGTTTCTGCTGCATTGCTGCTCTCTTAACATTTTGAGTTGGTCAACAGTACAGAGCATGACTAGCACAACCAAAATGATTCTTTTGACTTTAAGTATGAATTAATTCATAAAGTTAGCATTCATAATTTCCAAGTGAAATTAACGTGGGGTTGTGTGATATTCATCACAAGTAAAAGGTTAGAATTTAGTCTATTAAAAAAATTAAACTTAATAGTTCAATTCATTTAATTAAATAATAACAAATTTAATGATTTATTTGAAAGGTTAAATATGGTTACTTATATATAAAATTGTTTATAATATATTTAGAGATAGTCTTTTTTATCAATTTAAAAGGTCTAATTGCTAAAGAAACTTGCAGAAAATAAAAAACTTTTAAAAATTAAATTAAACATTTTAAAAATTTATAATAAGCCAATTCAGAATTTAAATTTGAGAAAAAGACAGGTTAATACTTTATATTCCTATTACCTATTCCAACTCTTTTCATGCTCCTTAAAGTGAACGGATAAATTTTCAAGTGGGAAATGGCTCTGGCCCGTTAGTCAAATGTGTGCGTTGGCAGCGTTGCACACATGGACGGATGTGGGTTCCCAAAGGTCTAATCCGAACAGAAACACCGACGCATTAATCTCTAATCAAATTGGGACCCACTTATGTGGCACATTTTTCAAACATTAAAACTTCTACAATTTAAAGGGCAAAAAGCAACAACTTAAAACACTATTCATTTTTATTTTAGTGTCAACAAAATAATGGTTAAAATGAGGGAATATTAGCATTTTTCACAATTTAAATAGAAAACATTGCATGAGCTTCCATGCTATTTTGCACCTAAAAAGAAAAACAGAGAAAAAATAATATAGTGATGCAATAAATTAAAAAAATATTAATAAAATATTTATAAAATAATAATATTCATGTATTACCACTCATTTAAATGAGAAAATATTTACAACTTATGTCACTACGTACAAAATTTTAAAGTTTAGGTGCGATGGAAGTTTGATGCTCTATTTAACTATCTTTATATTTTTTTCTGAAAAGAAAATTGAATTAAAATGCATGTATAGATATTATATATTTTTTATTATTTATTGTTATATGATGATTTATTAATTTTACAATAAATATTTTTAAAATCACAATTAACATAATTTTTAATTAATTAACAGTATAAATACTTTTACATTGATAATATATACACTTTAAATTATTGCACTTCAATTATATCTTAATTAAAAACAATTGTGGATATTTTATACGTAAATATTGATAATGGATGCACTTTAAAATAAATCGCATTTTTCTAAAAAAAAATAAAAATGCGCCAATTATTTATTATTTTGAAAATATACAAATGTGGATCTCATTTTAAAGTGAATTAGAGTGGATGGAAGAAAGAAAAGATGAAAAGAGAAAAAATTTTAAAATAAGATGAAAAAAATAATATATATTACCAATGTTCTAAATAATTTAGTTAATAATATTAAATTTATTAGTAATTTGTATTATTTTTTAAAAACTATATTTAAACTTATTATGGCACATCATTTTATGGAATTTTTATTAATTTATAATTTTTGTTATAAAATAATTAAAGATAATTTAGTCAAAAAATAATTATACACGAGATTATTTTTAAAGAATCTTATAAGGAGATAAATAAATAAATAAATATATATATATATATATATATATATATATGTATATATATTTATGTGTAGAGAATGGAAGTAATATTTATTAGGAGTGATTTCTCTTGTATCCCTTAATTTCATAGGATTCTAATGCCTTTTTTACTTTGTTAATGAAATTACGATTTCT
Organism: Mucuna pruriens; assembly: GCA_025330945.1. Taxonomy (NCBI): domain Eukaryota; kingdom Viridiplantae; phylum Streptophyta; class Magnoliopsida; order Fabales; family Fabaceae; genus Mucuna; species Mucuna pruriens. The sequence goes on along the minus strand of JAENHJ010000368.1, from coordinate 488,444 downwards.
GTGTGATTTCATTACTCAAATATCATTGATGTAATATTCATATTTGGAGGACTTCAACTAAAGTGAAATACAAAATAAAAAAAATATGAAGATGTCTTAATGAACTAGATACTCACTCTGGTCTAGAATAAGTAAAAAAAAAAAAAAACACAAATTATGTGTTAGTTTTTATTTTGGTTACGGAAAATTCCTAAAAATAACTTTAAGATCTAAAAATTTCTCATGATCAAAATAATTTTAAATATAAATAAATTTTAACTAATTTAATTTTATTTAATGATATTATCTTTAAAATATCTTTCATTTAATTAAAGTTTTATTTTTTATGATTATTTTTATTTTTATATTTTTTACGAAGAATAATTTAAAAATATTTATTTTTTACAATAAAATTAGTAGAATTAAATTATACTAATTCATTTTCTTAATTAATATAAATACACAATTTTTCTTATATTTGAGATCGAAAAGTATGATCCCATTAGTTAGGTTAAAACCAAAAGTCTTCCTAAATTAAGGACAACTAAAGAAATCTTGACTTCTATAAGAATTGCAGGTGTAATCAAGATGTAGTTGCTTAATTTATTATTATTATTATTATTATTTAAAATTTTACAATACCACAAAGAATTTAGTTAAGAACTTCAATAATTTTTCTCCAAATATTATTTTTAAAATTTAAAATAAGTTTGACTCTTAAGAACTACTAGAAATTGTTATTTATATATATATGTACAACTATTCTTATACAAGAACAGATATATCAATTACAAAACTATATAAGAACTAGTAATTAGTAAATTTGAAAATCGTATAAACAACTCTAGTTGTAGATGCTTTAAAGTGCTCAAAAAACCGCTATAGAAAGTGAGCGTGTCATGTTCAGACAGCACATTTAGGCATAAACAGTCGTAGTTGGCTACTCCACAAATATGGGAAAGACAGCAATAACAAGAAGAAATTTTGAAGTTGCTAAGTGTGACTCTATTTTTTCCTCATAAGCTCTCTCTCTCTTGCCTCTTTTTTCAACACTTTCTTACACAACACAGGTAGCAAGAAAGAGCACGTTATAATAACTCCTACCCACGAGGTTGGCAAAAAAAGTAGTTAAGACATAACAGCAGACCCAAAAATGAACTCCAAAAAGTTCTCAAATCGAACCCACAACAACCGATCATGGGTGCTCTTCACCACAGTATTGCTCTCATCTTTGTCCTTCTCACTCTCCGATCCAAGAATCACCGAGGCAGGACTCTACTGCGGCACAACGAAGGCCTCTCTGAAGGCCAACTACATCCCGAGCTTCACCAAGGAAATGGAGAGCCTCTCCCAGTTGGTGACGAACCACAACTGGGGCACTTACTCCGTGAACATTTCAGTTTCGGGCTCGTCCATTCCCATCTACGGCTTTGCGCAATGCTTCCGCGACCTCTCCCACACTGACTGCCTCCTCTGCTACGCAGCGAGCCGCACCAAGCTCCCGCGCTGCCTCCCTTCCGTCTCGGCGCGCATCTACCTCGATGGCTGCTTCCTGCGCTACGACAACTACAGCTTCTACTCGGAGGAAACCAACCCATTGCGGGACACGGTGAACTGCACCTCCCAGCATGGGGCGGCTGTTGACGAGGCTCAGAGGTTGGAGCTTCAGGAGAGAGTTGGTAGAGTGGTTGACAGTGTGGCCAGCGTGGCTGTGGCCAAGGGTGGTGGTTTTGCTGTGGGAGAGGTGAAGGGGGTTTATGCATTGGCACAGTGCTGGAACACTCTTGGTAGTGATGGGTGCAGGGAGTGCTTGAGGAAAGCTGGGAGGGAGGTCAGAGGGTGCTTGCCCAAGAGAGAAGGGAGGGCCTTGAATGCTGGCTGTTATTTGAGGTATTCAACACACAAGTTCTACAAGGAAGAAGGTGATGCAGATGCTGAAAATGGTAAGGCATGTGTGATGCCTTTTAGTTTCAAGCCAGGTTTTAAGTCCCACTCGCCATTTCGTGCAATTATTGTCATTACAAAAAATTGTAGATAAGAATTTTGATGTTGTGGCTGAATTTAAAATCTTCTTTTCAAGGTTTGCCCTTTCTGTTTTCAAATGGGAATTGAGGCTTATTACCTAGGAATTTTCATCTATTTTGTTTTTAGATGCAATGTCAAATTCAGTCTTTATTGCGAAGCAAAATTCTGTTACTCTTTAGTCTTTACCGTTATATCTCGAATGCTTTGAATTTTCCTACACTGGCCAAAATGGACTCTAGATCTTAATTCATAGATGGACACTGTGAGAAAAAAAAATTGTTAGTGTTTTCTTTTTCCAGCAACCAAAGAGCCATTTCTATTGTCGATGTCATTGCTTGATTTTCAATTTTTCAGGGTCTTTAAGAAGAGGAGTCATAGTAGCAGAAGTTTTAGCAGCAGCTGCAGTTTTAATGCTTGCTCTTTCTGCCTCTTACGCAGCCTTCACAAAATTGTCAAAGATAAAGAAAGGTGAACATTCAGAAAATGAAATTGCCATTATTACACCCCAATTAAGATATATTTATGTCTTCACTTTCTCATGACGTGTTTCTTTTCTCCTGCAAAACTCAGAAAACAATAATCTTGGTCACATTTCCTCTTCCATAAGCAAATCTAGCTTGAATTACAAGTACGAAACTCTTGAGAAGGCCACGGATTATTTCAACTCTTCAAGAAAAATAGGCCAAGGTGGAGCTGGTTCAGTTTTCAAAGGTATTCTCCCAAATGGGAAAGTTGTTGCCGTTAAGAGATTGATCTTCAATAACAGGCAATGGGTGGATGAGTTCTTCAATGAAGTGAATTTGATTAGCGGAATTGAACACGAGAACCTTGTCAAATTATTGGGTTGTAGCATTGAAGGCCCGGAGAGCCTCCTGGTGTATGAGTACTTACCCAAAAAGAGTTTAGACCAATTTATCTTTGGTAAGTTCTCTTTATTGCAGTACATAGTAAAGTTCTTTTTTTTTTTTTTAATTTCATAAATCAACGAACCAACATGTGAGTAGTGAAAGAAGGGTAAGATATATCAAATACTTATCTATAGTTTCATGAATGTGACACACTAATTTTCTCTGCAGTAAAGAACAAAACTCAAATTCTAAACTGGAAGCAGCGGTTTAACATCATTCTTGGAACCGCAGAAGGGCTTGCATATCTTCACGAAGGCACTAGAATAAGAATCATCCATAGAGACATCAAAAGCAGCAATATTCTTCTGGACGAAAATCTCACTCCCAAGATTGCAGATTTCGGCCTTGCCCGGTGTTTTGGTGCTGACAAGTCACATTTGAGCACTGGAATTGCTGGAACACTGTAAGTCCTTGGATTTAGCATAAGATATTGTGCATGTTACATACATAATTAGCGTCAGTTTCTGATATAAGTTGGTTCTTTTAAGGAGCTGTTCAAACTTCAATCCAAAAGAATTAAATTGTTAGTAAATTCGGTAAGCTACTCTGGTAGTTTATAAAGTACTTTGAAGAGGTCCTCATGGCATAAAGCTTTAGTAGAGTTATTTTATTTATTTCTCTTAAACGTTCATTGTAATCAACACTTTATTTTCTGTTTCTGGAGCAGAGGTTACATGGCTCCTGAGTACCTAATTCGAGGACAACTTACAGATAAAGCTGATGTGTATAGTTTTGGAGTACTTGTTCTGGAGATTTTAAGTGGCAGGAGGAATAATGTCTTCAGAGAGGACTCTGGCTCTCTTCTACAAACTGTAAAGCTTGTCCCTAATTTGCACAAATTTGAAACTAAACCTTTTTCATTTTTTAGGCTACTACTGTATTCAACTCTTTTTATTTATAATTACCTAGTGTAAAATTATCATTTTTGCACCAGGTTTGGAAACTTTACCGATCAAACACATTAACTGAATCTGTTGATCCTTGCGTGAGAGATGATTTTCCTGCAACTGAAGCATCAAGGGTGTTTCAGATTGGATTGCTTTGCACACAAGCTTCAGTTTCCCTAAGGCCATCCATGTCCCAAGTTGTTTACATGCTGCGTAATTCAAATGTAGATGTTCCTACACCAAATCAACCCCCTTTTTTGAACACTGGAGTGCTAGACTCGGACAGCTCCATTAAGTCTTATAGCACTAACAGCTTTATATCCAATGCCTTGAAGAAAATTGGAGTGTCCTACAGCTACTCAGAATCCTCTTGTTCACGCAACTCAGATGAGCCATCAAGAAGTGAAGAATCAATTGTCCAAGCTTGATTTCCAAGAACTTAAATTGCAGTCTCCAATCCCAATAAGGGTCGCAATATCACAGTTTTGAAAGTTTATGTGACTGCAATAACTGTTGCATCACTTGCATTTGCTTGCAATCTATGACAAGATCATGATTGAGAAGGTCTCCAATGGTGACAACAATTTCAATTTAAAATCTTGTAGATTTCCTATATGTTCCTTAGTTTTGGGTGGTCATGTGCACATGTTGTTTACTAGAAAGAAACAATGAAATATTAGTTAGCATATAGGAAAGCAATTTATATTAATCAAACAAATGTAAGATACAAAGCTAATGAGAACCTGATTAGCACTAAAGAAGATATCCAAGATAACAAAGAAGCAAAGGATAATCAAGCACACAAAGGCCTAATGACTAAAAGAAGGCTAAAGAGGTTACAAGAAGAAGTGCTTCAAAAGATAAGGATGTTGAGAAGCTTGGAAGACTCAAGCCCAAGTCCAAGCTCAAGCCCAAGCTCAAGCCCAACTTATACTCTATATGGGCTTACTCCCTAACTCCCTAGAAGCATATGTAATTCATTGACATGTCATTTGTATCTCATTTGCAAATCTCTAGCTCAAGTCTCAAAGTACATTAAGGCTTAAAGGCTTATTTGTTTGGCAATGTAGATAGGATAGTCTTTACCTTGTTTGGATAGCAAGATTGGATAATTCCTTGCATGAAATGGATATCTAATCCCCTAACCAAACACATCCTTAACGAGTGAGGCAAGGCTTATAAAAGGCCTCCACCACCTTGTATCCATAACTTTGAATGAAAGAATTTGTAGTTACTTTGCAACCTTGAGAGTTTATCTTTATCTTGTTTTGTATAAGAGCCTTCAATTCTATCAAGCTTTCAAGAGACTCGTGAAGAATTACATCATGCTCTTATCTTCCTCAAGTCATTGAGTAAGTGGTTTGTAGAAGTAGCCACAGTTTCTCTCTTGTAAATTGAGTCTTGTATGAAGTTCTTGCATGAGGATTTGGAGAAGTAGTTACTGAAAACTCCATTAAAGGTGGTGTTATGTTCTTGCACCAAACATGCTAATTCTTTATGTATATTTGTGTTTGTTGAATGCATCTTGCTTAATTGACGTATTAGAAATTGTTCTTGCTTGTATAAGGGTATTGCAGTGATTAAAATTGAAATTGCATGCCTAAAGGTTGAAGAAGATTCACGTAAAAAGCTAGTGTAAAGTGCTGGAAAATCTTGGTGTTTGCATGTTGTTTGGGTTGCATGCAAAGAAAAGAAAAAGTGTATTACTGAAAGAAAAAGTATGTTTTTGTGCCATTAAAAGAGTGTTAAAAATAAAAGAAAGCCATAGGAATAGTTGTGAAAAATTTGGTTAAAGATCCATGTGGAAAAAGATTGCTAGTTACAAAGAATGCTAATAGCATTTATGGTGTTGTATGCCTATAGTTTTGAAGTTTGTAAGAAGACGTTATCTTGGTTGGATATTATGAGTTTTGTATGGTAAATCCTCTGCATATTCTTGTTTCTAATTCTTTTCTTTGAGTCTTCATTTTGTCTATCAAATCCACTTTGAGTTTAGCTTCATTTTTCTATGTTTTTTTTGCTTGTCAATTTCTTGGCCCTTTTAGTTTTGTCATTGAAGTTTTCTTCCTTGAAATTATTAAGAGTCTTATGGGATTTGATATATTTCACTTGCAACTGAAAACTTCATTAAAGAATTAAGTCTTTTTTACAAGCCAAAGATAGAGAAAGAGTGGTAAAAGACAAGGGAGCACATTAAAGAAAAAGCCTCTAAAGTATACATACATGAGTGTAAGTATAAACATTAAGAGAGTGGTGAGATTTACCTTTCTTTTTCTTGTATTTCTTTGCAAATTGCAGGTGTTGGAGGTTTGTGGAAGCTTTGTAGGTGTTGAACTGAGGGAGAAAAAAGAGTGAGACAAAGATGGCAAGTTCAAACTTTAACATGGAGGATCTTTCTCCTAAATCCAAAATGATGATGGAGTATATGAAGAAGCTTAAGGAGAAGATTGAAAAGCTTAGTGGAGGTTTGGAATCCATGAGAATTGATTCTCATAATGTAAATACAAAAATAAGAACATTGAGTAAAATGAAAGAAAAATAAGTAAAGAAGTAAAAAAAAAGAGTATTAGTAGTGGAGATAGTCATGATGAAAGTTGAGGAAGTCGTAATAGTAAGTTTAGTAGATCACATAGAAGTAAGAGGGTGTAAGGAGGCATGAGAGGGCTAGGGATGAACTAAAGAAAACTCCATGGGATCTCATGATAAGGATCTGGGTAGCCCTAAAGGAGATTCTCTAGAGGCAAAGAATGACCAAACACTTAAAGACCCATTGACAAGTGGAAAGCTAAGAAAACTACAACATGAAGGTGAACATGAAGAAACTAAGGAGTCTAGAAGAGTCAATCTAAATATGATTTTCCAAATCTTCCATATCTAGAGCCAATGACATCCAAATTGGACAATCTTAGTGTCTTTGGAAAGCTAAAAGAAGAATCTACAACTATTCTGTTGAGAGCTTAGGCTAGTTCACACTCATTCTATTCCAAAACCTAATTTGAAAACAGCATCGCTGCAAGGCTTTAGGATTGTGTCACTATGTAGCTGTTTGGCTTGTACAGTCTTATTTCTATTCTAGGATAAGGTTTAGCTTGTTTGGCTAGGAGGATATGCTATCCATCCTTCCAAAAAAACATAGCCATGAGGAAACCTATAAAAGGAACCCCTTCACCTTTGTAAAGGTAATTTTTTAGTAATATTTAATTCATACTTGAATAGAGAGAGAATTCTCCTATTTTCTTGTTTTGTACAAGAGTCAATTGTTCTTATCAAGTTTTCAAGGAATTTGTGCCAAATTTCAAACAACTTTTATCCTTCTCTTTGGAGAGAATGGCGAGTTACCCCATCCATTACTTTTCTCATCCATAATTCCACATTCCTTCCTTATTGTTCGTCCCTTTCTTTGTTGAATCTTGGTTCTTTTTCGGTTGGGTTAGCTCCACCCATGCTCAATTGTTTGGTAGTGGAATTTCCCATGGTTCTTGGTCATTTTATCTTGAAAATTTCAATAGGGTTTAGTCCCTATTGAACCCCACAACCCCCATGGATTTTGCATGCTTGGCTAGTAGGATAGCTTGAGTCTTTGTTCTTTTCTTGAGTCTTTTTGGCATGTTATTGTAGATTCTTTGTTCTTTTAGAGTCTTTTTGGCATGTTATTGTAGATGGATATTAGTCATGTATGAATGAGATACTATAGTGGTTTATTCTTGAGTTTGCATGTCTTATTTGTGTAGAAATCTTGCATGAATGTCCATTAATGGTGGCTAGAAAATTCTATTATAAAAAGTTGTTTCTTGAGTTTGTTGTGAGTTACTTATGCCACAAGAAAAAAAATAGTATTGCTTGAAAAATAGTGTTTTTATGACATGAAAAGTATATAAAAAAAGTAAAAAAAAAAAAAAAGTGTTGAGAAGGCATAAAAATACTACAAAGTTTGAGAAAAAGTTTTGTAAAGAAAAGTGCTTGAAAAAATTGTGAATGTTAGTAGCATTGAGTTGGTTTTCTTGGCCTAGTCTTTTCAGCAATTTTGGTTTGCCTTTCCTACCTTTGGGCTGCATTTCTTTGTGAATCTTGTATGAGCATATTGAGTGTTATATGTTGAAGTGTAAAGCATCATTCAAGAAGTAAAGAGGATATGGCGAGTTCAAGTTTTAATTTGGAGGATATTTCTCCCAAATCTCACTTGATGGATACATAAGAAAGCTGGAAGCAAAACTTTAAAAGTTGGAAGATGGTTTGGAATCTATAAAGGTTGATTTGCATTGTGTTAGTGCAAAGATCCATTCTTGGGATCCATTGAAAAGTAAATAAGGTAAAATAACAAAAAAAAGTTAACAATAGTAGTGATGACAATAATGTAAGTGATGATGGTGATAATTGTGTTGAACATTTGGTAAGGAGAATAAAGGACCATGTATTCATGACGTTGTTAAAAGAAATCCTTAGAGTTTAATAAAGGGTAAAATTCCACCTTTTAGTGATAATGGTAATGTTGACGAGTACTATGATTGAGAATTAAAAGTAATTCAAAATCTTGATTGACTTTATTATAATATTTTATGAAGGTGAGGTTAATAGAATTGTCTTTTGAAGGGCATGCATTGATTTTCTGGAATGAGATCTCTTTGCAATATAGGGGCATGAGGAGAGCATCCATTGAATCATGGGAAGAGCTAAAAAAAAGACGCGAGACCATTTTGTACCTTTGTATAAGCGTGATTTGTTTGTAAAATTACATAAGATGTATCATGGTTCTAGGTTGGTAGATGAGTATTTTAAAGGGATGGAAGTTACAATGATTAGAGCTCAAAATATTAAGTCTCAAGAAGACAAAATGGCTAGGTTTTTTTCGAATGGATTAATAGAGACATTCAAGACATTGTGGAGTTACATTATTATACTTCTATTTCTATGCTTGTTCACCAAGCTTCTAAAGTTGAATCCTAACTTAAGAGGCATGGAAAAAAATCCTTACCCATCCACTAGCTCCAATTGGAGGGGAGAGGATCAAAATATCCTTACACGGGACAAAAAGTCCTAGGAAAAGGAACGCCCCCCTTAGAAGGCTGTAGAGAATAGGTAAGTCAGGTATATGTCCTAAACTATAACACTCCTAAATCAAATAATATTAAATGTTTCAAGTGTTTAGGTAAAGGAAATATCGCTTCTCGATGTTGCAATAAAAGGACAATGATCCTTAAAAATAATGATAAAGTTGAAAGTGAAAGTTCTTTCTTTAGATGATGTATCCAAAAGTGATGGTTACTTAAGGTATTACAAAATAGATTTATGTTGGAACATAAGTCTATGCATTCAAAGTAATCCAAGTGTTTTGATGATAACAAACATTGTGGAAATGGATAATGTATTGTGATAAACCATTGTTCTCTATATTTCAGAAGAGCTACAGGTTATTGGACTTAAAGGTTGGAGTGCATCCATTTAAGAAAAACTGATTTTAAAATAGAAGTCCATTTATTGCATCCATAAGGAGCTTGCCATCCATAGAGCCACTCAGCATCCAAAGAACACTCCTAGTGTCAAGAGGACACTCTAGCATCCATAGAAGAACTTAGCGTCCATAGACATAATGGTCGTCCAAAGAAGGACTCATTGTCCAAAAGAGGCTTATCGTCCAAAAAGGGATTCAACATCCATGGAAGGACTCAACATCCAAAGACATAGTCAAGGATGCATAGAATAGCTTAGTGTCCAAAGACGTGGTGATCATCCAAAGAGAGACTCGCCATCCAAAAAGGGGACTTACCATCCAAAGAAGGATTTGCTATCCAATACAAGAGCTCAACGTTCAAAGGACTCATCTAACATCCATAGAAGAAGCATGACATTCAATGATGAGTTTACCATCCTTAAGTGAACTCAACGTCCTAAGAATTCCTGTCGTCCAAAGAAGAGATCGTCCAAAAAGTGGAACAACTGCATTGTTCCAACCAGGAAGAATCTCTCGTTTAAATGTAAAGTTTTGTTTATCTCACTTATCTTTTCTCATGAACTCTTTCATTCGTATAAATAGCTGATTATCTAGATCCAACATTTAGATGTCTACCTAATATACTATTTGAGAATGTGTTAAACTTTTAGGTTGACGGAGAACAACAACAAAAAATTTATAATACAAGTCAAGTCTGATAAAAGGATTATAACTTTATTTAGAAGGAACCAATAGAACCTTCCTCACTCATCAATAGTAGGAAACATGTAGAATTCAGAAAAAAACATTTTTTCCTAACACAACCTTTTTTCTGTCTTTAGAAAAAGATGAGTCTCTATAGAAGTACTACAAGAAGCAATCAAGTGGCATTTAATGCAGATCCAACCACTTCTTATGTAAAAAGCAACATTCAAATTTTCGCTTGCTATATAAAGGGATCTATCAAGCTTGAAAATAAAAAGCAGAATTACAATGCATTCTATCAAGAAAGAAAAATATTCTCTTATGCTTTGGACGAATGTCTTGTAAAACTTTCTCTATGAAGCAAAGAAAAATCTATGATTGGTATTGTAAATGCTCACTATGTGAGTTACTCTTTTGTAAAAGCTCTACTTAGTTATTGTGATAGTCTAAAGAGGCTAAGTGTAAAAGAATACTTGGGTTTCTTGTAATAAAGTAGATTACAAGGGTTGGAATACTTGGAGAGGTAAAGAATACTTGTTTGTAAGTCAGGAAGGCTTAGTGAAATTCCTTCGTGTTGAAGGGACTAGATGTATCTTTGTTGAAAGAGTAAACTAGTATAATCTCTCTGCATTTTTCTCTCTTACCCTACACTATTTTATTTCTACACTCGTTTGGATGACCGATTTGGATACTCCCTTTGGATGACCATATCAAACTGTGTTTTTAAATCCTTCAATTTTGTAAAAAACTTTCAAAAGTCACATACACACAATCAACCCCCTTTCTTGTGTGTTATCTTTTCCTTTAATTTATTTGTAAAGTTGCAAAAAGTGTATCAAGGTTCCAAAAATATAGAAGAGTACTATAAAGAGATGGAAGTTACTTTGTTTAGAGCTCAAATTGTTGAGTCTCAAGAAGCCACAATGGCCATATTTTTGAATGGTTTAAATAGAGACATTCAAGACATTGTAGAGTTTCATGATTATACTTCTATTTCTACAATTGTACACCAATCGTCTAAGGTTGAATCTTAACTTAGAAGACATGGAAAGAAGTCCTACCCTACCACAAGCACCAACTGGAAGGGTAAGGGAAGGAAAAAAGAGAAACTCCTTACAAGGGACAAAAGTCCTAAGAAAGAGAGTGCACCCTTTAAAGGCCATAGAGCAGATGTGTGTAAGGTAAAAGATCATGAGTCTAACACTCATAAATCAAGTAATGCTAAATGTTTTAAGTGCTTAAGGAAGTGACACATTTGTTCTTAGTGCCTAAATAAAAGAACAATGATGTTGAGAGATAATAGAGAGATTGAAAGTGAGAGTTCCTAAGAGGAAACTTTAACTTTAGGGGGTGAAGAGCATTCAAGTGAAGAAGTACCATATAAAGAGATGGAAATTACTTTTGTTAGAGCTCAAATTTTTAAGTCTCACGAAGCCAAAATGGCTAGATTTTTGAATTGTTTAAATAGAGATATTCAAGACATTGTAGAGTAGTATGAATGTACTTCTATTTCTACACTTTGTGCACCAAGTCTCTAAGGTTGAATCTCAACTTAGAAGACATGGAAAAAAGTCCTACTCTACCATAAGTACCAACTAGAAGGATAAAGAGAGGAGAGAAGAGAAACTCCTTAGAAGGGAAAAAACTCCTAACAAAGGGAATGCACTCGCTAAAGGCTACAAAGAAGAGGTAAGTAAGGTAAAATATCCTAACACTGACATTCATAAATCAAGTAACATTAAGTGTTTTAAGTGTTAGGGAAGGGACACATTCCTTCTTAGTTCCCAAATAAAAGAATAATGAACTTTAGAGATAATGGTGACATTGAAAGTGAGATTTCAAAGGGTGAAGAGTACTCAAGTGAAGAAGTTCCATATGAAGGAGGTCTTTTGATGGTAAGAAGACTTATAAGTTCCTTCATTGAAGATAATCAATTCCAAAATGAAAATATTTTTCACTTAAGATATATGATTCAAGGAAAATGTTGTTCTTTAATCATAGACGGTGGTAGCACTGTAAATGTGGCTAGTCAAAGACTAGTTGAAAAACTTTGTTTTCACACTATTCCCCATCCCAAGCCTTATAAACTTCAGTTGTTGAGTGAAAAAGGAGAAATGGTTGTCAAAAAATAGGTATCTTTTGACCTCAGGATAAGTACAAGGATGAAATATTTTGTGATGTTGTACCCATAGAAGCCATCTATGTAATATTGGAAAGGCCTTCACAGTTTGATAGAAAAGTGATACCTAATGGTGTTACAAGCAAGTTCTCCTTTGTCTATAAGGGTAATAAGGTAACTCTTAAGCCCTTAACTCTTAGAAGAGTTATAGAGGATCAAATTACAATGGAAAAAAGAGAAGAAAAGAAAGAGAAAATCAAAAGTGAGAGAAGTAAAATTAAGAAGGATATGAAAAATCAAAATGAAAGTATTCTAGTTAGTAGAAAATCAATCAAAAATGTTCTTCTGAATAAAAAAGAACCATTGTTACTCTTGCCTACTAATATGTATCTTGTGTTGAATTCTCCATTAGAAAATTTGCTTGTAGCTTTTGAATTAAGAATTTAAGGACATCTTTTCAAAGAAGATGCCTAGAGGATTGCCTACCGTTAAAGGAATTGAGAAAGAAATAGACTTCATGCCAGGTGCACATTACCAATGCTAAAGCATCTAAGGAGATCTAAAGATAGGTGACAACATTTGGACAAAGGGTTGATAAGGGTGAGTAAGAGTCCTTGTGTCATTCTTGTAATCATTGTTCCTAAAATGGATGGCAGTTGAAGAATATGTATGGACTGCAAACCTATTAATTCCATCATGGTTAGATATAGACATCCCATCCCATGCGTAGATGATTTGCTTGATGAACTATATGGTGCATGTGTGTTTCCAAAATTGATTTGCGAAGTGGGTATCATCAGACTCGTATGAAAGAGGGGACAAGTGGGAAACTCCTTTTAAAACTAAATTGACTTTATCAATTATTGGTCATGCCTTTTGGGCTAACAAATGCCCTAATATGATCCTAATTGTTGAGATAACACCTTATTCAAATTGAACGATTGGATTGTCTTAAACAAAACTAGGATCTTTCACTTAATATAATTGTTGTTGCTACACACAAAATTAAGAATAAAATTTAGTTGATTTTTAAAGTACGAATGTGAAATTGAACTTAAGATAAAGAGAATCAAAAAGTAGAAAATGAATAAGGTTTAGATATGGCTTGCCATTGAATTCAAGGAAATCAAATAAGAGGAATCGAGATTCTCAACAAACCTCATGGAAAACTTGATGAGAATTAAGTGTTCTAATCCAAGAACAAGTTGAGAGAACTCTCTCAAATGCTTAACTAAGAAATTTTCATAAAATGAACCAAAGTTGATACAAAGTAGCTATGATCAGTTATTTATACATGTATAAGGCGTGTAATACTTGAACAATCCTAAATGGGCCTTGGGCCGTAGCTCATAGTGAGACTCTCACGAGCTATCCAATAAAGATATGTGATAATTCATATTATTGACATCCTATAAGGTCTCAAGATGGGTAGAATAAACTCTAATTTGTAATTAAGAATCTCATATTAGCTAAGATTCAAATTTCCAAGGTAAAAATAGGAAAAATACAAATCTATGCTAATTTGAGAATTTTAGCTAACAAAAAGAGTAATCTCATTTGTGCAGGTCAAATTGGAGTCTAGAGATCGAAGTCAACCCAATTAAGGCCGGAAGTGTCTCGACCAGATGAAGCCGACTCCGTCTCTGCATGCTGACTCCGTCTCCAGGAGTCAAGTCCAAAGCGTGTGCTGACTTCGACTCTAGTAGTCGACTCTGTCTCCAGTAGTTGAGTCCACTCCGTGTGCCGACTTCGACTCTAGATGTTGAAGTCGTTCCATCCATCTGAATCCCTCCCAGCATCAAAATCGACTCCGCTCCAGCAATTTCGAGCACGTGGTCATTTAGGAATTAGTTAGTTAGTTAAGTTGTTATTTCTATTATGTAGTTATTTAAGATAGTTATTTCTGCTAAGTCAGTTAGAGTGCTGTCAGAAAGTTAGTTAGTCTGACATGTATAAAAAGGGACGTGTAGGTCATTCATTGGTTAGCTATAGCCCTAGAGAGTGACACATAAACACACTTAAGAATTCATACTCTGTCATACACACCTCCGTTCTCACTTCACTCCCTAGTGTTTCAACGGTGCCTTAGTGACGCTCAATCGATCGAGTGAGCATAGGGTAGAGATAGATTCGTCTATCTTCATGACACGCTCTAGAATTGTACCACCTCTCATGTTCTTTGGTCTTCTTCGGTTAAACACTACAACTCCGCCATGGTAGTTGTTGTGGGAGGCTGAGTTCATAATCCATGAATCCATACACTTGATGTATTGCTATAATGGTTAATCAATGAATGGATTTGAGTTTCTCTACTTCTATGTTTGTAATTCTTGTTAATTGCTCTATTCTTGCTTGCATCATGATCGTGTATGGTAGGTATAGATTATGCTAGGTTAGGGGCCGGTTGGAACCAATCTACATACCTTATAGGTAATCGATAGAATACCTACATAAACCAAAGGCGTAATCCCTACTACCTCAAGGCAGCGATTGTGTAAGCCCTCAATAGGCAATGACAAACTTTAGGCGATCGTCTTAAGACATACGTTATTATGGAATTGCATGCATAATAGGAACCAAAACCAGAATCATCTAATTGATAACTTTGGATAGTGATATGATAAGTATATGTTTTTGTTAATTGTAGTTGCCTTTACTTTTGTAGCCAATAGTTTACTTTCTGCAACTTTAATTTACAATGCTAAAAACCCCTTGTTTTACTTTCCTTTGCCGAGTTCACATTCTATATTCACTATTCTGCATATTTGCATCCCTTTACACTAGACCTCACTAGAATCACGTGTCCTTGAGAGACTTGACCTAGGTTATCCTATGCTACCTAAAACATAGGAAATCTAGTTATTTTGATAGTTGAAATAACGACTAAATTCAACCCTATCAATATGCCTAGTGGTCATGCGTCCATACATGAAACATCTCAATAGATTGATGAGTCACAAATTATGCATCTTTTATAGACCTAAGAAGGGTGGTTGTAAGATTATTTTGTACTTAAGGATTGTTTGTTAGTTGAGATTCATATTATGAACTTGAAAATAGAGAAAATACAAATATGTGCTAAATTGAAGGTCTTAGCTAATAAAAAGTTTCCTTCCCTCCTTCTGTAGGACTGAGCCAAGTTCACACCAGCCAGGAGAGTCGTCTTAGCTGAGACCGACTCCATCTCGACTAGGCTAGGCCTTGCAGCCCAACAGTTCATGGTAGGCCTTGTAGCCCAATTAGGGTGGCCCAATGGCACTATCCACGTCAGCTATCCAGCTCAGAGGCCACCTCAGCTCTAGATGCCATGTCACTCCTGGAGAAACGTGTGACACAAGCTACGCAAGGGTAGAATAGGAAATTCACTTTTGTAACTCCGCTAAGCGTCGTAGTTCGCACGCTCTTGTATATATAGGAGTAGTTGTGTACATTTTAGGGGTCTTTGAATTCACACTCTATGCATTTCCACCATCTTCATTACCTCGTTCTCATTTTCCTCCATCTACGGTGGTGCACGGTGCTGCATTGGTGTTTCTCTCAATCGAGGAAGTGCAGGTCTGAGACCGGGAAGCCAAAGTCTGTCAAAGGGGACCAATTGGGATTCCAATGCACTATGGTGGATCTGATCCTCAGCACTCAGGCTACTGGAGGTGAACCACCACCATCAACCATGGCGATCGTCATGGAAGATGGATCCATCTAAATTCAGACCACTGTGTTTGTACTTCGTTTCCTATTAATCAATTTCATTATGTATTTCTCATCTCTGTTCCTTTCCTTTTATTTAATTCACGGATTGAATTACGATTTCATTTAGATGTGAACAATGTTAAGATAAGCTGATCGAAACTGGTTTAACTAATTCAGTAGGTAATCATTTAACGAATGTTGATTGAGAACCTAAAATCAGCTCTGAACTTAATCCATGCCAACTGATGAGGTAGCGATTGCATAATTCCTCGGTATGGCAATGGACGAACCTTTGGCGATTGTCATAAGAATTCCTAAGGTTGATATGGACTGAGAACTGGAGTGAGGAAATTGAACTGGACTTGGACTAATAAAACTGAACACGAGCACAATTATATCAGAATAATAATAATAAGAGTAATATCAATAGCATTAGTATATCTCCATTGTATTTTGTGTTTAGTTTACTTTCTGCTTTATTCGCATTCAACCCCCCTCATTTACTGCTTTCCAAGTACTGAAACAGAGTCAGTCCAATTCTGTTGCATCTGTCTGCACTCAGTCGAGACCAAGCCTGATAAATCTCTACCAAGACCATATCGGTTCAATCTCTGTCTAGAGCAACTCGGCTAGTGGCCGAGACAAGTCAACACTCTGTACCTTAGATTCTACATCATTTCGCCTACACTAAATCACAATTGAGCACACTGTGTCCTTAAGAAAATTCGACCTAGGGTTGACTATACTATAGTTAGCTTTAGTTATTTGATGCGCATTAAGATGACTAAAAATGGGTTTATCAAATTGGTGCCGTTGCTGGGGACACAAGTTCTTTTGTGTCTTGGTGTGCCAAGCTAAGTGAAGTCGAATCCCGAGTCTGTAGAGTGTGTCTGTTGAGTGAGTTTATTGAGTCATTGAAATTGTCTATATATGTCTCTACCTGAGTAATAAAGCATGCTGAGTGTCTGTTGATTTTTCTGCATGAATTCACCACAAAAAAACAAACAAACAACAAAATATTTGTCTCTACATGGCATACTGTTAGCATTCTGTTCTGCATCCATTTTCGCATTGCACAATTGACGTGCATCTTTTTACATTGCATTCATACAACTCTATTATGTGATTAACTAATAGTGGTAGTTTACTATTATTGTAAGTACTAATTCACTTTTAATTTTTCTGCATAATTTGTACAATGCATGACTAGGAGTAGCACTGACCCTTTATATGCTTTTGACCCCAAAATAGAGAGAACCTTACGTAGATTAAGGCTAGGAATCTAGTAGTAAATAATAGTAGAATTTATGATTCTGTCATTAACTCTAACCAATTGTGTACTGATAATTCTGTTGCTAGTTCTAACATTTTTGCAGAGCCAGGACAGATGGAGAACAATGACAGAACATTGAAGGAGTTGGCTACACCAGATGTGATGTATCAACCTTGGTGCATCCAATACCCATAGCTGGAGCTAGCTCAAACATATGAATTAAAATCTGGTCTTATACATCTGTTGCCTAAATTTCATGGTCTTACAAGAGAAGACCCCTACAAGCACTTGAAGGAATTCCATGTGGTTTGCTCCACAATGAGGCCGTAGGGGATACCGGAGGATTACATCAAAATGAAGGCGTTTCCATTCTCCTTGGATGGAGCAGCAAAGGATTGGTTGTATCTATAGCCAGTCCTTTTTAACACTTGAGGAGACATGAAGCGTATGTTCCTGGAGAAGTTCTTTCCAGCATCCAGAACTGTGACCATCAGGAAGGAAATTTGTGGGATAAGATAGCATACAGGAGAGACTCTACACGAGTACTGGGAGAGATTCAATAAACTTTATGCCACCTGTCCACACCATTAGATCAACGAGCAGTTGTTGATCCGGTATTTCTATGAAGGACTTTCAATGATGGACAGAAGCATGATTGACGCAGCTAGTGGAGGAGCTTTGATGGATAAAACACCAGTAGTAGCAAGGCATCTGATCTCCAATATGGCAAGTAATACACAGCAGTTTGGGATCAAAAGGCCGAGTGAATCTCGGATGGTGAATGAAATCAGTGCAACTTCTAACCAAAGACTAGAGAATCAGCTGACCGAATTGACATCATTGGTGAGACAACTTGTTGTTGGACAACACCAACCAGCCATGGCAGCAAAAGTATGTGGCATATGTACTTTTGTGAAGCACCTCACTGACATGTGCCCCACTCTTCAGGAAACTGAGTCGGACCAACTAGAGAATGTTGGAGCCATAGATGGATTTCAGTATGGGAAGCAACCATATCAGACCCGACCATTTGATAACCAGCAGCATGGAAGATAGCCATTTTGGCCGCGACCGAATCAGGGGACCTATGCAACTCAACAATTCGGGTCCACACCGAATACATATCAGAGGCAAGTAGGTTATCAACAACCAACTCCGCAATATCAAGCACCACCTTTCCAACAACAACAGCAGCAGTAGAGGGTGCCTACTCAAGGCAACTCTCCATCTCTAGAAGACCTAATGAAGCAGCTTGCAACTAGTAACCTGGAGTTCCAGCAATCTATGAGCTCCAGCAACATGCAATTCCAGCAAAATGTGACTGCCACCATCCAAGACCTCAAAACGCAAATAGGCCAGTTAGCTAATACTGTGAGCCAATTACAGTCGACTGGATCCAGCAACCTCCCCTCTCGAACCATTCCAAATTCGAGAGGAAATGCTAGTGTAGTCACTCTCAGAAGTGGAAAAGAACTGCCTCAACATACATTGTAGCAGTTGCTGAGATCAGCTGAAGCCGACTTTGAGCCAAATGCTGACTCACAGTCTCGGCTAGAGAAAACTATCCCAGCACCATTTCCAACTCGGACCATCTCAACAAGAAGGCTAGAGTCAGATGAAGAACTGTTGAAGATGTTCTGAAAAGTGGAAATCAATATTCCACTCCTTGATGCGATTAAACAGGTTCCTAAATATGCCAAATTCCTCAAGGAATTGTGCATACACAAATAGAAGAAGATGAAGAGGAACAGGGAAATTGGAGGTGTGGTGTCGGCCCTTACAAGAAATGAAGAACTCACTGCAGGTGCTCAAGCCTTGCCAAAGAAATAGAGATCCTGGAATCTTTTCTATCCCATCCACAATTGGCGAATGCACTTTTGCCGATGTCATGCTAGACTTGGGAGCTTCAATTAATGTCATGCCTGCATCAATCTACAGGTACCTGAATTTTGGTGATCTTGAACCCACAGGGATGACCATTCAGCTTGCAACAGGAGCATTGTCCAACCCCTAGGAGTTCTCGAAGATGTTCTCGTCCAGGTGAATGAGCTAATATTTCCAACCGATTTTTATGTGCTAGATATGGAGGATGAGACATTTGGGAAGGAATCCACCTTAATTCTGGGAAGACCATTCCTGATGATGGCCAGAACAAAGATCGATGTGCATGTCGGGATGCTCTCAATGGAATTCGGTGACACACTAGTGCAGTTTAATATTTTTGAAGCCATGAAGCACCTTACCGAAGACCATTCTCTCTTCGGCATTGACCTGATTGATGAATTAGTTGAGGAGTACCTTCAACTAGATGGCAGCAGTAAAGACATTGAGAATTTTGCTGGAAGCGCTGATCAAATCAGCTGCTTAGGGTCCTTTTATGGAAAAGGCCGACCGTGAGGAAGTACAAGATCTTCCCAACTCTTAGGACAATCATAATGACATTGTTGACTTGGATTTTGAAGCCAAATTGTCTGAAATGTTAGACTAAGTCTGCAACTTGGAGAACCCAGAGTGTATAAATCGCGTAGAAGTCGAGGTTGCCAAGATCAAAAGGCCCTTCTCAGCACAATTGGCAACCATTTTTATGGCCGAAATCAAGTCGGCCAAAGAAGGCCAAGTCAAGGAAAAGATAAAAGTCAACTCGGCCGAAAAGTCAGACAGTAAGGCTGACATGCTTGTCGAGACCGTCTCGGCCAATGAAGACCAGAAGCAAGTTGGAGTGGTATTCACTACTCTAAACGGATACGAGTCCACGGCTGCACAAGAAGGCGATGCCGACTCCAATTCGACAAGTACTTAGCCCACCAAGGGGAGTCGGCCAAGGCAACCAAAGGTCGAAATCATGTTGGCACACCTGGTGCCGAGTCCAAATCAAGTCGGCCAGACGGATCCGAAATCATTAACTGAAAAATCTTCATTGCCATCACCATCCATGGAACTGAAACCACTGTCGAATCACTTAAAGTATGCCTACTTGGACAAGGAACAACAACTCCCGGTTATCATTGCCAACAATCTCCACCAGGAGCAAGAAGACAAGTTGCTGGAAGTCCTAAGGCAGCATAAGAGGGCAATAGGGTGGAAACTATCAGACCTTCTTGGCATAAACCTCACCATCTGCATGCACAGAATATTGATGGAGGAGGAAATCAAGCCCATAAGGAAACAACAGAGAAGACTGAATCCGACCATCCTGGATGTGGTCAAGAAGGAAGTCATGAAACTTCTTGCTACAGGTATCATCTACCCTATCTCGGATAGCCAGTGGGTGAGCCCTGTGCAGGTTGTACCAAAAAAGTCTGGGATGACTGTCATGAAAAACCAACAAGATGAGTTGGTACCTATGCGAATTCAGAATAGCTAGCGAGTGTACATTGACTACAGAAGATTAAACCAGGCAACTCGGAAGGATCACTTTCCTTTGCCTTTCATTGATCAAATCCTGGAGAAGTTATCAGGGAAATCCCATTACTGCTTTCTGGATGGTTTCTCAAGGTACATACAAATTCATATTGCACCTGAAGATTAGCACAAGATGACCTTCACCTGCCCATTTGGTACCTTTGCGTATACGCGCATGCCATTTGGCCTGTGTAACGTGCCGAGCACGTTCCAATGCTGCATGACAAGCATCTTCTCGGACCTACTATAGAAGTGCATGGAGGTGTTCATGGACGACTTCACGGTGTATGCCGATTCATTTGAAGCATGCTTGGGTAATCTATCCAAGGTGTTGAAGAGATGTATTGACACAAACCTTGTGCTCAATTTTGAAAAATGTCATTTCATGGTGACTGAGGGAATTGTGTTGGGACATCTGGTTTCCAATAGAGGCATTGAGGTGGATAAATCAAAGATAGATATCATATCCTTCCTTATAAACCCCACTTTTGTGAGGGAATTTTTCTCTTTCTTAGGACATGCATGCTTCTACATAACATTCATTAAGAATTTCAGCAAACTTGCTCTGCCACTATCCAGGCTACTACAGAAGGATGTGGAATTCAAATTTGACCAGCCCTGTATGGAAGCATTTTAGGAGCTGAAGAACCGACTCATATATGCCCCTATTCTGCAAGCACCAAATTGGGACCTTCCATTTGAACTTATGTGTGATGCATCCAATTCGGCATTGGGAATTGTCCTCGGCCAAAGAGCTGGAGTCAGCCAACCAGTGCATGTAATTGCCTATGCATCTCGTACCATGGACTCGGCCCATCAAAACTACACAACCATTGAGAAGGAACTTTTGGCAATTGTCTTTGCCTTGGACAAATTTTGTGCATACCTTCTCGGCTCAAGAATAATTGTGTTATCTGACCATGCTGCATTGAGATACTTGTTGAAGAAGCCTGATGCCAAACCAAGACTGATCTGGTGGATGCTTCTCCTTCAAGAATTCAACATAGAGATTAGAGATAACAAAGGTTCTGAGAACTCTATAGCTGACCACTTAAGTAGAATTGAAAGAGAAAGCGAACCAATGTCTATCTGAGACGAGTTCCCAGATGAGCAGCTGCTGTACATCCAAACTTCCACACCATGGTTTGCCAACATCTACAATTATGTGGCAACATCTTAGTTTCCACTTGAGGCATCCCAGCTATATAAGGATAAACTCCAGAGTGATGCCAAATACTACATATGGGATGATCCATACCTTTGGAGACTTTACAGTGATAAAGTCATTTGTAGGTGCATTCTTGGCACCGAGATTAATTCGGTCCTCCAGTTCTACCAATCAACACTTGGAGGTGGTCACCATGGATCAACTCGGACTGCCAAGAAAGTGCTTGACTGTGGCCTTTATTGGCCCACTATTTTTAGAGACGCTTATCAATTTGTCTCCACCTGCGACAAATGTCAGAAAGTCGGAGTGGCCATGAACAAAAAGCATGAAATACCCCAACAACCCATCTTATTTTGTAAAGTTTTTAATGTGTGGGGTATTGATTTCATGGGGCCATTCCTAGTCTCCAATGGTTACTTGTATATTCTGCTGGCCGTTGATTATGTATCAAAATGGGTAGAAGTCATTGCCACCAAGACCAACGATGCAAAGGTAGTTGTGGACTTTCTAAAGTCCAACATTTTCTACAGGTTTGGTGTGCCAAAAGCGCTCATAAGTGACCAAGGCAGTCACTTCTGCAATAGAGCCATGGCTTCCCTTCTTCAGAAATATGGGGTGACGTACAGAATCGCCACAACCTACCGTCCCCAAACAAATGGCCAAGCTGAAGTTTTCAACAGGGAAATTAAGAAAACGCTGCAAAAGATGACCAACCCAAGTAGGAAAGACTAGAGCCAACTCCTTGAGGACGCTCTTTGGGCACACAAAACTACTTACTGAACACCGTTAGGGATTTCTCCCTATTAGATTGTCTTCGGTAAAACCTGCCACCTTCTTGTGGAGCTAGAGCACAAGGCTTACTGGGCTGTCAAGTAGAGCAATCTGGCCTTTGACCAAAGTGGAGAGCAGAGGAAATTCCAACTGCTAGAGTTAGATGAACTCCGCTTGGAAGCATATGAGAATTCCAGGATCCATAAGCAAAAAGTCAAGAAATTCCATGACCAACAGATCCTGAGGAAAAACTTCCGAGTCGGCCAGAAAGTGCTGTTATTTAATTCACGACTAAAGCTCATAGCAGGTAAGCTTCGCTTTAGATGGGATGGACCTTTTGTTATCACTAACATATTTCCCTATGGTGTAGTGCAACTAAAAGATGAACAAAGCAATAACACCTTCCAGGTTAATGGGCATCAAATCAAGCCATTCCATGAAGGTCCAGTACCAATTATAGGTGACATGGAGATCATCTCACTGATGGAACCAGCTCCACTAGATGGCACTATCTAAGCCTATTCCACCAGCCCCTCTCACTCATATCAGGCATTAAGGACAATGCATAATTCAAGTGTTGGGGGAGAACTGTTGTGGCCATCTAAGACTGCAGACCGAATTCTATTGCTCTGATTTTGTTCACACTTTTCATTCTAGCTCATTTTTATTTGTTTTGTTTTGTTTGCATTGTTTTGTTTCCTTAGTCAGTGTGATTTTCCCTTCTTTTCCTGAGTCATTTTCCCTTCTTTTCTAGTTTGATCCAAAAAAAACCTACTGAAGCCGAGTTCATCCCGGTTCTGTATCGTCTCAGCTAGGTCTGGAGTGACTTCAGCCAGACATGATTTTTTTTGTCTTTTTGTTCCTTGTCTTCTTTCCTCCTAGCAGAATTTCAAAATTGGATTAGAAAATGTTGAAAATGTGTGTTGGAAAGAATTTTGAATTGACTTCTGGAAGTTTAAGAAGACAGTAGGAAGTAATTCTACAACCCTGAGAAGAGATTTCTTTAGCCTGAAGGGGGTGAAATTTTTGTGTTTCTAGGCAATGATTGACTGAAAACTGAAAAAGAAAACCTTCGGTGATAGAGCAAAATAACCTGTGTGAGAATTTGAGCCTTTGTATATATTAATGGCTTGCGTCTTGCCATTCTCTCTTTTCTTGTGTGATTTTTGCATTCATGATTAATTGTGTATTCTGGATTTTGCCTTGACTCTCTAGATACAACTGTTTGCTCATGCAGGAATGACATGATCTAGGCCATGTTTCTTATAAGCCCCGAGCCAAATAAAGCCTACCTGAAAAATTCTGTCCCTTATTCACCTCCTTGAGCCCAATTCAACCATTCTTTCTGACAGCTCATTACAAGCAAAGGCTAGAAAAACCATGATTTAACTTCACCCATAGGGAGCAAAGGAAGCCTTGGAATTGTTTTTGGAGTAAGTCATCATCAAAGTGTGGGGGAAATTTCGGGAAGTAGAATCTGTTCAGCAAACGAATAAAAGAAAAAGAGAAAAGTAGGAAAGCAGCTATGAAATCAAAGCTAAAAACAAAGAATTACAGTAAGGTTGCATGAATATCAGGAAAGAAAGAAAAAAAATAAATAAAAGATCAGAAAAGGGAAAGAAGTGAGCAGACAAGAGTAGAATAAAGGAAGGAGATCACAGCATCCTAGGCTACCCCCATGCTGATGAAGCTTACTCCCTATTGCTCCTCTCTTCCCCATGGGTTCTAACACCACCTCCCATATTCTATCCTACTCGTGTCCCTGACCTCGCTACAAGCCAAAAAGGAAGTCCTAGTGATCATGACTGTTTGTGTTTTTGTAGGTGTAGAAGGAGAGCCTTGTCAAAGTAAAAGAATGCTAGTCTCATGCAATGTTGAGTGTAAATACAAACACAACACTTGAGAGATGGAGAGAATACTTGCCTAAGTGAGAGCTCTATCACCCTGGGGCACAGGAGAAGTAGCCTTCAGATTGTTTGAGTATCTTAAACTTAGGATGAAGGAGTGTCAACTCTATCTCGATTGAACTTAAGGAAGCCAAATTGAAAAATTCTTTCCTATCCTTAAAAATTCTCCCTTGTTGATTCCCATTTGATTTTTCCCAGGAGTGCAAAAGGTTAAGTGTGAGGGTCTGATGAGTCACATATTATGCATCTTTTATAGACCTAAGAAGGGTGGTTGTAAGATTATTTTGTGCTTAAGGATTGTTTGTTAGCTGAGATTCATATTATGAACCTGAAAATAGAGAAAATACAAATCTGTGCTAAATTGAAGGTCTTAGCTAATAAAAAGTTTCCTTCCCTCCTTCTGTAGGACTGAGCCAAGTTCACACCAGCCAGGAGAGTCGTCTCAGCTGAGACCGACTTTGTCTCGGCCAGGCCGGGCCTTGCAGCCCAATCAGGGTGGCCCAATGGCACTATCCACATCAGCTATCCAGCTCAGAGGCCACCTCAACTCCAAATGCAATGTCACTCTTGGAGAAACGTGTGACACAAGCTATGCAAGGGTAGAATAGGAAATTCACTTTTATAATTCTGTTAGGCGTCGTAGTTCGCGTGCTCTTGTATATATAGGAGTAGTTGTGTACATTTTAAGGGTCTTTGAATTCACACTCTATGCATTTCCACCATCTTCATTACCTCGCTCTCATTTTCCTCCATCTACGGTGGTGCACGGTGTGCATTGGTGTTTTTTGTCGATCGAGGAAGTGTAGGTCTGAGATTGGGAAGCCGAAGTCTGTTAGAGGGGATCGATTGGAATTCCAATGCACTCTAGTGGATCTGATCCTCAACACTCAGGCTACTAGAGGTGAACCACCACCATCAACCATGGCGATCGTCGTGGAAGATGGATCCATTTGAATTTAGACCACTGTGTTTGTACTTTGTTTCCTATTAATCAATTTCATTTTGTATTTCTCATCTCTATTCCTTTCCTCTTCTTTAATTTACGGATTGAATTACGATTGCATTTAGATATGAACAATGTTAAGCTAAGCCGATCGAAACTGGTTTAACTAATTCAGTAGGTAATCATTTAACGAATGTTGATTGAGAACCTAAACTCAACTCTAAACTTAATCCCTGCCAACTGATGAGGTAGCGATTGCGTAATTCCTTGGTATGGCAATGGACGAACCTTTGACGATTGTTATAAGAATTCCTAAGGCTGATATGGATTGAGAACTGGACTTGGACTAATAGAACTGAACACGAGCACAGTTATATCATAATAATAATAATAAGAGTAATAGAAATAGCATTAGTATATCTCCATTGAATTCTGTGTTAAGTTTATTTTTGTTTTATTCACATTCAACCCCCCTCATTTACTGCTTTCCAAGTACTGAAACAGAGCCAGTCCAATTCTGTTGCGTCTATCTGCACTCAGCCAAGACCAAGCCTAATAGATCTCTACTGAGACCATATCGGCTCAGTCTCTGCCGAGAGCAACTTGGCCAGTGGCCGAGACAAGTCAACACTTTGCACCTTAGATTCTACATCATTTCGCCTCACACTAAATCACAATTGAGCACACTGTGTCCTTGAGAAAATTCGACCTAGGGTCGACTATACTATAGTTAGCTTTAGTTATTTGATGCGCGTTAAGATGACTAAAAATGAGTTTATCATAGATGCGTCCAATGAACCAAGACATCATCCAAAGGTCCAAGGGTTCTCCAAGGAGTCATCGTCCAAAGGGAAAAGTCCCAAGAAGTCCATCGTCCAAAG
Source organism: Mucuna pruriens (assembly GCA_025330945.1). Classification (NCBI taxonomy): domain Eukaryota; kingdom Viridiplantae; phylum Streptophyta; class Magnoliopsida; order Fabales; family Fabaceae; genus Mucuna; species Mucuna pruriens. Next base: position 462,358 of record JAENHJ010000368.1, on the reverse strand, counting down.
AGAACCTTTAGTCATCTAAAGGATGCCATTGCACATATGAATCATCTGAAGGACCCATCATCCAAAGGAGTATGTCCAAAGGCGTCTATTATTGAAAAGGTTCAACAGATACTCATGGTCCAAAGAAGGTGTCCAAAGGTGTTGATTGCATCCAAAGGCCTAAACTATACTTTCCTAATTATTACAAGTAACGTAACAAAAAACATACAAAGCTCATATGCTACATGAGCTCTTAGGCAAACACAAATGTTTTTCTTTAAATAAAAACCCTTTATCCCTTAAGAAGCCTTCATTGTCCAAAAGGGCATAACTATCATAGGCCTTTTTGAAGTCATCATTACACATATAAGTCCTTCAAACATTTAAAGCTCAACAGTTTCTTTTCTAGCATGACTAGTAGAGCATGCCTTTTGGACATGGCATTAACCACAACATTTGCCTTTCCTTGTTCGTGTTTAATGATATATAGGAATTGTTCCAGAAACGTGTCCTTGAGAGAATTCGACCTAGGGTTAACTATACTATAGTTAGCTTTAGTTTATTTGATATGCGTTAGACGACTAAAAATGATTTTATCAGTCCATCATTGGTAGACCTTCATAGAAATACTGGATAAGCAATTGCTCACTGATCTAATGATGTGGACATGTGGCGTAGAGTTTATTGAATCTTTTCCAATATTTGTGCAGAGTCTCTCCAGAATGTTGCCTTATCCTACAGATTTCTTTCCTAATGGTCGCAGTCCTGGATGCTGGGAGGAACTTTTCCAAGAACATGTATTTCATGTCTCCCCAGGTGTTAAAGAGAACTGACTGCACATACAACCAATCTTTTGTCGCTCCATCTAGGGAGAATGGGAGCGCCTTCGTTTTGATGTCTGGTATCCCCTACGGCCTCATTGTGGAACAAACCACATGGAATTCTTTCAGATGATTGTGGGGGTCTTCCCTTGCAAGACTGTGAAATTTGGGCAACAAATGTATAAGACCAGACTTCAGTTCATATGATTGAGCTAGTTCCAGTTGTGGATACGAGATGCACCAAGGTTGATACACCACGTCTGGTGTAGCCAACTCCTTCAATGTTCTATCATTATTCTCCATTTGTCCCAGCTCTGTAAAAATGTTAGTGCTATTGTATTCAATAGAATCAGAATTGTTAGTGACATGATACTATTGTCAGAACTAGAAACAAAGTTAGAACCACTACTTACTACTATATTCCTAGCTTTTCTTAATCTACATAAAGTTATTTCTATTTCAGGATCTAAAGCATTCAAAGGATCAATGCTACTTCTAGTCATGCATTATAAAAATCATGCAGCAAAATTAGAGTTAGTGTTATAGCTAAAAGATCAAAAAGTTAGTAATTATCAAAATGCAAGGAAGATATAGTAAAGAGAATGAATATTATGCTACAGATAATTGTTTTTTTTAAGCAATGAAACTTATGCAAAACTAACACATACTTAGCATGCTATTTTATTATAGGATCTAAATCAAAATAGACAAACTTTAAAACTAACTCTATAACTCGACTGACACGACCATCTACAGACTTGAAATTCAGCTTAACTCAGGTTTGGCACATAAAGACACAAAAGAACTTTTGTTCCTGGCAGACGTTAATTTGATAAGCGTATTTTTTAGTCATCTCAATACGCATCAAATAAACTAAAGCTAACTATAGCATAGTCAACCCTAGGTAAAATTTTCTCAAGGACACAATGTGCTCAATTGTGATTCTATGTGAAACTAAAATAAAATTGGAACTATCAAGTGTATAGTGCCGAGTTGCTCTCGGCAAAGATTGGGCCGATATGGTCTTGGCAGAGACTTATCCAACTCGGTCTCGGCTAAGCGCAAACAGACGGAATAGAGTTGGACTGACTTTGTCTCAGACAGAAAAACAGGAAACATGGGGGTTTAAATGCAGGTAACGAAAGACTGAATGTAAACGACAAACGTAAATGCAATTAAACTAAGCTACTCTACTGCTACTACTGTGTTCATGTTCAGCCTCGATAATCAAGTTCGTTCTAGTTCATTCACTCCAGTTCACAACCCATATCAACCTTGGATTTTCTTATGACGATCACCAAACATTCGTCCATTTCCATACCGAGGATTTACACAATCGCTACCTCATCAGTTGGTAGGCATTAAGATCAGAGTTGATTTTAGGTTCTCAATTAGGTTCTCTAGTTGAATACCTACTAAATCAGTTAAACCAGTTCCGATCGGTTTAGTTCAACATTGTTCACCACACTTTGTGCAATCGCAACAGAGATAGGGAATTAAAGTATAGGAATATGAATAGAAATCAAAATCAGAAAACACTCATATTATTGAAACGGAATACAAACACAGGATCTGAATTCAGTGAATCCACCTTCTACAACAATCGCCATGGAAGAACGGTGATGGTTCCCCTCCATTAGCCAGAATGCTGAGGATCGAATCCACCAGAGTGCGTTGGTAGTTTAAGTGGTTCCCTCTAACTATTTTTGGCTTCTCAGTTTCTGACCTGCACTTCTTCAATCGAGAGAAGCACCGTTGATAGCATCGTGCACCACTATAAACGTGAGAATGAGAGCGAGAGAATGGATATAATGAAAATGGACAATATGAAATTCAGACGCGGAAAAAGTGCACAGCTCCTCCTATATATACACGAGCTGTGACCTGCTACTCCTAACGACTCCTAACAAAATTATAAGTTGAATTGCCTATTCTACCCTTACGCAGATTCTTCAGAGTGACGTGGCAGATTCTCCAAGAGTAACATGGCAACTGAGTTGGAGCTGAGATGGCCTCTACGCTGGATCACTGACATGGATGACGCAATTGGGCCACTCCTTATTGGGTTGCTAGACCGTTGAGTCGGTCGGCCGAGAAGGAGTCAATTGGCCGAGACAACTCTCCTGGGCTGAGATCAATTCAGCTTAGTTTGAGACTCTTGATGGACTGAGATCAATTCAGCTTGTAGAAAGGAATAAATTCTTTTATTAGCTAAAATCCTGAAGTTAGCACAAATTTATACTTTCCCTATTTTTAGGTCCATAATATGAATCTTAGCTAATACTCAATTCTTAAGTATCTAATGATCTCTAAAACACTCATCTTGGGTCCTTGTAAGGTGTATAACATATGACTCATCACTCCCAAAACAATTCCAAAGCTCCTCTAGCCCCTAAGGTTGAGGTTGATCCTGGTTTTTCAGCTTTGGCTTGTAGTGAGCTGTCATATCAAAAAAATGGTTATTCAGGCTCAATGAGGGTAAACAAGGGATTTATTTTTAAAAGGTAGGTTTATTTTAGCTTGTGGCTTTGTTAGAAAAATGGCCTAGATCGTATCATTCCTGCATGCGAAACTGGGTATATACAGAGAGTCAAAGCAAAATCTAGAGTACATAGTATCATGGATGCAAACATCACACAAGAAAGGAGAGAATGACAAGATGCAAAGCCATTTATATATACATGGCTCAAAAATTCTTACACGGATAATTGCTCTATCACTAGTGGTTTATCTTTTTCAGCTTTTCAATCACTTATTGCTTAAGAATGCAGAAATTTCACTCCTTGTCAAGTTTGAAAAATATTTCCTCCAGGGTTATGCACTGCCTCTTACTGTTTCATCCAATCCTGGAGAGATTCATTCAAATTCTTATTCAAAGCATTTTCAAATCATAAATTAGAATTCAATTAAGGGAAAAACAAAACAAGATCAAAACAGAATATTAAAGAAAACTAAAGTCGGTCTGGATCCGGTCGGGATAGAACCGAAGTCGGCATGGACTCGGTTAAGAGTTTTATTTTGAAAATAAACGAAAATGAAGTTGGCAAGGTCAATGATATCATCCTCGGAGTCGAAAAGATTATATATTTCCCCTAATTCATCATAGTCGGCTTCTTCTGTTATAGACCCTAAACAGTCAAATAAATTAGTATCTCTAACAAGATTGGAAATATCATCACTAGCGGGATCTAGTTAGAAATGCTCATCAACTAATTCATCAATTAGATCTATGCCAAAGAGTGAATGATCCTCGGTTGGTGATAACTCGTGTTTTATAGTCATCTTATGCGCATCAAATAGCTAAACCTAACTATAGTATAGTGAACCCTAGGTCGAATTCTCTCAAGGACACAGTGTGTTCAATTATGGCTCAGTATGGAAAATAGAGTAATGCAGAAAACACTAAGTGTAGAATGCCAACTTGCTCTCGGCAAAGACTGATCCAATCCGATCTCAGTAGAGACAGATCCGACATGGTCTCGGCTAAGCGTAGAGTTGGACGTAACAAAGTCGGACTGAGTCAGTCTTGGACACACGCGACGAAGTTGGACTGGACTTGATCTCAGACTAAAATGTACAAAATAGGGGGTTTTGGTTGTAGAGAAAATAAAGGCAAGAATTTAACTAAGTACGGAAATAATTGCAATCTAAACTAGACTACTACTACTACTACTACTACTACTACTACTGTATTCATACTGAGTCCCAATAAACAGGTCGGTTCCATGTCTTCCACCTAAGACTATGTCTTATGACGATTGCCAAACGTTCGTTCATTGCCATACCGAGGATTTACAAATTCGCTACCTCATCAGTTGGTAGGGATTAAGCTCAAAGTTGATTTTAGGTTCTCTAATTGATTACCTACTCAAGTTGTTAAACTGGTTCTGATCATCCTAGTCTAACATTGGTCTACTCAACAATGTGCAATCGCGACACAGCAAGCAGATTAAAATGCAGGATTCATAATCAAGGGATAAACAATGGAAACTACTTGTATTATTAGAAACAAAGTGTAGTTACAGGGCGTGAATTTAATGGTTCTGTCTTCCACAATAATCGCCATGGAAGAGTGGTGATGGTTCACCGTCAATAGTCAAGACGCTGAGGATCAGGTCCATCAAAGAGTGTTGGCTAACCAATCGGTCCCCTTTGACAACCTTTGACTTCCCAGTTCTTGATCTGCACCTCCTCAATCGAGAGAGATGTTGCTAAGCACCATGCACTATCGTGTATGTTGGATGTGAGGGCGAGAGAATGGAATGTAATGAATATGGAATTAAGTTTGAATTCTAGTGCCCCTAAGACGTGCACAAGGATCCTATATATACAAGAGTGGATTCCTTGTGACGCACAATTCTACCCCTCTAATGATCTTCCTTGTGCCACAAGTTTCTTCCAAGAGTGACGTGGCAGTTGAGCTAGATTTGGCTGAAATAAGCGCACCTAGGCTGGGTTGCCCTGATTGGGCCACTACACTTGGGCTGCTTTGCTCTTTTGGGCTATAGAGTCAGCTGGTCCGAGAAGGAGTCTATCTAGTGGGGAAGGCTTCTCCTGGAACAAGACTCTTCTTTGATGGGCTGAGATATCCTTTGCTTAGCCTGCAAAAACAAATACAATCTTTTATTAGCTAAAATTCCAAATTTAGCACAGATTTATATTTTCCCTATTTCTAGGTCCATAATTTGAATCTTAGCTAAGACGCGATTCTTAAGTACCAAAATAATCTCAAAAGTGCCCGTCTTAAGTCCTTGTGAGGTGTATAAAAAATGACTTATCAAATCCTCACACTTACACTTTTGCACTCTTGGGTAAAATCAAATTTGATCATCAAGGGAGTTTTCAAAAAGAGAAGATAAATTTTCAATGAATTTGTTAGACTCAACAAAATAAAGTCGGCACACATTCATCTCGAGATCAAGACATTCAAGCAATCTATGAAAATTACTCTTTCCACATCCAAGGCAAATAAGCAACCTACAACATCAAAGAATAACCGAGAAGTGACCAAGCTCTCTCATGGTATATCCTTTCAATCTCTCAAGTGTTTTGGGTTTGTATATGCATTCTAACATCCCATGTAACTAGCACTACCTGACCTTGACTGGCCTCTCCTTCTACACCTTTAAAAACACATGCAGTTATGATCATTAGAACTTTCTTTTCGGTTTGTAACATGGCTAAGGTTAAAGGTAGGATACAGGATGGTACTGTGAGTTTGCTAACCATAGGGAGAAGAGGAGCAATGGGGAATGAGTTCGCAAGCATGGAGGGTATCCCCTAGGACCTATGATTCTTTTTGAGAACATCCTTGCTCACTTCTTTTTCTTTTCCTTTGTTCTTTTCTCACCTTTTACTTTGTAGCCTTGTGTTGCATTTTTACTGCAACTTCTGACTTTTAGTTGCTTTCCTTTTTCTTTGTTTCATCCCACAATTTTTTTTCTTTCTTTTCAACCCTTTTCCAAATGTACTACTCTTGCTGTGTCCCCGGGTATCTCCCCCACACTTGAACGAGACTCACTCCCAAAACAATTCCAAAGCTCCTCTAGCCCTTAAGGTTGAGGTTGATCATGGTTTTTTGGCTTTGGCTTGTAGTGAGCTGTCATATCAAAAAATGGTTATTCAGGCTCAACGAGGGTAAATAAGGGATTTAATTTTGCAAGGTAGGTCTATTTAGCTCGTGGCTTTGTTAGAAAAATGGCCTAGATCATTTCATTCCTACATATGAAACCAGGCATATCTAGAGAGTTAAGGCAAAATCTAGAGTACACAGTTATCATGGTTGCAAACATCACACAAGAAAGGAGTGAATGGAAAGATGCAAAGCCATTTATATACAAGGCTTAAAAATTCTCACATGGATAATTGCTCTACCACTAGCGGTTTTATCTTTTTTAGTTTTCCAATCACTTATTGCCTAAGAGTGCAGAAATTTCACTCCCTGCCAAGTTTGAAAAATCTTTCCTCTAGGGTTACGCACTGCCTCTTACTGTTTCATCCAATCCTAGAGAGATTCATTCAAATTCTTATTTAAAGCATTTTCAAGTCAGAAATTAGAATTCAACTAAGGGAAAAACAAAACGAGATCAAAATAGAATATTAAAGAAAACTGAAGTCGATCCAGATCTGGCCCGGATAGAACCAAAGTCAGCATGGACTCGGTTAACAGTTTTATTTTGAAAATAAACAAAAATGAAACTTAGAAAAAAAATTGAAAATAAGACACAATTGAAACATAAACTATATTCAAGACAAAAAAAACAACTATAGTCAGTAGATTGGAACTGATATAGAGTATGATCAAAACAAATTATAACAAATTTGAGCAATCCTTGGATGACTACACCTTTCCCCCCACACTTGAATGATGCATTATCCCCAATGCATGACATGAATACAGAGGGGGTCCTAAAACGTATTCAGGGTGTGCCCTCTAATAGGGTCGGTTCCATTAGAGAGATGCTCTCTATCTCGCCCACTGTCGGTACTGGACCTTCATGGAATAGTTTCATCAATTGCCCATTGTCCTGGAAGGTGCTGTTTGTAGTTTCATCTTTCAATTCCACTACACCATAGGAAAAAACATTAGTTGCGTCACCTTTGGTTAGGCCTATAAAGTTGCGTTTTTGGCTAGCTTTTGGGTCTCCTCTCTTGGGCTTCTTAGGTTAGTTTAGGATTAGATTGGAACTCTTAAACATGATTAGTGCAAGCCTATATAAGGTTTTATTGTAATTATCTTAATAACTTTTTGATCGGAATGAAATGTGCATTGCACTTTTATGAGACTTTCTCTCTTCTCTTGTTCTTGAGCAAGAACCCAATTCTCGTCAAGCTTCCAAGATGATTTTAGCAAATCTCACTCCTTATTATCTAATTCTTAGGAATTAGTGGTGAAATTCATCACTCCTTCTTCATCTATATATTTTATTTCTTCTTCAATTTACTTTTCCTAATTTTGTAGACCTAATTTTTGGTTTTCCTTGCTAGTTGTTGTTTGAATGATCCTTGGTTTTATCATTTTATATCTAGAGCTTTCCTACAAGACCTAGAGTAGCAATTGAAGGTTAGAATCAAGCTTCCATAGTGTTTTGTCCTTCATTAATGGTGTACTAAACAAGTAGCTTTCTTGAATTTGTGTTTGATTCTTGACTTGTTTTGATGCCTCCTTGTTAGGTTTTGCTCCCGCAACCTTTGGGCTTCCATTTTCACACAAAACATCACCAAAACGTGTTGCAATTCTGTTTTATTTCGTAGAAAATGTTCAATTACTAGATTACACTTTGATCCATGGCTGTCTTGATTTCTTGAGTTTTTGTTTAATCATTTCATAAGGTTTTGTTCCACTTATGCTTGTGAACTTTTCTATAGTTTTAGTTTCTTCAAATTCCATGGAAAATTTTGGGATTGTTATTGAGTGTTCTTGACAGATTCCTTGTTTGATTCACATGAACCATAGGGTAAAAGACTTATAATGTTTATAGTAGCAAATTTTGATATGGATGTTGCATACATGATTTCGTTTAACACTATGAGTTGGAAATTGTTTGTGGAACTTGTTAATTCAAATTAGGCACTTCACCTTGATTTTTTTTAATGTGTTTCAAGTGTTTGAACAATTGTTGAGAATTAGTGCATACATTGCCTTGATTTACTTGTAGAATTTTGTGGTATAGTCTTGAAAAAAATTGTGGACCAAAAGTGTTGTTGAAAAAATTTAAAAGTGAAAAGAAAAGAGTGATTAGTGGTAAGTAAGAGGGCAGTAAAAACAGATCATAGCCATATAAAAAAAGGAAGAAAAGCAAAGAAAACAAAGAAAAAGTTAGTGGAAGGTTCATTACAAAAAAGTGCACACCAAGTTTTTCTATAATTCTAGTTTGGCTAGTTTTTGTGCATGAATTTGTTGGTGTTGAACACTTTGTTGGTCAACATGTTTAAACTTCTTTTCACTTTCATATTTTAGTTATTTTCATACTAATTGAGTCTTCCTAATTGTCTGATTCAATTCTATTTGAGTTTAACTTCCTTCTTTAGCTTGTGTTGCTTGTCTTTTTTTGGGTTCCTAGTTTTTTCTTTGAGTTTTCTTTTCCTTGAACCTCTTGAGAAGGAATGGAAATTTTATTATCTTTCACTTGAAGCTTGAACCTTTATTAGAGAGTGGACTTTTGCTAAAGCCATAGAGGAGAGTTGAGTGGAAAAAGGCAAGAGAGTTCATTAGAGGAAAAGCCACAAAAGTGTGAAACACGAGTGTGAGTGTTAAACACTCTAGGAGTGATAAGGCTTAGCCATATGTTGCTTTCAATTTACTACAATAATAAGGAGCTTTTGGAGTTGTCTTTGGTGGGTGATAAGTCATATTTTAGACACCCTATAAGGTCTTAAGACGGGTAAAATAGACTAATTTGTATTTAAGAATCACATATTAGTTAAGATTCAGATTTCCAAGATAAAAACAGGAAAAATACAAATCTAGGCTAATTTATGAATTTTAGCTAATAAAAAGAGTAATCTCAGTTTTCAGGTCAACTAAAGTCCAGATGAAGTCAACTCAATTGAGATTGAAGTCATCCTGGCTAGATGAAGCCATCCCGGCCAGACGAGTTCCTCTCTAAGCCGACTCTGTCTCTGTATGCTTACTCTAATCCGTAGGCTGACTCCAATCCGCATGTCGACTTCGTCTCTAGTAGTCAAGTCAATGTGCCGACTTCGACTCCTATAGTCGACTCTAGATACCAAAGTTGTCCCATCCATCCGGATCCCTCCCGGCATCAAGACCTACTCCACTCCATTGATTTCGAGAACGTGATCATTTAGGAATTAGTTAGCTAGTTTGTTATGTATGTTATTTCTATTATTTTAGTTAGCTATAGTTAGTTAAAACGATTATTTTTGTTAAGTTAGTTAGAATGCTGTCAAAGAGTAGTCAGTCTGACATGTATAAAAAGGGAGGTGTAGCTCGTTCATTGGTTAGACGTAGAGTGACGCAAAAAATATACCTACGCATTCATACTCCATCGTACACACCTCTGTTCTTGCTTCACTCCTCAATTGTTTCCATAGTGCTTAAGATGGCGTCTAGTCGATCGAGTGGACGCAATACCAGAGTTTAGGTAGCGGCCGATTATTAGAGAGGGCTGACTAGGAGAGACATATTCGTCTATCTTCACGATGATCGTTGTGGGAGGTTGAGCTCACATTCCATGAGTCCATACACTTCATGTATTGATACAATGGTTATCTAATGAAATGGGTTTGAGTTTCTCTAATTTTATGTTTGTACTTCTTGTTAGTTTCTCTATTTTTGCTTGTGTCATGATCGTGCATGGTAGGAATAGGTTATGCTAGGTTAGGGGCCGATCGGAACCAATCTAAGCAATATTATAGGTAATCGATAGAAATCCTACATCAACCTTGGGCGTAATCCCTGCTAACTCGAGGCCGCGATCGTGTAAGCCCTTAGTAGGCAACTGAAAAATGTTAGGAGATCGCCTTAAGACCTAGGTTGGTGTGGACATGCATGCATAATAGGAACCAGAACCAAAACCATTTGATTGATAACTTTGGAAGTGATATGGTAAGTATATATTTTTGTTAATTGTAGTTTGTTTTTACTTTCATGATAGTAATTTACTTTCTGGATTTTACTTAGCTAGTCTACAAAACCCCCTATTTTACTTTCCCTTGCTGAGTCCGCATTCTTTATTCCCTGTTTTGCATATTCTTAGCTTGTTTCTCTAGAATTCACTAGAATTATGTGTCCTTGAGAGATTCAACCTAGGCTGTCCCTATGCTACCAAAAGCATAAGAAATCTAGTTATTTTGATAGCTGAAATAACGACTAAAATTAGCTCTATCAGTGGCTTAAATAAGGAGAAATAAGATGGGAGAATCTAGTCAATAGTGGGATAGTCTTTTTGATGCATACCTAGGAGGCCACAACCAAGGAGCTCAAGAGGACCTTGATGAAGAGTAAACCCCTACACTTGAAGGACCCGTGACTAGAGGATGGCTTAATAGGATCCAAGAAGAAGTGCAACACAAGTTGGCCACTCTTAAAGGCCAAGAGGAGGACTAAGAAGGGCATGTTTTGTACAACTTGTGCAGTTACCAAGTTATCCCTGTTTACAGCTCGAATGATCTTATTTCCTTTGTATTTTCATTTTATTTTGAGTAAATTTTCTTTAGGATAGCTTAGCCTTGGGCCAAAGCTTAATTCGATCATGTTTTCCTTGCTAGCATGAATCTGTCACTACTCAATCACCAATTTTTCCTTGCTAAAATGGTTACTAGTCGATAAGGCCAATGTGTTGCATTTTTGGGTTGGCTTCCTTATGGGCTTCAGTTGACTACCTTGATTAGGATTAGTATTTAAGAAAAGCTATATAATCTTCTTTTGTAATTAGCCTAATCACTTTTGAATGAATTTGAATTGTGCGTAGAACTTTTAAGAGCATCTTCTCTCTTCTCATTTTTTGAGCAAGAAACATAATTCTCATCATGCTTCCATGATGCTTGTGGAGAATCTCTATAATATCTTATCTAATTCTTACGAATTACTGACGAGCCATCTTCAATCTCCATCTATTTTCTCCTTTTCTTCAACTTTTTTGATTACCAAATTCCTTGCTATTTTCGACATTTCCTTTGAGCTAGGTCTTGGTTGTGGATCCAAGGGTGCATCAATTGGTAATTAGAGCTTCCAATCATTTACCTAGTGGTTGGATTCAAGTAAGAAATGAAGGAATTCCATGAAAACATGGTGGTTTTGGGCTAACCACACAAGGTGAGTTTCATTTTCCATTTCTAGCTTCAAACTTCGTTGTTTTGCTTTCTTCCTATTATGCTTTGTCCACTGACCACTCCTCTACATCCTCACATTTTTAGATTTCAAAAATTCCTATTCTAGATTTTGATTACAAAATTTAGAGTTCATATATGAAGCATTTGGGGATTTTTTATTTACAAGTGATATGATGCTTACTAGTTGAATTTGTGTGTTGTATGCTTGCCTATGATTTTCGTCGTTGGATTAGGCCTTGAGATTCAATTGGTTTGTATCATTTTCTATAAGATAATATTCTGTTCTATATGTGTGTCAAATGTACCAAGTTTCTGATGATTTGTTTTGAGAAAGTACATATTTGTGCTAGAAATTGTGGTGGTGTTATAAAAAAAATTAAGAACCAAAAGTTTGTGAAAAAAGAGCTCAAAGAGAAAAAGAAAAATAGTGTTCAATGGCTGAAAAAGCAAAGTAAAAATAGAGTATATCCATACAAAAACGAGTGAAAAAGAGCAAAAGAAAAAGTTAATGGAAGGTACAAAGCAAGAATAAGACACCTAATTTCTAGAGTGCTAGTTTGCTAGTTTTTTAGCCCAAATTTTGTTGCATTGTTAAACGCCATAGACATTCATGTATATAATCATTTCCCATGTATTGTTGTGTTTATTTCTTAGTCATTGAGTCTTCTTAACTTTATCTTAAAATTCCATTTGAGTTTAGCTTTCTTTCTTGAACTTTTCTTGCTTGTCATTTTTTTAGGATTCCTACTTTTATCCTTAAGTTTTCTTTTCTTGAAATTCCTAAGAGATTCTTGAGATTTTCTTGGCTTTCACTTGCAGCTTGTTTCTTGATTAGTAGAGTTTATTTCTTGTTCAAAGCTTAGAGGTGGAGTTTAGTGGAAAAAGGCAAGAGACAACACTAGAGGAGAAGCCATAAACGAGTGAAACATGAGTGAAAAGTGGAAACACTTAGAGAGAGTGTTGAGCTATTTTCTTGGGTGTTGTTTTCAATATTGTTGGTTGCTTAGGAGGTCTTTAAGAGTAATGGATTGAGAGAAAAAGTTGGGAGAATCAAGCTAAGAGTGGGGAAGCCTTTCCCCAAAATCCAAATACATAATGAATGTTATGAGGGAGCTAAGGAAGAAACTAAAGAAGGTTGGGAGGGAGCTAGACTCGGTCCAAAAGACACTAAAAGTGTCAATGACAATGTGGATGCTCTTAGTGAATGAAGTGGGTCTTATAGGACTTGTAAAGATAGAGAAGAAAATCCTAGAATGTCATCTTTGCATGAGAGTGGATGGAGTTTTAGTGAAGAACATTATAGTGAAAGAAACAGGTCTTATAAGACCTGTATAAGAGGAAGATGTGAAAGATAAGAGAGGGTGGAGAGAAATGGGAGAGAATAAATGCGTAAAATATATAAGAGGGGGAGAGATGAGCCAAGGAGAGAAGAGTTTGATATAGGTAAATGTACAATCCAGCCATTTTTGGGAAATTGCAAACCAAAAGTGTATGTAGATTCGGAACTAAGTGGAACAAATCCTAAGTTGCTTTGATGTTCATGGGCACATGGTTGTGAAGCTAAGCACCCTTAAATTTGGTGATTATGCCTTGGTGTGGTGGAACCAAATTCTAAAAGAGTCCAAGGAGATTCAAAAACAAGTTGGTAAATTGATTGAAAAAGGATAGGTAAGAGAGAGGATGAGTAATACAAACTAGGGAGACCAAGAAGACTTACAAAGGGACTTGGCAGGAACTACAAGGAAAAGCCTTCAAGGACCCCTAACTAGGGGCATACTAAAGAAGTTGGAGGATGAAGTATGGAGGAACATGGGCCTTCTTAGAGGGTAAGGGACGTTCAAAGCATGATCTACTTTGTTCGTATTGTCCTTGTGTAGTTTAGAGACTTCTGTATAGATGTTTGCATAGCTTGTAATAGATACAAGGGCCTTGTAGCCTCTTTGGACACACTTTTCATTTTTGGATGCTTTGTTTGGATGAAGGGCTCAGTGTGACATATGAAGCCTCTTGGAGGTTCTATGAAGCCTTTGGACGAGGATCCCTTTTGGACCATTTGGTTGACGTGTTGAACATTCAAGCCTTTCGACACTCCTATGGATCTTTCTCGTCTTTTGATGCACAACCTTAGGAAGGCCTAATTAGCATAGTTTGAATACTTTGCATGCCTTCTCTTGTATAAATAAATGCACTTAGGCACATTATATCAATTTTGACTCAAATTTGAGTGATATTTGCTTGTTAGCAATTAAGAGAGTGACTCTTGTTTGTTCTTGGATTAGAACACTTCATTCTCATCAAGTTTTTCCTAAGGCTTGTGGCGAATCTTGATTCTCTTATCTAATTTTTCCTTGAAAATTAATGGTGAGCCATTTGTTAACTCTTTCCACTTTTCTCTTTCAATTCATTTTATCCTTTCTTAACTTTCCATGATTTACTTTACTTTGATAATTCAAAATTCTAAAATTCTATTTGAATTTTAGTTACGATCATGGCATTTATGTAGTGTAAAGGATCTAGGTAGAGTCAAGACGGTCCACGAGAGTCATTCCAATCAAGAGTTATCCAAATCCTAAGTTTTGGAATCCATATTGTATCATATCATATCAAAGCTCATGAGCTCTATTATCTGATCTTCATCAGATAGCAATTTGCAGATCCATTTCATAGTGTGTGCAATTGAAGCACAATCTTCACAATTCTACATCCTTCAAACTCGTGTCAAAAGGTAATCCACTTAGATGTATAATCTAGCTTCAATTCATTTATGTTTTGAAATTTTAGCTCAGGTTTTGCTCACCCAGCTATTGTTTATCATTTAATTAGTGCAATTCAAGTTTTATTTGGTTCAATTGTCAAATTGCTTGGTGAAATTGCATTCACATGGTTCAATTTCAAAAATCTAAGAAAAGCATAGCATCGTAATTTAGTTTCCTTTTCAATTTTAAAGAGATCATTGATTGAAAAAATTGATTTGAGAAAAGTTATATGGTAATTGTCTAAAAAAGATTTGGATAAAAAAAAATTAAGATTTGCAAGATACATGGCAAAATTAATGCTACGAAAACTGAGTACAAGAAAAATGAAGTTTAAAAAACATAACAGAAAGTTAGTTATGAATCCACAAACACTTTACACATACTTCAAAATAGTTTTCCATTATTTTTCCTAACTATTTTTCTGTTTTCGTAATGTTGACTTGTATGGTTGTCCATGGACTAGTACGAACATCCATTGACTTGTATAGTCATCCATTGACTCGTATAGTCATCCATCGACATGTACCAACAAATTGTGTTTGGAAGCTTGGTTTGGATGGCTGGTTTTTTCTACAAACTTGATAGCATTCTAGCTTAGTGTCATCGTATTGTCTTAATTGTGATTCCTGATTTGAGTAGCTTCGTTAGTTTTGTCTTTGAATTTTCATTTCCTTAAGAGTTATCTTGACTCGAAGTCTTACACTTGCATAGTAGAACTTCATTCATAAAATTTAGGTTTTCTTTCAAGGCGTAATTGAGAGTTAAGAAGAAAAAGGAAAGAATGTATACTAAGTGTAGAGTGTAAATACACAAGGAGTGGTGAGTTTTTACCTTTTATTACTAACGTTTTCTTTGAGAAATTTTAGCTAAATAGTAGGTGTAACATGGATGACAACAATAGTGATGAGATTAACAGTTACTCCCAAATATAAGTGTATGATGAAGCAAATGGCTAGACTAGAGAAGAAGTTGTCTAAGTTGGGAAGAGGTCTAGAAGTTGTCAAGGTTGACATAGCAAATGTCCTTGCCAATGTTGAGGTACTCATCAAGAAGAAGGGGAAATCTTCCTTGTCCATACACAAGAGTGCAAGAAATAGAATTGGGAATCCAAAAGGAGAAGTCCAAGGATCCTTAGAGCTCATGCCACAACGAGAAGAGTGTAAGGCAGAATAGGAAAAGGGAGGATCCTTAGAGTGATAGAAGAGAGAGGAGGCGAGAGGAGGAATCATACATAGAAAGGAGGCACAAGGAGGAACCTCGGAAGAGGTATGAAGAGAAGCCTCATAAAGAGAGGCAAGAGAAGAAATATAAAGAACCTCATCATGAAAGGAGGAGATACTTTGAGTCACCTCACAAAGATGGGAGGGAAGTTTTTAGGAGAGCTGCAATGGACACTCTCAAATGTTATATTCCCCCCTTTCCAGGAGATAGAGATATAAAGCCCTACTTGGACTGGGAGATAAAAGTAGATCAAGTGCGCATGCTTTGATTATCTTGACTATGAAAAGGTTAAGATGGTTAGATATGAATTCATAGGTTATGCATTGGTCTAGTGGAACCATTTTTATATAAAAATCAGAGAAGGGAGAAGGGAACATGCAAACGCTTGGGCTAACCTCAAGAGGGGAGCTAAGATCATCCTTTTTACAAGCTTCACACGCAAGGGACCTTTACAATAGGTTGCAACTATGTACCAAGGATCCAAGAGCATTGTAGGCTGCCACAAGGATATGGAGGTAGCTCTAACTAAAGCTAATGTACTAGAGTCCAACAAAATAACCATGGCTCTTACATGGGCTCAATAGAGACATTCAGGACATAGTGGAGTTGTACCACTATGCCTCTTTGAACGATCTGGTACATTGATAGTCTAAAGGATTGGTCGTTATTTCCTCTATCAAAATACTAGATTTTCCTAAGCTAAAGTAGCATAGGGTCAACCTAGGTCAGTCTTCTCAAGTACACTTTTGTTTCAATATTCTAAGGTGCAAGGCTGGAAAAGATTACTATACTGATTATGTAGAATGCGAATTCTAACAAGCAAATGTAGCTGGGGGGTTTTAAAAAGGGAAATTAAATTGCAAGAAACATAAAGTTTAACTAAGGCAATTAAAGAAATTAAAGATTTACAGGCTAAGTAAAGAATTACGACTATATCTATCTAAATGTATAATTATGATACTGGATACAATAGGATCAAGAATGGTTCTACCTCTGATTCCTAGTATGCAACGCTTCCTCACCAACCTCCTTCCTAAGGTGACTGCCTAACATTCATCCATTGCCAACTAAGGACTTACACAACCGCAGCCTCGCAGCCTCGAGGTAGTAGGGATTTAGCCCTTAGTTTATGTAGATTATCTAATAATTATCTATAATGTTGCTTGGACAGGTTCCTACCGACCCCCTAATCTAGCGTGATTTAGTCTTACTAGGCATTACCGTAACATAGGCAACAATAAATTTATCTCACAGAAAGTACAAACATACAAGAAAGAGAAAACTTAGTC
This sequence comes from Mucuna pruriens, assembly GCA_025330945.1. Taxonomy (NCBI): domain Eukaryota; kingdom Viridiplantae; phylum Streptophyta; class Magnoliopsida; order Fabales; family Fabaceae; genus Mucuna; species Mucuna pruriens. The sequence continues at coordinate 445,495 of JAENHJ010000368.1, read as the reverse complement.
ATTCATTGATTAACCAAAATACCGATACATGTAGTGGTTTTAATGGAAAAGGGTGGCTCAGCTTCCCACGACAACTGCCATGGTAGCTGTAGTGTTCAACCTAATGAGAACAGCGAACATGAGAGATTGTAGCCTTTAGAGTGTGCCAGATTCCTGGTCAGTCCCCTCTAGCAACTCTGCTCAGCTCAAACTCTACCCTATGCCCACTCAACCGACTTAGCGTCACTCAAGCATCGTTGAACAAAGGTGTCGAAATGGAATATAAAGGTGTGAGCGTATTAAGCGTGTTTATCCATAATTTGCGCTAACCCCATACTTAGCTAGGAGTTTCTATTTATAGATGCATCCTAACTAACTCTATAACTGTATTAACTAAAATAACATATTTAACCACCTGATCTAACAAAAAAACCAGATTAACTACCCTAACTACTTTCCTAACTACCACGTGCTAAATTACATTTTATGCACGTGCTTGAATCTGTCGAAGTGGAGTCAGTCTACTGATACCGAGATGGATCTGGTTCTGGATGGGAGTCGACATTTGATTTGGAGGTCGACATCTAGATAGACTCGGACGTGGAGTTGGCATTCGGTCTAGAATCAGCTTTTGATTTGGAGTCGGCATGTAGATGTCACCTTGGTACGGAGTCGGCCTTCAGAGTTGGCTCTACAGGAGTCGGCATCTTAACTACTGATGATAGAGTTGGCATCATAGAGTCGGCTTCATTCGGTCAGGACACATCCAGCCTTAGTTGGGATGACTTCATTCTAAATGGGATGGAGTCGGGCTAGAGGGTCTCGTCTAGCCTAGACAACTTCCTCTAGCTGATTTGACTTTGTTTGGTCTCTCTTCTAACCTGCAAAGCAAGACTTATATTTTTGTTAGCTAAAATCGGTAACATAGCCTATATTTGCATTTTCCTTAGTTTAACCTTGGAACTTTAAATCTTAGCTAATACATGATTCTTAACTCCAAATTATAGTCTATCCAACCCATCTAAAGACCTTATAAGGGGTATAAAATACGTACTATCATACATCATGCAATTAGAGTGGAGGCTCAACAAAAGAGGCACTTGACCACAAGGAAATCTTATCCTGATGGCCCTAACAATTGGAGGGCTAAGGAGAAGGAGAAGGAGAGGCCTAGAAATGACAAAAGTTGCAAGAAGGGGAGCATCATTCCCCAAGGCTATAAAGAGGAGAGGATTGATGAGTCATATTCTATACACCTCACAGGGACTTAAGATGGGTACTTTTGAGATTATTTAGTACTTAAGAAGCACATCTTAGCTAAGATTCAGATTATGGACCTAGAATTAGGGAAAATATAAATCTATGCTAAATTGGGAATTTTATCTATTAAAAGATTGGATTCATTTTGCAGATCAAGAAATAGACATCTCGGCCCATCAAGAAGAGTCTCGGCCCAAGAGAAGTCGTTCGGTCAGACCAACTCCCTCCCGAACCGGCTGACTCTACAGCCTAGCAGCCTAAAGGAACAAAGCGGCCCAAGTATAATTGCTCAATCAGGGCGACCCAGCCTAGGCGTCCTCATTTCAACAAACTCCATCTCAGATGCCACATCACTCCTGGAAGAAGCTTGCGATGCAAGGAAGATCATTGGAAGGGGAGAATAGACAACTCAGAATCTATAATTTTATTAGGGAAGTTATTTAGTGTTACTGTGCGTCACAAGGTATCCACTCTTGTATATATGGGATCCTTGTGCACGTCTTAGGGGCGTTGGAATTCAGACCTAATTCCATATTCATTACATTCAATTCTCTCGCTCTCACGTCCAACATACACGATGGTGCATGGTACTTAGCAGCGTCTCTCTCGATTGAGGAGGTGTAGGTCAAGAACTAGGAAGCCGAAGGTTGTCAGAGGGGGCTGATTGGTTAGTCAACCACTCTGATGGACCCGATCCTTAACGTCTTGACTATTGACGGTGAACCATTATGGCTCTTCCATGGCGATCGTTGTAGAAGAGAGAACCATTGAATTCACGCCCTGTAATTGCACTCTATTTCTGATAATACTAGTAGTTGCCAATGCTTATATCTTGATTATGAATTCTTTATTTTAATCTGCTTGTTGTGTCACGATTGCACATTGTTGAGTAGACCAACGTTATACTAGGCTGATTGGAATCAATTTAACAACTTCAATAGGTAATCGATTAGAGAACCTAAAATCAACTCCTAGCCTAATTCCTGCCAACTAATGAGGTAGTGATTGTGTAAATCCTCGGTATGGCAATGGACGAATGTTTGGCGATCGCCATAAGAATCTTAGGTTGATTCAAAGACGTGATCTCGGGTGAAAGACGTGGAACCGACTTGTTTATTATAACTCGGCATGAATACAGTAGTAGCAGTAGCAGTATTCTAGTTTAGATTGCATTTATTTTCATACTTAGTTTAATGCTTGCCTTTATTTTTTCTAGAACCTAACCCCCTTGTTTTCCTACATCTTAGTCCGAGACCAAGTCTTGTCTAACTCTATCGCATCCGTCCGAAACTGATTCTAGTCCGACTCTATTGCGTTCGAGTCTGCACTTAGTCGAAACCGTGTCAGATTCGTCTCTACTGAGACCGGATCGGATCAGACTCTGCCGAAAGCAAGTCGGCATTCTACACTCAAGCATTTTCTACAGTACTCTATTTTCCAAACTAAGCCATAATCGAACACACTGTGTCTTAGAGAGAATTCGACCTAGGGTTGACTATACTATAGTTAGCTTTAGTTTATTTGATGTGCGTAAGACGACTAAAAAACTTGTTATCAAATAGGTACTGTTGCTGGTGACATAAGTTCTTCTATGTCTTTGTGTGCCAAAACTGAATAAAGCCGAATCCTGAGTGTGTGGAATGCTATGTTTGTCAGTTGAGTAAGAAGTTTTGAGTCCATGTCTATTTCAAAATAATATGGCATGCTGAGTGTGTGTTAAATTTTTTGTGTATGTTTCACTGCTAAAAAAAAATCTCTACATCGTCAACCATATTTTCTTTTCTGCATAAACATCTTCTTCTTTCTACATAATTTTTTTCATTCTCTACTTTGCATAACTGATTCTAACTTTTCTGCATAATTGAATTGCATTTTTTCTGCATGATTTTTCTTATGATGCATGACTAGGAGTAGTATTGACCCATTGCATGAATTAGACCCTGAGATAGAAATAACTTTACGTAGGTTAAGGAAAGCTAGGAATATAGTAGTAAGTAATAGTAATAGTTCTAATTCTATTTCTAGTTCTAATAATAGTAGCCCTATTACTAACGATTCTAATTCTTGTGAGTATAGTAGTACTAAAAATTTTGTAGAGCCAGAACAGATGGAGAACAATGATCAAATCTGGAAGGAGTTGGCCACGCCAGATATGGTGTACTAACCTTAGTGCATCCAGTATCCACAACTAGAACTAGCTCAGACATATGAATTGAAACCCGGTCTTATATATTTGTTGCCTAGATTTCATGGTCTTGTAGGAGAAGATCCCCACAAGCACATAAAGGAATTCCATATGGCCTGTTCCACAATGAGGTCGCAAGGGATACCGGAGGACTATATCAAAATGAAGGCGTTTCCATTTTCCTTGGGTGGATTGGTTGTATCTGCAGTCGGTTCTCTTCAACACTTGGGGAGATATGAAGTGCATATTTCTAGAGAAGTTCTTTTCGGCATCACGAACTGCGACCATCTGAAAAGAAATTTGTTGGATAAAGCAACATTTTAGAGAGACTCGGCATGAATACTGGGAAAGATAAGTTATGTGCCACATGTCCGCATGACCAGAAATGATGAATTCACGGCTGGATCACAACAAGCATTGCCAAAGAAGTGTCGAGACCCCATAGTTTTTTTTGTCCCATGCACCATCGACGATTGTACCTTTGCTGAAGCCATGCTGAACCTAGGAACTTCAATTAATGTCATGCCAACATCGATCTATAAATCCTTGAATTTTGGTGATCTGGAACCCACTAGGATGGCAATACAACTGGGAAATAGAAGTGTTGTTCAACCCTTGGGCGTTCTTAAATATGTGCTCGTCCAAGTTAATGAGCTGATTTTCCTAGCCGACTTCTATGTGCTGGATATAAAGGATGAGACATCAAGGAAGGGAACCACCTTAATCTTGGGGCGACCATTCTTAATGAATGCCAGAATAAAGATTGATGTGCATGTCGGGATGCTCTCAATGGAATTTGGTGACACCCTGGTGTAGTTCAATATTTTCGAAGCTATGAAACACCACATTGAGGACCATTCACTATTTGGCATAGACCTAATTGATGAACTAGTTGAGGAGCACTTCCAACTAGACACCAATAGTGATGATATTTCAAATTTTGCTGGGGACAATGATACATTTGACTGCTTAGGATCTGTAACAAATGAGGTCGTCCATGACGAATTATGGGAAGTACACACTTATTTTGACTCTGAGGACGATATCACTGACCTTGCTAACTTGAGTCAAGAAGCCAAAATGCTTGATTTATTAGACCAAGTATGCAAGTATGAAGACCTACAGTGTTCAAATAATGAAGAAGTCCAAATTGCCGAGACCAAAAAGCAGTTATTAGTGCAAGTGGTAACAATGTTCACTATCGAGCATGAGTCAACCAAAAGAGGCCGGGATCGAAAGAAGGCTGAAGCCAACTCGGCTAGAAATACAAGTGCAGAGTTCGACTTGATTGTACATGCAAGAGCCGACAACAACTCAGATAGTGAAGACTGGAAGCAAGAAGAAGCCGAGTCTATTTCAAACAATCAAGTCTAAAACCTGGTTCCATCCGAATGCGACTCTAGTACAAAGAAGAATGTCGAGTCTGACTCTAACCAGACAAGAGTTGGATCATACCCAGCCAATGTGAGTCGGCCACAACAATAGAAGGTTGAGATCATGTCAGCATACCTAATGCCAGATCCAATTCAAGTCGGCCAATCGGATCTGAAACTAACTAATGATACCTCTTCGTCTTTGCCACTACCACCCATAGAACAGAAGCCATTACCGAGTCATTTGAAATACACCTACTTGGATGTTGAGCAGCAGCGCCCTATCATAATTGCTAACAATCTCTGCTGGGAGTAGGACGAGAGATTGTTGCATGTCCTGAGGCAACATAAGAAAGCAATTGGGAGGAAATCATCTAACCTTCCAAGCATAAATCTCTTCATTTGCATGCATAGAATTTTAATGGAGGAGGAAGCCCATCCTATAAGGCAGCAGCAAAGAAGGCTAAATCTAACCATCCTAGATGTGGTTAAGAAAGAAGTGACAAAACTGCTTGTCGCAGGGATCATCTACCCCATCTCAAATAGCTAGTGGGTTAGTCCTGTGCAAGTAGTACCCAAAAAGTCTGGGATGACCGTCATGAAAAACCAGCATGATGAGCTAGTACCTATGCGGATTCAGAATAGCTAGAGAGTCTGTATAGACTACAGAAGATTGAACCAGGCGACTCGTAAGGATCATTTCCCTTTGCCTTTTATTGATCAAGTCTTGGAGAAATTAGTAGGAAAATCCCATTACTGCTTTCTAGATGGATTCTCTAGATACATGTAAATCCATATTGCACTAGAAGATCAACATAAGACGACCTTCACTTACCTATTCGGTACCTTTGCCTACACACACATGCCATTTGGCCTTTGCAATGCGCCAAGTACATTTCAAAGTTGTATGACAAGTATCTTCTCAAACTTGCTACACGATTGCATGGAAGTCTTTACGGACGTCATCACGGTGTATGCTGATTTGTTTGATGCATGTCGGGAAATTCTATCCAAGGTGTTAACTAGATGCATAGACACAAATTTGGTGCTTAATTTTGAGAAATGTCATTTCATGGTGACCAAGGGAATTGTGTTGGGACACTTGGTATCCAACAGAGGCATCAAGGTTGATAAATCAAAAATTGATATCATTACCTCTCTTCCAAACCCCGTTTCTGTTCGAGAAGTTTGCTCATTCTTAGGACATGCAAGGTTCTATAGAAGATTTATCAAGAATTTTAGCAAAATTGCCCTACCACTATCCAAGTTGCTATAGAAGGATGTGGAATTTAAATTTGACCAGCCCTGTGTCGAAGCATCCCAAGAGCTGAAGAACCACCTCACATTCGCACCTATTCTCCAAGCACCCAACTAGGACTATCCATTCGAGCTTATGTGTGACTCCTCTAATTTAGCATTGGGAGCCATCTTAGGCCAGAGTGTTGGAGTCGGCAAACAAGTGCATGTGATTGCGTATGCGTCCCGAACAATGGACCCGACCTACTTGAACTACAAAACAATTGAAAAGGAGTTGTTGGCAATTGTGTTTGCCTTGGACAAATTTCGTTCATATCTACTTGGCTCCAAAACCTTTGTTTTCTCTAACCATGCTGCCTTGAGGTTTCTGTTGAAGAAGTCGGATGCAACACCGTGACTAATTCGATGGATGCTTCTTCTCCAAAAATTCAACATAGAGATCAGAGACAAGAAAGGTGTTGAGAATTCAATAACAGATCACTTGAGCCAGATCGAAAGGAAGAGCGACCCGATGCCAATTCAAGATGAATTCTCGGATGCGCAATTATTGCACATAAACATGCCTACACCATGGTTTCCAAACATCTGCAATTTTGTGGCAGCATCTCATTTCCCACCAGAGGCATCTCGACTATACAAGGAGAAACTCAAAAGTGATGCCAAGTACTATACATGGGATGATCCTTACCTTTGGAGAGTTTGTAATGATCAAGTCATACGCAGGTGCATCCCAAATGTCGAGATCAGTTCGGTCCTCCAATTTTGTCATGCAACACTAGAGACGACCATTATGGATCAACTCAAACAGCCCGTAAAGTGCTTGATTGTGGGTTCTATTGGCCCACCATTTTCAGAGACGCTTATCAATTCGTCTCCACCTGCAAAAAATGCCAGAAAGCAGGAATGGCCATAAGTAGAAGGAATGAAATGCCCCAGCAATCTATCTTGTTCTGTGAAGTTTTGATGTTTGGGGTATTGATTTCATAGGGCCATTCCCTGTCTCCAATGGCCACTCATACATTCTGCTTGTCGTTGATTACGTATCGCGATGGGTAGAGGTCATAGCCACCAAGACCAATGATGCCAAAGTTGTAGTGGATTTTCTGAAATCTAATATCTTCTGCTAGTTTGGTATGCCGAAAGCTCTCATAAGTGACCAAGGGAGTCACTTCTACAACAAAGCCATGTCCTTTTTACTCCACAAGTTTGGGGTGGTGCACCGAGTTGCCATAGCATACCACCCCCAAACAAACGGCCAAGTTGAAGTATTCAATAGCAAATCAAGAAAACACTGCAAAAGATGGCCAATCCCAACAGGATGGACTAGAGTTGACTCCTTGAGGACGCCTTGTGGGCACACAGAACTACATATTGGACTCCGTTGGGAATGTCTCCCTACCAGATTGTTTCCGGTAAAGCTTGTCATCTTTTGGTTGAAATAGAACATCGAGCTTATTGGGTTGTCAAGCAATGCAACCTATACTATGACCAAGCTGGACAACAAAGAAAGTTCCAACTACAAGAACTGGATGAACTTCGCTTGGAAGCCTATGAAAAGTCTTGGATTTATAAGTAGAAGGTTAAGCAATTTCATGATTAACAGATCCTAAGGAAGGAATTTTGTGTCGACCAGAAAGTGCTTTTGTTTAATTCACGCTTAAAACTCATTGCAGGTAAGCTTCACTCTAAATCGGACAGACCACTAGTTTTGTCTTCTATGGCCCAAAATGCACATGGTTTGGCTTCCTAGCCCAAGTGCAAACCCAACAACGTTTATTACACATAAATATCACTTAGAAATAGTGATTTAAAGATTAAAAACAAGTATACAAAGAGTCATCATCACACTAAAAAATGTATATAAAAATATAGCCACTATTGGGCCCTCCTTAACCCTTAAGGAGGCCCAACTCTTTATGCACTTCTCCTTGAAGCTTTTTTATCCTTCTTCTAGTAATTTGACCTTCAAGTGCAGTGGTTTCCATGTTCTTGAAGCCTTTATATTGAATATTATCTTTCCCCTCATATATATATATATATATATATATATATATCAGAAGCTTAGCTGGAACGTCTTATGTACACTCGATTCCTTAACATAGTAAACTGTGTTGTGTATGGCCTCGACATCTGCTCCCACTAACACATTGTTCAAGGTCATTGTATTCATATACATATGAAAAGATATATGGGTATGCTTCTGCCAGAATAATCTTATATCTTTAAAGAAAAGTGATAAACAACCTATACAACATACATGCATCAAACCACGTTGATTAACGAGAAGTACATACGTTCAAATAGTGAAAAGCCTTGACTCTCGTTGGGTACAATCATCAATGTTAATGACACATACTCATCAGACTCATATATTGATAATAATACACACACACACATATATACATATGCATCATGGAAAGTTATAAGTTTAGTAATCACTTTTGTCACTTGCTTAATAAACCTAACTAGTATTGGGGAAATAGAATATGATCTTGTGGATTGGAGAGTATTCAGGTCGAGATAGGTTGTACGTGGGTGGCAACTTACCAAGGTCTCAAGCTTCTAAGGACTTAAACCCCTTGTGGAGTTTGCTATCTACCTATCCCTAAGGCTACACAACACTACTCCTTCTTTCCAACTTGGAAAGAAGGAGTAGGGTTGTGTAGCCTTGGGGATATTAGGTTATAGACCCCAAATATGAGTAACAATTATTGGAGCAAGATTAGTATGCGTCAAAAACCCCTTATGTTTTAATAATAACAAACATTATGGCTAAAAAGTGATGATTGACCTTTTATATTATAATACTTAGTCTTTTCAGAAGTACATCATGTCATCATGTAACACCTTAGTTTTTATTCTATTTTATTATTGGATATAAATTTTGTATTTTATTAGTTATTATTATTAATAAGTGATTTAATTCTTTTATAATCAAATAAATAATATTTTGAGAGAAATATATATTAGGTTTTAAATTGGGTTTTAATTAATTAAATTGCGAAAAAATAGGTCATTTAACAATGCTAAAAGCTTAAGTCCCACATCGAACAACATAAGTTTATACCTCATCTTGATAATATTGTCTAAACATTATCAAAATCACTAGATTCTCCTTAATTTTGTAGTATAAGGAATAACCTAGGTCGAATTTCTCAAGGATGGTTCTAATAAGGGTGAAAATTCATATGAACCCAAGATTCATTTGATAATCATCTAACATTCATTCCATATAGATTGAGATCACAATCATAGTCCCTAATTAGCATGGGTTCAAGCACATAATTGGTTGATTTTATGTAATGAATCGATTACTTAACATAACACAATCTATAACTTCAAGCGGAATCATAATCATAAAAACGGATCAAGAATTGGAAAGAATAGAATATAATAGAATTTGCATTAGGAAAGATTCAAGAACTCAAAACTAACTATAATCGTGGAACCTTGAATTAATAAGATAGCTTAGCCTTCCATGGCAATCATCACATAAAATGAAGCACCATACAAAGCAAGAACCAAACGAAAAGAGAGGAAACTTACGATCCAAGAAACCTTTTAAAACTCAAAATCAGAAAAGTCCTAAAAACGTCTAGCTGCTCTAACCTTGCCATTACTATTTATTACATGTTTTTAATTCCAAGGAAGGTGGTCTGGGCCACAGGAGTTCATAGACCAAAGGCCCACCAACCAAGGTCCTAAAATTAGGCCATATAACATACAAAGAAAGGTCCAACAGAGTGGGTGCAGAGGCCACAACTTCACGTGGACTTTTGACATAGAAGACAGTCGAATTGGGTTGAGCCTAAAAAGCGAGAAGTTGTAGATATTTGTCTTTACTTTCTAGAGCCACCAAGATTTTCCAATTTGGAGGTCTATAGCTCCATATATGGCTTGCATAGGATAACAACATTATAATGAAAATTAAGTCCGAAAATAAGCAAAGTTTAGCAACTAAACTCAGTTAAGTCCAATAACCCAAGACTCAACCAATGTGTCAATATTAACAAAAAAATTATGTCAAATATGTCCAATAAGTCATTATTAAGGAGTGGGATAACTCAAGTCCCACATTAGGCAATATGAGCTCATGCACCATCTTCTTTTGCTATATAAGGAGTTAGATATCAAGCAATATGGAAGGCAAGAAAGCTTCTAAACAAGTGAGGTTTGATGAAAAGCATTGAACCCATGATAGTTTATATTTTCTTATCTCTTGGAGCTTTTTCTATAGACATGGGTACCATTTGTTTGGGTTTTATGCTCATAAAAATTGTCATCTGAAAAGGTTAGAAGAGGAACATAAGTTGTTGGGCCTAAGGTTTGAGCAAGTCATACTTAGGCTGTGGATCATGACCATGCTCGTGCTGGCCAAGTGTTGTGTGATGAGTCACAAATTATCCATCTTTTAGACACCTAAGAAGGGTGTTTGCAAGACTATTTTGTGCTTAAGAATGGATTGTTAGCTAAGATTCATTTTATGGGCTTGAGTATAGAGAAAATACAAATATGTGTCAATTCAGAAGTTTTAGCTAATAAAAAAGTATCACTACTTCTTCTGCAGGTCAAGCCGAGTTGACCAAGGTCAACAGAAGAGTCTTAGCCGAGATGAAGTCGTCCCGGCCAGACCGACTCCATCTCGGCCAAACTAGATTCGTCTCGGCAGTCCATGCCTTGCAGCCCAGCAGCCCAATAAAGAGCGGCCCAATTGTGTTGTTCATGTCAACTTTCCAACTTAGAGGCCACCTCAGCACCAACTCAACCACCATGTCACTCTTGGAGAATCTGCCACGTCATTTTGGAAGATCTTCACAAGGTTAGAATAGGGAATTTACATTGTAATTCTGTTAGGATATTTTGTCAGCGTCATCTAGCTGCTCAGCTCATGTATATATAGGAGGAGTTGTGCACTTTTTAGGGGTCTTTGAAGTCACTCTTAATACACTCTCACTATATCCATTTTCTTCGCTCTCACTCTTTCCATTTTTACGGTGGTGCACGGTACTGCATTGGCGTTTCTCTCGATCGAGGAGGTGTAGGTCTGAGTTTGGGAAGCCGAAGTCTGTCAGAGGGGACCGATCAAATTACTGACGCACTCTGGTGGAGCTGATCCTCAATGCTCAGGCTAACGGAGGTGAACCACCACCATTAACCATGGCGATCGTCATGGAAGATGGATCCACCTGAATTCAGACCATTGTGTTTGTACTCTGTTTTCTTTTAATCCATTGCTTTCTGTATTTCTGATCTCCGTTCTCTTTCTCTCCTTTAATTCATGATTTAAACCACAATTGCAATTGAATTGTGAACAATGTTAAGCTAAGCCGATTGGAACTGGTTTAACTAATTCAGTAGGTAATCATTTAACGATTGTTAATCGAGAACCTGAAATCAGCTCTGAACCTAATCCCTACCAACTGATGAGGTAGCGATTGCGTAATTCCTCGGTATGGCAATGGACGAACCTTTGGCGATTGCCATAAGAATTCCCAAGGCTGATATGGACTGAGAACTGGAGTGCGGAATTTGGACTGGACTTGGACCAACAGAACTGAATATACATACAGTTACATCATAATAATAATAATAATAGGAACCAATAATAGTAGTATATGTTTACTGCATTCATAGTCTTAGTTTACTTTCTGCTATCCTTGTATTCCAATTTCCCCCTATTTATGGCTTTCTAAGTCTAGAACAGAGTCAGTCCAACTCTGTTGCGTCTGTCTGCACTCAGCCGAGACCAAGCGGGATTGATCTCTACCGTGATCATCTCGGCTCAGTTTCTGTCGAGAGCGACTCAGCCAGTGCCGAGGAGAGTTAGTACTTCACACTTAGATTTTGCTCCCGTTTACTCTACATTGAAACACACTTAGAACGCACTGTGTCCTTAAGAAGAATGACCTAGGGTTGACTATACTATAGTTAGCTTTAGTTATTTGATAAGCTCGTAAAAAGACCAAAAATGAGCCATTATCATTGTGGGACCATAACCATGCTTAACTCAGCACACTTGTGCTCATCATGGGATGTTAGAGGAAGTTGTGAGGCCCACTTTTGGGGCTATAAAAGGAAAGACCAAAGGAATAGTAAAAACCTCTACTATTGAGTTAATTTTCCTAAACACATAATTTCAAACTAAATAATGGAATAAGGAGAACCTCTGGATGAAACCCCCAAGGAATAAGAAGAATGACACTGAGGAATGTGTTTTCTATGTCTACACTTCTCCAAGTAAGAGGGTGAGAATCTCGTTCAAGGGTATGGATATGATTGTGGGTAGAAGGGTTGGCCCCAGACCTGTTGGTTGCTTGTGTTGATTGCTTTTGTCAATTGATAGAGTGTTTAGTTGTTTGCCACTTAGTGTTTGTGTTAGACTACCTCTATCAATAAATAAAGTGTTTAGTCATTTTCTCACTTTGTGTTAGATTACCTCTATTAATTGACAAAGTTTTTAGTTGTTTTTTTCTTATTAATTGTTAGTGCTTGATTGTCCTATGATTGAAAAAGTGTTTAGTTGTTTGCATATTGGTTGTTGTGTTTGATTGTCCTATTATTGACAAAGTGCTTAGTTATTTTCCTATTGGTTGTTTGTATGTCTTATGATTGATCAAGTGTTTGGTTGTTTTCCTATTGATTGTTTATGTTTGGCTATCTCTATGATTAGAATAGTATTTTGTGGTTTGTTTGTGGTTTCTTGTCTCTATCAATTGATAGTGTACAAAGCTTTGACCTAGTAGTCATGGGTTCAATGTTTTCCCAATAAACCCCAAGTTTGTATGCCTCGGTTCCTTCAAGGGGAACTATGTTAATGACTTTTATCTATGGTTAAAGACTGTATGTCTTGATTTCTTGAAAGGGGAACCAAGATAAGTCCTTGTGTTTGAAATTGTATGAAACTATGTGATATGTTCATGTATTTCGTGATATGTTGAATTCAAAACATGATGAGTCATGATAGAATTATAAAAATAATTGAGAATGATGCTATGTGATACAAAAATGAGTAATAGGGATAGATGTGTGATAACTCGTTTTTAGTTGTATTCACGCATATCAAATAAACTAATGCTAACTATAGCATAGTCAACCCTAGGTCGAATTCTCTCAAGGACACAATGCGCTCAATTATGACTTTCTGTGAAAACTAAAGTAATGTAAAAACTCTCAAGGGTAGAATGCAGACTCACTCTCAACTAGGTGTCGAGTTCCTCTCGGCAAAGACTAGTCCGATATGGTATCGACAGAGATGTATTCGACACGGTCTTGGCTAAGCGCAAACTAACGTAACAGAGTCAGATTGACTCACTTTTGGACGCGACAAAATTAAGATAAGTAGAAAAGTAAATTCGATCTAAACTAGACTACCTCTAATGCTACTACTATTTTCGTGCCAAGTCCTAATAAACAAGGCGGTTCCACTCCTTTCACTCAAGATTGTGCATCTAAATCAACCTGAGATTCTCCTTATGACAATCGCCAAACATTCATCCATTGCCATACTGAGGATTTACACAATCGCTACCTCATTAGTTGGTAGGGATAAGCGCGGAGTTGATTTTAGGTTCTCTAATCGATCACCTACTAAAGTTGTTAAACCGGTTCCAATCGGCCTAGTCTAACGTTCGTCTACTAAACAATATACAATTGCGACATAGTAAAGTAGATTAAATTGCATGACTCACAATCAAGAATTAAGTAATAAAAACTACTCATATTATTAGAAACAAAGTAGAAACATAGGGTATGAATTCAATGAATTTGTCTCCACAACGATCGCCATGGATGAACAATGATGGTTCACCTCTATTATCCAAGACGCTGAGGATCAGGTCCACTAGAGTGCGGTGGCAAGCCAAGCGGTTCCCTTTGACAACCTTTGGCCTCTCAGCTCTTGACGTGTGCTTCCTCAATCGAGAGAAACATCGTTGAAGTATCGTGTACCACTGTGAAGATAGAGGCGTGAGGAAGAAGATAGTGTGTGTGATGTACAAAATTTAAGTCTGAATTCAACCACATTACAAAATGCCCAGCTCTTCCTATATATACATGAGCTGAGATTTCTTATGACGCACACTACCTTAATGATTTCCTAATAGAATTACAGATTACATTTCCTAATCTACCCTCATATAATTCTCCTTGCGCTGCAAGCATCTCCAAGGGTGACATGGTAGTTGAGCTGGCTTGGAGCTGTGTTGGCGCTGAGGCTAGGTCGCCTACGTGGACTGCACCAGTGGGCCGCTTCTATTGGGCTACTGGACCACAGAGTCGTCCAGTCCAGGAAGGAGTCAGTATGGCCAGGATGACTCTCCTAGGCTGAGACTCTCTTGATGGGCCAAGATCCTCTAGATTTGTCCTACAAAATAGAATGAATCTTTTATTAGCTAAGACCTAAAAATTAGCACAGATTTATACTTTCTCTATTTCTAGGTCCATAATGTGAATCTTAGGTAAGACTCAATTCTTAAGCACCAAATAATCTCAAAAGCACCCATCTTAAGTCCTTGTAAGGTGTATAAAATATGACTTATCAATGTGCTCGAAGGGTGACCTAATATGTGAGAGATAAGAATGGGCTTGAGGGATATTTGTCTAGTGAGTGACCTAGCCTATGAGAAACAAGAATGATACTCACTAATTTGTGATGGATTGTGAGATGAGGTGCCTAGTCTATGAGAGACAAGAACGGTCATCATCAACCCAATGTTGAAAGTGGAATAATGACTAAATTGAACTGCATTCCATGCATTATTTAATAAAATAGGTATGTAAGGAAGTAGACATGAACTTGAGTGATAAGGTTACTAGACCTCCTTGGAGCTAATTGGTACAAAAATCCCAATGGTCGTGATTGATCCTACAATCCTAGATGGACGATGCAAGTCGAGTAGTACTTGATGTACTATCATAGGGCATCATGCTAGTGTGGGACAACCAATAGAGAGGTTGAGTTGCATGCCCCTAGCCAACTTTCCTAGATTAGAGTTTCTACATGTCATATGAAGTAGTACATGGAGTGCATTATTATCATTTAAGTGCATATGTGGATTGTTTATTTTCTATTTTTATAATTAATTGTGAGTGTGTGCTACTTATGTTGTGCTTATGCCATGAGCTTGAGTGAGGTATATTTCTCACTCTCTTTTGTTGTATTGTTTATGTTTGGGCTGAATGCCACCTTGCAGGCAATAATGACCAAGAGCATGAAGATTGAGCTAGACTTCTCATTTTATTGCTTTTCTTCTAGTTTCATGTATTTTTGGGATTTGATGCTCTTATAGGACATGTGACATCAGGACAGTTGTAATTACATTATGATAGTTTGTTTTGGTTTATATTTTATGACTCCTACGACGTTAGAAATTGGTCGTTTGGAGAACAGTGGGGATACATTTTGTTTTTAAATTACAATGTGAAAAGCTAATGTGAAATCCTTTACCAATTAATGTATTTTGAAAGTTTGAATTTCTTTTAAGTTTATTTATGATAATTACATAACATTATGGTAAATAGTGTCACACATCACAATAAACAAAAGGTATGCATCCAAAAGGACTCTTTATCTAAGCAGATTTTGTCAATGTCGTCTAAACGACCATGTTGGTTAAAGAAAGACTTCATCCAAAAATGTAAAAGAGAAAATTTCTTTTTTAAACGTTGATAATCCTTGTAACTTATGCTTTAACTTATACATATGATATCTTGTATCAATTAGAACATATACATTTTACTATGAATATTTTTAGACGTTCATTTCCTATTATATATTTACTACTATTGCGCTATATTTTTTAGAGAAGGAAGAATTCATTTTCAAGCTTTGAATAAACAAGTCAACTCTAATAAAGAAGTATTCTAATCAAAAGCTTCTACGAAGATGGGAACCAACAGAATGTGTTTCTTCATATAAGAGGAATAAAAAATGTTTAAGGAAAGAGAAAACAACTTTTTCTACTACATCTTTTCTTTGTATGAAAAAGAGGACAAAATCTCTAAAGTAGCTTTGCAGAAAGATCATTTTTGGAATTTAATGTAAAAATACTTCTCTCTTCATGCAAGATCAACAACTTTATTCTCTACACTTATATATATACATCCTCAAAGATAAAGAAGAATATATATGAATAACGAAAGCAAGAGACAAAAGGAAAAGCAAGTTGCTCAACACCTTTGGATGACGTCTTGAAAATCTTGTAAAAGTATTTTAGTTTTATAGCGTTGATTTCAAAGTGTAACTACTTTGCATAAGCAAAGTTTAAGATCTATTTTGAAATTTTGTATACTCAGTGAGTTATCTATCATTGTAAAACTCTTTGTTTTTGTAATAGCTTGAAAAGGTTAAGTGCAAAGAATACTTTGGTTACTTGTGATTAGGGTGATTACAGGTGTTGTGTAACTTGAACAGGTTTGATAATACTTGGTTGTAAGTCTTGTTGACTTAGTGAAAAAGCCTTCGTGTTGAAAGGACTAGTTATACCTCTTTTAGAAGAGTGAAGTAGAATAAACCTTTGTGTTGGTTTCTTTATCCCTTCCTTTATTTTATTTTTGTATGCTTTAAATGGTGTGTTCTAAAACTATGTTTTTGAACTTATATATGTTAAAAAGTTTTAAAAAGTTCTTAAAAATCACACACACAATTCAATCTTCTTCTTATGTGATTCTTGTTTTCTTCAACTCCATGGAGGCTTGACAACTTACATGCTTACTCGGTAGTAGCATCTATAAACGAACTCAAACAACATAGAAATTGTGATCACATGATCACTTTCAACTTCCATGAACTTGGATAATAACAAATTGTATCTATCTTCTCATCTTGGTCACCTTCAAGGCTAGTTGAAATTAGAACAAGGAATGGTTCATAAAAGTTCCTTAAGAGTAAGATCAAAACCTTGCTCCACGACGGAAACACATGTTCTATCAACAATCCTATGGATAGCAACATTCCAAGTTTTATGAACTTTTATTCAATTAATATTCCACTTTAAGCTTTTACAACATCCTACCTAATGTAGTCTTTCTCAACCTCACTCAACTTTCCCAACAACAACATTCCTTCGCCTTGCCAAATTAGCCACAAAGTTCCCTTCAAACTCACTTTACTATTTTTGCTCAACGAAATGCAAGATTTGTGATACCCAGAAATTTATATTGTGAAAACTAATGTAATAGTTCATTAAGAAACTTAAAGTATTTTTTTTTAATAATTAGAACATTACATGAATGAATTGCATAATATCGATAAGTAGTTAAAATAACATTTTTAAAACATCATTCATACATATATAAACATTATTAGTTTAGATATACATCAAGTTATACATCCTGTTATAATAGAAAAAAGCCAACATAACATACTACTAACTGCTAGAAGAATATATACAAACAAAAAAGTACTGACTTACCCTCCATATGGTACAACAAAACAAAAGGGCCTAAGTTAGACCAATCTAAATATCTATACACTGCTCTCTATTTTATCCTATCAATAGTAACTCAAACCAACTATAAAGGTCCATTTGTATCATCATCTCATCAAAATTCTCTGACTCATCATCAACTAGGTAACCATTGGGAAAATGTCAATTTTTCAAAGGTTTCTCTTCATTTGATGTAGGTGAAAGAGCAGGATTATGAAATCCATTAGGCATGTTGAGATAATAGTCAAGAGTGTCAACAAGTGGACTATGAGATAAAAGTTGAACTAAGGGGTAAAATTGGTTGGTTGTAAAATTAAACCACAAGTACTACTTGTGCATCCATTATATCAAGACCAACAAGAATAGGTAGAGGGGGAGCCTAAACATATCTAGGTGGAGGAGACAAGGTTATCATAAGGAGAATGAGGAGTATAGACGGAGGTATCCATACAATAGGATCTAAAGGTAAGAAATGAAAGGTTACAAGACCTTGGAATGTGTCATTTCCAAAGTACTCATCTTGATACCACTATCCTGAACCACTAAATTGCAATCCCAACCTTCCCATAATTAGGACACCTGCCATCTTTTATTATTTGTAACATCGTTCTATGAACAAATAAAGAAAAAAATGAAAGGAGTGAGGTATTTTAATTCATAAATCATAAGAAAAAATAAATTCACACAATATAATTACATATATAACTCAAAACAAACAATCCTTTTATAAACTAGATGCACAGGTACCTAAAGTTTGACCTATGTTTTTATGAGACATATATGGATCCATATTTTACTTGATATTTACCACCAAGAAACCAATGGATTAGGGAAATGATTGGGAGAATATATTCCTTGCCATAATAAAATCATCATTATTTTGTTCTCGGGAACTAATCCAAGCCAAGGCATTATCCTGAAGGAATACTCTTAACCAATCTTGGTGAAGCATAACAGTTATTAGGATTATCAAGTCGATCACATGATTTTCCCCATCCAAGTTGCAAGCTTTGACCATTGGGATTTTATAACTCGATACCTTTATCCTCAAGACCTAAGTATGGATCCTTACCTACAACCCACGATATACCGAACTATCAACTTCCCAAAACATCATCACAATAGTGCATGACTTTCATACCCAATGCCTTTAACTTAATACTTTTATCATTTCATAATTTTTTTCTAAAATTCTGATAGTGTTTTCTTTACTTTTTTCTTACATACCCATTCAAAGGTATAATCAACAAACATCAAAATTCACATCGACATTCACACACATAGAGACATACATATAAATATATTAATTACAACACTATCACCATTCTTCTTAAAAGATCATACTTCAAATTAATTTATACTATAATTTTACTTAAATTAGCTAGAAGTCTCTAAGCTTTATCTGCTTTTAGCATACCACTTGACTCTTGTCCTCAGTATCTTTGGTGAACTTCTTTAAGTAGTTCTTCAATCTGGATTATCTTTCCTTCTTCCACATCGAGTAGATCTTCCTAGCTATGAAGTAGAGCTCATCTTCGTCTGAACCTTCTTCTTTAGAAACTTCATCTAAAGAGTCTTCATCCTTGAAGGCTTTGGACAATGATCCTCTAGGAGCCTTCTAAACTTTTAGGCTATGGACTTTCCTTTTTTGTGGCCTTATCTTCCTTAAGCTCAATCTCATGAACTTTGATGGTGACAAGAAGTTCTTTCATAGAAAGCTTCTCTCGGTCTTTGGACATTCTTAAGGTAGTAGTAACCTATGGTCTCCACTATCTAGGTAAACAATGAAGAATTTTTGTTATTTGATCATAATTATCATAAGTTTTACCTAAAGACCTCAAATTATTGATTATAGTTTGGAAGAATCCAAAGTCTCATGATCCTCCATTTTAAACAACTTGCATTGATGTACAAGCATACTTATCTTGGAGTCCTTTACTTGAGATGTACCTTCATAGGCGAGAGCTAAAGTGTCCTACATCTCTTTGAATGATTTACAGCTATGAAATTTCTCATATTTTGCTTTTTTTTAGAGCACACATAATAAAACTTCTACCTTTTAAGTTTAGTAAGTACCTCATTTTCTAATCTTCATTTCATGAGGATCTTGGAAGGTCTATCCATCCTCCTCTTGTGGAATATAGTTGTCATTCTCTACAATGTTCCACAAGTCTATGTGACAAGCATCAAAGAATGTTATCATTCTTTATTTCTAGTAGTCATACTTTTGACCTTTGAAAAGGGGTGGTTTGTTGACAACATGACCTTTGTTATCCATGGTGCTTTATTTGGATCTTATCACCTGCATTTCTATATGCTTAACCCCCAAGAGATGATTTTTGATACCAACTAAATAATAGGATACATATAAAAGGGATTTGAATTGTGTGTAATTCTAAGCATTTTTAAAACCTTTTTATAGTGATATATAAGTTCAAAACATCAACTTGAAGTTGATCATCAAAAGAGCATGTTGACAGGATAAAAGGATAAGGATAGGAAGATCATCAAGTATTTATCCTAGTTCACTCTACAACTTAAAGCTACATACAGTCTTCTCTGTTGAAGTCTTTTTCCACTAAGTCTTACTAACTTACAACAACAAGTATTCTCAACCTCTTTAGACTTTACATATTTGTAATCTACAACCCATATTACAAACAAACCAAGTATTCTTTAACACTAATCCTCGTCATGATTTCACATAAGTGTAAAATAAAATTTACAAGATAACTGACTAGGTGAACATATAAGTATTTTAAATGAGCTTTAACTTTGATAACAAAGAAAATATACAGTGAAAGTAGAGCTTAAAAGATAATGCTAAAGCAGCAAGGTTTTTCTAAAGCTTTTTAGACAACATCTAAAAATGTATGCACAAGCAATCACTTTATGTCTTCTTTTTGTTTTCTCGTGTGTGTATGTGTTAAACCCTAAACACAATGCTAAAGTAGTAAGATTTTTCTAAAGTTTTTTAGAAAGCATCCAAAAACATATGTACGAGCAATCACTTTATGTCTTCTTTTTGTTTTCTCATGTGTGTGTGTTTATGTGTGTGTGTGTGTTTGTGTGTGTTTGTGTCTATGTGTGTATCTATTTGTATGTCTGTGTGCGTGCGCGTGTGTGTGTCTGTATATGTATTTGTGTGTGTGTCTGTATGTGTGTGTTTATGTGTGGGTCTGTGTGTGTGGGCGGGGGGTGTGGGTGGGTGGGTGTGGGTGTGTGTGTGCGTGTGTATGCGTATGTGCGTGTGTGCGTCTGTGTATATGTGTCTATGTCTATATTTATGTTTTTGTATGTGTGTGTATGTGTGTGTAGGTGTATACATGTATGTGCATGTGTGTGTGCGTGTGCGTGTGCGTGTGCGTGTGTGTGTGTATGTTTGTGTTATGAGGAGACAAAAAAGGTGCAGTACAGTTGTTGTAGGCTCTTTCCTTAAATGTAAATAGATAATGAATGAGAAAATAAGCTTCTTTCTATTATGTTTGTTATTTGATAACTCATTTTTAGTCGTCTTTACATGCATCAAATAAACTAAAGCTAACTATAGTATAGCTAACCCTAGGTTAATTCTCTTAAGGACACAGTGTGTTCTAATATGGCTAAATGTGAAAGTCAGAGTTAATGTAGAAAATGCCAAGTGTAGAATTCCAATTTTCTCTTTGCAGAGATTGATCCAATCCAGTCTTGGTAGAGATGAATCCGACATGGTCTCGGCTAAGCACAGACTCGGACAAACGCGATGGAGTCAAACTAACTCAGTCTCAAACTAAAATGCAGTAAATAAAGGGGCGCTTTTGGTTGAGTGCAGAGAAATAACTAAGGACTGAAAGTAAACTAAACTATGCTAAGCTAACTATTGTATCAAATCAGAATTCAACACATGGTCAATCCTTAATTCCTTACCTAAGATTATACTTTGAATCAACCTGAAACTCTTACAACAACCGTCGAATGCTTGTCCCTTGCCATATCGAGGATTTACACAATTGCTACCTCATCAGTTGGTAGGGAGTATGTACTTGGTTGATTTTTATTTCTCTTACCTAACAAGTTTATTAAACCAATTCCAGCCGGTCCTAGTCTAACGTGATCCACTCCTCACAATGTGCAATCGCGACAAAGAAGCAGCATATTAAAAAGCAAGGATTAAAATGAAAAGAAGGAATCGCAAACCAGTCGTGTTATTGAAAATAGCATTGAATACAAGGTGAGAATTCAAAGATTCCAAAGAATCCACCTTCCACGACGGTCGCCTTGGAAGGACGACAATGGTTCACCACTGATAGCCGGACGTTGAGGTTTCTGCCCACCGGAGTGCATCAGCTATATCGAGCGATCACCTCCGACAACTTTCAGCTTCCGAATTCCTGGTCCTGCACCTCCTCGATCAGAGAGACACCTTACTAAAGCTTCATGTACCACTGTGCAAGCTAAATGTACCACTGTAATTGCTAACGACGCTAAGTCTAGATTCCGCTGAAATTCCACCCTCTAAACTCATGCCTTACATGCCCTTATAAACATGTAAAGCAGCTATGCTAAATCTAAATGTAATCCTATATAATCGATGATTCCTCGATCCTAACAGATTTCTAGCTGAGTTACCCGAATTACATATTTCCTTGATCCTAACATATTTCTTGTTGAGTTACCCGAATTACATATTTCCTAATTTACTCTTCCTATGATCACGTGTTGTTCCTTGTATGCTGAAGTGATTTTCGTCGCTTATGTTGGTCCTTGCTAGGAGTGCTACTTTGGTTAGAATGACTGGTTGGACTGGGATTGCTTCTTTTGGGCCAAGATGCTTCTTCTGGATCGAGATGCTCTCGGCTTTTAGGCTTGCAAAACAAGTCCAACCTTTTTATCAGTTAAAATCCTCGTTGTCGCACAGATTTATATTTTTCTTATTTCTAGGTCCATAATTCGAATCTTAACTAAGACATGACTCCTAATCACTAAACAGACTTATTAATACCCATCTTAAGCCCTTGGGAGGTGTATAAAATATGACTTACAACTATCCTTTACAAACTTTTTATAATTGCATAAGATTTGGAAAGTTAAATAGCTTCTCATGGCTTAAGATAACATTCTCTCTTTCCTAAGAACATAGCAAGAAAAGCAACATACACTAAAATTGGAAATAACATTAGTGTATAAACAATATATATCTAAGATAAGCAGTAAGAAGTATATGAGAATAGGTTCAAGTCTTTTTCAAATGAATATAAGTTATAAGATAATTTCTTTTTATAGACGTCTTGGCTTAGACATTTCTTGTTATGTTCAATAAATGGATGCTTTTTATAAATCATGTGTTTGGACACTTTCCAAACATATGTATTGCTTATGTTTTATATGTCTTCTTTTTATTTTCTCGTGTGTGTGTTTGTATGTGTCTGTGCCTGTGTGTGTCTGTGTCTCTGTGTGTCTGTGTGTGTGTTTGCGTGTGTCTATGTGTATATGTGTGTGTCTATATGTGTGGGGGGCAAGCTGTGTGGGTGTGGGTGTGTGTGTGCGTGTATGTGTATGTGCGTGTGTGCGTCTGTGTCTGTATGTGTGTGTATTTGTGTCTGTATATGTGTTTTTGTGTGTGTATGTGCGCGTGTGTGTGCGTGTGTACGAGTGTGGGTATGTGTGTGTGTGCTATGAATGTGTGCATGCGTGTGTACGTGTGTGCATGTGCATTTATGCGTGTGTGTATGTGTGTGTGCTTGTGTTATGAAGAGACAAAAAAGGTGTAGCACATTTGTGGCAGGTTCTTTCCTTAAACGTAAATAGACAATGAATGAGAAAATAAACTTCTTTCTATTTTGTTTGCTATCCTTTACAAACCTTTTATCATTACACAATATTCTCAAAGTTAAGTAGCTTCTCATGGCTTAAGATAGCATCGTCTCTTTCCTAAGAACATAACAAGAAAAGCAACTAAAATTGGAAATAACATTAGTGTATAAACAATATATATCTAAGATAAGTAGTAAGAGGTATATGAGAATAGACTCAAGTCTTTTTCAAATGAATATAAGTTATAAGTCTTTTTCAAATGAATATAAGTTATAAGATAATTTCTTTTTATAGACGTCTTGGTTTAGACATTTCTTATTATGTTCAATATATGGATGTTTTTTATAAATCATGTATTTGGACACTTTCCAAACATATGTATTGCTTATATTTTAGATGACTTAAGTACTTTCTAAAAAACTGAACACTAAACAAAAGAATCAATCATCACTATTTATTTATAATTTTTATTATCATAAAAATGTATAAGGTTTTGAATGCTTTTAATGTCTTCAATTCAACATTTTTTTTTCTTTTTATTAAGTTATGCGAGATTTTTTTTTGTTGAGTACTTGAATTTATTTATTTTTATTTGTAAACCTTTTGTTTCTTTCAAATATTAATACTTAAATTATAATTTCAGTTTGAATAAAATTTTAAATCTTCCTATACATCAAAGTAAGGATATATTTCTCTTTTACATAAATTAAATTTTATGATAATTTTAATCTTAATCTTAATCAATATCTTAATTTAAATTTAATTTTTAAACTTTGAATTTTAACACACTATATTTATAAATATAATGTATCTTAGTTCAAATAATTTGTTTTCGTAATTTACTCCTATTTTTTTGAAAAAAGACTTATCGTTTTAATTTATTATTATTTAATATAATAACATTTATTTTGAAAAATAAAAATATTTGTTATTCTCTTTCATTTATTTTTTTCATAAATATTATTTAAATTATTACATATACTCATACGGAAAAATTAATAATTATTTTTATTATATTTTCAATTAAAAATCAGTTCAAATTACCATTAACTAATTAAATTAATCGAAAGATAACTCAAAAGAATCATCGATACAAATGCCCATATCATCTGTGAAACATTTTGTTGGTAAGAAGAAAAACATTAGTTTTTGTCCAAAGTAAAACATTTTATTTTTTAGGTTTAGGGTTTAGAACAAATATTATTTTTAAGCATAATAGTACTACCAATCCTTGCACATGAGTCTATCCTGTTCCTCGTACATACCTACCACTGTTGAATGCAGATTCAACACTATTAACCACAAAATCAGGAAGTGGTGGGGGATGAGTAGTCCATTCAAAGGTTTTTGCAGTTCTGATTAGTCTAATGATGAGAGTTCATTAGCTGTTCCCACATGCCAATGCTAAGATCCAGAACATAAAGGACCCTCCAACATAATTTTCTAGCCACTAATTCCATGTTTATTATCTCCTGCTTTAAGCCGTCCTACATTTTTTAGCCACATATCCCATGTTACCTCCTGCTTTAAGCCCTCCAACTTAATATTTTAGCCACTAATCCCATGTTATCTCTTGCTTTGATTCCTGCAACTTAATTTTTTAGCCACTAATCCCATGATGTCCCTGCTTTAAGCCTTCCAACTTAATTTTCTAGCCACTAACCCACCCCATGTTATCTTCTGCAATCCTGCTTTAAGCCATTCAGAAAAAAAAAAAAAAAACTCCTGCTTTAAGTCCACCCAACAATTAACTACTGCTTTAAGCCGTTAACTTCAACTACAAGTTTCATTTGAGCTTTACATTTTTTTAGAAAATAAAAACAACAAACTTTTCATGTAAAGGAAATACTTTATGGCTTCTCATTAATGTTGGACTCTAATGACTACTATTTGGAAGCTAGATTTAAGCCTTCTTTCGCTCAGGCAATTCGGGACCTCTAAAAATTAAAAACACTACTTAAAAATTTTCATAATTCATAACGAATTAAAAATTAACATAACGAATTAAAATTAAAAAATTTCAATTTCATAATTTACCGAAGTGAGTTTTGCTTATCTCTACAAAAGCTTTTTCATACATATAGTCAATAATCAAATTCCTCTCAAGAGTATATATTCAAATTTAATATATAAAAGTTTATTTGTAAAATATATATAAAACGATAAATTTTGTATAAAATTGAAGTTTATATAATGTTATTTTAAAAAAAATATATGTGGCT